>OY992540.1:167279008-167969353 GCA_963921195.1 Pegoplata infirma | reverse complement strand
ATCTCAGCGACAATCAGGACTAAAGACGATGAACCAGTTTATTCGCGATACCAGTCTTACCAAATCTCCATGATCGATTTTGTCAACAAGGAGGTGGAAAAGCTTTTAAGTGACGGAATAATTAGACCATCGCGTTCCCCATACAACAGCCCGGTCTGGGTAGTGGACAAAAAGGGAATAGACGAGTACGGTAAACCTAATAAGCGTCTTGTATTCGATTTTACGAAATTGAACTCAAAGACAATTTGCGATAAATATCCTATTCCAGATCCTTCCGTTATTATGTCAAATCTTGGGAGAGCGAAGTTTTTCACAACTCTAGATTTAAAGAGTGGTTTTCACCAAATTAACCTAATTGAGCGTGATCGAGAAAAAACAGCTTTTAGTGTTAATAATGGCAAGTACGAGTTTTGTCGTCTACCATTTGGTTTGAAAAATGCGCCAAGCATATTCCAACGTGCTATAGATGACATTTTGCGCGAAGAGATAGGAAAATCCTGTCACGTCTATATAGACGATATCATTATATTTTCCGACACTGAGCGGAATCATATTTATGATATCAACAGAATTTTGAAAAAGTTACTAGCTGCAAACATGCGGGTATCCCTGGAAAAATCAAAATTTTTTAAGACTTCCGTAGAGTATTTAGGATTTGTGGTCTCAACTAAGGGCATTAAGACGTGCCCAAGTAAGATCGAGGCTATAGTAAATTACGAGACTCCTTCTACAGTGAGAGGACTTAGATCGTTTTTGGGACTCGCAGGATATTACAGGCGCTTCGTGAAGGACTACGCGTCTATTGCTAAGCCATTGACTAAGTACCTACGCGGAGAGAATGGACACGTGGGTGCTCGGCAATCTAAATTAATGAAGATAGAACTGGATGATGAAGGTTTGGCCGCTTTTGAAAAGTTAAAAAAACTTCTCGCTTCCGAGGATGTTCTTCTTTTATACCCAAATTTCGAAAAACCGTTCGATCTTACTACAGACGCATCCTCTCATGCAATCGGAGCGGTTCTTTCGCAAAACGGACGTCCGATAACAATGATTTCAAGAACACTGTCATCCGCAGAAGAAAACTACGCTACTAATGAACGGGAATTATTAGCCATCGTATGGGCACTTAAAACCCTTAGGCACTATTTGTATGGGGTAAAAAATCTAAATATTTTCACGGATCATCAGCCGTTAACTTTTGCTGTGTCTGACAAAAACCCTAATTCAAAAATAAAACGTTGGAAAGCTTTCATAGAAGAGTACTCACCTACTTTCTATTATAAGCCAGGCAAAGATAACGTCGTTGCGGACGCGTTATCTAGGCAATTTCTAAGTATGGCTATGGACTCAATGTCATCCGCTTCTATTCAAGCTTGCGCCAGTGAGCTTTCGCTTACCGAAGTTATCCCAACCGTTGAAAATCCGATTAATTCTTTTAAAAATCAAATTATAATTGTCCAGGAAGAGCGTGTAAGGAAGGAAACAAAAATTATTTTTAAGGATCGAATCCGTCACCGAATTTCATATAAAAATATAGAAGACCTATTTGATTCGATTCATACCTCCATTAATCCTCGAGTTGTAAATGCCATCTATTGCGACTTACATAGTTTAGCTCAAATTCAACATTTCTTGATTACCAATTACCCATCGGTGACATTCCGTTACACTAGAAAATATGTAACTGATGTTTTTAACCCTAACGATCAGTTAGAAATACTTAACAATGAACACAACAGGGCACATCGATCACTAAAGGAAAATATTAACCAAATTCTTCAGGATTACTTTTTTCCTAATATGAGGAAACAATTAAAACATATTATATCTACTTGCAAAACATGTCGAGAGGCAAAATACTCGAGACACCCTCAAAAACAGAAAATATTAGAAACCCCAATACCATCTTTTATGGGAGAGATACTTCATATAGATATTTACAATACAAACAAACTATTTTTCTTGACATGCTTAGACAAATTTTCAAAATTTGCCGTCGTTAAGCCCATAGCTTCAAGAGCTATCATTGACGTGAAACCGGCTCTTTTGGAAGCGTTAAATTTTTTTGGGAACACAAGAGTGGTAGTATGTGATAATGAAAAATCCCTTAACTCTACAACAATTAAGACAATCATCAAAAATAACTTTGGTGCCGACATTCATCCAATTCCACCTCTTCACAGTTCGTCCAATGGACAAGTGGAACGCTTTCATAGCACGTTGACAGAAATCGCAAGATGTCTCAAATTAGATGACACTTCAAGTGATCCACTAGACTTAATCCTCCTTGCTACATCAAAATACAACAGGTCAATTCATTCCACTACCGGAATGAGACCAATTGACGTTATTCAGACTATACCAGAAGACCTCAGAGAAAAAATTCGATCAAAAATTGAAACTAAACAAAAATCCGACTTAAACTATCATAATAAAAACGCAGTTGTAAGGACATATAATCCCGGCGATAAGGTCTACGTTAAAGTCAATAAGCGTTTAGGCAATAAATTTAACAAAGTTTTTGTTGAAAAAATAGTTCAGGAAGATTTAGGATCCACACTTAAAATTAATGATAGAATAGTTCATAAGGACAATATTAGATTTCTTATTGCAAGTTACTAATATTAACAATTTTTAAACATGCCTCAACTATCCAGACATTCGCAATGACCTTGACGCACATTATTAATATGATCTTTACCGAATCTCCCAAAGAATAAATCTATGTGAGTTTACTTGAAAAGAAAGTTTTCTAAAGAAAATACACTTTTCTCAGGAGCTCATTTAATTTTTTGTTTTACAAAAAAACATACTTATTGTAAGAAACAATCAATTTTTATATGAATAAATTGTTAAAAGAAATCCAGAACTTCTTTTTGTCACTACCATACTTGATCCAGTCAAAGTTTTCAAAATAAGGAAGAAATTCCCTATCTCCATCCTAAAGGCAGATGATCTTTGTGCAACTCCAGACGTGGACGTCTGAATTTTAAAGGGGGGAGTAGTTATCATACTAGTGGTATCGCTAGTTTTGCATTACTTTTTAGTTTTTGTTTACATCTAATTCGGTATTTTAGGAGAGAGAAAAAAGATCAATTGAAGTTCTTGGCTTCTTTAAGTATTTTTTATATTTTTAAAGTGAGTCGTAAATTGAACTGATTGTGAGCCTACATAGTAGGTAGATTAAAACGTGGATTTAACGTAAATTAAAACGTAAATCGATCGTAATAAAAACTTAAATTATAACGTTAGTAAAACGTAAATAAGAGCGTAAATAAACGTAAATTAAATTAAGTTAGCAAAACGTAATACTTCATAGAAGTTTCATAATTAAATATTAAAGATAAATAAATATAAGAATTAGAAAGTTAAAAGATTAGAATAAGAAAGTTAAAAGAAATCTTAATTTAAGTTAAATTGAATTAAAAATTATTGATTGTGAAAAACAATACAACTTGCTTAATTGTGAATTTAAATAAATAAACAACTAAACAATGAATTTTTAGTGTTAATATTGAAATAAATAAGTTGTAACTTTATTGTTGGTTGTTATTGAAACCGTTATTAAATAAAAACTATTGAACTAAAATCGTACAGTAAACGAATTGTCATAATCAAAGAACAAACAAAATTATAAATTGAAATAAATAAATTGTAGCAGTAAAATAAACGAAAGCAATGTGTTATAATTACTACCACTATTTCTCTTAAAATAACTTACATTTGTGTGAAAAGTTTACTTGATGCTATTAAATCATTTACTGGAGCAAAATTGAGTAATTTTTTAACCAGTACTATGTAAAGGCTTGAGAACTTAAAATAAAAAATTTCTCCCATAGAAAAGTCTTAAAATAAAAAATTTAAAATTTCTCCCATAGAAAAGTTTTGGGTTCTAAAGCATTTTTTTAATAGTAAAATTCTAAGGTTCTGAAAAAATTCTAAAATAGAAAAATGGCAGATTAAAAACACTTTTCATTCAAAAAGCTGTTTTGATTTTTAAATTTTTGTAAGACATTTTTCCAAAAGAAATCTTCATAGATTATGAGGCGTTATGCCTTTTCAAAAGCTTTAGAATTTATTATATTCTAGCTATGAAAAAGTTCTCAGTTTCGAACCGAAAATTCTAATATTAAGAAAAATTCCTTGTATAGAAAAATGATCAAGTTTACGGAAAATTTTCCCGTAGAAAACTTTTCAGTTCTGCATCTAAAACATTTTTCTATTAAAAAGTCGTGGTAAATTTTGTTACAATGACTATAATAACCGTATTTTAGTAGGTATTCTCGATTTATCAGCTAAATGAATTTTGTATTCATAAATGATCATTCCAAATTTGATGGGAGTCCGAGCCGTTCTACTTGTAGTCCCCGTACAAACTACACAGAAAATAATATTGAGAAAAACAATTTGAGTAATCACTTCTTTAAATTTTTAAAAGAAATTTAAGTAATTTTTTAATTAACGAATTAAAAATTTACTTTTTTTATTCTCCCGGTGTTTTGAATTCTCATTTAGCCTTTAGTTTTTTTTATATGTAAGTATATGAAAGATTGAAATCATTTTTATGAATTTTCCTATGTCTTTAAGACATAAATATATTTGGTAAAGTTTCAAACAACAATTTTTTTGTAAAAAAAAATGTGAAACTTTTTTAAACTTTTTAAAAAAATAAATTGAAAAATTTTTACTTGACACAATTTAAAAGTTACTTAAAAAAATCGAGAAATTTTAAGTAAAATTTTACTAAAAATTTTTAGTAAGCTTTTAATAATTTTTTGAGAATTTTTTTACCCAATAGTATTAAATATTTACTAAATTTTTTCCCGATATTTACAGAAATCTCTCAAAATTTAAGAAAAAAAAATAAATTTTTGGTAAAAATTTTGTTTTTAGGTGATTTTGTGTACTTTGGTTACCTAATTAAATCTAACTATAATAAGACAATTTTTGGCTTAGTCCCCATAAAAATTTAGCCCGACATACAGTTAAATAGGTCCATTTCATTATAATTTGGTGTGTGAGTGTTTTTTTTCCATTTAAATTGGTCTGGTTAAGTTCAGAAATGGCAAAATCAGATCTGGGGGGAAAATGTTCCCCCTTTAAGAACTAAACCAACCTCTAAAAAAAGAACGCAATTTTTAACAGATTTTTTTTATTCCTTTCCCAGCAAAATTTTCTGATCCAAATAATCGGTTTCGGAACGCATCAAACTACCCTGCAACCGGTTCTACTTAACATTCCAGAATCAATAATTTTTGTTTGAAATTGTCCCGAAAGCAATCGTTTTTTAGAGCAAGTAGTTTTTTTGAAAAAAAAAAATTTACATAGAAAATTTTGTTGTGATTACCGTTGAATATATTCAAGAATCTATTGAACCAGGAATTTGTTCCAAAAAATTTTCCTGGGTTGCTAAGCAATTGAAACTTTTTTTATGTCAGAAGAAGTTAAAAGTTTTGCAGTTGGATCCAGGGGACCAGAAAATGTCACCTGTACTGGTCCGCTCTCATTTATGGACGTGGTTAAAAAAATAATTAAGAAAATTATAAAATTGTGTAACTATGATGCTAAAAGTATAATAAATGAATTAGTAGACATTTAGAGCGAGGAAAAGGTGTCGCCCCCACAAAAAAACACAAAAGGCGTCCCTACAATTTTTTTTATCGTGTTAGAGGATATAAAAGTTTCAGCACAGCCAAATTTTACCCTCTGAGATATTTTTCCTAAAGAAAAAGTCTTTGCTTCTGCGAAATATTTTCTAAGGAAAAAGTTTCAGCTTCTGAGAATTTTTTCTATATACAAACTCACACACTCTGAAATATTTTTCATATAGAAAAAGTCTCAGATTCCGAATCAAAAGGAAAAGGAAAAAAAATTTCTGAGAGATTTGCCCCATAGAAAAAATTTCAGCTTTTAAATTTTACCTGTATGAAAACTTTTAGGTTCTTAGAAATTTTTCTTATTTAAAATGTCTTAGATTCCGGAAAACTCTGAGACATTTTCATATAAAAAACAGTAGATAAATTTTTAACAACATTTTTACTAAAGGAAAATCTAAGACTCTGAGACAATTATACTGAGGAAAATCTCGGACTCTGAGACATTTTTGCTATAGAAAAAGTCGCAGACATTTTGGCAGATATGGTCGATAAGCCGAGACACCCCAACCTGAGAATTGTCTCTTTTATATATATTTTGAGTTACATGCAAATCGGTTCATAGGGTTTGAGAAACTGAGAGATTTTCATATAAAAAACCTTTATTTATTTTTAAGAACATTTTTACTAAAGGAAAATCTCAGTTTTTGAGACAATTCCTCTGTTGAAAGTCTCGGAGATATTTTTGCTATCGAAAACGTCGTAAATTTTAACACATTTTGGCTACGGAAAAAATGTCAAAGTCTAAGACAATTTTTCTACAGAAAAATTCTCAGACACTGAGAAATTTTTTTATAGAAAAAGTGTCAGATTCTAAGACATTTTTCCACACCGAAAAAAATCCATGCAACATTTTACGAAAAAAAGTTTCGTACTTTTTATTTTCGTAAAATACACGAAAGTTGACTACATATTACGAAAAACTTTAGTACTGAATTTCGTATTTTTACGAAAGTAACGAAAATGATTAGTAAATATTTTTTTCGTAATATTTACGAATGTTGACTACATATTACGAAAAAAATGTTGTAAAAACTTTTGTAATTTCACGAAAGTAACGAAAAAAAGAATGTAAATGATTCTTTCGTAAAATATACGAATGTTGACTGCATATTACAAAAAAAGTGTACAGACTTTCGTATTTTTACGAAAATAATTCGTAAAAACTTCTTTCGTAAAATATACGAAAGTGGACTTTATATTACGAAAAAAAATAATCAAGAATTTTGAAATTTTACAAAACTAATGAAAAAAGAAGAAATCTTTAAATGCATGCTTAAAGGGTGTTTTTATGCCCTCCAACTACAGTATTGGGGTATAATAAAAAAATATCGGTCGGGGACCCCATAAAGTATATGTATTATTGATCCATGATAAATTCTAAGGCATTCTATTAATGTCCGTCTATATAAAACACGGATACCACGGAACAAGTCTTTTGGCCATCAGCAGGTTAAGTTCGTATGTGGGCAAAAAGTTTTATTCCTTTAAACCAACATCTGGAAAACTCAATTTTTTTAAAGTGTTTTTTGTTGTTTTGTTAAACAAATGAAACATTTTTATGTCAAAAAAAAATTTAAAGTGATGAGCTTCGACCCAGGGGATTAGAAAATGCCTTGTGGTCGTGGGTATAAGGAATTAATTTCAATAATGATAACTCTGATATTTTTTTACATATTTGGGGTAATAAAAATTCGGCACAGCCGACTTAAAAACTCTCTCTTGGTTTTTATTTATTTTAAGGATCAATTAAAATTTGAGGCTAATCGGATCAAATAAAATTTGAGGCTTGATGATATAAGTTTTTTTTTACATGTGGGGAGGTGGTCCTCCAAAAAAATCATCTCAACATATCATCATAAGTTCTTGTAGTGTGAACGTAGCCTAAAACAAAATCACTGTAAATAATGAATGAAATCTTTTAAGTCTCTGTTAAGAAGAAACAATTAATTGCTTGGAAATGTTGCTGTCAAAACGTTGAAAACGTTGTTCTTATTCTCAAGAAAGAATTTTTACATGTAATTTCGTTATTTTAAGGATTTTTTTTTAATTTACCAAAAAATTTTCGTAAAAATAAAAATATTTCGTTTATTTTACGAAATAATTTCGTAAAACAAAAAAATATTTCGTTTATTTTACGAAAATTTTCGTAAAACACAAAAATTTATTGCGTTTATTTTACGAAATTTTTTTGTAAAATACAAAAACAGTTTCGTTTATTTTACGAAACAATTTCGTGCATTTCGTACATAGTACGCAAGAATTTCGTGGTGCAAAACAACGAAATTTTTCGTACAATGTACGAACGTTTTCGTACATATAAGGCAGGAATTTTTTTCGGTGCATAAAAAAGTCTTAAATCTAAAACAGATTTATTAAAAAAAATTTTTAATTTCCTATAGAAGATGTTTCAGACTCTGAGTAATTTTATTGGCAGGGAACGTTAGAGGTAAATGCTAACAAATTCTTTTATTATAATTTATTTTTTTTTATTACTAGGCCCCCAAATGAGGCGGTGCGAATGAAATTATTTTCGGATTTCCTGGAAAAACTATTTGATTAATTTATAGGTAAGATCTAAGTATTAAACCATTTTTTAAATTTTTAATGTTTGAACTTGTAAAAAATCGACTTAGAAATATTTTTAAAAAATTATCTGAAAAAATTTCTATATATAACTTAATTTTTCAGATCGACCCTCAAAACGCATATAATATTTACTTAATTCGGGCGCGATCAAGCTTAAATTGAATCTTTATAAATTACCTAATAACGTTTAGTATTGTTAACTTTGTCTTTAACAAATTGCATCTACTATAAAAAAGTTTCCATTGTCGACCATTGTATAACAATTTTTATTGAAGCGTTAATTTTTTGTAAAATCCTTTCTATCTCAAAAAAAGCTTTTACGACTTAATCTATTATCACTTATTGCCACAGAAATTTTTTTAAATGATTAATTAATAAACATAAGTTTTTTTTTTATTACACTGATTAAAAAAATAATAATAATAATTTTCTTTTTCTCCAAATAAATACCTCACGTAATCAATTCTTAATTGTTGATTAACAAACAACAAAACAATAAATAAAACTTTTTTTCCCCATCGTTGAAATCGCTAAATCTGGTCTCAACACCAAAAATTCATTAAACATTACGAACATTTTCGTTTATATAAAAGAGGCACGTAGACACTGATGTGGAAATAAAAAAAGGATTCGAATGGTTGTACAGTTAACTGTTAAAATCTTTTTCTACTTCCGGGCACATACACACACACACATCCATACATATTTCTTGTTGCTGTTTCAGTGTGAAGCTAATACGTGATAAATTAAATGCTCAAATACTCGTAATAGGAAAAAGAAAAAAATTAGTTCGAAATTAGAAATGTGTGTTGTTTGTGAGTATTGTGAGTATTAAAGTATTTGGGATTGGCAAATGATTTTATTTAATTGAAGAGCAATAAAATCTAAGAAATCAATTATGGAAATTTAATAGACTTGCAGACATCAAAGTTTGTTGATGTTGCTGATGTTTGAAATGCAACAAAGAATTTAAACTTAAGGAAAAACGAGCGAAAAAATATAGCCGGTCAAGACCGACCATATAATATCCTACTCCAATGCTTTCCGAAAAATGGTTCCTAAGTCCAAACATGGAGATTTAACTTGGATCTATATTAGAGTGTCCCTTATTTTGGAAATGTTGGAAATGTTGAGACGGTACCCCCTCATTTTTTTCCTTTTGACTAAAAAATAACTCAGGAAAAATTTTACGCCCCTACGACCACGCCTTCCCTACGCGACGGGGCCTTAAAGAACGGGGCCTTAAAATAATTTTTCCATACAAACCAAAAATTTTTTTTTGATTTTTAATTTTTTTGTTATTAATTATAATATTACTTGGTTAGCTTATTCATGACAAAAAATTTGATTTTGGTGGGATGAGGCTTTCAGTTCTAAAAATTTAGAGCTTTTGGGGTCCTACAGTAAAAATTTTTTAAAAAAAAAATTTTTTTAGTTTTGACAAGCAACGGTTTTAGTTGTAATGTTGCTTTTAATGGTATATATTCATAAAAAAATATTATTCATATCTGTGACATCTTGATCGTGTATCGAAAAACATCAAAAATGCATTTTTTACCCTTTTTTAGATCACGATAAAGATGTCACAGATAGGAATAATATTTTTTTATGAAAATATATCATTAAAAGCAACAATTCAACTAAAACGGTTGCTTGTCAAAACTAAAAAAAATATTTTTTAAAAAATTTTTACTGTAGGACCCCAAAAGCTCTAAATTTTTTTTTTCGAAAATTTTTTTAGAACTGAAAGCCTCATCCCACCAAAATCAAATTTTTTGTCGTGAATAAGCTAATCAAGTTATATTATAATTAATAACAAAAAAAATAAAAATCAAAAAAAAATTTTTTTGCTTTGTATGGAAAAATGATTTTTAAGGCCCCGCTCTTTACGGCCCCGTCGGGTAGGGAAGGCGTGGTCGTAGGGGCGTAAAATTTTTCCTGAGTTATTTATTAGTCAAAAGGAAAAAAATGAGAGGGTACCGTCTCAACATTTCCAACATTTCCAAAATAAGGGACACTCTAATCTATATATATGATAAGAGCAAAAAATTAACAAAACCCAAATTAGAGTGAAATCAGCTCATATTTATTGCCAATAGACAGATTTAAGTGAATACCGGATGGAATCTTTCTATGGGTACTGAGACCAAAAATGGTCTGATTATAATAACATTCAGTTCAGGGGCAGATCCAGGGAATTGGGTGAATCCTCCTTGACCGATTTTTAAAAAGAAAAAAACAAGGAAAAAGAAAATGAAGAGAACAGGAGGAGAAGAAAAGGATAGAAAACAAGTAGAAAAGTTAAACTCGAATTGGCCGAATCTATGAATGTGGAGGGTATGCCCTTTTTAACTAAATTTTCTAACGTGAAAAAAATAGTAGTAACATTTTTGATTAGAAATATTTTATTTTGTGTAAAACAACTTTGTTTTAGTAATTTTTTGAAAAAAAAAAATAATTGACAAAAATTTTTTTTTTGAGTGTAAAATTTTTTTTTGAGTGTAAAATTTTTTTCGAGTGTATTTTTTTTAGTGTAAAAATATTTTTGAGTGACAACAATGCGTTGTAAAATATTTTTGTGACTGACTAGTGGTTTTAAAACATATTTAACGGGTTTTCAACACGTGAAACTAAACTGAAATTTACGGTTTTGCTAATAACGTTTGAACCACGTGACCTATTTGGCTGAAATTCAATACGAATCAGGTCAGGGGAACGACAAATATATATGCCAAGTTTCAGCATCCTTCGAAAGTTAGCGTGTTTTTATCTCATAAATTCACGAAAAACTCTTGCCGAAATTCAGTCTTTTGCTCATAACTTTTGAACCACTGTACCGATTCCGGGTTGCAATACCAACCTGACCAGGTAAATGGCCAACATATATGCCAAACTTCTGGAGCCTCCGTAAAGTCTTTCAAAAGTTAGCGTGTTTTCAACAGACGGACAGAGAGACAGACAGACGGACGGACAACGCTAGATCGTCTTAAAATCGATCGAGGATCATGAATATATATAGTTTCTGGGGTCCTAGACCAATATTTCGAGGTGTTACAATTGGAATGACAAACTTATATAAACCCTGTATCACTAGAGTGGAGGGTATAAAAAGGAAGATGAGAAAAAATAATTTTACGGTATGAAAATCTTTCAGGATCCAAAAAAATGTTCTGATATTTGTCTAAGAACCTGTAAAATGTTCTTGGAGAACATTTTGGGCACCGATTTTGAAAAAGAAAAAAAAAAACAGGGAAAAGAAAATGAAGAGAAAAGTAGGAGAAGAAAGTGAAAGAAAAAAGGAAGAGGAGAAAAAACAAGTAAAAAAGTTAAATTCGGCCTTGCCGAATGTTATGATACCCTCCACAATTTCAAAAAGATTATTGCAAAAAACTTTATTTAAAAGGAAATTACTTTTGAAAAAAAAAAAAATTTTGAAAAAAAAAATTCCGCGAAAAAAAATTTTGGTAAAAAAAAAATCCGCGATTTTTTTCTTTTTTTGTCAAAAAATAAGTTCGTACTTGTTTAAATACCATTTGGTGTTCAATTATGTTCATATATGTCAACCAGAAGCCGAATTAAAGCATTTTGTATTTTTAGGTTATGTTGAATGTACTGAAATTTTTGAGGTGTGCTTACATTTTCGTTCATAACTTTTGAACCGCTGAACCGATATCGCTCAAATGCAATACCAAATGCAATACTTTTCGGGAGAACTTCCAATAAACATGTTAAGTTTCAGTCATCTCTGTGCAATATTTTGTCCGCGACAGCATTTTCCACAGACAGACGGACAGACGGACAGACGGACAGACGGACATCGCTAGAATGTCTTAAAATCGATCGGGCATCATGAATATATATACTTTATGGGGTCCCAAATCGATATTTCGATGAGTTACAAACGGAATGACAAACTTATATATACCCTCTATCACTAAGTGGAGGGTATAAAAACAGTTTTCATTAACAAGACAAACCGACATTTAAAATCCTACTGATGATGACACTAACTGGGGTGTTTGAAACCGGTATGGGAAATACCAGAAATGTCTATAATTTTTAGAAATTCAATTTTTCTTCTGCATTTTTTCAACTTGAACCCTTATAACAAATATAATTAGAGCCCGTGCTCGATCTGTACTTACAGAAAACATCAAAAAACAATACTAAATGTTATTAATATCAAATGTTTAATTTATTTAAAGCTTTTAAATTTAGTTTAAAAAGCTTTAGTTTGAGCTTGAAAGCGTTCAGATTGAGTAAATAATAAATGTGCTACGAGGGTTGATCTGGAAAATTAAATTATTCATAGACATTTTTCAGAACATTTTTTAAAAAAATTTCTAAGTCGATTTTTTATAAATTCAAACATTAGAAATTTGAAAAACAAAAGTACAGCAGAAAAATCCACATTTTTATACCCTCCAACTAAAGTATGGGGGTATATTCACTTTGTCATTCCGTGTGTAACGCATTAAAATATCGGTCTATGACCCCATAAAGTATATATATTTAAGATCACTGATCGATTCTAAGACATTCTAGCGAAGTCTGTTCGTTCGTTCGTTCGTCCGCCCGTCCGATCGTCCGTCTGTAGTTAACACGATGCAGTCAAAAATAAAAGAGCTAGACTCCCGACATTTGGCACGAATATGTCTGATGTTGCTAGGCAGGTTAAGTTCGTAAATGAGCAAAATCCGACCAGGGGGAAAAAAGTTCCCATTGAAGAACTAAACCAACCACTGAAAAATACAATTTTTTTACATGATTTTTTTGTATTTCTGTTTAACAAATGCAACATTTTTACGCTACAAAAAGTTCAAAGTCCTGCATTTAGACCCAGAGAATTAGAAAATGTCGTTTTTTTCAGTGCGCCCCCCTTTTGTGGGCGTGGAATAAAAATTTGTTTAAAAAATTATAAACTTGTATTTCTTTAGTTCAAAAAGCATAAGAATTAATTTTTAAACACATGTTCAAGAGGAAATTTTCCCCCTAATTATCGCTACCTCCCACCCCCCAAAAAAAATTAAAACGCCCCTCCAATTTTTATTTTTTTTGCATGATGGAGGGTATAAAAGATTCGGCACAGCCGATTGTGGATTTTTCTACTGTACTTAAAAAATTTCACTGTTTTTTTTGGTTGTTGAAAAAATTATTTGATCACTGATTAAAAACTAATGGACTTTTTTTTAAATTTCTAATATTTGAACTTGGAAAAAATCGACTTAGAAATATTTTTAAAAAATGTTCTGAAAAATGTCTATAAATTTTTTAATTTTTCAGGTCGACCCTCGTAGCACATTAATTATTTACTCAATTATTATTTACGCTAATTGAAACTATGATATTCTCATAGAATTATCAGGAAAATTATTTTTCTGTTTTAAATTTAATTGTGTTGGTCATCTGTTTAACCCTTTGACGACCACAGGCAAGTAAACTTGCCAAATCGTTTTTGGCGATTATTTTGGTTTAGGTAAAAGATAGGGCAAATGTGCTAAAAGGTGAATTGTAGGGGAGTGTTGTGGCAATAAAAGTCTAGTGTGCAGTTAGTCTCTAACTTTATCCACTTACTCACTGTAAGTCCCCAAAGCTTGTAAAATAAAAATCTCTATTTTAGGGACAAAAGGATCTATACTTGTCAAGCAAAATTGGGGTCAAGAAAGGGGTTTATAGGTCCAAATTCTTGTAGAATAACTACAATAGAGTTTCAGATCTTAAAAATCACAGCGAATAGCAAATAACTTTGGCCAGAACTGCGTAATCGTCGAAGGGCAAAATTTTTCCCCATGAAAAATGAAGGGTAAGGAGAGTTTTTTGTTGAGTTACTTTTATTAGGTCAAAGATTAAGACAATGAACAGAAAATCAAAATCGCCTCTGCAGAAAATGTATGGTCGTCAAAGGGTTAACGACACGTGTTTCGGAATTTATCAGATTCCATTGTCAAAATCTTGACAATGGAATCTGACAAATTCCCAAACACGTGTCCATTAAGTCTTGCAAAAATAACCAACACAAATGAATTTAAAACAGTAAAATAATTTTCTTGAAAGTTCTATGAGAGTATCATAGTTTCAATTAGTAAAGAATATAATTACCTCGAGCTAGAATAAACCTACTCAAATTATAATATTTTAAAGGTCGAATAAAAACAATTTTTATTTTTTAATCAAAATTAATCAAAATTTAATTATAAAAATTTGTACAACTTAAGTGCACTCAAAATAATTACTCTGTTAAAAACTCTGTAAAATGACTGTAATCTCAATTCGACAGACATTTGACAAAGTTATCTGTCGAAATACAGATTTTAAGAATATACTTTGTATTTTCTTGTAACCGAAAAACAAAATTTTATCTGTAATTTTACTTTTTACTTTGTAATCTCTATTTTACAGATAATAAACAGAGTTTTTTGTTAAAATACAGATTTTATACATTTTCTCGTAACCAAAATACTAAATTGCAACTGTAATTTTACTTATTGCTCTGTAATACAGTTTTTAAATAAAAAACTCTTCAAAAAACTCCCAAATATTTCAACCGCTCTTTAAAAAGCGTCTTAAATTACAATAAAACCTGGTAAATTTTACGAGGATGTCGGGTAAAATTGGGGGTACTCGTAAAATACATCGTAATTTTCACAAAAATAAAAATAAGTAAATTTACAATTTGGAAGCATTAAAGCTGGCAAATTTACTCGGTGGCATTTTTCAATTGTCAACACTACTTGAACAATAAGGAAATAGAAATTGATCAGAAATCAAATAGTAAATAAAATAGTAAAATTCTGGTCGCTTTTATCAATATTCTACAGATAATTCTGTAAATTTACAGGTTTTTTTATCGAAATCATTTTACTGAGTTTTCTTCGTAAAATAACAGAAAATCTTGCTGGTTGGAAATCTATGGTATTTTCTGCTGGCTCAGCAGAGCATCTCTGTAATTTAACAGAGTGATTATTTTGAGTGTGCCAAAAGCATAATGAATGAATTTGTAAACATTTATCACGATGGGGAAGGTGGAAAGGAATTAAAATTTCTATATGCTTCACCCTTGAAATTAAATTAAAACTTAAAAGTCGTCTTATAAAGTATTTCTGAGTCGATCGGTATACTTTAAGAAGGGTGTAGAACCAATATTTCCACCCAATAGTGATGTAGGGTATAAAAATATTATTTTGGTTTATATTCATATAACTATTAAACTAATATTAGTACATTTGAAATATTTTGATATTTCCCTGAAATTGACAATTCAACATCTGACAATACAAAAATAATTTATTATTGTCAATTTACTGACATTGTTTCATTGTTGTTTTTTTGTTAAATGAAAGTATTTCAAGTTTGAGTTTATTTTTCATTTTCTACAAAAATAAATAATGACATTTTTGATATGCTTGTTTGTTTGTATGTCTTATGAAGCAAATAGTTTGTCAAGAGGCTCATTTATTGGAGCAATATGACGTACTAATATTTTGGTATTATACCTGAGACGTGATTTAAAGAATTATTTGGCATAATCCTTTGAAGTTGCTTATATTTTTTACCCTCTACTCACTGATAGAGGGTATACGCAAGTTTATCATTTTGTTTGTAACACCTCGCAATATTGGTCTAGGACACCATAAAGTATATATATTCATGATCCATGATCTATTTTAAGACGATCCAGCGATGTCCGTTCGTCCATTCGTCTGTCCGTCTGTCTGTTGAAAACAAGCTAACTTTTGAAATACTTTACTGAAGTTTGGCACATATGTTGGTCATTGGCCTGCTCAGCTTGGTATTGCAATTCAGGAAAATCGGTCTAGTGGTTCAAAAGATTTAAGCAAAAGAGTTTATTTCGGCAAGGGTGTTTCGCCAATTAAAAAAAGTTAAATTCGACCTTGCCAAATGTATTGATACCCTCCAAAATGTAATAAAGTTCGTTTTCTAAAAAATTTTAAATTTTTTTGAAAAAAAAAATTCCGCGACAAAAAAAAATCCGCGAAAAAAATTCGACGAAAATTTTTTTTTTTTTTTTAAATATCTTTGTACTTGTTTAAATATCATTCGGTGATCAATTCTACTCACATGTGTCAACCAGCAGCCGAATTAAAGCATTCTGTATTTTTAGGTTATGTTGAATGTACCAAAATTTTCGAGCTGCCCTTACATTTTCTTTCATAACTTTTAAACCGCTCAACCGATTTCGCTCAAATGTAATATCAAACTGCTTAGGGCACCAACGAGTAAATACGATAAGTCTTACAAGTGAAGTATCCATTGTGTCACCCTCCGATCTTCATGAAATTTGGATATGTTGTACAGAACTAAAATTAATTTGAGACGTATTTTTTTGTATTGAGCGATACATGTTTTAAATGTTCGTCATATAAGGTAATTAATGTTAAAATGTTGGTCGTTCCTTATATCGAGCGTAAAATTTTTAAAACGTTCGTTAAATAAGGTAGCCAATGAGGCTTGTCAAATCGAAAATGGTAAAAAGCTTGACATTTAGAAAAAAAACTTGGTTTTTCTTGACATCTAGAAATTTTTAAATTTTTTGAAAAAGTACTTTTTTTAGTGAATTTGAGACTGAAAATAATATTTTTTAGTTTTTTCTTACACCCCAAATGCAAAACAAATGACTACCGGGATTCAAAGACTTAACAGAAAAATGTGATGGGAAAAAATTTGGATATTTTTAATGAAGTATTTTTAAAGAAACGGGGAAAAAATTAAAGGAAAACTTATACTTTTTTTAAAGCATTTCTGATCTGTGCAACAAAAAATTCGTGGAATCGAAAATCAGTAATTTTCCAAAAAAAAATCTTAAAATTTACTGAAAAAATGTTGTGACCGTGTTTAATGATTTTTTTTTTAATCCAAAACGAAGTTTAAAATAAAAACAAGTAAGAAAATTATAGTCGGTCAAGACCGACCGTACAATACCCTACACCAGAGTTTCCCGGAAAATGGGTCCCAAGTTCAAACATGGATTGATTAGATCTATATATTGTCAAATCATTGATAAGTGTAAAAAGCACTCACAAATCAAATTTGAGTGGAATAGGCTTTTTTTGTATGGGGGCTAGGTCTAAATATGAACCGATTTTTTTTCAATTTCAATAGGCTTCGTCCTTGGGCCAAAAGAGGCTTAAGTTTCAAATTTCAAGTCAATTGATTAAAAATTGCGACCTGTATCGTGTTTACACCGTTTACATGGACAGACTGACAGACGGACGGACGGACGGACGGACGGACGGACATCGCTAAATCGACTCAAAATTGATTCTAAGTCGATCGGTGTACTTAAAAGTGGGTCTAGGACCAATATTTCGGGTACCACAGTGTGGTGTAGGGTATAAAAATACTGGACTTGAAAATAAAATTAATTGCTGCTCGACGAAGAATTAGCAAAAAAGTTTGATAAGTTCAGCAAATTTTAAATGCGTGCTGCATAATTTTTCTAACTTTTAGTTACATTTATTTTTTTTTTTTGCTGATTTCAGTTAACTAACTTTTGGCAAGTAATCATAATAAAAAAATTGGAATCAGCTAATTTTTTAGTAAACTTTTAGCTTTTTTTTTTGCTATCATTGAAATTTGTTTAGTAGCGTTTTAGAATTATACTCCTTACCGAGTGCTTACAAGAAATCAATCATTTAGTAAAAGTGGCACTTTTACAAATTTATCGTGCAAATTCAATGAAAAAAAAAAACATCAGTTAAATAAATTGCTCTTTTTGCTTAATATTTATGAAATAATGGAGACATTGGTACACCTAGTGGTAAAAACATAACTATTTTTGAAAATAATATTTAATTCGTATTTATTTACATTTAGGGGCACGTCACATACTCAATTCCGTTCGGATTTGAAAAAAGTGGTTTACTCGTAAAACGCAAAACGAATATTATTTTTTCGGAATGAAATCACTTTCAAAAATCAAAGTGGAATTGAATTGAATAAAAGTGGTTTCATTCCGAAAAAAATTATTCGCTGTGCGTTTTACGAGTAAACCACTTTTTTCAAATCCGAACGGAATTGAGTCTGTGACATGACCCTTAAAGTCTTTTAAAAAAAATTATTCTTGATTTTTCTTGACAATTTAGTAGGATATTTTGTAAAATTTCATTTTAGCTTGACAAATGATATTTTGGCTTGATTCTTGACAAGTACTAAAAAAGCTTGACATTCAAGACAAATCAAGCCCGTCTGGCAACCCTATAGTCAATATTATATTCGTTAAATCGAAATCCGTTAAACCGGGCTTTATCTCTATTTCGTTTTAAGTGGATGTGTTTCCTGCACAAAAATGTGCTTTTCCTAACTATTCGAGAGCTTTTAATGACGTCGATGTGATTGTAACAAAAAAAGAAAGCAGTGCAGTTTAAGGTTAATTCCAAGCGGCGCGCCGATTAGAAATTCATAAGAACTATATTTTGCCCACGCCGCACAGTGGTTTCCCCCATTGGTCAAAAATCAAAAAATGTATGTTTTTTTTCTAAGCTTTATTGCACTAAATTTATTGATAACACTCTAAATTTTATGAATTTAACCAATTTTCTGTTTTTTTTACTAGATTTAATGTTTGTGTTCGTTGAAAGTGGGGGAATGTTTATATTGCATATAATGTCGTTGCATAGTCATAAAATAAAACTTAAGTTTATCTAAAAAGTTATTCGCGATATTGTGACAGAAGTTTCCAAAACCTTTTTTGTACCAAATTAAATAAAAAAAGCTGCAAAAATATAAGCCCATTAAAAAATCCCTGAAGAATACGTTTTTTACCTTTTTAAAACACACGTTTTCAAAAACTATTTTTTCACATAGACTTTTAGTTATTTGGCCCTCATCTGCCCACCACTTTTTATACATCAAATTGAAGATTTTGTACCCCTCTTTAAATTAAAAAATATTGTGGCCGCGGGTTTTTGCATATTTTCGCATATGGATGTGATTTACATAGTCATCCAACGAAAAATGGTGAAAAATTGCATTTTGTTTTGTACTATTTCTTTATATAACTAAAGAGAAATTTTTTTTTTTTAAATTGTTGTTATTTTAAACTTAATATTGCAATTGTATGGTTTTTGACTTACAGTTCTGAATAAAGATAAAACACTTTTTTTAAAGAAATTGTCCTTCCCCTTATTTTTCTTGGTGAAAAAATTTGCCCTTTGACGATTCCGCATTTTTGGGCAAAACTATTTGCTACTAGCTGTGATTGTTAAGATCTGCAACCAACAATAGTTACTAGTGTCCGACAGAATATACATTTTTTGGCCGAAGCCGAATATTCGGCCAAATTTTCACTTTTCGACCGAAACCAAAGCCGAAGCCGAATATTGAAAAAAAAAATATTTTTGTAGTAAAAGCAAGGAAAAATGTAAAACTTGACTTGGTGGAATACACAAATTTACACTCAAAAAAAGTTGGTATTCAGTACCAAAAATTTAACTAAAGTACTAATGTTTTAGTCCAAAAGGACCTAGTGCAGGAATTGGTAATCAATACTAAAATTTGTTAAAATTTTACTTATTTTAGTACTTTGAAGATACTAAAAAACTACTGTACTACTGGTAATTTGTTTATTCGTAGATTTAAGTACGAAATCACTTACTAAATCTTTTACTGTAGAATTATTTATAGTGTATACGAATTTTGTATTGAATGATTTATTTTGAGCAAAAAACTGAGCTCAGGCATTTGCGTGAATAAACATTTTGTGTGTAAATTTGTTTAGATCGGAAACATTTTTTGAGTGTAAAATCTTGTTTTAGTTGCAAAAACGCTTAGTAAAATGTTTTTTTGGCTTACTAATGTGATTCAAAGTGTCTTTAGTGTGTTTTTCAACACGTGATTACAAATTTTATGCAATTATTCGGTATTCGGCCATATTTGGTCAAAAATGTGACCGAAGCCGAATAGTGGCCGAATAGTGCTTTGTGGCCGAAGCAGAATATTCGGTTGGACACTAATAGTTACCCTACAAGAATCTGGAACTCTACCCCTTTCTTACCCCGATTTTGCTCAGCAAGTAAAGATCCTTTTGTCCCTAAAATAGAGAAACCAATTTTACAAACTTTGAGGGCTTACAGTGAGTAAGTGGATCAAATTGGAGACTTACTGTAAACCAGAATTTTGTTGCGGAAAACATACTCTATAATTCTTCTTTTAATACATTTACCGTATCTTTTACTTGAATGAAAATAATTGCCAAAAATGCTTTGGCAAGTGTACTCGACTGTGGTCGTTAAAGGGTTAAGTGTAGCTTACTCACTCCATTTGAAAAGTGTCAAAACAAAGGTCAAACTTTAATTCATATAATTAATTGTTTTCGCGAAAGTGTTAGAAGTTTCAAAAATATCAATATGGAAATTAAAACAAACAAATTTTCATATTAAAATACTTTATTTAAAAAATTCTTAAAAAAGATCTTTTAGCCAATTAACCCTTCAAAGATGAAGTGGCTACTGTGGCTACAGTTGTTAATATTTTTTCCTACAAATTTGCAAACTTTAAGTTCTTCGAGCATACTATTAGCTGAAAAATTTTGAAGACCCTAGTTGTTTTAGTTTTGGATATATTGATTTTTGACCGCTTGTCCATATAAGGGAAACCACTGTGCGCCGCTGTTAAATTTGTTTTTTATAAATTAGGTAAATAACTTAAAAAATGTATTCAAGTTTCTGGTTTACATCTCTTTGTTGTTAAATGTTGCTGTAGACTAACATATATTTTATAATTGGATTGCAACTGAATGTGCTAAAAAAAAATTTGTTCAAATAAACTCCAAGAATTACACTTAAAAAAATAAATTTGTAGAATCAATGACAAAATATGCTAAAACAGCAAAAGCATGCTGAATTCTTATTATGTAAAGCTCTCAAAAGGTGATCTAACAATTAATACGGCAAATTATTAAACGCACCCAAGTGTAACACAGAGCTGGCTTTCACGTTCGATTTCAATTGAAGCCTTCGAATTTGAACTGAAACCTACGAATTTCAGTTGAAATCTTCGACTTTCAATTGAAGCCTTGGAATTTCCTACTAAAGTCTTCGAATTTCAATTGAAATCTTTTAATTACAATTGATCTCTTTCAAATAACAACTTATAATAATAACACAGTGCAACAACCAAAATCGTAACTTTAAATGCATGTAAAAAAAAACTAGCGCTGAACTTAAAAAAAAGTCTTGAGGGTTTTGTTATATAAAATGCCAACTTTCATTTGATTTTGTTTTCACCCCATTCCGATTCGCAAAGTTAGATTTTGTATCACTGTGTAATTAATCTATATTTTTAGTTGTCACAATTAGTTTACATTTTTATTCTCATTTTTTGTCAGAGACAACTTAGAAGAATTGAAAGTAACTTTACAAAATTTGTAACTATTTTTTTTTTTTTTGAGTGTACATTATTATCTGATTTAGAAAAACATCCCAACTTAATTTTCCGTTCTTTACCATTATTTGGTTTATTTTTTTTTTTTTAATTCAACCAGTCTTTTATCTTTTGAAAATTGACTTAACTTTCAAATGTCATTTTAGCTGCTGTAATACATAGACTACCTAAGGGATTTTAAACTCACAAAAAAAATCGTTTAAAAAACGAATTTGTTGCCCAGAAGCACTTGAAATACGAGACTCAATGTAAATGTTTGTCTGTATGTACACGAGCAACAAATAAATACATGCATTCACATATAAATACTAAAAATACAAACGTGCAACAAATGCATCCTCCATACTAGCAGCAATAAGTAGCACTTATGCACATCTTTAAAGCAATCTATCTACTAGAGATGTCAATTTATTCGACTAAAAATAAAATTGAGTTATCAATAGTATTCGATTTACCGATCTTTCATCAAACAAAAAAAAAAAAGACCAAACTTAAGGGTCTTAATCTTTCTACGCTGAAGGGTGTTACTCTTCAACTGTCCGAAGATGTAAAATATTTAGGGTCACTCTGGATAGTAAACGTATGTGGACAAAACATAATGAATTAAAGGTATCTCGGGCGCCCCGTATTTTTTGGCAGTGTCGTAAAGTTTTTTGAAAGACGTGGGGTCATAGACTTGCGGGGGCACTGAATGTAAAAATGGATTATGGCATGGAGACTACAATGCAGGACATGGTCAACTGTTTAATAGGCTTTCGGGACTTTGTCCGATGTTTGTTTAGATGTTTTTTAAAGCTCAGGTTTTTCAACACGTGAATTGAAGCCAATCTAAAATTCCCGGTTTTGCTAAAAACTTTTGAACCACTAGACAAATTTGGCTGAAAATCAATACGAACCAGACCAGGGGACAAACAAATATAAGGGGTGGTCCAATAACAAGTATCTTTTTAAAAATGCAAGAAAATGATCAATACTCAACTTTTTTTGGAATGTTATGGCTTCATTTGAAAGAGCAAACATTCCCGTTTTTTATGGCAAACGACTTCTTTGATGCGTCCTCGGCTTGCCGCTGTATCGCGATGTAGCGCAGTACTGCGCTGCCAAAATGCACGTTTTTCGAAAAAAAGTTTTTAACCGAAATAAGGCACTCAAATGAGGTTATGTTAACAAACAAATTGCTACATCTTGGGACCGTAAAACTCGCACGGTATGGTAAAGAATCCAATTCATCTATAGGAAGCAACAGATTTGAGTATCAGCATCATTACACAATATTTTCAAAAATACAGCTGAAAACCCCATTTTCGTCAAAGATGAGCGCTACAGAGCCATGATTACCGACTTTTTGTTGGCTGTAATAGAATATATCAACTTGGATGACATTTATTTTCAGAACGATGTCGCAATATGTCCCACAGTCCATCAAACAATCGATATTTTGCGCACTAGTTCGGAAATCGTGTTTTTAGCCATATTCGCGGTGACAATTGATCACTTCAGAGATGCCGATTAAAACCTTTAGAAATTTTTTTGAGTGGTCTCGTTAAAGATTCATGCAACATGGGAAATCCAGAAATATTCTAGGCCCTTTCGACGAATATCGTTCAAGCCATTCGTGAGATAGAAGCAGAAACATTAGAAAAATGGATGAGCTACTGCGGAGCTAACCCAGGCAGCCGCATGAATGAAGTCGTTTGCCATAAATAATGGGAATATTTGCTCTTTCAAATAAAGCCATAAGGTTCCAAAACTATTGAGTATTGTTCATTTCATTGCATGTTTTAAAAAGATACTTCTTATTGGACCACCCTGTATATTCCAAGCTTCAGAATACTCAGAATTGTCTTTCGAAAGTTGCCTTGTTTTTTATCTCGTAAATTTCCTAAAAACCCTTGCAGAAATTCACTCTTCTGCTTTTGCACACTGTGCAGTGCACAGTGGATCGATAATCAAAAGTCCCGGTCAAAGGGTAGAAATAATCATCCAAACTCATTGAAATTTGTGTCCCATATGGATTTTATGGTTCCCAACCTTTTTTGCGCCATGCCCCACTTTTAAGTTAAAAAAAACTACAATGTCCCCCTTCACTCAAGAAAAATTTGTCTCAAAATTCAAAACTTAGTGAGGCTAAGCAAACTTTTTGTTTAAATCATCGTTTAAACAAAGTTTTTAGAAAAAGTTTTCAACAATCAACTAAATAATTTGACTAAAATCATTTTTTTTTAGTTTATTTGACAAAAAAAATCTTAAAAATTTGCTCGTTGCCCGCCCCTGTATCATTCAAATTGGCCCCCAGTGGGGCGAGATACAAATTTGGCAAATAATACACTGAGAAAGATTAATCTGAAATTTTAACTGTCAAATATTTTGGCGGGGTTAAAGAAGGGAGTCTTAATCGAGATCGCGTCGGCGAAGCATCTATTCGTCGCTGAAATTATTTTATAAATTTAGAAACGTGTTTGTGTTTGTCGGTCGCTAGTATTTTTTATTTCTCCGCGAGTACCGTTAGACAACGGTGTCTAACCATACTCAAACACGCACACGTGTTAAGGAAGCGTCGTTTCACTCTTCCATTGTAAGGGCAATGGCCGTATTGTGTCCGGAGTTTCCCACGTGTTAAACCCCACATAAATCAAAACCCCACAAAGGTGGCATATAGACTTCGTGTCTCAGTTACCTTTTCATTAGTCCATTCGTGGAAACGGTGTAGCAGTGTCTACACCAAGGAAGAAGAAGAAGAAGAAGAAGAGGGATTAAAGAAAATGGGTATAAAACCAATATGGGAATAAAAGAGGACGTAAACCACTTTAGTTTCCTGTTCATACTTTTTAGAAAGAATTTGGGCAATTTTTTCCCCACAACATAAAACTTTTCAGCCTTACCATAGAAAAATAAAATATATTTAAAATCAGCTTTTAATGTTATTTCCATACAAATTTGTTTTTGTTTTTAAAATCGACTTTCAAAAAATGTATTGAAAATTTGAAATTTAAAATAAAACTTTTGTTAAAATAGACTTTTTGCTTTCTTGTCGTAAGGGCCTTTGTTTTTTTTTTAGTGTAGAATTTTTGTCATAAACATTTTTTCTTAGGAAAAATGCCCCAGCAACTGAGGGATTTTTACATAGAAAAGTTTTTATTTTCCTAAAATTTAAGATAATTTTTCAATAAAAAAAATCAAGATATTTTCTATAAAAAATATTTGAGATAATACCTTTTCCTTAGAAAATGATAAGGAAAATTATTCGGTTAGAAAATGTCAATCACTCTATAGACATTTAAGTTTCTCATATGAAATTTTATAAATTCTGAAACATTTTATCCGAAGGATTTAAAAAATTTCTTGCAGGGGAAGTCTCCCTGGTGTCACCTTCCGATCTTCATGAAATTTGGATATGTTGTTAAGAACGAAAATTAATTCGACAAGTATTTTTTTTAGCGGCCTAAACTCATTTTTAGAGGGGTTCGATTTGTATGGGGGGAAATTAACCCTTTTCAGTTTTTTACGATGTACGCCTATTTAAACAAAATTAATATTGGCATGTGTGGTATCAGATTAAAGGTGTTAAAAATACCTATCTCGTGGTGCTAACAACGGGCCAAAGAAGTTAATATTTTCCGACTTATTAACAAAAATGTGCTAAAATTTTGGTATTTTACTATATATGGAAAACCTATCTAGCACACATAGATAGGTATTCCAAAGACCTTTCATTTGGTATGTAATATGACTAGGTTTCTTTGCATAATATAGGAGATAAACGAAAAAAACTGAAAAATGGCCTTGTCTTTCCCCCTTCTTTTTACCCCCTAAATATTATTTTGGGCCGCTAAAAAAAATACGTGTCCCTTTATTTTTTCTGCTCTACAAAATAAAACCAATTCCATAAAGATCCGCGGGTGACACTAGGGAGACTTCCCTTGTAAGTATGGACTTACAAATGAAGCAAGTTGCCTTTGCGGTTTTCCATCGCAATCAATTAAACATAATGTACAAATGTACAACTGCCCAATCCTGTCCTTCCCTGGAAATATCGAAGATATCAACAACTTAACACCTGACGTCGTTTCATGGCTGAATGCCCTACAATTCTAATATATAGCAGCACAATAATCGCAAAAGAAAAATTTATAAAAAAAACTCTGGTTTTTGGTTTTTATCCAAGAGCCCTGGGTGCGGGGTGGCAGGGTAAGCGGATTGAAGACCCCTGGGTTTAAGTTGATAGTTGCCAAAGGTGAGGGCTCACCAAGAGCCTGCATCTTGGCGAAAAATGGCTTAAATATATTCTTTTTATCAACTTTTAGTGATATGGATGTTACAGCGGCTAGCTTAGAGCTTCATGGGAAGTCTATTTGGCTCGCCTCTGCGTATTTTCCTTATCCGGGGCCAATACCCCCGCAGAAGGTTGTCGGTCTAATTTGGGAGTCTGAATCTAGGGGACACCAGTTAGTAGTGTGTTGTGATGCTAATGCACATCATTCGATATGGGGAAGTACAGACACAAATGATAGAGGCGAATCACTTTTGGAGTTTTTGTTAAGCACTAACGTGTATATTTGTAACAAGGGTAGTGAACCAACTTTCGTTACAAGTTCGTGGCAAGAGGTTCTTGACGTAACACTTGTATCAGATACATTGTCTGATAGAATTGATGACTGGAGGGTTTTGGAAGACCATTCTTTCTGGGATCATCGCTACATTGAGTTTTTACTCAGGGAGCGTGCCCCGGTTGAGACAGTCTCTAGAAATCTGAGGAGAACAAACTGGGTGAAATATAGGGAGACTTTTTCTTTGCTTTTGGGTGAAGTACCCCTATCTGAACCGCATAGTTTGGCGGAAATTGACTGTCTGGTTGACCATATAACAAATGTTTGTAATAGGTGCCTGGATGCGTCTTGCCCTTCTGCAAAGTCTAGAGGGAAAAAAGACACCTTGGTGGTCAAAGGAGTTGCAGACGAGCAGAGATTCCTGCAGAAAGCTCTTTAATAAGGCTAAATTTTCAAGAGCGGACGAGCTCTGGTCTGCATACAGGCTGCAACTTAAGAGTTATAAGAAGATGATCAGAAATGCAAAATGTGATTCTTGGAAAAACTTCTGGGGAAACATAGAAGACGTTTCTGAGGCATCCAGGCTGCGCAAGGTTCTGGCTTCTTCTCCTTGCACCCTGGGATACCTGAAAGATCCTAATGGGGTGTGGTCTTCCTCCAGTAGAGAGTAGCTGGATCTCCTTTTAAACACGCATTTTCCGAGCAATTCCATGACGCCGTTTCAAGCTTTGGAACGTTTTGACGCCCAAGCATCTGAAATTGCTTCGGAAATAATAAATATGCCAACATTAATCTGGGCGATAAAAAGCTTCAGGCCCTATAAATCCCCGGGACCTGATGGTATAATCCCGGCTGAGTTGCAGCAAGTGTCGGACTATATAGCCCCGTTGCTGTATAATCTATACACAGCATGCATCAACTGGTCGTATATCCCTTTAAAATGGAGGGATACCAGAGTCGTATTTATCCCGAAGGCTGGGAAATGTTCCCACACAGCTCCGAAGGATTTCAGACCAATTAGTCTGTCTTCTTTTTTGTTAAAGACAATGGAACGAATGATAGACTCATATTTGCGTAGAGTGATTGACCCGAGGTTGCTTTCGACAAAGCAACATGCATACAGCAATTGACGATCAACGGAAACAGCTCTTCATGAGCTCATTGGTACCATCGAGAGATCGCTTTCGGTAAAGGAGTACACTATGGTGGCCTTTCTTGATATTGAGGGGGCTTTTAATAGTTGCATCCCAGAATCGATAATTTTGGCATCGTCTGGTCTGGGAGTAAAGCGTGGGATCGTTTTAATGGTGGAAAACCTACTTGCCAATAGACGTATAACGTCTGAATTAGGAGCGTCCGTGATATCTCGATTTGTCAATAGGGGCACACCACAAGGAGGTGTTCTTTCGCCGCTTCTTTGGAACCTGGCACTGAATTCAATGCTACTATCTCTAGAAGCACGTGGTTGTCATGTTGTCGCATATGCTGACGATGTCGCGATAGCGGTAAAGGGGAAGCATCTGCCAACATTGAGGGACATTCTTCAGGGTTCTCTGAAAGGTCTGTCTAAATGGGCAAGAGACTGTGGTCTAGGAGTTAATCCAAGTAAAACAGAGCTTGTTTTGTTTACAAGGAAAAATAAGATTCCTGCTTTTGATCCTATTTCTCTGGACGGCACTGAAATCACCTTCTCAGATGGAGCCAAGTATCTTGGAGTATTTCTAGATAGGAAGTTGAATTTCAGGCGTAATATTGAGGAACGGGTGAGGAAAGCAACGATTGTTTTATATTTCTGTAAAAGGGCCATTGGAAAACGATGGGGTTTTAGCCCTCAAGTCGCTCATTGGATCTACACAGCAGTGGTGCGTCCAATTTTGCTGTATGGAATCATTGTCTGGTGGCCTGCTTTAGAAACAAAAGCGAACTGTGTCTTTATCACGAAGGTACAGAGAATGGCGTCGATGTGCATCACTGGTGCTCTTCGTACTACACCTACGGCTGCATTAGAAATCCTCCTTCACCTGACACCATTGGACATATTGGGTAGGCAGTATGCGGCTGCGTCGGCAATTCGACTTAATAGCACGCTGCAATGGAGGATCAGCGATTGTGGCCATAGCGCGATCTTGAAGAAGATAACAATACCACAAAATGTGGACTGTGCTCCCTCTTGGAGCCTCTTTGAGCGCCACTTTACCACTAGGATACCATCCAGGGAGTCTTGGATGGAAGACATTCCGGGTAGTGGAGCCACCATAAATTTTTACACAGATGGATCGAGGCTGCACGAACAAGAGTGTATTCGGAAGAGCTTGGATTGAGCCTGGCTCGAAGATTGCCAGATCATTGCAGTGTTTACTAGGCAGAGATGCTGGCAATAAAGGAAGTGGCTGACTGGTTGAGCTGCAATGTCTTGTCTACAACCGCAGTCAACATCTATACTGACAGTCAAGCCGCGGTAAAGTCCCTGGATTCAATGTTTCTGAAAACAAGATCTGCCCTTAACTGCCGCACGTCTTTAAATGAGATGGCCAAGCAGTTTATCATACGACTCATATGGGTCCCAGGGCACAGAGACATTCCAGGGAATTGCAAAGCCGATGAGCTTGCAAGACTAGGAACTACCTTACAGGTTCCAACAGAATTGAAATGTGTTGGTATGCCTCTAGAAACTTGCAAGCAAAACCTACGGCTCTGTTCTGCGACGGAGACCAGTCAAAGATGGGCAAGTGGATGGACGTGTGAGACAACACGAATGATTTGGCCTTCTCTTAATCAGGGGCGCACAAGTAAGCTGATATCGCTTCCAAGAGGAGAGATTTCGACGGTGGTTTCTATAATAACCGGACACTGTCTTATAGGGAAGCACGCAGAGCGGTTAAATGTGCCGTCGAATGACTTTTGCCGAAGTTGCATGGATGAAGAGGAGTTGGAAACTATGGAACACTTTATTTGCCATTGCCCGGCACTTTCTGGTCAGAGACTTGCTTCACTGGGATCTAGGGAGCTGTACGATCTTTCTGATTTGTCGGATGTCAAAATTCAACATCTAAGGAGTTTCATTAGAAGCTCAAACTGGTTTAACGACAGGGACTAGTAGGGAAACCTATTACGGTCCCGTGGTATCACAGTGGAACTCAGAGTCTACGTGTGTTGACGTAAAACGTCAGCAGCCACTTACAACATAAAAACCTGTATTTAAATTCCATACGCTAAATAAATTGGACGAAAATTGATGTAACATTTCATTGTATTGATGTAACTTTTTCACCAATATAAAGAAGCTTTTTTTCTGAGTGCGTGCTTAATGTTATCCACTTTATCATAAACTAGCAGGCCCGCCCGAAACTTTGTCACCGGTAATAATAAATACGGAATTAAAGAAGCTTCAAGATTAGAGTCCCCATTTCTAAAATTGTCCCCTGCAGAATCTTTATCTTATTAAATTTTTATCGTTGAAGTCTTAATTAAAAACTATTTAAAACAAACAATAATATTCAAACAGCCCCGTTTAGCCCGGAATCATGTTCGTTCCGGTAAAACAATTTCTTGAACATTTTCGAACATTATATCGTTATTATTGATATCCTTTCATTCCCCGTATAATTCCATTTCGTTTCCCGTTCTATTCCATTTCGCTCCCTGTTCTATTCGTTTCAATTCATTGAATTCCAATTCATTGCGTTCCATAACATGCGTTGAAGAAATAATGATTTTTTGGGCAGGAGGATCCCACATTTCAAGTTTCTATGACCAATATTTCAGGAGATAGGAAAGGTTACAAAGTTCACTTCTTTTCAACTATTTGCTCCATTAAAATCTGAATTTTCAAAAAGGGCGTTTTCAGAATGTTTTGAAATCGGATGAGTAGTCTTAAAGGTTTTTAAATTTGAAGTCTTTTGACCCAAAGTGATCTTTAAAATGGGTGCGGTCAATGAAACCTACCCTAATTCATCCTGAAGGAGATTTATAAATATTAGTAAAATCATTTTTGAAACATCATAGAAGGTTTCGTCTATTTTAAAGTTTTACGTCGATGAACCCTAGGACCATTCTTAATATTGGAGAAAAAAATTATTTAAACCGAATTAGTAGTTTAGGAGATTTTGAAATTTTACGTTTTTTTAACCAAAACTGAGCGTAGAAAGGGTGTGGTTGATGAAAGCTAGCCCATGTCCACCCTGAAGGACCATTCAAAATGTATATTGGTGATAAAATTTTTGAAATTGGATGAGTAGATTCATAATATTTAAATTTTACGTTTTTCGTGCCAAAAGTGGGCGTATAAATGGGCGTGGTCAATGAAACTCAGCATATTTCCACACTACAGAACCATACTAAGCATTGGTGGGAAAATTTTGAAAATCGTGTGAGTAATTTAGGAGATTTTTAAATTTTAGGTTTTTTGGCCAAAAAGTAAGCGAAGAAGTGGGCGTGGTCGATGATTCCTAGCCTATGTCCACCCTGGAGGAACACTCTAAATATTGGCGAAAAAATGTTTGAAATCGGATGAGTAGCCTCATAGATATTTAAATCTTAAGTTGTTTGCCAAAAGTGGGCGTTGAAGTGGGGGTGGTCGAAAAATCCTACACTATGTCCACTCTGGAGGAGCACTCTAAATATTGGTAAAAGCATTTTTTAAATCGGATGAGTAGTTTCAAAGATATTTAAATTTTTAGTTTTTTGCCAAAAGTGGGCGTAGAAGTGGGAGTGGTCGATGAAACCCAGCATATGTCAATCATGAAGCACCATTCCAAGTATGTATTGGTAAAAAAAATTTTGAAATCGGTTTAGTAGTTTTGAAGATTTTTAAATTTTACGTTTTTTGTCAAAAAGTGGGCGTAGAAGTGGGCGTGGTCGATGAAACCTAGCCTATGTCCGTCCGGGAGGAACACTCTAAATATTGCTGAAAACTTTTTTGAAATCGGATCAGTAGTTTCAGAGATTACTTTCTACAAACAAACAAACAAAAAAACATACAAACATTACCTCTTTATAATATTAGTATAGATTTAGAACATTACTTTCGGGTTCAGTGGAATAAAAATTTGTCTAGAGACTGGGGAAAATCAAATGTTGTCCAAAAAAAAACGCTAATGTTCAGTATTGAACGACTAAGTATAAACATATTTTCGTATCATTGCCTGCCATTAAATATTCGTTTTAGCGAAATATCACTGTATTTTAATATTTATGATCTAGTTTAAATGCATAGATTTTATTCACTTACCTGACTGAGCTCATTTTAAAATGACCGTTTAAAAAATAAAATTAACCAAATAGTATTTCTTCATTTTATTTAGCAAAAAAAAAAAATTATTTATGTATATTTCCCATTAATATTTATTTATGTATTTATAATTTATATGTATAATTATCGTAGAAAAGTTGGCAAACAGAGAACACAGCAACTTAAAAAATATTAAATTTAAATCAACATCTATCATCTTTTATTCCCGTACAAATCACCATCATAATGACGACAAAAGAACAACAGAAAAAAGCATTCCAAAGATACACTAACATTATGCTAACATCCAACCAAATTGACATTATTGCTATAATTTCCCAACTAAAAGAAGATACTTTAGCCATAGAAAAACTATTCCTACAACACTTATGCAAACATTTTCACATTTTATATGTGCTGCCATCGAACCGAAATTACCCTGCATTAGGTGCTCCTGACACGGTGCCATGCTCTCGACGTCGGCCATTAGACGACCATTCAATTCGATGGGTGATATACAATAGTTCTGCTCAACCAGTTTACGTGTTGAATTTGGTGTCTTCGATGCGAATGCACTTTCCAATAGATTTTGCAAATGACAACCGCAGGGAAAGTAATTGCCCTCCAATTCGATGTTGTCCACCCCATCCAGGCAAATGGCTTCAGCTTCGGGTGTCTGCAAAAAATGATTACCATGCAATTTCAAGTGTTTTATGGCAGACGTTTCATTGAAATCCAATGCTTCAATTATATCAATTTTATTATTCAGCAATTGCAGTGTCTCCACCTGTGTCAGGCCGGCAAAGGCTTCACTGCTTATTACACCCAAATCCGATTCTTGTATGGTGAGCAACAGTACGTTCGACAGGCCACGAAATGTGTACGGTCGTATATGCTCAAGATCCATGTAAGCCAGTTTAAGCAGACCAACTGTATACATGCCAGAGAAGGCATCTGACTCCACCGTACGTATGCCGGCTGGCAGCAATAGATGACCCACTTGTGTGAGGCTGGAAAATGCAAAACTCTCAATGCGTAACAATGGATTGTTCGTCAGCAGTATTAGCTTAACGTTCGATGTGCCGGCGAAAGCATATGACTCAATTGTGGCAATTTGGTTGTGGCTCAACAATATGGTGGAGAGATTCTGGAGGCCAGCAAAGGCAAAACTTGTTACCACCTGCAGTGGGGTGTATTGTATGGAGAGCTCCTTTAGGCGTGGGAGACCACGAAATGCAAATTGTTTAATTTTCGTTATATTATTTCCATCCAGCGATAGTTTTTTTAAAGCACGTAGACCAGCAAACGAATCGGGTTTGATGACATGAAAATTATTTTTTGTCAATGATAAATGTTCCACGTTCGTAGGTAGATGACGCAATGGTATGTGACTCAAACCTCCTGTATTACAAAGGACCTGCAATGAAAACAAGACAATTGAAGTTTTTTTTGTTAGTAAAAAGAAATGGCTAATATACAAATTTAGAAAAATCGCATTTATTGTTAAAAAGGATAAAAAAAAGATTACATGAACAATAGGATGGAGCGATTTTTCGTTTTTTTTTATCGATATCGCTTAGCGAAAATGGTCAATATTAACATAATAAAATATTGAACCCGTGGGCAATGTCTTTGGGTTTCTATTTTGATTTGAAAAAAATATTTAACTTTTTTTTTGCTCTCACACAATTAAAAAAAAGCTTCCTTATATTGATGAAAAGCTACATCAATATGATGAAATGTTGCATCAATTTTCGTCCAATGTATCAATATAATGAAGCTTTTGGAAAGGAAACTGGATTCAAGGAGCGCATCCAAACCTACGGAATTCGTGCCTGGTTCTCTAAGGCGATGTCACACTTTAGAGCGCTAGTTGGATACACCGAAAAAGCGCTCTTAAGATGCACTGAAAACACGAGTCTTTAGAGCGCTGATTAAAGCGGTTTTTTATAGCGCTGATTAAGTGCTATTAAAATGCAGTGAATTCATGTATCTTTTTAGAGATGATTTAAGCAGAATAAAGATGAACACATTTGACTATTTCTGAATTTGACTATTTCTAAAATAAAATTGAAAAATCTGAAATGCAATTGACGATTTTTGAAATACAATTGGAAAATCTTAAATACAATTGCCTATTTCTGAAAATCAGTTGAATATTTCTGAAAAACAATTAAACACGAAAACTTATTTTTATACCCTACACCACTCTGTGGTACAGGGTATAATGACTTTGTGCTGATGTTTAGTCCTAGACCCCGAAATATTAGTCCTAGACCCACTTTTAAGTATACCGATCGACTCAGAATCAATTTTTGAGTCGATTTACCGATGTCCGTCCTTTTATCTGTCTGTCTTTCCATGTAAACGGTGTAAACACGATGCAGGTCTCAATTTTTAATCAAACACGATACAGAATGCAATTTTTAATCAAATGACTTGAAAATTGAAATTGGAAAAAACCGGTCCATGTTTAGACCTAGCCCCATACAAAAAAGGTCTACTTAAATTTTGCGTTTAGTCGTTTTCAAAAGAAAAAACATTTGTTTGATGCTCAGTTTTTATTAATGACTACTTCTGTCATTTGTTTCAAAAATAACACACTAAAATATAAAGACTTTCATTAACATTTAATTTTTAAAGTCATTTATTTTTGTTCTGTAAGTAAAAACTACTGATTATTCTTTAATTTTTTAATGATTTGTGTAAGCAATTTTTTTTTTAATTATTGGTGTTTCTTAATGAGATATCATTAGTTTTTACCTACACAAGTAGGTTATTTTTTTGTAGAAAAAAAATCAAAAAATTATTTATAGAAATATAAAAACATGTTTGCATCAAGTGACTTTGTCACGATGGGTAGAGTATCTGGCCAGAATGTAGTTGATTGCAGGATCGATTCCCCAAAATTTTTATTTGAAATTTAAAAAAAAATATCTATATATATAATTTCCCTATTTGTGTGTTCCTCTTTTTTTGTCTATCCAGAGCTTTTTGAAGCCCACTGATGAGCTACAAAGCTGAAAATTGGCATGCATATAGTAAAAGACCTGGGGCAGATCCTAACGTAGCCGGATTTTCGGTTTTTAGTCTGTGGGCGGAGAAATAAGCGGAAAAGTGGGCGTGGCAAAACTCAATTTTTTGACATTTTTGCTTAATTTAAAGCCCCCTAATGACTTTGGAAGCTGAAAATTTCCTAGAATATAGTCCTAACGATGGCGCATATCCCCAAGTAGTTGGATTTAAAATTTTAGCAATGTGGGCGGAGAATTGAGGGGAAAAGTGGCGTGGCAAAATTGGGATTTTTTAACATTTTTACTTCTTTTGAAGCCCCCAAATGCCTTAGGAAGCTGAAAATTGTATAGCATTTAGTTCTAACAATGAAGCATATCCTGAAGTAGTCGGATTTAAATTTTATAAACTGTGGAAGGAGAATTAAGAGAAAAATGGGGCGTGGAAAAATTGCGTTTTTTTAATATTTTAACTAATTTGAAGTCCCCCAATGACCTTGAAAGATGAAAATTGGAATGCATATGGTACGGACTATGGCAAAGATAACGGTACTGCGCAATAACTCCCAAATGAAATAAGTCCCAATGAAATAATTCCCAATGAAATAAGTTCCAAGAAAAATGAATTAACTCCACACTTAAAAAAATGAAATAAATCCCAAAGAAAAAATGAAATATGTCCCAATATTTGGGAGTTATTTAAACTCAAAATAATAACTCCCAAAAAAAATTAAAGAACTCCCAATGAAATAAGTGCCAAAGATAATGAAATAAGTTCCTATTGTTTTTTTGTAATAAAGGTTTTCTGCGTAGCCGGCCTTCGACCGGGCTTAGGGATTACATACTCCTTGCATTAAACCCACCCTCTCTGCAAACCAAAGCTATTTTGGTTATCAGGACTTTTTGAGGCATAACAAATTTGATAGCGTGTAGGCCTGCTACCCTAGAAAACTTTACTTTGCGGGAGGGTGGGATTAATGCATGGATTTTGTAATCCCTAAGCCCGGCCAAAGGCCGGCTACGCAGAAAAAATTTTACGCAAAAAAAAACAATTGCACAGAGGTGTATATTGTTTTCAATTAAAATGAATTAAGTCCCACCATTGATGAAATAACTCCCAATGCTTAACAAGAAATGAAATAACTTCCAATCTATTTTTTGTTGGGGATTTTTTCATTTGGAAATTATTTCATAATGAAATAAATCCCAACAAAATTTGTGCAATAAGTCCCACTACACTGGGACTAATTTCATTATGAAATAAGTCCCAAATCGTATGTAAAATTTTTGGGAGTTGTTTCATTTTTTTTTTGGGAGTTATTTCATTTGGGAGTTATTGCGCAGTACCAAAGATAACTCTGACCTGGATATCCAGTGAAAGGACGGAGATACAAAAAATCCGTTGTGAATTTTGTTTAGTTTATATATGGGGCATTCCATGTGAAATCGGACACTTTGAAAAACTTTTTTTTTAGATTTTCCCAATTTGTTTACAGTTTTTAGTACCCTTCGAAAACTCCTTCGTGGTAAATTTTCAGATTTTTTTGATGACCCGTTCAAAAGATATCGAATTTTTGTTTTTTTAAGTACTTTCTAAAAAAAAATCCCAAAAAATTCTTAAAAGCGCTCTAGTATGCGATTTTTAAGTTTTAAAATTTAAATCTCATTTTTGAAAATGTTTGTACTCTTCGATTTTTTTGAAATTTTTTTGTGTAAAACTTCTAACATTTCTTTGGAACAAACTAATACCCTATCTCCAATTTCTAAGAGGGCTCCCACACAAAACGACATTTTTTAAAATTTGTTCCAACCGCTCTAATTGCCCTAATAGTGCCCTTAGAGCAACAAAATGTATGACCGACCCACAATATTTTTTTAGTCCAAACATTTTCTCTGAACACCCTACCCTCTATCTTTAACTGTTAAGGCGGTCCCCATACAATTTTTTTTATTTTTTGTAAATTTGTTTTATTTAATCAGCTTCTACCGGTCCAATGGTGCGTCCGAGAGGGGTCATTAGTGAGACCGACCCCCATTTATTTTTACGCAAAAACATTTTTTCAAAACATACCTACGCCCTATCTCCACTCCCTAAGTAGGCTCCCATACAAAATTACATTTTTATAAAATTTGCTCCAACTGTTATTTGTATGGGAGCCTACTTAGGGAGTGGAGATAGGGCGTAGGTATGTTTTGAAAAAATGTTGTAGGGTAAAAATAAATGGGGGTCGGTTTAAAAATTCGATATCTTTTGAACGGGTCATCAAAAGAATCTGAAAATTTACCACGAAGGAGTTTTCGAAGGGTACTAAAAACTGTAAACAAATTGGGAAAATCTAAAAAAAAAGTTTTTCAAAGTATCCGATTTCACATGGAATGCCCCATATATAATCTGTAACGTAGCCGGATTTTCGGCCTTTAAGACAGGGGTGTGGTGGAAGACGGCGAAATTTAGTTTTTAAACATTTAAACTATTTCTGAAATACATATTGACTAAGGAAGCTGAAAATTGTAAAACATCACTCAGAAAATTATGTAAGTTACTACATGTTAGTTGTTTATATATTTTACAGTAGTTAATTGTTTTCAACTACAAAGTCAGTTGTTTTTGTATGAAAAATATCAAGCAACTATTTCTGTTAGTTATTTTAAGTCGTTTTTTGAATAACTAACAAAAAAGTACTGTAATGTAGTCACAGTTATTTAAAGAAGTTAATTTTATTTTTTTTTTATCTCTGAAAAATTTTCGAAGTTTTTTTCCAAAACATAAAAATAAATTTTCTTTTTTGTTATTTTTCACATCTTTTAAAAAAAAAACTTGGAAAAAATTTTGTCTTCCAAAAAATTTGGTCTTCAATTTTTTTCTGAAAAAATTTTTGAAAAAAAAAATTGATTATTTTTACTATGTTTTATTATGTTTTTATTTTATTTTATTATTATTTTATTTTTACTATGTTTTTTACTATGATTATTTTATTTTTACCATGTTAGTTGTTTTGACAACAAATGTAACATAGATGGGAATTTTTCATTACCATTGAAATTTAATTACCATTGGTTGATATCAATGGTAATGAAAAAATTTTCATTACCATTTAATGGTAATTAAATTTTTTTAATTGAAAAATATAATTAGCAATGGTAATGAAATGCACCAATTGTTAAAAAACACCAATTATAATTGGTTTCAAAACCATTGATTGGCACAATTTTGTTTTTTTTTAAAAGTTATAAATTTAAACATCAAAGTATGTTTTTCAAAAAATATGAAAATGTTAAAGAAAAAAAAAACACGCAAATAAAAATTTCAAATATTGTGTTATACAAAGACAATCAACGTGTGTTTCGTTTATAAAATGTAAAAAACTAAAACTAAAACATCAAATAACAAAAAACAACAGATATTTCCAAATATTAACGATTTTGACAAAATTGTGACGACTTTTACTAATGGTAATTATTTTTTTTAAGTGATGGCATACCAATGGTAATTATTTTTTTTTTAATTTTCATTAGTAATTAAATTGATTAGTAATTTAATTGATGCAATTGATACAACCAATTGTAATGAAAAAAATTTCATTACCATTGACACCAATTAAATGGTAATTAAACCATCAATTAATTGGTGCCATTAATTAATTAGTCCCATCTATGAAATGTAAGTAGTTTTTACTACATAAGTCAGTTGTTTTTTTGTCAGTTAAAATAACTAACATTGTTAGTTGATTTAACTGAAAAAGTAGTTGACCCCAAAACAACTTACAAAGTAGTTATTTTAACTGACATTTTCAGTTGATTTTACTAACATAATTTTTTGAGTGATAAAGTATTGACAATGGATCATATTCTTATGAAGTCAACTGTGTACGGAGAATTATAAGGAAAAATTTAAGTGTAAAAATTGTGTTTTTTAACATTTTATCTAATATTAAAACCCTTCATGACTAAGGGCGGATTACTCAATGAAAAGTTAGCTGATAACTGCCGATTTAACGGAGGCTTATGTCAAATTTGTATGAAAAAGTTAAATTTAACGGAGAGTTATTTTATAACGGAGCATTGAGTAATCCAGCCTAAGAAAGATAAAAATTGCCATGTATATAAGGGTGACCATGGGACATATCCACACGATGGATTTTTGATATCCGGTTTAAGGACGGAAACGAAATGGGCGTGCTAAATTTAGTTCTAAAATTTTATCAATAAAACCTTTTATACGCATACAATTTTTTTCCAGTTTGGGAAATATATTGATATAACTCAATCTAGCAATATTAAATTTTTAAGGCACAAACATATTTTTTATTAAGTTTGGTAAAACATTAGAATTATTGAGAAAAGTGATTTGGTGTTCCGCCTTGCAGGGACAGGCTATACGACTAGTTTTAATAGAAAATTGTAAAAACGAAATCATTAATTCTTAATTTTTTCGTAGGTTATTTTTATGGAATTTGTTGGTAAAAATAACAGAACTTTCATTCATTTTTAATGTTTTCGTAGGTTATTTTTTTTTTTTTTTTGAATTTGTTGGTAAAAAAGAATGAAAAAAACGTAATTTTTTAATGTTTATTGTTATTTATTTTAGAAAATTTTGTCAACAGCAAAAAATAAAAGTTAATGTTTGTTAAAACAAATGAATAATTACTGGGATGGTTTTCAATTGTTTATTCACTGGTTTTAAGTGTGTTTTTCATTTGTTTTTGCCTACAAAATATTTTGAGTGTGCGTATGAATACTATTTAATTATAGTGTAGTTTATATTATTCATACGCCACGAGGCACGTTTTATACAAATGCTTTGAGCATGGTTAGTTAGAGAAAGCAAAAAAATCATTGTTACGATATTAAAATCCAGCATACCGGTATTTTTCGGGATTTTGGTATTTCGAGATTTTTTATTATTTATAAACTCATAAGTAGGGATGAGATTTTCATGCACTAAAAAATCGAAAATATGCGCTAAAAAACTCAAAGCATGCACTAAAAAACATAAAAATATGCACTAAAAAATAAAGCGTGTGCAATAAAAAATTTGTTTTCACACGAAAGAGTTCTTAAAAAGCAAAAAATAACGCCGGGTTTTAATAGTAACATTTAAAACTTTATGTAAGTAAGAATTTTATAGAAATTAAGACAATCTACACCATTTCCAATTTTAATTCAGAAAATACAAATTATAATTCAAAAATTTCCAATTATATTTCAGAAATTTCCAATTATATTTCAAAAATTTCCAATTATATTTCAAAAATTTCCAATTAAATTTCAGAAATTTCCATTTATATTTCAAAAATTTCCAATTATAATTCAAAAATTTCTAAATATAATTCAAAAATTTCCAATTATAATTCATAAATTTCCATTTATAATTCAAAAAATTCCAATTATATTTCAAAATTTTCCATTTATATTTCAGAAATTTCCATTTATATTTCAAAACTTTCCATTTATATTTCAGAAATTTCCATTTATATTTCAGAATTTTCCATTTATATTTCAGAAATTTCCATTTATAATTCAGAAATTTCCAATTGTATTTCAGAAATTTCCATTTGTATTTCAAAATTTTCTAAATGCTTTTCAGAAAATTCCATTTGTATTTCAAAAATTTCCATTTGTATTTCAAAATTTTCCAAATGCTTTTCAGAAAATTCCATTTATATTTCAAAAATTTCCAATTATATTTCAAAATTTTCCAATTGTATTTCAAAAATTTCCATTTGTATTTAAAAACTTTCCAAATGCTTTTCAGAAAATTCCATTTGTATTTCAAAAATTTCCATTTGTATTTCAAAATTTTCCAAATGCTTTTCAGAAAATTCCAATTGTATTTCAAAAATTTCTATTTATATTTCAAAATTTTCCAAATGCTTTTCAGAAAATTCCAATTGTAATTCAAAAGTTTCCATTTATATTTCAAAATTTTCAATTTATATTTAAGAAAATACAAATTGTATTTCAAAAACTTTCTGAATAAATTTAAAAAATTGTAAGTGTAGTTCCCTACACTTTGTAGTTATTATAGGTTCATTATAATTCATGATAAATTATCAAAACTTGCAGAAAAACTTAGTCTTCCTTTGTGGAGGATTGTGGAGGATAATGAGAAACTTGGAAAAAATACAACAAAACCGATAAGAATTAAGAAAACCCTTTATTTGTGTTCCCTTCGAGACATTTAGTGACATTGCTAAAAAAAATCGTATATAAAAGAGACAATTATAAGGTTGGGGTGTCTCTGCTTATCGGTTTTATAGGGACTTTAGCAAAAATAGAAACGATTTACTACAATCGTTGCCTCATTAGTATGGTACAATTTCTTCGTCTTTCTAATTCTCATTGTGAGTAGAGGCGAATATGTATTAATATGCTAGTTTGTGCACAAACGATTTGTCATTAGACTCGTTTGCTACTTTGTAGTAAATCGTTTCTATTTTTGCTAAATAATCTTGACAATGGAATCTTGACAAATTCCGAAACACGTGTCGATTAAGTCTTGCAAAAATGACCAACATAAATAAATTTAAAACAAAAAAATAATTTTCTTGAAAATTATGCTATGAGAATATCATGGTTTTAATTAGTAAAGAAAATATTGACCTCGAGCCAGAATAAACATCCTCGAATTATAATATTTTAAAGGTCGAATAAAACAATTTTTATTTTTTAATAAAAATTAATCAGAATTTATAATTGGAAATTTTTAAAATATAAATGGAATTTTCTGAAAAGCATTTGGAAAATTTTGAAATACATATGGAAATTTTTGAAATACAAATGGAATTTTCTGAAAAGCATTTAGAAAATTTTGAAATACAAATGGAAATTTCTGAAATACAATTGGAAATTATAAATGGAAATTTCTGAAATATAAATGGAAAATTCTGAAATATAAATGGAAATTTCTGAAATATAAATGGAAAGTTTTGAAATATAATGGAAATTTCTGAAATATAATTGGAAATTTTTGAAATATAATTGGAAATTTCTGAAATATAATTGGAAATTTTTGAAATATAATTTGTATTTTCTGAATTAAAATAGGAAATGGTGTATAAAAAAAATTAAAAAGAAATAAAAAGTTTTTCGTATTTTAAAAATAAATTTATAAAATTTAAAAAAGATTTACAAACAAATAAATTTCAATTTTTGTTTTTGCTAATTTAGCCATAATATGCAAAAATATGCACTTAAAAGTTGGAAATATGCACAAAATATGCATTTAAAACCAAAATATGCATTATCACCAAAATATGCAAAAACATACAAAAACAAATCGATGCCATTTCAACGCTATTGTCTTGATTCCGAAAGATAATTGGTCGATACCGTTTTTAGACTATCGACAAAAAACATGCATTTGCATAGAAATCACATCCCTACTCATAAGCATTTAGGGCTGTCAAACGGGATCGGTTTTTTAAAATCCCGGGATTCGGGATTTGAAAATCGAAATCCCGGGATCCCGGGATTTTTCGGGATCACGGGATTTTTCTGGATCCCGGGATTCCGGGATTTTTCGGGATTAAAATTCTTTGATTATAAAAGTAAAAAAATAGTAGACTCTTTATGTTTCAATTTTATTGTGCATATTAAGGGGGCTACTGTGTGTTATTTGGTAGCGTGCTAGCCTATTAAGCAGGGAGTCGTGGGTTTGATTCCCACGAAAACCATTGGGTCGGTTTCGCTACAACAAAATTATTAAAAAAAAAATATTTTTAATTATTCTTATTATTATTTAAAGGCAATTAAAAAATTAAGTATACGCCACTTAAACAGTTTTCAAGTGTTTATTAATATTAAATATTTAGCAATGAACTAAAAAAGCCTTGAGGAGTTTTTTATGAAAAATGACAACTTTTATTTGCTTTTGGTTTATCCCATTTCGATTTTGGTTGTTGCCCTGTATAATTTTAAAACTAATTTAAAGAAAATTTAAGATAATAAAAACATTTAAAGGGGAAATGTAATAATATAATACATTAGACTTGCATTTTTTTGTATAAAAAAAGTTTTTCTTCCAATTTTGAACGTCCCGGAAAATTTTAATTCTCCTAGACCTAAGACTTATGTGGTACAAATTTGAGGTTAATCGGATTAAATTTACCCGTGGCGCCTTCGATCAAAGTTTTGGTTTTTTAGAAAATTTTCGCCAAAAACCTGCAAACTTTGGTCAAAGGGATCCGTGACTGTGGCTTAATGGTTAGTGCGTTGGACTATTATTCAGCAAGCCTGGGTAGAATTATCAGCTCAGCTAAATTCGTGGCCAGCTACGTTGAAAATTCAAAAAAAGTTTTAGTTTCAATTTGTTGATGTAAATGTAACAATAATTGAACAAAGTTGTGTTTTTAAAAATAAATTCTTATACATTTTTAATATTTCAAAAATCCCGGGATTTGAGCTTAAAAATCCCGGGATTCGGGATTCGTTTTATGACAAAAATCCCGGGATTTCGGGATTTCGGGATAGACAGCCCTATAAGCATTGAATAATTAAAATTTCATTATAAAAATTGTATTATTTTATACACAAAAAAAAAAAAACTGTAAAGTTAGCAAAAAATTTAGTTAAATTTAACTAAAAAAGCACCTGATTTTGGGCCAACTAAATTTTTAGTTAATTTAACTAAAAATATTTAGCTATCTTTTCGTAGAATGAATGTAGCAAAAAAAACCGTAACTTTAACTAAAAATTTAGCTGAAATTTCGTAACGTTTTTATGTACATATATTAACAAAAAAATTAGATGAATTCAGCTAAACTTTTTGTTACTTTTCGTAAACTAAAATTTACAAAATATTTTGTAAAAAATTCTGTTTTTTCATCAGCTTAAGTAGAACTTATGAGATTTGCATAGGAGGCTACATAAGAAATTTCACTTAACAAATTTGTTACGAAAAATCAGCAAATTTATTAGTAAAAATTCGTAAACTCAGTTTTGAAGTCAACAAAAAAAATTAATTCAAAATTTGTTCAAAACTAGTATTTTCGTAAATTGAAATTAACTAAAAAAAGTAGTTGAAACGCTGATTTTAACTAAAAATTTGTTAAAAAGACAGTAAACTCGAGTTAACAAAAAAAAATTTGTTAACTTTACAGTTTTTTTTTTTTTTTTTGAGTGTACGAAACTATTATTCTTATGCTAATCTTTACTAATAATTTGCTAAAAGTTAATTAGCATTAGCAAAATAAATAGTAAATCTACTAATGTATTTTTTTTTAGTGTAGTACTCGTAATTGGTAATCATGACAGTGATAATTTTCATTAAATTAGTATTTGTTTGTTTAAAAAAAATACAAATATTAGGTCTGTTTGATTACTTTTTTTGTAGTAAATGTAGTAAATGAGAAATATTGTCAAACTTTACTCATTGAGCGAAAAATCCAAAAAAGTAAAAAAACGAAAAGTAGTAAAAGTATACTTTTACTACTACTATATTACTATATATTATAGCTCCATTCGATTACCTACTACAATTTACTTTTATTTACTCAATTTACTATTTTTGCTCAAAATCCGTTCGAGTACACATAAAAATAATAAATGTCGTAATCAATTTAAGAGAAAACGTATTTCTCTTTTACTAAAATTTTACTACAATTTACCGGCAAAATTTCAATGAGTAAAAATAAAATTATGTCAAAAAAAATTATTGACAAAATTTTATTTTTTATTTATTAAAAAAAAAAAAAAATTGTTTGTACATAAAATAATTTTTTGTCTGCAAATTTGTTATTAAAGATGAAAAACACCATTAAAAACAATTAAATTGCAATGGATGCCTATTTCCCAAAACGAACATCAAACTGAACGTGGAATTTCGTAGGAATATGGATAATTTGTGGTCGGCTGTGGTCTTTTTTTCTTAGAGAGCTTCCGTCTTGAATAATCCTCAAGATTTCAAAGATGCTGTGGAATGTTGCTATAAAAAATACCCAGGTTATACATTTTGAGGGTTTTTCTTTTGAAAAACTACCTCAGTTTAGTTTTTCTTCAGAAAACAGTCTTTTAAGTTTGTTTTTACTTATCAAAGATGAAAAAAAATGAGAAAAATCTTAGGATTCTGAGAGTATTTGCAAAAAGGAAATGTTGTTTAGGTTCTGATCAGTAGCAAATACTTTTTCTATAGGAAAAATGTCTCAGAATCTGAGGCCTTTTCTATAAGGAAAATTTCTCAGAATCTGAGACTTTTTCTATAAGGAAAACGTCTTAGAATCTGAGACTGTTTCTATGGGAAAAATGTCCCAGAATCTAAGACTTTTTCTATAGGAAAAATGTCTCAGAATCTCAGACCTTTTCTATAGAAAAAATGTCTCAGAATCTGAGACTTTTTCTATAGGAAAAAAGTCTCAGAATCTGAGACATTTTTCCTATATAAAAATTCTCAGATTCTGAGACATTTTTCCAATAGAAAAGACATTTTTCCTATAGAAAAAGTCTCAGATTCTGAGACATTTTTCCTATAGAAAAAGTCTAAGATTCTGAGACATTTTTCCTACAGAAAAAGTCTGAGATTCTGAGACATTTTTCCTATAGTAAAAGTCTCAGATTCTGAGACATTTTTCCTTTAGAAAAAGTCTGAGATTCTGAGACATTTTTCCTATAGAAAAAGTCTGAGATTCTGAGACTTTTTTCCTACAAAAAAGGTCTCAGATTCTGAGACATTTTTCCTATAGAAAAAGTCTCAGATTCTGAGACATTTTTCCTATCGAAAAAGTCTGAGATTCTGAGACATTTTTCCTATAGAAAAAGTCTGAGATTCTGAGACATTTTTCCTATAGAAAAAGTCTCAGATTCAGAATCTTTTTCTATAGGAAAAATGTCTCAGAATCTGAGACTTTTTCTATAGGAAAAATGTCTCAGAATCTCAGACTTTTTCTATAGGAAAAATGTTTCAGAATCTGAGACTTTCAGAATCTAAGACTTTCGGAATCTGAGACTTTTTCTATTGGAAAAATGTCGCAAAATCTGAGACTTTGCTGTTGGAAAAATGTCTCAGAATCTGAGACTTTTTCAACAGAAAAAATGTCTCAGAATCTGAGACTTTTTTTATAAGAAAAATGTCTCAGAGTCTGAGACTTTTTCTATAGAAAAAATATTTCAGAATCTGATACTTTTTCTGTAGGAAAAGTTTCTATGAATCTGAGACTTTTTCTATAGGAACAATGTCTCAGAATCCGAGACCTTTTTCTATTTGAAAAATGTAACAGAATTTAAGACTTTTTCTATTTGAAAAATGTAACAAAATTTGAGACTTTTTATGAAAATGTCTCAGAATCTGATATTTTTTTGTATAGGAAAAATATCTCAGAATATTTTTAGTTCAAGAAGACGGCGGAAATAAAAGATTCCAAAATAAGTGCAGATACATAAATTAAAAAATAACTTTTTGGGCCCCTGGATATGCCCCTGGTCAAAAATTCTGACGGTTTTTATATTCCAAACAATCTTCAGATTATTAGAGTTTTCCAAAAGTTTTTCTTAGCGTTAATTTTTTGGAAAAACTTTTTAGATTCTAAAATACTTTAAAAAGTTCAAATTCTTTAAAACAAATCGGATTCCTAAGGATTTATATATGTATAAAAAGGTTTCCGATATAAAATTAAGGATTGCTCTATAGAATATAATCCCCAAGTAAGCAGAAGTTTTTCTTTTTAATGTTTTGTTTTTGTAAAAACTTATTTGGAGCAAATTTTTAGGATTATTCAAATTTAATATTTGTATAACAAAATTTAAAAAAAAATTTAATGATACATAAATATATTTTTACTATCTTTTTACTACTTTTCGTTTTTTTACTTTTTTTGTTTTTCCTCTCAATGAGTAAAATTTAAAAATGTCTCCCTTTTACTACTTTTACTACAAAAAAAGTAATCGAATGGAGCTTATATATATATTACTATAGTAAAAATATATTTATCATTCAATTTTTTTTTTTAATATTTTACTTTTTACAACAAATTTTTATATTCTTTACTTTTTCTTGCAGAAAAATTCTCAAAATTTGAGTAATTTTTCATGTAAATCTTGGCATCTGAGTACTTTCATTTAAGATGAAGAAGACCTTAAAGAGGGTTTTCCCAAAGAAAGGTGTTCAAAAGCAGAGAAAATTTTCTTGCAAAAATGCAATCACAAGGGAAGACCAACCGATTTTACTGAGACTTGTATATTGGAAAGAAGGTAGAAAAATAAGAGTTAGCTTTACAATCCCACATTTAGCGGATCTAAAAGGAGCAAATGGGAATTTGTTCGCTTTTTGTTTAATTTTCCACATTTCTTTAAAATAATAGTTTCAATCCTTTTTTACCGGTCGAAAGGTTTTGTGAAGGCCTATCCAATGGCGTATTGGACGTGTTCAAAGCCGGGTTCGTTAGGTTGTTGCAGTCAAAAATGTGTAAAATTTGGGGTGGTTTTTTACGTACGACCGTCAAAATCATATATGATAACCCTATAAAATTAAGCTGCTAGTTTAGATTTTATTGGGAATTTCCTATATTTTTTCATTAGGTGAAAAACCTTTTTTAAAAGTTTAATTAGGCAGCTAAAAATACAAGTAACTTTTATTTTTATCACATCTTTCCCTTTTGGAAGTTTCAGGACAAATGGTAGATGCCCATTGAAAGACCTTCCTTGTCAGTACTGAACACCGTTTGTTTTTTAATAGAAAATCCTTCAGAATCTGAAGAATTCTTCTACTTAAAAACATTTACAATAAAAAATTATTTTGCTATAGTGTTAGCACAATGTTAGCAGTGTTCCCTACAGAAAATCGCAGAATCTTATAAGATGCTATAGAATATTTGGTATTCTATTAAAAAATGTACAGAGAGAAGAATCTCTTTACTTTAATTAGATTCTGAGTTTTTTTAATATCCAAAGTTAGTTTTAGTAGAACATTTTCACCAACTTTTCTACCCTTAAAATCCAAGGATTTAAGTATATGAAACACTCCAAAATATATTTAAAAAACACCATCTTAAGAAAGGCCCGTTAAATACAAAATCGACAAAAAAAAACATTTGCATCTTACAAAATGTCTGTGGGAAAAATAACATTTTCCCACCAAGAGCTCATGTTTTTTCTACCAAGAATCAATGCTTGATGTTAAGCAGATTTCTGTACAGATGTGTATTTACTTGCAAAACCATGTATCCAACAATTAGCAGATTTTCCTTTTTTTATTTTATGTATTAAAATTTACTTTGGAAATAAATATTAAAATTTGTCAATAATTTATTTGACATAATATTTTTATTTACGCATTAAAATTCTTCCGGTAAATTGTAGTAAAATTTTAGTAAAAGAGAAATTCATATTCTCTTAAATTGCTTACTACATTTACTATTTTTATATGTGCTCGAACGGATTTTGAGCAAAAGTAGTAAAATGAGTAAAAAATAGTAAATTGTAGTAGGTAAACAAACAAAGCTATTATGAATATGCTCGAAACAATATATTTTTGTTTAACATTTTCTTAAATGTACTAAAATAAAAAAATAAAAAATTTTTGTGATTTCAGTTTTGTAATATCCGTAACGAAAGTAATTTTTGAATTTAACTCATTTATCAAAATATTTTTTAAACATTTTTTGGAACAAAATTGCGCTAAAAATCAATTTTACCTATTTTGTAATGCATTTTTCGGAGATTAAGAATTTAAAACAATTAAATCCTGTTATCACCAAAATATACATGACCTTGAAATTCGCTACTTTGAAGTCGGTCTATAAGATAATTAAACATCAGGACATCAATTTTTTTTTAATTCTTAATCTCCAACGAATGCAAAATTGATAACAAATATTAGTTTTATTGCAATTTTGTTTAAGAAATTAAAAAAAAAAAATAATAATAATTTTGTGATTTGAAAAATGTGTCAAATTCAAAAATTATTTTTGTTGCCAAATTTATAATTTTTATCTGAGTACCTTTGGGTGCCATCGTTATTCAAAGATAACAATCCTTTTTTCCAAAGTAAATTTTTTGGGACCAAAGAGAATTCATCTCTATGTTTGGGAATAACGAAAAATAAAATTAAAAAATTTCGAAATTATAAATGAAAATAATTGTTGTGTCACTTAAAAAATATAAAATGTAACTAATAAAACACGGAAATAAATTGAAACAAATTGAAATATTCAATACAATTCAAAGAAAACTAACAAATAAACAAAACTTCCAGCTTTTAATGCCATTTGTGATACTAACACCACCTATCAACGCAAAAAGGAACTGACCCATAATGAGTCTTTATAAATTATATTTTTTGCATTTGGGTAAATGTTCATTAAAATACATTTTGTTTTGTGCATCCCAGCAAAACTTTGGTAATGGGTGGTTATTATGTAACACATTACCAGGTAATGCATATCCCTTATTTGTAGCATTATTTTATGATGTCTTACCAAACATTTGTTCCACAACGTATTATTTTAAAGGGAAAAATAATGCTTTACTAATAATTTGCTACGTAATGCATGATTATTGCAAAAAATGTATTTGATATTTATTATTTCCAAACATTAAATCATGGATTAATTATATTTGGTTACATTATGTATTATTTCAAAATTTGAAATAATGCATTATTTGTAATTGAATACATAATGCATTATAATAACACAAAAAATAAATATATTATACAAATATGCATAAGTTTAAACTAGAGATGGGCTCACGACAGGAATTTTTGAATCACGGACACTCACTTACGAGCATATGTTTTCTACTCACTTACAATCACGTGAGTAAATTTAATATATCGTTACTTGTTCACTACTCGTAACGCCTTATATATTACATTCTGGTATGCTATATTTTATACATTACTCCTATGCATTACTTCGATTCTGATCCCATGTTAAAATCATCAATGCTGCAATGTATAAAATAAGCTATCATATACCTTATTTGGTAATCTAAGTTTTGCTGGGATATTCATAAAATTATTTTTTTTTTTTTTAATTTTGTGGTTAAAATTTTCTTTGAAAACAAAGAGTTAACCGATTTGGCTAAAAATTCGCCAGGTATTTAATTTAGGTCGTTTAAATTCAGGGTGTGGGAACAGCATAACTCCAAAATTTTAAAAATAAGAACCACCCTTATGTATGTTTATTTATTACTTTATTAGTAAAGGCAGAGCGAAAAACATCACTGCAAAACAGGGTCGTCTAAAGGCATGGCGGGGCCCTTGGGCACACAATCTGGGGCTCCGCTAGAATATAAAAGTCACATTTCAAAAAAAAAAAAAACATTTTTTTGTTATGATTTTTTTATTAAATTTTTCTATTCTTTAAATGTCTTCAGAATAGCAGTATATTAAATTAGAATTTTAAATCTGGGCAACTTTTCAATTTTAAAGAAAAATATGGCAATATTATCGATTTATTTAAAATAAAATCAAAATCAATCAAGTAGAATAAAAGTAATAAATAGACAAACAATTTTCAAAATAAAGTTTATAACAAGTAGTTAGGTGTGAGACAAATAAACTGGAGGTTCCAGGTTCGAATCCAGTTGGGACTAAAAAAGGTGAAAAGTTTTTTCTAAATATGAGAAAGATAATTTATAAAGGAAAATGGACAAAAAATAATAACTAAAGAAAATACTAAAATTTTTTATATTTTCGCATGACCTACGTCAGACATTTCCCCAAAGAAGTCTTAGGTGACATGTCACCAGAAGGTCAGCCCTGACCACTGCTGACTTTGATTGAGGACATTTCGAAAATGTGTGACATGTCAGCAGTGACATGTCCGCAGTGACATGTCAGCAGCATAGATGGGAATTTTTCATTACCATTGAAATTTAATTACCATTGGTTGATATCAATGGTAATGAAAAAAATTCCATTACCATTTAATGGTAATTAAATTTTTTTAATTGAAAAAATAATTACCAATTGTAATGAAATGCACCAATTGTTGAAAAACACCAATTATAATTGGTTTCAAAACCATTTGTTTACACATTTTTGTCTTTTTGAAAAGTTATAAATTTAAACATCAAAGCATGTTTTTTTTAAATATGAATAAAGACAAAAATCTAAACGCAAAGAAAAAAACTTCAAATATTGTGTTATACAAAAGGCAAACGTGCGTTTGGTTCATAAAATCTGAAAAATTGAAATAAAAAATAACAAAAAACAACAGATATTTTCAAATATTAACGATTTTGACAATATTGTGACGACTTTTACTAATGGTAATTATTTTTTTTAATTGATGCATACCAATGGTAATTATTTTTTTTTTAATTTTCATTAGTAATTAAATTGATTAGTAATTTAATTGGTGCAATTGATACAACCAATTGTAATGAAAAAAATGTCATTACCATTGACATCAATTTAATGGTAATTAAACCATCAATTAATTGGTGCCATTAATTAATTAGTCCCATCTATGGTCAGCAGTGACATGTCAGCAGTGACTCTGACATGTCACCGCTCCGTCACTGAGGATGGCTCGAGGACGTTGCCAACTGGGTTTCGATGGGACCAATTTTCATGATTTTAAGATGACTTGTCCTGATGACAACTAAATCTATTTATATGCATTATTTTTAAATTTAAATACACACTCACACATTACAGTTGATGGGCCACACTAGTGTGGATGTGAAAAATAATGATTAAATTCCCAGTTGGCAACGTCCTCGAGCCATCCTCAGTGACGGAGCGGTGACATGTCAGAGTCGCTGCTGACATCCACAAGACATCTCTATGTACTGGGTTGGGGACAGTTTCACACAAATTTTCAAAATGTCCTCACTCAAAGTCAGCAGGGGTCAGGGCTGACCTTCTGGGGACATGTTAGTGTTTATAAACCGGTTAACCGGTTAATCGAAAAACCGGTTTTTTCCCAAAATTTCGGTTTTTTTGCAAACCGGTTAACCGGAATTGAAAATTTCCGGTGCACCGAAAACCGGTTTTTTTCTGTCGGTTAACCGGTTTTTTAAATACATGCAAAACGGATTATTTTTGCAATTATTAAGGGTTTTTACTAATTTTTTATGACATTTTCAAAATTTCGTTAAAAAAAAACCTTGAAAATCCGTGAGAAAGAAAGTCTAAAATATTTTTTATCTATTAGAAACAAGTTTCCAAATAGGGATTTTATTCCGAATCTGGTAAATATTAAAAATTCACATTGTTGTAAGCAAGTTTTTGCTACTTCCCAGCAAAACTTTGGTAATGGGTAGTGATTATAAAACACATTACCAGGTAATGCATATAACTTATTTGTGGAATTATTTTATGATGTCTTACCAAACATTTGTTCCACAACGTGTTATTTTCAATTGAAAAATAATTCATTACTAATAATTTGCTACGTAATGCATGATTATTGGAAAAAATGTATTTCATATTTGTTACTTCTAAACATTAAATCATGGATGACTTATATTTGGTTACATTATGTATTATTTGAAAGTTTGAAATAATGTATTATTTATAATTGGATGCATAATGCATTACAATAACATAAAAAATAATTATTTTATAAAAAAATTCATAAGTTTAAACTAGAGATGGGCTCACGACAGGAAATTTCTAACGACACACACTCACGAGCATATTTTAACTACTTACACTCACTTACAATCACGTGAGTAAATTTAATACAAAATTACTTTTTCACTACTCGTAACACCTTATACTATATTATCTTCTGGTATGCTGTATTATTTCATTTCTAGTAACCTATAAAATATCATATATTTTACACCTTTCTCGTATTCTTCGTTATAAATTTATGACTTATTTTATACCTTACTGGTATTCTTTGTGATAATGTGGATGCATTACTTTGAGTCTCATCGCCTGTTAAAATCATCAATGCTGCAATGTATAAAATAAGAGATCCTATACCTTATTTTATACCTTATTTGGTAATCTAAGTTTTGCTGGGTTTCATTGAAAACTTTATAAGTGACTGTTAACCAGATAGTAAAATTCCTGTTTATGGAGAGAATGCAAATAAAAGAACATCGAAATAAAATACGGTACTGCAATTTACAACGAAGTGATGTATTTTTTAAATAAAACCTATAAAAGTTAAATTAAAGCCCCGGAGAATATGGGAAAATAAAAGCACCGTATTTAAATATCGCTATTTTGAAAATGTATCAGTTGCCAAATTTGCTGAAAGAAACAAATTTGTTAAAATAAGTTATATATTCGCTTTTGTATTTAATAAAATTTAGCTATTTTAAAGTATTTTTTGGGTTTGTCAGTTAAAGAAAAAAAAAACGGTTAACCGGTTTTTTCATTCCGGTTTAACCGAGAAACCCGGTTAACCGAAAAAGCTGATTTTCGGTTTACCGAGAAACCGGTTTTCCAAAATGTCGGTTTTTTATAAACACTAGGACACGTCACCTAAGACTTCTTTGGGGAAATGTCTGACATAGGTCATGCGAAAATACAAAAATATTTCTTATTTCCTTTAGTTTTAACTTTTATCCTATTTCCTTTATAAATTATCTTTCTCATATTTAGAAAAAACTTTTCGCCTTTTTTAGTTCCAACTGGATTTGAACCTGGAACCTCCAGTTTATTAGTCTCACACCTAACTATTTGTTCCAAACTTTATTTTGAAAATTGTCTATTTATTACTTTTATTCTACTTGTTAGATTTTGATTTTGTTTTAAATAAATCGATAATATTGCCATCTATTTCTTGGAAATTGAAGAGTTGCTCAGATTTAAAATTCTAATATAGTATACTGCTATTCTGAAGACATTTCCTTTTAGACGTCTTAGAGGAATTGTCCACACTCTTAAAGCAAACATTCAGTGCTGACAATGTTAGGACATGTCATCAAGGATTACCTATGATTTGTCAGAACCTTTCCTCAAGGAATCACTGTGGAAATTTCCTCAGTGACACATTTTCCAACTGGGTTACCTTACAAAATTGCATTAACAACGCGAATTATCAGGTCCGATCATTCTAATTTTTTATGCAGAGCCTTAACACATATCGCCAAATTGCATTGCCAAATTTCGAGTCAAAATCCCAGTTAGTGCATTGTAGGAAAGTATTCGTGTATTTTACGAATGGCTTTTCGTTGTACCCACTCTCACTCAAAGCGTTTATTTGAACCGTGCCTCATGGCGTATGAGTGATAGAAACTTCACCATAATTAAATAGTAATCATACGCACAAATCAAAAGAATCTTATGGCGTTTTCTTTTCTGGCAAAAAATGTCACATTTTACCGTCCCTTCAAAAAATATTGCACTTTTTTTGTTCTTTTCTAAAAAACTGGCAACACTTTAAAAATTTATTATGTTTTTTTCTAAAAATGTTGCATTTTTAAAGTTTCAAAATGTCACACTTTTCCCACTTTCATAAAATGACGGGGTAGCAAAATTGCCTTATAAAAACCGCTGATTGCCAATATTTTGGTTGAAAGAAAAATGTTCTTAATTTTTTGTTTTTTTGTGATCACAAAACTGGGAACACATTAAAAGGGTTGTGGCTACATTTTACAAATGACACTGTTTAAGGGTGCAACATTTTGTTTCAGAAAAGAAAACGCCATTATATTAAGGCAGTGTTGCCAGTTTAGGGGGTTTGTCCCCAAATAGGGGATTTTTTTTGGAAATTTCGGATGAAAAATTTGATTTGGGGATCCGGGGATTTCATGGGGATGACACTGATTTTTTCGGGGATTTTTAGGGGATGAAATATTTTAGATCAACAAGTGTTTTTTAAATACATCAATCATAAAATAATGCTAAAATCTGCTTAACTCTATTTTTGATCAATCGTGGACATTAAAGCATCAAAAAAACCGCAAACGTAGGAATTATGTGAGATTTGCAAAGAAAAAACTAAAATTTTGTATGGTGGCTGTCAAACCGTGGATCGTAGTGGTATCATGTTATCATGCTTTTCTTTTTCTTTAAACCAAATTATAGATTTTCATACGTTTTCTATAATATATCCTTTGGAAAAAAGTCTAAAGGATAAAAAAAAAAGTCTAAAAGTACATCAATTGAAAATACTGGTCTTTTACGACTTCTTGAAATCTTAAAAAGCAATACCACGTTTTGGATACCTATTCCGGAGTATTTATAAAACCTTAGAATTTTCGTTGTTGTTTTTAAAGGGTACAAACAATTTCTTAGGGCCGATGACTTATGTTTGCTGAGAAAACCTTTGGGGGAATTCAAGATATAAAACAAGATTAAATCAAATTTAGACTAATAAAGTACTCTATTGCTGGTGTGTAAATTAAAAATTCCGTTTGTTTTTGAATTCTATCATAATACTTATCGAAACATTGGCGGTTTTAAATGATGTGTTAATCTCTAAACACGCAAAATACACTTACACTTTTTAGCCAAAACTCTGTGTAAATTACAACCCACCAAGTGTTTGTGCGTAAGTTAACCAAGTTTTTGTTCTAAAAAATTGGTAAATAACGGGAAAGCACTTGATTGGTTGCAAGTGTTTTTCACGTGTAGTAAATTTTAAAAATTTTTATTTTTGGGGATTTTTGGGGATGAGAAATTTTAAGTTGGGGATGGCATTCAAAAAAAAAATGGCGACCCTGTATTAAGGGCCTATTGTGTCAATACAACTGAATAAAGCGATTTTCGATGTTTTGTAAAAAAGGAGTGCATACTTTTAGAATTACATTTGTAGAAATTTTTGTAAAAACTTCGAAAATTATTCGACTCAGCACGCTGAAAAAAATGTGTACTAAATTTAAAGCAAGTTGACCTTAATCTAAGAAAAGTCGAACTTGCGAAGGCTCTAAAGAAATTTTTTTTATTCCAATTACATCTTTATTATATCTTAAAACTAACAAGGGAAGTATATCAACCCAACCTATTTGCCTTAAACTTCAAATATATATAAAAGAGACGATTTTAAGGTTGGGGTGTCTTGGCTTATCGGCCATATCAGTGTTTCAAAATTTCGTTGTCCCCTTATGAAACAATGTGGGCCTCTGGGAAAATTTCAATAACTCCCGAACTAATAGATATATCCTCTAGAGCAATGGTTCCCAACCTTTTTTACGACACGCCCCACTTTTAAGTTAAAAAAATTGCCTTGTCCCCCCTACACTCAAGAAAAAATTGTTAATTTCACCAATTTTTGTTTCCAATGCAAAATTACTACTGGTTTAGCAGAGTTTTTGTAAAATAAGCATTTTAACTAAGTTTTTAGTAAAAATTTTAAGCGATTAACTAAGTTTTTAGTAAAAATTTTAAGCGATTAACAAAATTTTTTTAGTTAATTTTGCTAAAAAAAATTGTTTTTGCAGTTTTTTTAGCAGAGTTTTTGTAAAATAAGCATTTTAACTAAGTTTTTAGTAAAAATTTTAAGCGATTAACAAAATTTTTTTAGTTAATTTTGCTAAAAAAAATTGTTTTTGCAGTTAATTTGACTAAAAAAAGTCTTGAAATTTTTCTCGTTGCCCCCTGGAAGCTTCAAATTGCCCCCCAGTGGGGCGAGAATCAAAGGTTGGGAACCATTGCTCTAGAGCAAAAATACGTGTCGACTTAAATTTAATAAAGATTATTTTATATTCATATGGACTTCGTAGGTCTATGTCTTCACATAAATACCCACCAAAATTAACACATTTTCATGAAACAAATATTTAACGAATCCGAATTTTTACTAAGTTATGCCAACGTTAGGTGGGCATTAAAAAACCCTTTCTTTCCATGTGGAAACATCATATAGTTTCTTAAAAAGGAATGGCTGAAAAATCCAAAAAAAAACTTTTTCGCCAATTTTTACCCATTTTTGACCCCCTAAATCCCCGATATTGGTTATAAGCCGAGATATCCCAACTAGAGTTTGCAAAACGATTAAAATCGTAATCGTAATCGCGATTAATCGCACCAATTAATCGTACTCGTAATCGACAAAAAAATCATGCGATTACGATTAATAATTTTCTATGAAATACACTGTTTTTATAACTAAAATTTATATTTATATCAGTTCCAATTTAAATCAGTTCCAAAATTTTTTAAAACCCATTTTAAGTTTCTATTTAAAATTATTTTTCAAAAAAACTAAATTACTCTAAAAAACGATTACTTTAGGAACAATTTCAAACAAAAATCATTGATTCTGGAATGTTAAGTAGAATCGATTGCAGGATGGTATGATGCGTTCTGGTACCGATTGATTAATTTAACTTGTTTGCGATTTTTCTTTCCTTTTCTCGTAAAAGTCATTCAAATTTAAAGGAAAATTTATATTCTGATATGAGTAAGTTTTAAAGAGGTTTGTTTTTAAAATATACTTAAAAGGCTTTGGTCGGATTTGGTCGAAAAACTTGGACATGAAATTTAAAAAAACGTAATTTTTTATACTTTGACTGCAGGTTGCCGATTAATGATGCCTTGTAAAATTGTTAAATTAATTTATTCGCAATTAGCTCCTTCACTGGCCCCCACAGAAATTTTGAACTGGAAGCAGCTTTTGGAAAGAAATCACGAGGCAAAGAGCGAATCCAAACCAGTCAAGGTATAGATTACTCTTAGTAGCACAGATAAAGAGCTATTAAGACGCAGTAAAATCATGTATCTATTCAGTGCTGAATGAAGCACTCTTTGTAGAGTTTATTTAAGCGCAAAAATCTTTTTGATGTTGAAGATGTCAAAAAAATTTAAGTATGTGTAAAATTTTATCAACAAAGAATTTTAATTAGAAGTTTTAAAAAAATGTCTGAACAAAAAATTCTCAAGGGCGCTCGAGAGTTCTTTCGATGCGCAATGATATACTAAAAACGAGACTTTGGTTCCAAAATCTCGAATTATTTTTACTAGGAAAGTTCGAAAGTTTTTAATTTTATTTCTTAAAAATAATATTTTTTGTATTTTCGTACTTTCTAAAATGTAAATTTCAAAAGATTTTTTTAAGGCGTGATTAGACGAGAGAGAATTCCCCTAGAGTTAAAGTAAAAAACAACTCTATGGTAACTTTTAAAATTGGAATGTCAAATAAAATTTTATTATATAATTTTTATTTTCTTTAATTCGGTTTCCAATCTACAAATTACACCGCTCAACACCATTTTCCGGTTTGAATTCTGGTGATAAATTTTAGTAGACTTTGATCTCCTGATTCCAAATCTGTTCTCCAAATTTTTCCATCACGTCCAGATTTTTAGTTATTCATGGGAAAAATTACGATTTTTGCATTATTTGAAAGCCTGCACAGCAGCCATTCAGTGGAATACAAATCTGGTATAAAGCGCAAAAGTATAATTTGTCTATGGTCTCCAACATAGAAAACATTTTTTTTCTAATTATTGCGTTTGGTTGGGTTACACTTGTATTTTAAAATTATACCTTATAAAATTATAATTTTTGTAAAAAATGTAAGGTAGATACCTTAGTTTTTTTTTTGATATTTTTCAAATAAAAACTAAAAAAAAAAATATTTTACAAATTCCAGTTTTCTGTATTATTTTTCGTATAAACCGGAAGATATCTTTAATGGGCTTAATAGTCTATCAGAAAGAATAAACTTTTTCCTAAATTTTGAGCTCATCACAGTAAAGATTGATCATCTGGTTTTTGTTTTAGAGGCTTTTAAAAATGGTGCTTTTTCTATTTCTTTTCACAGTGTTTTTTTTAAAATACATATTTGGCAAATAATAGTGCAACAATTTCAAATTTTTTTGATCATATATTTGAGATCATAGTTCAATTCTACTCTAACTCTTTATACCAGATTTTTTTCCACCTAGTGGCTGCTGTGCAGGCTTTCAAAAGAGGTATAAATCGCGTTTTTTCGCATTTTCAACCGCGAATAATTAAAATTCTAGACATGATGGAAAAATTTGGAGCACAGATTTGGAATCAGCGAGTCAAAATCTTTTAAAATTTTATATGAAACTTCAAACCGGTGCCAAAAACCTTCGATTTGTTGAGCGGTGTTGTTAAACAATTACATATTTTCTTTGTTTACAAAAAATTGGTGGTCAACACAATTGGAGGTCAAACAATTCCGATTTTTTACTGTATTTAAACTTAATTTTTGCTTGGGTCGTTAAAGAAGTTAGCTGATAACTGAACACAGAGAAAAATAAATTTCCAACTGAATTTTTCAGTTGCATCAACTCAAAATTCGGTTGGTGCTACTGCATTTCGCTGGGGCAAACCAATTTTTTAGTTGTTTTCATCAAAAGTCAGTTGTATCAACAAAATTTAGTTGAAACTACCGATATTCAGTTCTTACAACCTTAATACAAATTCATCAACTGAATTTTTGTTGTAACAACTGAATTTTAGTTGGAAATTGGCAAATTTGTTTTCTGTGTGAATAAAATCTATGGGACCGTTTTTTAAATTGTTATTGAAAATTTTCTAAAAAAGGTCTATCCAATAATTTCAATTTCCATTTTGTATGCTGTAAAACGCTAAAAAGTTTAAGGATCAAAATGATTATTGGCTTAAATCAAAGGTATTTATAATGGCTTTCATAGTTTCTCAAACCGTTTTTGCAATAACATATTTGTTTTGTTGCAAAAATTGAGTTAATTTATGGCAATATTGATTTTTTGAATAGCTATAGCTGTATAAATTTTCCTTAGTACTTATCGTATGGTAATGATATTAATCGTAAAATAATGCTACGAAAGTCAATTTGTGTATTTAATAAGATAGGAAAATTTTTTGAATGAAAGATGCATTTTAAATGCACTTCTAAACTGCATTTTTCAAAAATTCATTTTTTTAATAAAATTTTTTGAATAAAGAAATTCAAAGAAATTAATATTAGAAGCCAAAATTCACTTGAATCTGTTTACTTTTGAACGTTATACAGCCAAAAAACTAAAAAAATCTAGTAGTAATTTTTTTGCTTTCGCAATAAAAATTAAGGGGTTTAAAATAATGACCCAGCAGGAATTTTGCTGAACTGGCAGCAGCTTTTGGTAAGGAAACTCGAGTTAAGGAGCTCATCCAAACCCGCTGAATTCATGCATGATTCTCTATGGCGATGTCACACTTTAGACCGCTAGTTGGATACACCGAAAAAGCGCTTTTAAGATGCACTGAAATCACGTGTCTTTAGAGCGCTGATTAAAGCGCTATGAAGATGCAGTGAATTCATGTATCTTTTTAGAGCTGATTTAAGCAGAATAAAGATGAATGAATGCATTTGACTATTTCTGAAATACAATTGGAAAATCTGAAAAGGAATCGACTATTTTTGAAATACAATTGTAAAATCTTAAATGCAATTAACTATTTATGAAACTCAATTGAATATTTCTGATAAATGACGCAAACCAACCTCTAAAAACTTATTTTTTACTTTATTTTGTCAAAAAATGTTCAAAGCTCTTACTACACCATTTCCACTTTTATTTTAGAAAATACAAAATATATTTCAGAAATTTCTATTTTTATATCAGAAATTTCTATTTATATATCAGAAACATCTATATATGTTTCAGAAATTTCCAACTGTATTTAAGAAATTTCCATTTCTATTTAAAAATTTTCTAAATGATGGAAATATAAATGGATTTTCTGGAAAGAATACAGAAAATTTTGAAATAAAAATGGAAATTTTTGAAATACAATTGGAAGTTTCTAAAATATACATACATGATTTTTTTTTTTTTTTTTATTAAAATAAAATTTTCTTAATAGCAATTATAAAATTTTTAAATTCAAATGGAAATTTTTGAAATACAAATGGAATTTTCTGAAAATCATTTAGAAAATTTTGTAAATAAAAATTTGAAAAAATTGGAAATTTCTGAAAAAATTGGAAATTTCTGAAACATAAATAGAAATTTCTGTAATGTAAATGGAAATTTCTTTTATATACATATGTAAATAAATAGAAGTTGCTGAAATATAAATGGAAATTTATTTATTCTTTTAAATAACAAATAAGCATTTGCTCTTTATTAAGTATTTGGCCTATTTATCATTCAAAATGTGTTAAAAATGTTGTGATTGAAGCACTCTTTTCAGCTCCGATTAATGCGCAATAATGATGCAGTCAAATCATGTGTCTTTGTCCAAAACTCATGCTTTTGATTCAAAAAGTATTAAAAATAATAAAAAGGAAAGCAAGTGTGAAATTTTATCAAAAAATAATTTTATAATTCGCACGAATTATGCTTGTGCAGATCCTATTCGTAGGATGTGCACTAGGGTGCGCCAAAAATGTCAACTTTGGATTTTATACCGTCACTCCCCCTAGAAATATTCGTTTTGGTATCAAAATACACTATGCAAAAAATTATGGCGATCGCTTGAGGGGAAAGTGTGCCTCAAACGCCTTGAAAATGGAGAAATATGTCAAATTTGACCATTAGATAAAAAAAAAAAAATTTTTTTGTTGCTATTCAATTTCGCCAAAAAAAAAATTTTTGTATTAGGTTTAATAAGAACTACTTACAAAAAAAATATAAGCTCTCCACTACATCGCTTACCCATTTTAACTTGCGATACAAAAAAAGGCAGTTATTTTTAGGGGTACCCAAAAGTAACATTTTTACATTTTTGAAAATTTTATTAAAAAAAATTTTAAAAATTAAAATCTCTCTCCACCAGTTTTTTATATATATTATAAAGATAAAAAATGTGAAATATTATAAATATCCGTTCGGCAGTTTTTCTTTTATAGCGACTTGAAGTTAGCGGATTTCAAGGAAAATTGATTTTTTGCTGTATTTTCTTTAATTTTGAACTTATTATTACGTTTTAAACAAAATTGACGAAATTGGCTTTGCAACTGATTTAATTGGATCATAAATTTTAGTAAGTATATAATTTTTGCAGGACAGCATTAACCCTTGTAAACCCGGGTCGAAGATGACCCACAGGACAAATATTCCCCATTGTATGCCGGCTTTTATATTTTTATTAAATATAATAAAATTAATCTGTAAAAAGAAATGTTTTAGTCCAAGTTTATTTAAATCTACATGTGAAAAAACAATGTTTTTAAATTATAGCGCATTTTTTATATACGGTGGGTGACAATACAATGAAACTTTTCTAAAGTAGATCCAATTTGTTAAAAAAATTAAACGTTATTATTTTAAAGTGAGTATTATTTTTAAAAATGTTATTAATGTAATTTATAAAGCTTTAATTTAAGTTAAATAGCGTGCAGATTGAGCAAATATTAAATCAAATACGCGTGTCGCGCTGGAAAATTAAATTATTTATACACATTTTTTTTAGAAAATTATTTAAGAATATTTTGAAGTCGATTTTTTCTAAATTCAAAGAAAAAAAAAGAAAAAATTACACCGCTCAACAAATCGAAGGTTTTTGGCTCCGGTTTGAAGTTTGATATAAAATTTTTAAAGATTTTGACTCGCTGATTCCAAATTCGTGCTCCAAATTTTTCCATCACGTCTAGAATTTTAATTATTCGCGGTTGAAAATGCGAAAAAACGCGATTTTTGCCTTTTTTGAAAGCCTGCACAGCAGCCGCTAAGTGGAATAAAAATCAGGTATAAAGCGTGAGAGTATAATTGAACTATGATCTCAAAAATATGATCAAAAAAATTTCAAGTTGTTGCACTATTATTGGCCAAACATGCATTTTAAAAAAACACTGTCAAAAAAATTAGAAAAGGCACAATTTTTAAAAGGCTCTAATACAATAACCAGATGATCAATCTTTACAGTGATGAGCTCATAATTTAGGCAAAAGTTCATTCTTTCTTATAGACTTTTAAACCCATTAAATATATCTTCCGGTGTATGCGAAAAATAACACAGAAATCTTAAATTTGTAAAATATTTATTTTTTTTAGTTTTTCTTTGAAAAATATCAAAAAAAACTAAGGTATCTACCTTACCTTTTTTACAAAAATGGTAATTTTAACAGTATCATTTTAAAACGCAAGTAAAGCCCAACCAAACGTAATAATTTGAAAAAAATTGTGTTCTATGTTGGAGACCATAGACAAATTATACTTTTGCGCTTTATACCAAATTTGTATTCCACTGAATGGCTGCTGTGCAGGCTTTCAAATAATGAAAAAATCGTAATTTTTCGCATTTTCAACCGTGAATAACTAAAAATCTGGACGTGATGGGAAAATTTGGAGAACAGATTTGGAATCAGGAGATCAAAGTCTACTAAAATTGATCATCAGAATTCAAACCGGAAAATGAGTGTTGAGCGGTGTTATCCATTAGCTTTTCTTTAGTCATCAACTAATTTTTTCAACAACCCAAACAAAAAATTAAATTTTTTAAATAAAGTAGAAGAAATCATGAATGCTTAATGTGTTTGATACAATCAAAAAATATTTCATCATATTTATGAAAAGCTTCATTAAATATACAAAAACTTCATAAAAAGGATTAAATTCTTTAAGTGCATACACGATGAATAGCTAAAACTATTTCCATTTACTAATTTCATGATAAAAAAAAATAGCTTAAAGAATAATATTTCCAAAGTGGGACATAATTGACCCGGGTTTACATGGGTTAAAGCTAAACTGTAAAAATTACTAACTTACTAAAATTTATGATCCAATTTAATTACTTGCAAAGCCAATATCGTCAATTTCGTTTAAAACGTAGTAATAAGTTCAAAATTAAAGAAAATACAGCAAAAAATCATTTTTCCTTGAAATCCGCTAACTTCAAGTCGCTATAAAAGAAAAACTGCCGAACGGATATTTATAATATTTCACATTTTTTATCTTTATAATATATATAAAAAACTGGTGGAGAGAGATTTTAATTTTTAAATTTTTTTTTTAATAAAATTTTCAAAAATGTAAAAATGTTACTTTTGGGTACCCCTAAAAATAACTGCCCTTTTTGTATCGCAAGTTAAAATGGGTAAGCGATGTAATGGAGAGCTTATATTTTTTTTGTAAGTAGTTCTTATTAAACCTAATACAAAAAAAATTTTTTTTGGCGAAATTGAATAACAACAAAAAAAAAATTTTTTTTTATCTAATGGTCAAATTTGATATATTTCTCCATTTTCAAGGCGTTTGAGGCACCCTTTCCCCTCAAGCGATCGCCATAATTTTTTGCATAGTGTATTTTGATATAAAAACGAATATTTTTGGGGGGAGTGCCGATCTCTAGCATGATTTTTTTTTACCCATACAACTTTGGCGCACCCTAATGTGCACTGATTTTAATACGTTGTACAGGTTTGTTGACTTTTCGGAGAATTATACTCTTGTGAAATCGACTATTTTGACATATTTGAATAGATTGCGTGACGATGATTATTTTAATTTCTTTGAACGTTTGTAGTTAATTCAGGACTATCAATTCTTAATTATTTGTAGAAATTATGTAGTTGTAGTAATTGTATATAAATGTATTTAGTGTCTTTATAATAAACCGACTGATGACTAAGAGTCTGTAGTTGGTTTATTACTATCCTTACTTATCCAGCCTTATCCGCTATGGTTCGGACCATGGTGTGTACGTGTTCCTTCGTCATGGGAAGGAGCCCTCTCGGTCGGTTGGGGTGGGTAAGTGTGAGGTGGGACCGTTCGAAAAAAAAAAAAAAAGTTTTATAAAACAAAATTGAAATCGGTTAAGAATTGAGGGCTGTAGAGTAATTCTGACAAAAAAGGGCATCTCGCCCCACTGTGCCTCGTAGCACATTTTGTGTTTACTCAATCTGGCCGCCATCAAGCTTAAATTAAAGCTCGATAAATTACCTTCGCAGCAAGTTTTACAAAAATACTTGTTTGATGATAATTAGGTATTTTATTGTTAACTTTGTCTCAAACGAATTACATCGACATTTGTCGGCCACGTTGACATTTGTCGGCTACTGTGTATCTCTATAGTAATGTTACATTTGTATTCCAATTAAACATTTACTAAAATTAAAAACATTTTGGCCTGTACCAAAGAAAAATAAAAAGTCTATTTTAAAAAAAGTTTTTTTCTTTTAATTTCAAATTTTTTATACATTTTTTGAAAGTCGATTTTAAAAACAAAAACAATTTGTATGGAAATCAAATTAAAAACCGATTTTAAATATATTTTATTTTTCTATGGTAAGGCTGTTTGATTGTACAATTTTGCCTCAATACACTAACATTTTTTGGTTCCTCCCATATGTATATAAATTAAAAAAAATAAAGAAATGTCAATAAAAAATTGAAATAATTTACTTACTTGTGTTTGTGATAGACAAATACATTCTATTGGACATGATTTTGAAGTTTCAATTAAATGCGAATTCCATGCACAGCATAATGTTATTGTGATCATCAAATGCCATGTATTTAACATTATATACTTGTCAAAACAATATTTTAATTATTTTAGGACTTTTCACTTAATATAATTAATTTATTTATTAATTTGTTACTTAAAGGCATTTAAAATTTAAGTTTCTTTATAATAATATTGTGTAGATTTAGTTTGAATTTTATCCATTGGTGGAAAGTGTCTTTTTAAAGGGACGTTTTTATTTTCCTTTTATTTTGAAATATTTTTAATGAATTTTAATTACACTGTACAACAGTCAAAAAGCAAGAGCTCTGCTCATCATTTCAATATAGTTTAGGTTCTAACCGGAATCAAATTACGGTGCGTCTGAAGTAAAAAACAAGTAAAAAGTTTAATTCGGCCTTGCCGAATGTATCCATACCTTCCACAATGTAAAAAAGATTCTTGTAAAAACCATTAATAATTTTTTTTTTTTTTTTAATTTAAAAGAAATTATTCTGATTAATTTTTATTAAATAATAAAAATTGTTTTATTCGACCTTTAAAATATTATATTTTGAGGATATTTACTCTGGCTCGAGGTCATTATTTTCTTTACTAAGTAAAACCATGATTTTCTCATAGCATAATTTTCAAGAAAATTATTTTTTGTTTTAAATTTATTTATGTTGGTAATTTTTGCAAGACTTCGGAATTTGTCAGATTCCATTGTAAAGATTATTTCGCAAAAATAGAAACGATTTACTACAAAGTAGCAAATAACTCTAATGACAAATCGTTTGTGCACAAACTGAAATATTAAAACATATTCGCATCTATCCACAATGGGAATTAGACAGACGAAGAAATTGTACTATACTAGTAAGGCAACGGTTGTCAATAACCAAAAAAATTAAAAGAAATTAATTTTAAGAAAAAAAAAATTTTTGAAAAAAAAGTTTTACGAAAAAAAAACATTTGTTGGTGAAAAAAATGCGAGAACTTTTTTTTGTAAAAAAAAATACGTTTTTCCTTGTTTAGGCATCCAATTCTGTACATATATCACGAATTCCACAAAAGAACACAGAAAAAATTTTATTTTCCTTGCCTAACGTATTTTAGTTTTCTTTACATTGACATCATGCATTCTCTTTAAAGATTTTCTTCAAAAATTGAAAAAAATCTAAAAAGTATGATAATTTGAAGTGCTATGTCTTCGAAAGTATTTAACCGAATTCTAACATTCAAAAAGCATTCCACTCTAACTATCGTCCTTTTTTATACCAATGCACGCAAAAAAAAATATTTTTTTTAAAAAAGTACGTTTTTGATGCAATTGCAATTTTTAGATGCATTTTTCAAAACTTTATCCCCCTTCGATTTTTCTGAAACCTGCATTAATCGAAAAAATAACATTTTTCACATAAATCTAACAAGGGAAGTATCTCAACCCTTATAAACCGATTTGCCTGAAACTTAAAATATATATAAAAGAGACGATTTTAGGGTTGGGGTGTCTCGGCTTATCGGCCATATCAGTGTTTTAAAATTTCGTTGTCCCCTTATGAAACAATGTGGACCTTCGGGAAAATTTCAATAACTCCCGAACTAATAGGAATATCGTCTAGGGCAAAAATACGTGTCAAATTAAATTTAGCAAAGATTATTTCGTATTTATATGGATATCGTAGGTCTATGTCTTCACATAAATACACCCCAAAATTTACACATTTTCATGAAAAAAATATTTGACGAAGCCGAATTTTTATAATGTTATGCCACCGTTGGAAAGGCAATAAAAAAAACCTTTCTTCCCATATGTAAACATTATATAGTTTCTAAGAAAGAAATGGCCGAAAAATCCAAACAACTATTTTTTCGCCATTTTTTGACCCACGTTTTGAGCCCCTAAATCTTCGATATGGCCGATAAGCCGAGACACCCCAACCTTAGAATTGTCTATTTTATTTATATTTTACGTTTCATGCAAAACGGTTCATAAGGGTTGAGAAACTTCCCTTGTAAGTGCAGCTTTTTTTGGGCCTTCAGTGTTTTCCATCTTTCGGGATTTTTTTCTTGTGAGATTTTTCATTACAAAAAATTAATTTTATGTTTATTCTGTAATTTTATCAAAAAAGTATGTAACTTTGAAGAGTCATATCTATGAAAGTATTTGATTTTTACGATTCAAAAAGAATTTGACTCTAACAATTGTCCTTTTGTATAAGAATGCACTCAAAAAAACATTTATTTTAAAAAATGCATTTTTGATGCAAAAGCAATTCATACACTCAAAAAAAAAACTAGCAAAATGCCTGGTAAAGTGCCTTGTAATCCCGTTCTACCAATATTTAACAATTTTCCTTGTTTTTTAACAAAAATATACTTTGCTCAAACGAGAACTACAGTTTTATTTGTAATTTTACAAATTTATTTTCGTTATTGTATTTTACCATTTTAAAAGGTTAATTTACAGAAAAGCTGTTGTTTCGCTACAAAGGTTTTATTACGAGGATTCTAGTTGATTTGCAAAAAAACTGTACGAGGATTTATTTTGTTTAACAAAAAAACTAACTTAAAATAAAATTTTCGAAGTCCTAAAATTTTTTTTTAAAATTTTCCAAGTCCCGGACATTTTTTTTATTGAAAAAGATTTATAAAAAAATGATGACAAAATTTTTAAAAATCCTATTTTTTTTTAATATTCGGACTTGGATTTTCATTAAAAATGCTTTTAGGGGTTAACAATTTTTTTAGTAATTTTTGTTGATTAAAAACTATCACTTCCAAAAACTGGTAAATTTTAAACAACTTTTTTTTGTAAATTTTAATTTTTTTTTTTATAATTGACTTTTTTGTAAATTTACAGTTTTTTGTTTGTAAATTTACCATTATTTTAATATATTAACCACTTTTCTTGTAAATTTACCAATTTTTTTTTCATAGTTTTTGTGGCTTAAAAATTATCACTACCAAAAATTAGTAAATTTTAAACAATTTTTTTTTTTTTAAATTAACAATTTTTTTTAATTTGCTATTTTTTTTTTAAATAAATTTACGATTATAGTTTGTAGATTTAAAATTTTTTTAAATAAATTTACCATTTTTTTTTTTGTAAATTTACATTTTTTTTTTAATTTTTGCGGTTTTAAAACAATATTTTTACCAATAAAATTCTTTATAAGTATTACCAATTCTTGGCGCATTCAAAATTACGAGGAAATCCTCGAAATTTTACGAGAATTTTTTTAATAGCCTCATAAAGTCGGGAGATTTTTTGGTAATTTTACAAGTTTTTTTTTAGAGTAGAAAAAAAAATTGAATTGCATATTTTATATTTTCAATGTCCAATCTCGGTTTTCCATGAAGTTCATCAAATACATCTACACTCAAAAAAACCTTGTAAAATTACAAAAAAAGTTTGTAACTTTCTCTTTACAAGAAAAACTGTAAAATTACAAAAAAAAAAATGTAAACTTCGATGGAAAATTATTTGTTAAAAAACAATGAAAACTGTCAAATATTGGTAAAATAGGATCACGAAACTTTTTCTAGTAATTTGACACGGTTTTTTTTTTTTGTATAAGGGCTGGTTACTTATCAAAAGCTAATCAATGATTAATACTAATCATTGATCAAGTTCATATAATTTTGACGTTTGCAAACATTGATTAGCCCTAATCATGGATTATGTTGTGATAAGTTACCAGCCCTAAGTATGAAAATCACATAACAATCATTAGCAAGTTTATAAATATTTAGACAGGACAACATCTGTCGGGTCCGTTAGTTTAAAAAAAAAAAAATTTTTTTTTTTTTTCTTGACCCTTTCATAAATCTCGAGCCAAATTTTCCGTAAAACCTCATTTAATGAAAAACAAGTCATTTTAAACCGTGCAGCCTTTCAAAGTTTTGAATTTTCCAAAACGTTTTAAAAATCCAAAATTTTGATCAAAGTGTGCCAGGGGCTAAAATGACCGGATTAGACTCAAATTATGTTCAAGTGAAAGTTCGTCTCAAGCTCTATGAATGGTCAAGGAAAATAATTTTTGGATTTTCTTAAAAATTTCTTGGGAAAACACATTGAAATGAATAAATATAATGTATCGGAAAACATATTTTTTATTTTTATACCCTACACCACTCTGTGGTACAGGGTATAATGAGTTTGTGCTGATGTTTGTAACTACCCGAAATATTGGTCCTAGACCCACTTTTAAGTATACCGACCGACTCAGAATAACTTTTTAAGTCATTTTAGCGATGTTCGTCCGTCCGTCCGTATGTCTGTCCGTCCGTCCGTCCGTTCATGTAAACGTTGTAAACACGATACAGGTCGCAATTATCAATCGATTTGTCTAAAATTTGAAACTTAAGCTTCGTATGGCCTAAGGACGAATCCTATTGAAATTGGAGAAAATCGGCCAAAGGACGAAGCCTATTGAAATTTGAGAAAATCGGTCCATACAAAGGGGGCTTAAATGACTCTAACAACGTATTATAATAGATATCCTTTCGAAATTTGGCAGATAAACCTTCGATAATGCAGATAATGCTTCGTATTCAGTAACAACCATTCCGAATTTCAAAGAAATCGGACCAGTTCTTCTTGTAGCCCCCATACAAACCACCTTCCCGATATTCACACAAATCTCTGAAATTTCATTTATATAAAAAATATTTTATTGAAATTTTGTTTGTGTGTGTTAAACACGTACTTTAATAACCTAATCAAATCGGATTTTAGTCGGACCACTTTTGAACCAAGGCCCAATATGAAAATTTTGCCCGATATTCAGTTTAAGCGGTTTATTGGCAAGAAATAGAAGCTTATTTCTCTCAAATTTGGTTTGTGAGTATTTTTTACTTTTTATTAAAGATTTGACAAAAGATAGATCCAATCGGTCCATGTTTGCTATTGGGATCCATTTTCCGGGAAACACTGGTGTAGGGTATTATATGGTCGGTCTTGACCGACTATAATTTTCTTACTTGTTTTTTTTTTAATTTTTAAAAATTCAAAATTTTTATCGCCGGTCGCCACGGGTAAATTGAATCCAATTGACCTCAAATTTGTACCACACTTGGGAAAATCAAAAGTTAAAAAAAATTTCCGCTCTAACTTCACACACAAATTTTATGAACTTAACAAATATTTTGGGTTATGTTCAACCCAATGTAATTTGATTCTGGATAAGGAATATTGATTTCAATGCACTCAAGAGTGTGGTACAGTGTAATTAATCATTAAATATTACAAACAAGCCTGAAGTGTGAGATCCTTAATGACTTAACAGTGGTTTAAACATAAAAAAGAGCAATTTTCTTAATTCCGTTTTTTAATTGAAAGATAAACTATTTAAATATTTTAAAAATTTTATAGCGGCTGCAGTTGTACAGCAAAAACTACTAAACCGATTTTGATGAAATTTCTTTTAGTTTCTAGGTTATTAAATTTTCTAGTACTTACCGTGCCTATTTTTTGAAAAATATTGATTTTTGTTGAAGTTATGCTAATGTAAACTTAAAAACTGTAAAAAGTTACATTTCTTCTTTCATTAAAAACATAATTAGGTCAAAATTTAAAAAAATGGTCACGATAAGTACTAGAAAATTTAATAATCTACAAATCAAAAAAAAAATTCATCAAAATCGGTGTAGTAGTTTTTGCTGTACAACTGCAGCCGATGTTGTCGTTTAAAAAAAAAAAAACATTCTACGATTGAGTGGCAATTTTAGTTGATCAAATTTTGTGTTCTAAAATTTTAAAAATATTACAATAACACAGCTCAACAAGAAAATGCGTATTGGATTCTGGTTAGTGATTTGGATAGTGTCTGTTGCACTCAGAAAATTATGTAAGTTACTACATGTTAGTTATTTGTATATTTTACAGTAGTTAGTTTTCAACTACAAAGTCAGTTGTTTTTGTATGAAAAATATCAAACAACTATCTCTGTTATTTATTTTAAGTCGTTTTTTTGATCAACTAACAAAAAAGTACTGTGATGTAGTAACAGTTATTTAAAGTAGTTAATTTTTTTTTTTTTATCTCTGAAAAATTTTCAAAGTCCAATGGACTATCATATGTAAAAATGTTTTAAATATTTTTGTTGGTTATTGACAATCGTTGCCTTACTAGTATAGTACAATTTCTTCGTCTTTCTAATTCACATTGTGGATAGAGTCGAATATGTATTAATACTTTAGTTTGTGCAAAAACGATTTGTCATTAGACTCGTTTGCTACTTTGTAGTAAATCGTTTCTATTTTTTGCTAAATAATCTTGACAATGGAATTTGACAAATTCCGAAACACGTGCCGATACAGTCTTGCAAAAATGACCAACATAAATAAATTTAAAACAAAACTATAATTTTCTTGAAAATTATGCTATGAGAATATCATGGTTTTAATTAGTAAAGAAAATAATGACCTCGAGCCAGAATAAACATCCTCAAAATATAATATTTTAAAGGTCGAATAAAACAATTTTTATTTTTTAATAAAAATTAATCAGAATTTAAAATCGTTTTTTTTTATTTTTCACAACTTAAAAAAAAAAACAAAACTTGGAAAAAATTTGGTCTTCAATATTTTTTTTTAAAAATGTTTTGAAAAAAAATATATATTAGAGGTATTCAGAGTCTTGTTGCCACCCCTGGCAATGTAGCAAAAGAGTACTTCTTTCAAAAAATACATGTATTTTGAAAAGTAATTTTGAAAAGTGCTCTTTTACCACCAGTGCCAGGGCTGGCAAGCAAGACTCTGAATACCACTATTGATTATTTTATTTTTACTACATTTTAGTTGTTTTGACTACAAATGTAAGTAATTTTTACTACATAAGTCAGTTGTTTTTTGTCAGTTAAAATAACTAACATTGTTAGTTGATTTAACTGAAAAAGTAGTTGACCCCAAAACAACTTACAAAGTAGTTATTTTAACTGACATTTTCAGTTGATTTAACTAACATAATTTTTTGAGTGTGCGCTTATTCCAAATCCGGAGCCCAAATTTGTCTATCACGTCAGGATTTTAAGTAATTCGCGGTTAAAGTGCCGAAAAAGGGCATTTTTGACCCTTTTTAAAAGCTTATAAAATAAGATCCTGATATGCAAATGACTTGGTATCAAGCTCATTCGAAAGCCTGTAATTTGCTCTTTATGATAAGACAAAATGTTCTAAAAATTTTATTTTCTAAAATGGTAAAAAAATCATTAGCAAAAAACCTTCCATTTTTTTTCAATATTTAGTTTATTTACACTTTGTTTTTTAACATATTTCCACACAAATTTTACCATTTTAGAAAATTAAATTCCAAAAAGATTTGATCTTGTCTAAAAGAGAAAATTACACACTTTCGAATGAGCTTGATACCAAGTCATTTGCATGTCAGGATCTTATTTTATAGGCGTTCAAAAATGATCAAAATGCGCATTTTTTTTGACACTTTAACCGCGATTTTCTCAAAATTGTGACGTGATAGAAAAATTTGAGTGGCCGTTTTGGTATCGGGGCACAAAACCCTATCAACTTTTTTTGGTTTCATCCAAAACGCAGCGACAAACCTCAGATTTGTAGAGCGGTGTAGTTTATCTTTCAAATAAAAAAAAAATAAAAAATATTGCGTATTTATTTTTTTTTTTATAGCTGTTTAAGAATTGCTCATTTAAAGGTTTTTTTTTCTTTCAACCCCCCTTAATTAAATGTATCTTTTTTACAAAATTTTTTAATCCGGTATTATTATTTTTTAAATAAATTTACGTAGTTTTATTTAGATTTATTTGTATTCACAATTACGTATTTTTATATTAATATTTTTTTTGACGTAAAACAAACTTCCGTATCCGTTACCGTTATCCATTAACACAAAGTAGCAACTGAAATGCCATTGTCTTGTTTACATTTACCATTGGAATGTTGCCTTTGTAAAAATGCCGGTAAATTTCATTATAAATCAGGGATGGTATGCACCACCTGGAATATTGTACTAAAGGGTACTTTTCACTATCACACATTTCCATTATACAAGCGTAATTTCACCATGTTAGCGAAATATTTTTTTAAAAAATTTGGCCAGAAATTGTTCACTTATTAGATACGACTAGGTTTCAATCAAAAACGAATCCAAAAATCTTTAGGAAGTCAGTAAATTTTGATGTGTATAATGGAAAAGTGTGATAGTGGAAAGTACCCTTACGAGTTTATTTTTTTATAAATGATAAAATGTATAATAATAAAAAAAATGCTTTAATTATTTTTGTTTTTTTTTAATTAAAAAAGTTTTTTATCAACGATTAGATTTCTAAAAATCTTCAATTTTGTTTTTGACAAACCTGTACTCTAATTTAAATGAAAATGAATTTCTAATATAAATTAAGTAAATTTCAACATATTTAAACTCAGATTGTAATTTTCATTGAATTTTGTTTAAATTTACTCAATTTATGGTAGAAAGCCGTTCTTATTTTAATTAGATATTACCATATTTTCTATGACATTTTATTAAAACAAAACATTGTATAAAGTACCTTCAATTGTTAAAATTGTATCATCCCTATAACGGAAATATTCTTCCAGTATTAACTTTTTATAAAAGGACACTCTCTTTCTCTTTTGAATTCTGGAATATTTCCGTGAGAAATATATTTAAGAGAACTGTGTAATAAAAAGCTTTAAATAGCAAAATCTCAAATCCTGACCTACAAAGGAATAATTTGAAAATGGTACAAATAACATTGTTAAACATTTGTTATATTGTTTTGATATGTTTTCGTGAATTGCATTTATTGAAAATTATCTGGAATAAGTCAACGTAAATAAGGGATGTATTAACAATAATAATAACATTTATGTAGTTCATACAAATATCCTTAAACCTAATTCTTAGCAATCGTGACATATTTTAGTAATACACATGCAAGAAAACAATTTTATTTAAATTTTTAAATACATACATATATTTTTGAAATGAATTGTTGATTTAACAAATTTAATAAAAACATTTGAGTTTCATAATTTTAGAAAGGAAAATTCTCCAATTTAAATAATTTTTTTTTCCGAATTTAAGATTTTTAATTTTGGCTGAAATTTTGTTTGCCTTTGTTACAAAAAAAAAACAAGCAGAAGTTAAATTCGACTTGCCCGAATCAATGCACGCTGCCCTGGATAGGATTTAAATAAAGTTTTGGTGTTACGCCGATTTTTTAGTGGATTATGTTTTTAGACGATAAAAGAAAAAAAATGAGCCAAAAAAGAAAAAAAAGTACTAGGCGCTGTTTTTTTGGCGGGCAAAAAGAGGAATTTCTAAAAAACAAAAAATAATTTATTCTTTTAAATGCACACGAAATATTGTTAACGCACCCTGGTACATTAGAAATAATGACCTCCACAGAGATCTGAAAGTGGAAAAAGTAAACAACGTCATAACATCTATAGCAAATTCCCACCATATGAGACTAATAAGTCATGTAAACGTAGAAGCTAGTAATCTTCTCGACACTGACGACCATCCAAGGCGCCTACAAAGAAGGAAGCCTCCTGATCTGGTGACAGCTGTATAAATTACATTCAAAATGTAGTTTTTATTTTGTACAATTTCATAGAAGTAATCTGCTCGTTGGTCAACATTGACCAGTTGTAGAAAATGTTTTCTTTTCTTTTGTAAAACTTATTATATTAAAATACTAGCTAACTCGCCCGGTACTTCGTTACCGGTTAGCTGTAAAATAAAAAAAAAAACAACTTTATTACTTCAAATTCTTATTAATTTTTAATTAAACATATAAAAAATTGTTAGTTTCGACCTTTAAAATATTATATTTTGTTTAGATTTAAAGTAGCAACAAATTTTATTTTGGCGAAACGATCACATAGTTCAAACTTTAAGTTTCAAGGAACATTAGTGCATAAGGAACAATATGTACCAAATTGAAGCGAAAATTCAAAAATTTATTTTCCCAGAATGTAATTACCGCGAGTGGATCGTAAAGTACCAATTCTAAGTATCTCTACTTTCTCCCTTTTTCCCCATTAGAAGCAGAATTTTCATAGAAGTACTTATTTTAGAATGTTATTTCCGCGAAAGGATCGTACAGTCCAAATTTCAAGTATCTAGGACCATTAATTCAGCAGATACAAAATTGCCCTATTTTCCCCATTTTCCCCCTTAAAAGCAGAATTTTCTAAAAAAGTTCTTCCTCCAGAATGTTATTTCCGCGAGAGGATCGTACAGTCCAAACTTCAAGTATCTAGGACCATTAGTTCAGCAGATACAAAACAGTTCAAAATTCAAGTATCTAGGACCATTAGTTCAGCAGATACAAAATTGCCCTACTTTCCCCCTTTTCCACCCATAAAACAAAATTTTCAAAAAAGTACTTCTTTCAGAATGTTTTTTCCGCTAGAGGATCGTACACTCCAAATTTCAAGTATCTAGGACCGTTAGTTCAGCAGATACAATATTGACATAATTTCCCCTTTTCCCCGTAGAACCGAAATTTGAAAAAATACTTCCATTAGAATGTTGTTTCCGCAAGAAGATTTAAATTTCTAATTTGCCCTGCTTTTCCTCTTTTTCCCCCATAGAAGCAGATTTTTCCAATAAGTACTTCTTCCAGAATGTTATTTCCGCGAGAGGATCGTACTGTCCAAACTTCAATACCTAGGACCATTAGTTCAGCAGATACAAAATTGCCCTTCTTTCCCCCTTTAAAAAGTAATTTTCAAAAAAGTACTTCTTTCAATATGTTATTTCCGCGAGATGATCCTATATTGCAAATGTCATGTTTTTAAGACCATTAGTTTAAAATTTACAAATTGCCCTATTTTCCCCCTCTTGGCCCTCCTTAAAACCAAATATTTCAAAAAGTGTATTTGTCAAAAAATTATTTCCGCGATAGGATCAAAACTTAAAGTTTTAGTTCAGAAGATACAAAATTGCCCCATTTCCCCCCTTCTACTTTTTTCAAGATGTTTTTTTTTGCGAGATGATCCTAGAGTTCAAATTTCAAGTTTCTGGAACCATTTGTTTAAAAGATAAATAATGTACCGATTTTCCCTATTTCCCCCCCCCCCCCCTTTCCCACGGTGGAGGAGGAATTTTTCAACAGTATTTTTTTCGGAATGTTGTTTCCGCGAGAGGATCCTAAAGACCAAACTTCACGTTTCTGGGACCATTTGTTCAGAAGATAAAAAATTTACCGATTTTCCCTATATTCCCCTTTTCCCACCCTTGGAGGCGGAATTTTCAAAAAATTTTATTTTCCGCATGTTAATTCCGCGAGAGGATCCTAGAGTCCAAATTTCAAGTTTCTGGGACCATTTCTCCAGAAGATAAAAAACGTACCAATTTGCTCTATTTTCCCCACCTTGGAGGCGGAATTTTCAAAAAAAATATTTTTTTAGTTTTTTTTCGCGAGAGGATCAGAGAGTCCATATTTCAAGTTTCTAAAACTATTAGTTCAAAAGATACAAAATCCCCCAAAGGGCCCTACTTTCCCCTTTTTTCCCCTTAGAAGTGGAATTTTTAAAAAGGTTCTTTAAGTATGTTATTTTCGCGAAAGGATCGTTCAGTTCAAATTTCAAGAATCTAACACCATTAGTTCAGCAGATTCAAAATTGCCCTTCTTTCCCCCTTTTTCCACCGTAATTTTAAAAAGTACTTTCTTAAGAATGTTATTTCCGCGAGAGGATCGTTCAGCCAAATTTCAAGTGTCTAGAACCATTAGTTCAGCAGATACAAAATTGCCCTACCTTCCCCGTTTTCCCCATTGAAATCGGAATTTTCAAAAAAAGTACTTCTTTCAGAATGTTAATTCCAAGAGAGAGGATCGTGCAGTCTAAATTTCAAGTATCTAGGACCATTAGTTGAGCAGATGCAAAATTGTCCTACTTTCCGCCTTTCCCCCTTAGAAGCGGAACTTTCCACAAAAAGTACTTATTTTAGAATGTTATTTCCGCAAGAGGATCGTACAGTTCAAATTTCAAGTATCTAGGATCATTAGTTCAGCAGATACAGAATTGGCCTACTTTCCTCCTTTTCCCCCTTTAGAAGGAGAACTTTCAAAAATGTACTTCTTCTAGAATGTTCTTTCAGCGAGAGGATCGTACAGTCCAAACTTCAAGTATGTAGGACTATTAGTTCAGCAGATTCAAAATTGCCCTACTTTCTCCCTTTTCCCCCCCCGTAGAAGCAGAATTTAAAAAAAAAGTACTTCTTTTAGAATGTTATATCCGCGAGAGGATCGTACAGTTAAATTTAAAGTATCGTAGTTCAGCAGATATAAAATTGCCCTACCTTTCCCTTTTCCCCCCTTAAAAGTAGAGTTTTCAAAAAAGTACTTCCTTGAGAATGTTATTTCCGCGAGAGGATCGTACAGTCCAAATTTCAAGTATATAGGACCATTATTTCAGCAGATACAAAATTGCCCTACTTTTCCCCTTTTTCCCACTCAAAATCGGAACATTTAAAAAATTACTTCTTTCAGAATGTTATTTTCGCGAAAAGATCGTACAGTCCAAATTTAAAAGTCTCCCGGACCATTAGTTCAGCAGATACAAAATTGCCTACTTTCCCCCTTTTCCCTCTTAGAGGCGGAATTTTCCAAAAAGTCCTCCATTCGAATTTTATTTCCGCGAGAGGATCCAGTCCAATTTTCAAGTATCTAGGACTATTTGTTCAGCAGATACAAAATTGGCCTACTTTCCTCTTTTTCCCCCTTAAAAGAAGAATTTTTAAAAAAGTATTTCTTTCCGAATGTTATTTCCGCGGCAGAATCGTACAGTCCAATTTTCAAGTATCTAGGACCATTAGTTCAGCAGATTCAAAATTGCTCTATTTTCCCCTCTTTTCCCCCTTAAAAGAGGAATTTTTAAAAAAAGTATTCCTTTCCGAATGTTATTTCCGCGGGAGGATCGTACTGTCCAATTTCAAGTATCTAGGACCACTACTTTAGCATATACAAAATTGCACTACTTTCCCCCTTTCTCCCGCTTAAAAGCGAAATTGTCAAAAAAATTATATCTTTTAGAATGTTATTGCCACGATATGATCCCATATTCCAAATGTCATGTTTCTAAGACCATTAGTTTAAAGTTTAGCAAATTGCTCTATTTCCCCCCCTTTTGGGCCTCCTTAAAACCGAAATTCTCAAAAAAGTATATTTTTCAAAAAATAATTTCCGCGAGAGCATCCAGATTCAAAATTTCAAGTTTGATCAGAAGATACAAAATGTCCCTATTAAACCCCTTCTACCCCCACCCCCACCCTTATAAAAGGATTTTTTAAAATATTACTTTTTACAAAAGGTTTTTTCCGCGAGAGGATCATAGAGTTAAAATTTAAAGTTTCTGGGACCATTCGTTTAGCAGATACGAAATTGCCCTTCTTTCCCCATTTTTCCCCCTTTAAAAACGAATTTTCAAAAAAGTACTTCTTTTAGAATGTTACTTTCGGGATAGGATTGTACAGTTCAAATTTTAAGTATATAGGACCATTAGTTCAACAGATACAAAATTGCCCTACTTTCCCCCTTTTTTGCCGTAGAAGCGGAATTTTTAAAAAAGTTTTTCTTTAACAATGTAAGTTCAGCAGATACAAAATTGCCCTAATTTCCCCCTTTTTCCCCGTAGAATCGTAATTTTTAAAAAAGTTTTTCTTTAACAATGTTATTTCCGCGAGAGGATCGTTTAGTTGAAATTTCAAGTATTTAGGACCATGAGTTCAGTAGATTCAAAATTACCCCACTCATCCCCTTTTTCCACTGGAATTTTCAAAAAGTACTTCCTTTAGAATATTATTTCCGCGAGAGGATTGTACAGCTCAAATTTCAAGTATATAGGACCATTAGTTCAGCAGATACAGAATTGACCTACTTTCCCCCTTTTTCCCCGTAGAAGCGGAATTTTTGAAAAAGTTTTTCTTTCAGAATGTTATTTTCGCGATAGGATCGTACAGTTCAAATTTCAAGTATTAAGGACCATTAGTTCAGCAGATTCAAAATTGCCCTACTTTTCCCATTTTCCCCCAGAATTTTGTAAAAGTTGTTTGTTCACTCCAAATTTCAAGTATCTAGGACAATATTTTCAGCAGATACAAAATTGCCCTACCTTCCCCTTTTTCCCCCTTTAAACCGGAATTTTCAAAAAGTACTTCTTTCAGAAAGTTATTTCCGCGAGAGGATCGTACAGTCCAAATTTCAAGGATCTACGACCATTAGTTCAACAGACACAAAATTACCCTACTTTCCCCCTTTTTCCCCCTTAGAAGCGAAATTTTCAAAATAGAACTTTCTTCACAATGTTATTTCCGCGAAGGATTTTTAAGTTTCTGGGAAAATTAGTTCAGAACATACAAAGTGTACCAAATTGTCCTATTATCCCCCTTTTTACCACCCTAGAAGCGGAATTGAAAAAAAACTTTGTTTTGGAATGTTTTTTCCGCGAGAGGATCTTATAGTCCAAACTTTAAGTTTCTAGGACCATTAGGTCAGAAAAAAGAATATGTACCAAATTGCCCAATTTTCCCCATTTTCCCCTTCTTAGAAGTGCCTTTTTAAAAAAGTATTTTCTTCAGAATATTATTTCCGCGAGAGGATCCTATAGTCCAAATTTCAGGTTTCTGGGGCCATTAGTTCACAATATAGAAAATGTTCAAAATCGTCCCCCAAATTTGAATGAAAAATTTTCAAAAAATACTTTCTTCAGAACTTATTTCCGCGAGAGGATCATATAGTCCAAATTTTTAAGTTTCTTGGACCATTAGTTCAGAAGATACAAAATGCACCAAATTATCCTACTTTCCCCCTTTCAACCCCCTAGAATCAGAATTAAAAAAAAAACTTTGTTTCAGAATGTTTTTTCCGTTAGAGGATCTTACAGTCCAAACTTTAAGTTTCTAGGACCATTAGGTCAAAAGATAGAATATGTACCTAATTGCCCTTTTTCCCCATTTCCCTTTCTTATTTTTTTTTTTAAATACTTTCTTTAGAGTATTATTTCCGCGAGAGGATCCTATAGTCCAAATTTTAGGTTACTGGGGCCATTAGTTCAGAAGATCGAAATGTTCAAAATTGTCCTATTTCCCCCTAAATTGAAGTGATTAAATCAATAAATTCCCAAAAATAAAAAAATAAATGAGAAAAAAAATTGAGTAAAAAATTAAGCGAAAAAAATTTTGAGTAAAAAAAATTTTCGTGAAAACACCTTCTAAGTAAAAAATTTAAGTAAAAAAAATTGAGTAAAAAAACTGAAGAATAAAATACAATTGAGTGAAAAAATTTAGTGAAAAAAAATTTTGAGTAAAAAAAAATTTTGAGTAAAAAAAAATTGTAAAAAAAAAAATTTTTGAGTGAAAAAAATTTTGAGTGAAAAAAAATTTTGAGTGAAAAAAATTTGTGAAAAAAAAATTTTGAGTGAAAAAAAATTTTGAGTAATAAAAAATTTTGAGTGAAAAAAAAATTTGTAAAAAAAAATTTTGTAAAAAAAAAATTTGTAAAAAAAAAAAATTGAGTGAAAAAAAATTTTGAGTGAAAAAAATTTTTGAGTGAAAAAATTTTAGTAAAAAAAAATTTTTTCCCCGAGAGGATACTGTAGTCCAAATTTCTAGTTTCTAGGACCATTAGTTCAAAATTCATTAAATTGCCCTATTTTCCCCCTTTTTGTCCCCCTTTTTGTCCCCCTTAAAACCGGAATTTTCAAAAAAGTACTTTTTTCAAAATGTTATTTCCGCGAAAGTATCCTACATTCAAAATTTCAAGATTGTAGCACCATTAGTTCAGAAGATACAAAATGTACCAACTTGCCCTATTTTCCCCCTCCCCCTCCCTTAGAAACGGAATTTTCAAAATATTACTTTTTCCAAAATGTTATTTCCGCGAGAGGGTCCTAGACTTCAAATTTCAAGTTTCTGGGACCATTTGTTTAGAATATAAAAAATGTACCAATTTGCCCTATTTTCCCCTTTTTCCCCCCTTGGAGGCGGAATTTTCCAAAAATATTTTTTTCGAAATTTTATTTCTGCGAGAGGATCCTAGAGTTCAAATTTGAAGTTTCTAGGACTATTAGTTCAAAAGATACAAAATCCCCCAAAGGGCCCTATTTTCCCCCTTTTGCCCCCCTTAAAATCGGAATTTCCAAAAATCCCTTCTTAGTGGGTGGTTTTGTCGGGAGCCGAACCTACATTCCAAATTTCAAGTCCCTAGCTTCAGCGGTTTGGGCTGGGCGATGATTATTGCCAATCAGTCAGTCAGTCAGTCAGTCAGTCAGTCAGTCAGTCAGTCAGTCAGTCAGTCACCACACTCTTTTATATATATAGATTTAATAAAAGTTAAATAAAAGTTTTGAAAATAAAAAAAAATAAAAAAAAAAAAAAAATGCATTAAAATTTATTTATACAGTTGTGAATTCATCACATATTTACTTATCAGTGATGTTTAAATATATGTAACATGTTTTTCCAGATATGAGACTTAAAAGAATAATTTCACTATTAATTGAAACTAAATGAAATATGTCCTTGTAAACTATTTAAAAATGTAAGTTCTTAAAAGTTTTCAGTGTACTACTCAGACGGACAGCAAAACTCAAAGTTCCCTCAATATAGACATTAGTGATTCATATCATTTTAAAAGAATTTATTCTTTTTTGTTAAAAATGTTTTTTCAAAACTAAAAAAAATCAGAAATCGATAGTAAAAACCATTGAAAAATGTGTTTGCAGTGCCTAAGGAAGAGTAAAACAATATAAATAGATTGAAAAGAGATGAAGAAAGTGGTTGGGACTATTTGTTTATTGTCAATCTTATGGATGCGCTAAATATCCTTTTTTAATTTTTTTATTTCGCCAAAAATGCTTTGAAAATTTTGTTTGTATTGTTGGTGTAACTTCCTTTCTTCAAAATCTAGAAACAGGATCAGTCTTAAATGTGAAATAACTCCAAGAGTTAAAATTTTCATTAAATTAAAGAAGAAATTGCATTAAGTATCACTAAATAGTGAAATTATTCTTTTAAGTCTCATATCTGAAAAAATATGTCACATACATATGGGGCATTCCATGTGAAATCGGACACTTTGAAAAACTTTTTTTTTAGATTTTTTCAATTTGTTTACAGTTTTCAGTACCCTTCGAAAACTCCTTCGTGGAAAATTTTCAGATTTTTTTGATGACCCGTTCAAAAGATATCGAATTTTGAAAAATTGGTAGTTTGTTCCATTACTCAAATTTCTTTTAATCATAACTTCTTCAATAATGGTCCAAATTTCAAATTTTTTTTTTTTCAAAATTTTTGTTTTTTTACGTACTTTTTAAAAAAAAATCCCAAAAAATTATTAAAAGCGCTCTAGTATGCGATTTTTAAGTTTTAAAATTTAAATCTCATTTTTGAAAATGTTTGTACTCTTCGATTTTTTTTTAAATTTTTTTGTGTAAAACATCTATCGATTCTACAAATTTTTTGCCCAGGCGGATCGTGGGATAACGATTATTACTATTTTTTTAAATTTTTTGAAAAAATTTTATTGTAATTTTCCAATCTTAAAATCATTTCTACTGCTCGAATGGTGCGTCATAGAGGGGTCATTTCCAAGACCGACCCCCATTAATTTTACGTCTTAACATTTCTTTGGAACAAACTAATACCCTATCTCCAATTTCTAAGGGGGCTCCCACACAAAACGACATTTTTTAAAATTTGTTCCAACCGCTCTAACTGCCCTAATAGTGCCCTTAGAGCAACAAAATGTATGACCGACCCACAATATTTTTTTAGTCCAAACATTTTCTCTGAACACACCTACCCTCTATCTTTAACTGTTAAGGCGGTCCCCATACAATTTTTTTTATTTTTTGTAAATTTGTTTTATTTAATCAGCTTCTACCGGTCCAATGGTGCGTCCGAGAGGGGTCATTAGTGAGACCGACTCCCATTTATTTTTACCCTGCAACATTTTTTCAAAACATACCTATGCCCTATCTCTACTCCCTTAGTAGGCTCCCATACAAAATTACATTTTTATAAAATTTGCCCCAACTGTTATTTGTATGGGAGCCTACTTATGGAGTGGAGATAGGGCGTCGGTATGTTTTGAAAAAATGTTGTAGGGTAAAAATAAATTGGGGTCGGTCTCAATAATGACCCCTCTTGGACGCACCATTGCACAGTGGGGAAAAATGGACTTTTTTTGTCCGATTTTGCCTACAGGTCGCAATTCTTAACCGATTTAAGTTTTTCTTTTTTTGAAATTTATCTAATAAAATTCCTCATCGTAGGCAGGGGACAAATAAGCTGTATGGACAAAATTAAAGGTATTTGAACCCCTTATAAATGACATTAATAGCATTTGTTAATTTATTATTATTTTGGTTTTTATAAACCTCTGAAAATTTAAAAATTTTCATTTTTAAGTACCTATATCATTTTAAATAATGTACCAATTTCAATGAAATTTTTTTTTAAATTAAAGCTTATCATTTTCGTAACCATTATTGGTACATAAAGTATTTTTGCAAAATTGTTTAACTCTTTTTTTCGAATTTACAATGTAACAACTTTTTTTTTTTTTAAACAGACTAAAAAATAATTTTGAAATTCCAAAAATCATAAGGTAAAATTTAAGCAAAAAAATAAAATATTTGTTTCAAAAAATGTTGTGTACCAATTATGACTAAGCAAAACATAAGCTTTAATCTAAAAAAGATTTCATTGAAATTGGTACATTATTTTTAAAGATATAGGCTTGAATTTTTGTCTGGTTATAAAAACCAAAATAATAATATTCTGATTAATTTTTATTAATAAATAAAAATTATTTTATTCGACCTTTAAAATATTATATTTTGTGAGGATGTTTATTCTGGCTCGAGGTCATTATTTTCTTTACTAATTAAAACCATGATATTCTCATAGTATAATTTTCAAGAAAATTATTTTTTGTTTTAAATTTATTTATGTTGGTCATTTTTGCAAGACTTAATCGACACGTGTTTCGGAATTTGTCAAATAATCTTGACAATGGAATCTTGACAAATTCCGAAACACGTGTCGATTAAGTCTTGCAAAAATGACCAACATAAATAAATTTAAAACAAAAAATAATTTTCTTGAAAATTATACTATGAGAATATCATGGTTTTAATTAGTAAAGAAAATAATGACCTCGAGCCAGAATAAACATCCTCACAAAATACAAAATAATAATATATTTTTAAATACTAATCATGTCGTTGATAAGGGGTGCCAATACCTTTAATTTAGTTCATAAAGCATATTCGTCCCATGCCTAATACATTTTTTATTGCAAAAAAACTGAAAAAATTAAAATTTTCTGAAATTTAGGAAAATATAAAAAGTAATCCGAAATTTTTTTTAAAAATCCACCATGACAGATCGATGCGGAATTTTATTAGCTAAAATACAAAAAAAGAAAAATCAAAATCGGTTAAGAATTACGACCTGTAGGCAAAATTGGACAAAAAAAGTCCATTTTTCCCCACTGTGCATTGGACCGGTAGAAGCTGATTAAATAAAACAAATTTACAAAAAATAAAAAAAATTTTATGGGGACCGCCTTAACAGTTAAAGATAGAGGGTAGGTGTGTTCAGAGAAAATGTTTGGACTAAAAAAATATTGTGGGTCGGTCATACATTTTGTTGCTCTAAGGGCACTATTTGGGCAGTTAGAGCGGTTGGAACAAATTTTAAAAAATGTCGTATTGTGTGGGAGCACCCTTAGAAATTGGAGATAGGGTATTAGTTTGTTCCAAAGAAATGTTAAGACGTAAAAATTAATGGGGGTCGGTCTTATAAAGGACCCCTCTATGACGCACCATTGGAGCAGTAGAAGTGACTTTAAGATTGGAAAATTACAATAAAATTTTTTCAAAAAATTTTAAAAAATAGTAATAATCGTTATCCCACGATCTTCCTGGGCAAAAAATTTGTAGAATTGATAGAAGTTTTACACAAAAAAATTTCAAAAAAATCGAAGAGTACAAACATTTTCAAAAATGAGATTTAAATTATAAAACTTAAAAATCGCATACTAGAGCGCTTTTAAGAATTTTTTGGGATTTTTTTTTAGAAAGTACGTAAAAAACAAAAATTTTGAAAAAAAAAAAATTTTAATTTGGACCATTATTGAAGAAGTTATGATTAAAAGAAATTTGAGTAAAGGAACAAACTACCAATTTTTAAAAATTCGATATCTTATGAACGGGTCATCAAAAAAATCTGAAAATTTACCACGAAGGAATTTTCGAAAGGTACGAAAATCTGTAAAAAAATTGGGAAAATCTAAAAAAAAAGTTTTTCAAAGTGTCCGATTTCACATGGAATGCCCCATATATATTTAAATCTCACTGATAAGTGAATATGTGATAAATTTACATTTGTATAAAAAAATGTTAATGCATTTGAAAGAATAAATTCTTTTTTCTCTTTTTGTAATTCTTTTTTTTTTTGCCCGCCAAAAAAAAGCGCCTACACTCAAAATATTTTGTAGGCAAAAACAAATGAAAAACACACTTAAAACCAGTGAATAAACAATTGAAAACCATCCCAGTAATTATTCATTTGTTTTAAAAACATCAACATTTATTTTTTACAGTTGACAACATTTTCTAAAATAAATAACATTAAACATTAAAAAATTAAGTTTTTTTTCAATCTTTTTTACAAACAAATTCGAAAAAAATAACCAACGAAAACATTAAAAATTAATGAAGTTCTGTTATTTTTTACCAACAAATTTCAAAAAAAAATAACCTACGAAAACAATAAAAATTAATGATTTCGTAGGTAATTTTTTACAATTTTTTATTGAAATATTTTTTTAAAAATTTTTCATAAAATTTTTGGGGAATCGATCCCGCAATCAACTACATTCTGGCCAGACACTCTACCCATCGTGCCAAAGTCACTTGATACAAACATGTTTTTATATTTCTATAAATAATTTTTTGATTTTTTTTTCTACAAAAAAATAACTGATTTGTATAGGTAAAAACTAATGATATTTCATAAAAATTTTTAATTTAAAAAATACCAACAATTTAAAAAAAAAATACTTACACAAATCATTAAAAATCAAAAGAATAATCAGTAGTTTTACTTACAGAACAAAAATAAATGACTTTAAAAATTAAATGTTAATAAAAGTCTTTATTTTTTAGTGTGTTATTTTTGAAACAAAGGACTGAAGTAGTCATTAATAAAAACTGAACATCAAACAAATGTTTGTTCTTTTAAAAACGACTAAACGGAAAACTTTTTAAATAAACTACAAACAGTTAATGACATAATTTTTTAGTGTAGTACTTTTTTTTCTTTTTTGGCTCATTTTCCTTCTTTTATAGTCTAAAAACATAATCCGCCTAAAAATTGGAGTAACACCAAAATTTTAATTAAATCCTCTCCAGGGCATCGTGAATGATAGTAAATTTTTAACGTAAACAAAAAATAAATCATTTTGATTAGAAATAATTTATTTATCATTAAAAAACTTTTTTAGTCATTTTTGTAAAAAAAAAAAAAAACAATGTTGGCAATCGATACCTTTTCAATACCGTTATCCGTTTCAAAACCCTTTAAATTGAATACCGGTACCAATACCGAAACTCAGTTTTGGTATCGGATACCGGTATCCTAAAACCTTTTCCTTCGGTATCGGTACGTACCTGTACTGAAACGGTTTTTATTAAAAACCATGATTTTTTACAAAAAAAAATTAATAGAAAGTTTGTAAATTTTGGTTTTTGTAAATGAAAAATCGTACTCCAAATGCCTCCCCGAAGTCTCATAAAAATCAAAAAAATCTTTTGGTACCCACATCGTGAATTAAATAAAAATTAAAACAAAAGCCATATTTCCGCGATGCGGAGTAGTCAGATATTTTTGAAATTTGGTACACTAGCATAAAATACCTTAGTTAAGAAAAATATGGATTTTTGGAAAATTCGCTGCAAGGACACGCCTATCTCCCACGTGTTCTGAAATTTAAAAATTTTAGCTACAATATTGTCCGCAAAATTACAAAAAGTGGTCATGCTGATACACATACAACTACCAACGTGTGCGTAAATTTTCATTTAAATCAGATCAAAGATTAAAGGTCCTGCCATATATCCTAAAAACGCTATAAAACCTAAAATTGTGCGATCGTAATAAAACTTAGTACGTAAATTAATTTTTACAAGGTTTAAATTAATGCCAAATTTGGATAACTTCGGGTTATTAACGTGAAAAATACAAAAACATCCTTTACTGAAAAATGGTTTTAAAACGCACAAAATGCTTTTGCAAAATTTAAAATTAAAAATATAAGGAGTAAAAAATACGCAACTTTTCTTTTTGTAGTTCAAAAGATAACATATTAAACTACCAAAAGCATTTAAAAGAACAAAAAATCCGAGATGACGGATTTGAGAAAAAAAAATCTTAAACTTTAGTAAAATTTGAATTTAAACAATAATTTAATATGATAAACAACACTGTATAAAAAGATTTTATATCTTGAACGGCAACAAAACAATTAGAGTATACCATTAATACCCCAAAACCACCAAAGAGTTTTGAAAATATATCTAACGTTTTTTTTATGGCCCACTGCATTTTTCATTTTTTTTCCAATGGAGTTGGAATTAGTAAAACAAAATGAATTAAATCGACTTCTTAGCTAAATAAAGTTTCCACATGTCTTCAGTGAAATTTTGATGGTGGTTCTTTTCTTAGAACATATTAACCCTCTAACTCCTATTTTTCCGGGTCAGTTAAGTCCCTTTTTTAAGTATTGAAGTCCCTTTTTTAAATATAGAACGTCACTAAGACGTGCGTTTAAAGGGTTAAAATGTTCTACCAAAAATATTTTGCATCAAATTTCACTAAGGGTTGCCAAAAGCCAAAAATTCGTGCGATATAAGCAAGCTGCGTCAAATAAAATTGTAATGTATCATATTGTAAAATTGTGTTTTACCCAATGTTGGCAATCGATACCTTTTCAATACCGTTATCCGTTTCAAAACCCTTTAAATTGAATACCGGTACCAATACCAATACCGAAAGTTAGTTTTGGTATCGGATACCGGTATCCAAAAACCTTTTCCTTCGATACCGGTACGTACCGGTATTGAAACGGTATTAAAACGGTTTTTCCTAAAAAACATGTTTTTTTTTTGCAAAAAAAAATAATAGAAAATTTGTAATTTTTTTGGTTTTTGTAAATGAAAAATCGTACTCCAAATGCCTCCCCGAAGTCTCATAAAAATCAAAAAAATCTTTGGGCACCCACATCGTGGATTAAGTAAAAATTTCCAAAAAAAAAATCATACTTCAACCGCTATGCGGGAGCAGAAGAAAATTATTGATTTTCACGAAATTTTTTTGAAATCATTTAGACTCTCAATAGAAACTTTCCGCAACCCTAAGTATACTTAAGTTTTTTGGGGATTTTTATTTAATCCGCGATGTGGGTGCCCAAGGATTTTTTTTGATATTTATAGGACTTCGTGGTTCAAAAATTATTACAAAACCGTGAATTTCAAATTGGTTTCACCTTAAGCCCACATGTTGAAAAACCCTTTAAACCAGCTTTAAAAACATGGAAGAGTCATAGAAAAATATTTAACAAAGTATTTTTGTCACTCAAAAATATTTTTACAATTAAGCAAAAAAAAACTTAAAGTCGAAAAAAATTTTACACTCAAAAAAAAAAAATTGTAATTTTTTTTTTCAAAAATGACTAAAAAAGTTTTTTACTCAAAATAAAATATTTCTAATCAAAATTGTTAATTTTTATTTTTAAGTTAGAAAACTAACTATCACTTTAAAAGGGCACCGTGAAATTCATGGTTTCGGCTAACAAGGAGAGTCTCCCTGGTGTCACCCTCCGATCTTCATGACATTTGGATATGTTGTTCAGAACGAAAATTAATTCGACACTTATTTTTTTTTAGCGGCCCAAACTCATTTTTAGGAGGTTCGATTTGTATGGAGGGAGATTGACCATTTTCAGTTTTTTACGAATTACGTCTATTTGCTCAAAACTAATATAGGCGTATTTGGTATTAGATTAAAGGTAATTAAAATACCTATCTTGTGATGCTAATAACGTGTAAAACAAGTAAATATTTTTCGACTTATTAACAAAAATGTCCAACAATTTTGTCATTTTACTCAATATGACGAAAAGTTGTGTATGTTTGGACCGTTCTTTGCACATGGAGATAGGTTTTCCAAAGACCTTTCATTTGGTATGTAACATGACTAGGTTAATTTGTATAATATATGAGATAAACGCAAAAAAACTGAAAAATTACCGTTTCTTCCCCCTCATTTTCACCCCCTAAATATGAATTTGGGCCACTAAAAAAAATACGTGTCCATTTATTTTTTATACTCTACAAAATAAAACCAATTCCATAAAGATCGGCGGGTGACACCAGGGAGAATTTCCTTGTAAGTCGGATTTAACTCTTCTACTTTTTTACATATTTTTTTTACTTTCTGCAACAAATGAAACCTTTTTATGTTAGAATAACTTCAAAGTCCTGCACTTTGATCAAGAAGATAAGAAAATTACAGTTTTCTCGGTCCGCCCCCTTTTGTAGGTGTGGTCCGGCAACGTCCCCGCCGACCCCCTAAGAAAACGCAATTTTAATTTTTTTTCACATTTTAAAGCGCATTTTAGCAAAAATGCTAAAAATAAATACGTAAATACGTGTTTTAGTATTAAAATTGAAAAAAAAATTTAAGTTTTTATGCGTTTTTTATATTTTTAACATTTTTTTCGATAATACCGGTACGTACCGGTATCGACGTTTCGGTATCGGTAATACCGTAACCGATTCAACTCAAATACCGTAACCGATACCGATACCGAAATAAATAAAAAAAACGATACCAATACCGATATCGATACCGTTATTCGTTTCGATTGCCAACCTTGGTTTTACCATAGTAGCGTAAAATAGTCGAAAAAATTTATTTAATCTGCATCTAAGCTAAATATTGTTTATACATGCACTCAAAAAATTATGTTAGTAAAATCAACTGAAAATGTCAGTTAAAATAACTACTTTGTAAGTTGTTTTGGGGTCAACTACTTTTTCAGTTAAATCAACTAACAATGTTAGTTATTTTAACTGACAAAAAACAACTGACTTATGTAGTAAAAATTACTAACATTTGTAGTCAAAACAACTTTAATGTTGTAAAAATAAAATAAACAATATAATTTTTTTTTTTTAAAAATGTTTCAGAAAAAGAAATTAAGACCAAATTTTTTCCAAGTTTTTTTTTTTTTTAAAGTTGTGAAAAATAAAAAAAAAAAGATTTTTTTTTTTGGAAAAAACTTTGAAAATTTTTCAGAGATAAATTTAACTACTTTAAATAACTGTTACTACATTACAGTACTTTTTTGTTAGTTATTCAAAAGAACGACTTAAAATAACTAACAGAAATTGTTGTTTGATATTTTTCATACAAAAATAACTGACTTTGTAGTTGAAAACAACTAACTACTGTAAAATATACAAACAACTAACATGTAGTAACTTACATAATTTTCTGAGTGTGTCTTCCATACAATTTAATGGTAGTTCTTTTCTTAAAACATATTAACCTACTATCTCCCATTTAAAGGAGTCATTTTAGTCCCTTTTTCAAATATTCTTAAAGAAAACCAATAAAACCTGTGTTTAAAGGGTTAAAATATTCTACAAATATTTTTTACTTCTAATTTTTACTAGAGCTTTTAAAACTCCACCATTTTGGGATTACAGCTCTATTGAAATTTAATGCTAAAAATTATTGTGGAACATTTTAACCCTTTAAACGCACGTTTTATTTGTGTGCAATGATCATATTTGTGAAAAAGGACTAAAATATCCCCTTAAAATACGAGATGGCGGGTTAATATATTCTAAGAAAAGAACCGACATCAAATTTCACTAAAAACATGTGGAAAAATTATTTAGCTTAGAAGTTGATTTTGTTTAAAACTACAGTGGGCCATTTTTTTTTTTTTAGTTTGAGGAAAAGAGAAAAAAAATAATCCATTTTTTATATCTAGTTTTAGTGGTGCTTTTTTCAAATATCCTCTTAGAACACCACTTTGGTGTGCGTTTAAAGGGTTAACATGTTTAACAATCATCAAATTTTACTAGTGATTGTCAAAGGTCAAAAGTTCGTGTGATACATATAAGCAAAATGTTTAAAAAAGGAAAATTTTAAATTATCATAATTTCTTAAATTGTGTTTCACCAAAATACTTTACAATTTTACTTTTTAAGCATTCTACACTTTAGGCACGAACTTTTGGCCTTTGACAACCCCTAGTGACAACAACTAGTTTGATGCAAAAAGTGTTTGTAAAACATTTTAACCCTTTAAATGCACGTTTTAGTGGTGTTATATGAGGGTATTTGAAAAAGTACCAAAATGACCCTTAGAAATTGCAGATAAAGGATTAATATGTTTTAAAAAAGGAACCACCATCAAATTTCACTAAAGACATCTTTTAACATTATTTACCTCAAAATTAGATATAATACTTGACTTATTGAGAATGCCTAGGCGCGCCTTTGAAAAAAAATAAAGCTTCTGTGGGCCATAAAAAAAGAACTCGAGCTAAGTCGCCATCAAATTTCCCTGAAAACATCTATTAACATTATTTAGCTAAGAAGCAGATTTATAACATTTTTTTAACTTATTTCACAAGACTTTGGTGAAAACCAATTTAACAGTTTGTGATAATTTACAATTTTACTTTTTTAAGCATTTTACACATTTCGTACGATCTTTTGGCCTTTGACAGATCATAGTGAAATTTGATGCAGAAAATTTTTGTAGAACATTTTAACCCTTTAAACGCACCTTTCAGTGATGATCTATGAGGATTAGACTGCCCAGAAAAAAACAAAGTTGTTATTTTCTTGGGGGATACCTGCGAATTTTGTTCCTTTTTGTGCAAAAAAATTTCGGTTTTTTTTTGGGATTTTTAAAATAATATCTAGAGGTCGCGAACTCGCGTTTTATAACGATTTATTTTTTTTGAGTTTTTTATTATTTTAAATTGTTAAATATGATTAATATGATAAAATATTAATAATTTCAGACAAAAAAAAAATAAATTAAAAATTAAATATCGCTCATTCCATGAGATGACTCCCAGCATCTAATAAAATGTTCTTTAATTTATTTGAAATTTCGCACACAGGTACACTATGGAGCAATTAAAATAAATTCGTTTTTAGTTTCGCGAAAATCCACGAATTCGCGAACGCGAATATATTCGCGAATTCACGGATTTTCTCGGAACTAACAACTGATTTATTTTAATAGCTTCATAGTGTTCATGTGTGCAAAATTTCAAATAAATTAAGGAACATTTGATTAGATGCTGGGAGACATCTCATGGAATGAGCGATATTTAATTTTTAATTTATTTTTTTTTGTCTGAAATTATTAATATTTTATCATATTAATCATATTTAACAATTTAAAATAATAAAAAACTCAAAAAAAAAAATTGTTATAAAACGCGAGTTCGCGACCTCTAGATATTATTTTAAAAATCCCAAAAAAAAAACGAAATTTTTTTGCACAAAAAGGAACAAAATTTGCAGGTATCCCCCAAGAAAATAAAAACTTCGCTTTTTTTCTGGGCAGTCTAATGAGGATATTTGAAAAAAGGGACCAAAATGGCCCCTAAAAATCGGAAATAGAGAGTTAATCTGTTTTAAGAAAAGAACCAACATCAAATTTAACTACAGACATCTTTCACCATAGTTTACCTCAGAATTAGATTTAATTCTTTTCTTTTGACTTATTGAAAACGCCTTTGAAAAAAATTGAAAACTTCAGTGGGCCATAAAAAAAGAACTCGAGGTACAAAAAGTATTGGAATTTAATAAAATCTTTGATTTTCTTAATCAAAGATTTTGGTAAATTCCAATATGCTTACATTATAAAAGTCAGCTGTGTGTGAATTTTTGAGTAAATGTTGAGCTAAACCTGTTGCATCGTTCTCCCTAGTCATGTCCATTTTATTCCTTGCAAAAAATTTAAAAAAACATCGCTCACTTGGATTTTAAAATAGTAATTTTTGGTAACACAAGCATTGTAATTGCATAATGTGAATTTTTGATCTTAATACATTTTTCCTTGAAATAATTTTTGTGTGTAATAATTTTCCATAAATCTCATCGTTTTCGAGATAAACTTGAAATGCCAATTTTTTACGTTTGAAAGCAATTTTCTTCATAACGGCTCTGGCGAAGATTTTGATTTTCATCAAAAAATTGTAGTGATTCATAATCAAGAAAGACATTTGCAGTATTCGCAACTTGAGGTTTAAGTTGGTTGCGGCGAAGCGTGTTCTTTTTTGTTTAGGAATAGGGTCAGTCTTAGTGAAATCAATCAAAAATAGCTAAAAATTTTCGTGACCCCATCCGATTTTGATGAAATTTGGTTTAGTTGTAACACTAAGTGATAAACTGACACACACTTATTTTCAGCCCTCTAAGTAAACAGTGGGCGAAAACACGGAGGGTCAAAATTTCCCCCAAAATCTCCCGGTCGCGACACTTTGCACCGAAAAAACTTAATATCGTTGGTTCTATTTTAGCTAGAAAGCCCATTTTTGGCTTGTTTTGAAGCTCATAATATGCTCTACAAGATTTACCATAACCAAAAAATTTTCGAAAAAAATAAGGGTTACCTCCCTTATTTTAAGGTCGTGATATACGGAGGAGAAAATGGGGAGGATGGTATCCCCCGATTTTTTTTTACTTGCTAATCTTTGAGAGAATGTCCTAAAAAATATATTCTAAAATTTTTATGTTGGGACAACAATGGGATCGCTCAAAATCAAAATTTTTCACAATTTTCCCCAAAATCTCCAAATCCCAACACTCTTTAACAAAAAAATTTTATATCATAAGTGCTTTTGCAGCTACAGAGCCCATTTTTTTTTTGTTTTAAAGCTTATAATACGCTCTACAAGACATACAAAAACCAAAAAAATTTCCAAAAAAAGGAATTGGTGCCCCCCTTATTTGAAGGTCGTGGCAAAGGGTGGAGGAAATGGGGGAAAGTATCCCCTGATTTTTTTTTTACTTGGTATTCTCAAAGTGCAAGTCCTAATGAACATAGTCTACAATTTTTATGTTGGGACAACAATGGGGTCGACCAAAATCAAAATTTTCCCCCAAAATCAACAAATCGCGACATTCTTGCGCCTCCCATTGGACTCCCAAGATAAAAATTCCAGGATATGCTCTCTAGAACTTACTCTTTAAAAAAAAAAACAAGATGAAAAAAAAATTGGGGGATACTGTCCATGGACGTATACAGGGGGTGGGCACAGGGGGCACGTGCCCCCCCCCTTTTCGATTTGAAAATTTTTAAAATTTTATACACAAAAAAGCATTATTCATTATTCACAAGTTTCTAAATATTTTAATTTTAAAAGAAAAGATTTTTTTTTTATAAAAACTCTAGAGTTTGAAATAATTTCGTTTCTAAAAAGTAATTTATACCTATAAATCAGTAAAATATGATAAAAAAAAAACACTTAATATTACTTTTATCTTTCAAACAAAAGGATTAGGGAAGTATCTCAACCATTATGAACCGATTTCCCTGAAGCTTAAAAGAGGATTTTAAATTTACACATTTTCATAAATAAAAATATTTAAAGAAGCCAAATTTTTGTAAGGTTGTGCCCCCTTTGGATAGGCATTAAAAAATTTATATTCTCATATGGAAACATCATATAGTTTCTTAGAAAGAAATGTCTGAAAAATCAAAAAAAATCACCATTTTTTAGACACCACAACCTTAGAATTGTTTCTTTAAAATGAGGATTTCTTCTTCAACTCTTTAAATACAGGTTTTTGTGGTCGTTTAAGAAGAATCTGAAGTTGGAATTTTAAAATTTTAAATGGCGGATCCAACATGGCGACAAATATTTTTAGAAAATAAACCCATTTGCTTGAAACTTTTTATGGCCGAGTTTTTGGGGTCGCTAAATAAGAACCTGAAGTTAGATTTTCGAATGGCAGATTCTAATTTAGCAACCCAACAAGCCGGTGCGTAAAGAATTTTGAGTGAATCTGTTTTTTAAAAAAAAAAAATTATCGCCATGTGGGATCCGACATTTTGAATTTAAAAAATCTAACTGCAAATTTTTCTTAAGCGACTCCAAGAACCCGTGCATGAAGAATTTTAAGCAAATCTGTAACATTTTTAAGAAATTGGGCGCTATATTAGATCCGCAATATTGAAATTCAAAACCGCCACTCGGCATTCAAAACCAAAATTGTTAAACAATGTTTAAACCCATACCAATTTTGGAGAGAATGATAGCCCGGTTGATGGAGAAACCCTCATAAAAATTTTAAGTTTCATGCAAAACGGTTTCATACAAAGATTTCGAGATTTTATAAAAAATATGATATTCCAAGACATAGAAAGACGAAATTGCCTTTGGGAATTGTGCCCCCCCGTTTTCAAATTCCTGGATACGTCGCTGATACTGTCCCCCAATTTCCCCCACCCCTTGCCACGATATTTTAATACAAGAGGCACCCCTCATTTTTTTATTTATTTTTTTTTGTGATAGTAATATTGTAGGGCATATTAAGAGCTTTAAAACAAGCCAAAAATGGACTCTGTAGCTACAATACAGTCCACGATATTAAATTTGTAATGTGCAAGAGTGTCGCGATTTGGAGATTTTAAGGGAAATTGTGAAAAATTTTGATTTTGGTCGATCTGATTGTTGTCCCAACATAAAAATTTTAGGATATGTTCATTAGGACTTGCACTTTGAGAATACCAAGTAAAAAAAAAACTCGGGGGATACTTTCCCCCCATTTCTTCCACCCTTTGTCACGACCTTTAAATAAGGGGGGCACCCTTCCTTTTTTTCTAAAATTTTTTGGTTAAGGTAGGTATTGTAGAGCGTACTATAAGCTTTAAAACAAACAAAAATGAGCTACAATAGCACTTATGATATTAAATTTTTAAGGTTCAAGAGTGTTGCGATTTAGAGATTTTAGGGGAATTTGTGAAAAATTTTGATTTTGAGTGATCCCATTGTTGTCCCAACTTAAAAATTTTAGAATATATTCTTTAGGACTTTCTCTCAAAGATTAGCAAGTAAAAAAAAAATCGGGGGATACCATCCTCCCCATTTTCTCCTCCCTTTATCACGACCTTAAAATAAGGGAGGTAACCCTTATTTTTTTTCGAAAATTTTTTTGTTATGGTAGGTCTTGTAGAGCATATTATGAGCTTCAAAACAAACCCAAAATGGGCTTTCTAGCTATAATAGAACCAACGATATTAAGTTTTTACGGTGTAAAGTGTCGCGACTGGGAGATTTTGGGGGAAATTTTGACCCTTCGTATTTTCGGCCCCTGTTGACTTAGAGGGCTGAAAATTTGCATTTGTTAGTTTTTTACGTAGTGTAAGAACTTAACCAAATTTCATCAATATCGGAGGGGGTCGAAAATATTCATGATTGATTTCACAAATAATGACCCAATATTGTTTATTTCTTCATTTCGATTTAAATCTTTTACAAAATACAAAATATTTGCAGAGAAAAGACAAGCACGATATAAAACATCGAAAAGGATTTGCTAACTTACTTGGGACAAAAACAATTTCACATTCTTCATGATGTTATTGTTACACTCAAAAAAAAAAGTGTGTGTAATCGAACCAATTTGGGGGATATCGATAAGTTATCAAAACATTGCATTTTATTTAATACACTAAAAAAAAAAGAACTTGTAAAACGACAGGAAAAGTTTGTAACTTTTTATTTTTGCTACCTCCTATTTGGCAACAATTCATTGTAATTTTACAAGCTTTTTACCAATAAAATTGTAAATTTACAAATTTTTTGACGTATAAATCTTACAAGGAGGTTTTGTGGCTTTACTAAATTTTTTGCTACCTCCTATTTTACGAGAATTCCTAGTAAAAACTACGAGCTTTTTCGTAATTTTACACGATTTTTACTAATAAAATTGTAAATTTACAACTTTTTTGGCATAATTAAACTGACAAGGAAATCTCGTAAATTTACTCGATTGTTTTGTAAAAAAACTTTGGAAATCTGTAAAATTAAAAAAAAATTGTAAAATTACAAAAAAAAATTTAAATTTCGATAAAAAAAAATTGTTTTTGTTAAAAAACAAGGAAAACTGTGAAATATTGGTAGAATGGGATTACGAGACTTTTTCTAGTAATTTGACAATGTTTTTTTTTTTTTTGTGTATATCAAGTTTGAAATTTTAATCAATGGTTAACTTCTTCACTAAAAATTTCTCAAAATTTTGTATTGGCGGAAATCAAAATGAATCGAAACACCACTTTACCAAAAGAATTTTGAAATTTAGAAAATTTGGTATGTACAATAGGGCGTCCCGTCAAATTTAAATTTTCGAATTTCATGTCGTAATACCTGCCAAACGATGGCCACGTTAGAGCTGATTGTGGGAAAATTTATGAAAAAATTTTGCAAGGTCATCTTCAGTCGCCAACCAGCGGTAAAAGTTAAAAAAAATTACGTATTTGTACCAAAATTCATGTCCGAATTTTTTGACTAAATCCGGCTAAAAAATTCGGAATTTTTTTTTTTTGTTTTCAAAACCGCGATTTTGGCCCACAGATGCTGATTTTTAAACATGAAAATTACACAGGCCAACAAATTTTTAACCATAGACATCCGGTTTTCGAGATATCTTAGCTTGAAGTTGAAAAAACCCCCGTTTTTCGCCATATTCGAGACGTTATAACTGCGAAAATTCACCTTTATTTATAAAACCTGATATGTCATCTGAAAGTCCTACAAATTACCTTTAAAATTAATGTTTAACCTTAATAATATCTTGTTTCATTTCTGAGATATCTTAACCTGAAGTTTGTCCACGTTTCGTGACTCTGGGTGCAGCTGAAAGTGGTATGTATTCATTAAACACATCATATAAATTTCAACGGGCGATATCTCAGCAAATAGAAAGGATATCTAAACAATTTAAATTTTTGTTTTTTTAATTGGGAATTTCAGACTTTTATGGGTTCATCGTAAAATAAAGGCGAAATGTAGAGAAAAACAGGAGTTTTTCAAACTTTAAGCTAAGATATCTCAAAACCTGATGTGATGGAGAAATTCTGAGTACAGATTCGGATTCAGCGCAGCTCAAACCTTTAGAAAAGTATTATCTAAAAACTATTAAAAAAAATATAAAAACACGATTTTGGTTCAAAAATGCTGATATGCGATTTTGGTCCAGCATTTTCGGACCAAAATCGTTTTTTATGTTTTTTTAATATTTTTTAGATAACACACTTAACATTTTCCAACTCTTGAGACCAATTTGGATAAAAAATAATTTTTATATTTAAAAATCAGCATCTGTGGACCAAAATCGCGGTTTTGGAATTTCTTTAATATTTTTCTAATGAAGTGCGCCAAATTTCCGAGCCGGATTTGGTAAAAAAATTCGGACATGAATTTTGGTAGAAGTACGTTATTTTTTCCTGGTTGCCGACTGAAGATGACTTGCAAAATTTTTTCATAAAATTTCCCACAATCAGATCTTACGTGACCATTGTTTTTTATTTGATGGGACGCCCTAATGTGCAATCTCCTTCCTTTTGTGGAATTTACAAATTGTTTCCTTTTCAGTAGGTAAGAAGGTAGTAAAAATTTTGATTTTTTAGTAAATGTTCAATTTAAAATTTCCCGGGATCCCGGGAATTCCCGCAAAAACTAAAAACTCAAATTTTTTGTCAAAAAAATATATAAAAACCTCATGAATGCGATTACACTATTTATAATGTTTATTAACACCAATCGTATTTAGTACCTTTAAAACAGAAAAAAGAAGTTTCGAGAAAAAAAGAACATTTTTTGTTACCCAGTCTTTATTAAAAACGGCCCAAATATGTCGAAGTCATTTAAAAGTATTTTTAAGGGAATATGGTATTTCAAATCGGTTTATCTGTTATAATAATAAAAATTCATCATTTATTCTAATTCATATTAGTTCATTTGGTTCTCAGCGCTTTGCTTCTAAAACATAATGAAAATGATTCAGAGAAATATCCCAATTATGTCTCTGAAACTGAATGTAACTGTTTCAGAGAAATGAAATTATAAGAAAATTTACCCCAAAAAATTATTAAAAAAATAAAAAAAAAAAATTAAAAATTCCGTTAATTTCAGAGTCATTCCTTACACAAATTTTCTATCAAGTTATCGATTAAAAAAGAATCCTGTCCAGAGAATAAATATTTTCTATGGAAACATATTATCAATTTATCGATTAAAAAAGAATCCTGGACAGGTCTCAGAAAGAAAATTTCTCAGCTTCTGAAAAAAAGTATAAGGTTCTGATAACACAGTGCAACAACCAAAATCGGAATGGAATGAAACTAAAAGCAATTGAAAGCATAACAAAACCCTCGACACTTTTTTTGGTTCAGTGCTAGATTTTTTTTACACGCATTTAAAGTTGGTGAACTTTTATTATAATTATAATAATAATTGCTTAAAAATTGTATAAGGCGTATGATTAATTTTGTAATTGCCTTTAAATAACAATCATACGCAACGGTGAACAGTGGATTATTTTTAATAGTTTGGCAGCGAAATTCATGCCGGTTATAGCTAACGTAATTTCTAGCTTAAGTTTAGATGCTGGACCCCACATGTCCAATAAGTGCCCCACCAGGGGCTCCTAATGTAGAACATGTTTAGTACACAAAAGCTTTAAAGGCCTTAAAATCACCAACTTTAACTACGAGGAAAAAATAATCTAGCACTGAACTAAAAAAACGTTTTTAGGGTTTTGTTATGTAAAATGTAAACTTTCAATTGCTTTTGGTTTCATCCCATTCGGAAAGTTCGATTTTATATCACTGTGTAATTGTATCCTATCGAAGATTTAGATATTGTGAGCCTTTTTTCATTTGTAAGTCTCAGATTTTATGAAATTTTTTAGTTAGAAAGTCTCTCTTGGAATACTTTTTGGGTCCTCCTTGTCCCTGCGTACGTTTTTGTAATCAATTATCAAGAATTTTAATAAAATCTAAAAAAAAACTCACATACATTATAATCAATAGAAGTCGAAAAATCAACAATTTCAAAGAAACTAAAATTCCCGGGAATTCCCGCTCTATTTCCCGGGATTTCGGGATCGAAAATTTAAGGGAAAAACTCTAGTTGTTATAGATGGGGTTTCAGCTTAATTCAGGGGTATCACAAGGTTCCGTTCCTTCACCTTCCCTTTTCCTAATTTTTCTTAACGACCTTTTAAGTCAAAACTTCAATCCTATATACTCTTATGAAGATGAGAGCAACATTTGTCATTCATTTTCTTTTGATCATGGGCCAAGCCTTGTTGAAGTGCAGGTCATGAGACAGAATATGAACGACCCACTTAATCATGACCTTTCTACAATCTCAAAATGGGGTCTGGCGATTAGGGTCGATTTTAGTGCTCGCAAGACCCAATGTTGTATTTTGACCCACAGACGATCTGTGGAATCAATGTCATCTTTATCCATGGGTGGTACACTCGGAAAAAAATTAACTAAAAAATGGGAAAACTAACTAAATTCAAGGAATATTGATAATGATTTAGCTCTATTGCAATGTTTTCCTTCTTTTAAGTTCATATTTTTCTTAAAAATAAGGAAAGAAAAAAAAATAATATTATGCCAATTTGAACTAAAAAATGGGAAAAATTTTCTTTCAATTTAGTTCATACACATTTGAGGACCCGATTGGGTGAAGGCCCCATGGGGTTCGGACCGATAGGTTCAGACCCCGATGGGCCCAGACCCAGTTGGGTCCCTTAAGAATCTTCTTATTTTTTTATCCAAAATTTTTGTCCGTTTCGCTCTACCTTGCTTAGTTTTTGAGATACGTGAATTTAGGGGACCACTGGGGTCTTGAGAATTTTAAAAACTCGATAACTTTAAAACTATTACTCGAAGAGCTTTTCGGTATTTGGCGGCCTTGTTCTCAGTGTTAAGGGCTACAACAATTCTTTGGAACTTTTTATTGTGTTGGCATTATTTACCGAGATATGAGTATTTTAAAATTTTCGGGAATGCAAACTTTTTTAAATCCAAAGTAAGGACCCATTGGGGTCCACACATGTGAAGAGGACCGGCGATACTATGGAGATTCAAAGAAAAAAAAATGGCCTCCATTTTGCTCTATCTGGCTTAGTTTTCGAGATGTCACCATTTTTAGTTTTTGAAAAAAAAAAAATGCCCGAGTTATTAAAATTTTAGTCAAATAGTGGAAAAAACTTCCTCAAATCTAAGAAAATGAACTAATTGGTAGAAAATTACGTCCTAAAACTAAAGAAGAGGAATATGTCTTAAAAATAAAGATTTTTGTCATATATTTAGGGAAAATTTCTTTGGCGGTAAGAATTTTTGTCATGTATTTGGGAATTCCATTTAAGGAAAATAATGGACTATTTAACCGTACATAAACTGAAATTAAAATTTCACTTAAGAAAATTTCCCAACTTTTAGTTAAATTTAACTAAATTGTGGGAAAATTTATAAACTATTTTGAAGAAAATTTTTTCAAAATTTAAGTTAAGTCTTATTTTTGAGTGTATTAATACTGAGAAATCAGACATTCTTCATGTTTTGGGCATGAAAATATAATGTGACGTTCGCAGGAACCAACATGTTTTTCAAGTGTGGAGCCATCTGACCTCATTACTATTTATGCAGCCTATATCCGACATAAGTTGAAATACAACTTCAAAGTATATTTTAAAGTTTATGGACCAGGTTTAAAGGAGTGCATTGAAGCTTATCAATGACTGTAGGGTATCCAACTCTATTGATTCATTGGAGCATCGTCAGAACGTAGGTTGTGCATCATTATGAACTTATCCCCAAGACTCGAGTGTTTATTTACAATACTCGCCAATGTCCTGTTGGTAAAAACAAATCACCGCTGACATACTGCTGACTCTCCCTTTATGAAATTGCTGATATCTTTATACAATTTTTTCAAATGTTCCCAAGGACGTCAGCAGTGTCCACCAGCAACGGTGGCTACCCACAATTCCTTTAGACAACCCCTGACAAACTGCCCAGCAACATTTTCGGTTGCAAATAATCGATTGTAGAACAACTTATACTTCCCTAGAACCTGTTCTAATTCTTGTGCAACACCGATTCTTTTTACAAAGGGATTGTCCCAAAAGCAACAGGTGTTTGTAAGCAAAATTGGAACACAATTTTGTTCTTCGGAACCGGTTCTAGAAGTAAAATTTAGAACAGAAATGAGAATTAAAGAAATATTTTGAATTGCATTAATTTATTAAAAAAAGATAAAGATAATCCTATATGACATCGTATATTAATTTTTTTTAACACACATACATCCTTTTTCGCCTCCAAAATTGCATTTTGGGCCTTGCAATAAAGATACATCAGAACATGAATTTTCTGCAACATTATTTTATTAGTATTTGTCCCGAACCAGACAATCAAAATTTAATTTACTTACCTTCGTATCAACAATTTTCGCGATTATATCCTGTTTCGTGTTTTCATAGAATTTCGTGTTTTTTCTTGGTGAACACAAAAAAAAAATGATATTTATTTTTTAATTTTTTTGACACATAATTTTTTTTAATTCCTGAGAACCAAAATGTTATGAAATTTAGATTGCATAGAACAAGCTTCACAATAATATTCACTTAACTTGTTCTGAATAATTAAAGTGTAATAGTGTTTGATTACCGAAGAACCTGTTCTAGAACAAGTGTTATCGGAATCGGTTCTGAAAAATTTTCCTGGGTGCTGACATGTCATTGTAGACAATTTGAAAAATGGTATAAATATGTCAGAAATTTTCTAAAGGGAGTGTCAGAAAAAAACAGATGAAATCATTTGCTTTTAAAAAAATCGTTTGTTTTATTTTTAAAAATCCAATTGATTTAAACGAAATTTGCTAAATCGGACTAAAATTGTTTAATAATCACAACATATAAAAGTGATAGTTGGCTGGACTACAAAAATTTGGTTGGTTTTAAATTTGGTCAGCACAACGAATTGGTTTTCTGTGTGTATATTTTGTATGGTATTGATTATCTCGTTGCTTTCCAAAATGTAAACTACCAAAGAACGTATTCCTTAATATATCGTTTAACAAAGTTATTATTTTGAGTGTACAAATACCACGTAAAACGCTTTATATACACATTAGGGTGGCACGAAAAAAAATTTTTTTTTTGAAAATCTGACAAAATTAATCCGTATCTTTGGGAAATTAATGTTTTGCCCTAAAAAATTTTTTTCTTCATACAAACCAAAAATTTATTTTTTCGATTTTTTAATTGTTTTTTTTTTTTAATTTTTATTTTACTTATTAACTACCAAAAATTTTATTTTGGTGGGATAAACCCTTTTTGACTTCGAAAAAAAATAGGGCATGGCGTCCTCCTCTAAAAATATTTTTTTTTTTAATTTTAACAAGCAGGGATTTTAGTTGAGATGTTGCTTTTAATGATACTTATTCACCAAAAAAATATTATTCCTTAACCCGTGTCGCAGAGGGATTAAAGTTGGGTTTAAAAAAAAATGTGTTTTACAAAAAAATTTTGCTTCCCAGGGGAACTAGTTAATATTGGCCGATTTTGTTAAAAATGTATACATAGAGGTTTTAGACCAATGGTTCCCAACCTTTTTTTCGCCATGCCCCACTTTTAAGTTTAAAAAATGGCCTTGTCCCCCTTCACTCAAGAAAATTTTTCTAATTTTTATTTCTAATGAAAAATTACTACTGGTTTAGCAAATTTTTTGTAAAATAAGCATTTTAACTAAGTTGTTAGTCAAAGTTTCAAGCAATTTACAAAATTTTTGTAGTAAATTTTGCTAAAAAATTAATTTTTGTAGTTAATTTGACTTAAAAAAAAATCTTGAAAATTCGCTCGTTGCCCCCCTGGAACCTTCAAATTGCCCCCCAGTGGGGCGAGAATCAAAGGTTGGGAACCATTGTTTTAGACCAAAGCGAACTATAATTTGCCCGGCGATCGGTGAAATTTGAAAAAATTAATTTTTTGTGATGACACCATCCGACAAAAATTAAAAAAATTCGTTGAACACGAACTGGATAAGTTACGGCCTTTCAAAAATGTATCCTTATCATTCAAAATGTTTAATAAAATATTTTGATAAAGTTTGCAAATGACTTTATTCACATGATATGGCAAAATAGATAAATGGATAAATTAGGGGAGACCCTCCTCTTTCATTTTCCGTCACCAGTGTCATCATATTTCAAAAATATTTTACAAAATGTATCCTTTAAAACTTTGAAGTCCTTTTAAAAGAAAACAGGATCACGAAATGAAAAACTGTAAACGCAGTTTTATTCCATTTCATCTTTACTTTCAGAGTTATATCATCCGGTTCATAGATGGGACTAATTAATTAAATTGACCAATTAATTGATGGTTTAATTACCATTTAATTGATGTCAATGGTAATGAAATTTTTTTCATTACCATTGGTTGTATCAATTGTACCAATTAAATTACTTATCAATTTAATTACTAATGAAAATTTAAAAAAAAAATAATTACCATTGGTATGGCATCACTTAAAAAAATAATTACCATTAGTAAAAGTCGTCACAATATTGTCAAAATCGTTAATATTTGGAAAAATCTGTTGTTTTTTGTTATATGGTGTTTTAGTTTTTCACATTTTATAAACCAAACACACGTTGATTGTCTACAAAGACAATATTTGAAATTTTTATTTGCGTTTTGTTTTTTGTCTTTAACATTTTCATATTTCTTTTGTAAAAAAATACTTTGATGTTTAAATTTTTAACTTTTCAAAAAAAACAAAAATGTGCAAACCAATGGTTTTGAAACCAATTATAATTGGTGTTTTTCAACAATTGGTGCATTTCATTACCATTAGTAATTATTTTTTCAATTAAAAAAATGTAATTACCATTAAATGGTAATGAAAATTTTTTCATTACCATTAATATCAACCAATAGTAATTAAATTTCAGTGGTAATGAAAAATTCCCATCTATGATCCGTTTCATGTTTAATATCGGCTGTCGGACGGTGAATACATAAAATTTCAAAAAAAGGGTAAAAAACGCATTTTTTGCTGTTTTTTATACACTTCTTTTATAGAAATAATATTTTTTTGTGAATATGTATCATTAAAAACAATATCTCAACTCAAATACTTGCTTGCCAGAATAAAAAAAAATAAATTTTATATTTTCGAAATTAATTTTAAAGCGGAAGGGTTTATCGCCCAAAATGAAATTTTTAGTCGTTAATAAGCTAATTACCCGTGTAAAAAAATAATTATATCAAAACATATCTCCTTTGATAAAAACATATCGTGAACCTATATTCAAAATATGCCAACTCAAATTTGACCGAAATGAGTTTCCGATGGCAAATAGCTTCCCTATGTAATACCTATCTGTCATAAAAATTTCAGAGCAAAAAAATAATTTGTTGTCGTTTTACATCAATTTTTGTTATTCTGCTAACTCAAGGTACATATTTTTTTGGTGAAAATAAATGCCAACTCCCATTGTAAATTTCCAAAAATTTTTCAAAAATTTTTTTTAAAAAAATTAGATCATGTTCTTATTGCATTTGCCATGCTGAATACGAATCTTGTAAAAAAAATTGCTTATATTTATGTAACTTTCAAACTATTTATCAGATTGAAACATTATGCGTGGGGCAAATAAAGTCAATGATATAAGCTCTTAAAATAGCTAGTTTGGAGTGACCCTATTACAATACAGCGTGAGTTACAGAGTGCCAAAGTTGACCACCCCACAGTAGACGGTTTGTATGGAAAACGCGCGCATCGAAGTTTTTTGACTATATCTTCTAAACGGTTAGGAGTTGTAAAACAAAATTAGGCATTCTAAAAACTAGGGACCTTAAGCAATTAAAGCTGTGATCAAAGTTTGTTGTCCTCCTTGCACCCTACATATAAATTGAATGCAAAGTTGGTTAATTTATTTATATGAACAAATGCTAAAAAAAATGTTAAGATCATTGACATTATTGATATATTATTATTGAATGTCGTTCGGATAGAGTAAATATACATCATTAAACATTATTCGTTAAAATGCATATAAAAAATTGAGTTAAAATGCATATAAAAAATTGAGTTAAATTATGACCAAATGTATCGACTTTTTTAGTTAACAAATCTAACAATATAAATATATAACTGGAATTGCTTGTATCAAACCTATTTAAAACTGCACAAAAAATATAAATTTAATATTTGCAAACATTTCCTTTCACCCTACACTAATATATCCGGCACGTATGATTTTTTTATCAATTTTATTTTATTGATTTATAATAAATAAATATGTAGTAGTAATAAATCAAAAATGAATAATAACAGGAATAAAACATTAAAAAACAAATTAACATAGACACGATAATGCAATAATAAATAAAATAAAAATTGGTTCTTTTGTATTAGTTGCAATAGTTCCTTTGGATAAGGAACCTTTTTTACGAAGTTCGATGTTTCTTCACGTAAAATGGAAATTTTTGAATCTGATTCTACCATAAATTTTTGAAATTTATATTTTAGATTGTTTATTCTTCAATTTTTTCTGCTAAAAATGCTTCTGTAAATCTTTAAATATTTATGCTACCTTTCTTCTGATAACTGACCTAATATTTAAATTGTATAAGTTAGTTAATGAATTGCTTATATAGTTCAAAATCTTTTTATTACTAACTGGTAACACCAAATTTTGAATAATCTCACTTCCGTGTATCAGGACCTTATGTACAGAAGGACTCATTGTCCACCATCCATACATTGAGATTATAAGTTTTACTTATAATCTGAATTACTTAACTCAATAAAAATTTGACAAATTTTAACTTTTTTTTATTTTTAACACTTAAATGTGTTTATTACCCCCATTTGGTAAATAGCTATTTTACTTTTTATTGGTAATGGTTTTATACTCCTTTTTAGTAAAACGAGAGTAACTAAGTACTTATTTATCTTAATTCTCTTCACTATTTATTTTTGTCCCACGCCCTTGTTAAAATAATTAGTGTTTCAACAAGTAACTACTTATTAACATTTGTTCCGGATTACAAATCCCATTACTAGTAATGCCAAATTTTCCTGGGTATTTAGTTAGTTTCTCAAGCCTATTCATCATCACCATTTTTTTTTTTTTTGTAAATATCTAAATAGGTTAAAGCTGATATTTAATAATTTCGAAAAATAAAAATTTTTAAAAATAAATATATATAAATTTTTTTTTGTTTCTTTTTATGGACCCTACTTTGGAGCCTTATCCTGAATTTAACTGCAAGTTACTGCAGACGAAATAAAGTTCCTCGTTTAGATAAATACCTCTAGTTTCACCCCATATTGAATTTGTATGTATCCACAAGGTTCCACAAAAGATGCAGTCTATAATTAAGAGTCTTTTTTACACATTTCTTAAAAAATTACAACATTTGGCAGTTAATTAACGAATAACGCGGATTAAAATTTTAGCTTATAAGGGCAGTTTTAATTAGTTACATATATTGTCAAAGCTGTGTTCAAATTTCAGGATGTAAGCTTACTTAGAAATAGTTTTACTCAATCATTTAAAAAAGGTTTCCAAAAAATTTTCATTTAAAAAAAAAAACTAAAAATGTTTGGACTTTGGAGAGACGCCCTGGTCAAGATAAATGACATATAAATATTTTATGAACGGTTTTCTATCCCCTAGGATGTCTTTTATCAAACCCATGTTCAACCGACCAAATCGCTGACAATTTTGATTTTGTTACGATGCACCCTGAGATTAAAAGGCTTTCGGAGCCAGTAACTTTTAAAAATATGCAAAGATTTTTAATTTTTTTTTTTCAGTTTTTGCAATTACCGTACTAAGGATAACAAAAACCAAAAAAAAATTATAAAAATTTTTCAAAAAAATATGTATTTTTACTTTCCGACAAAATATGCAAACTCTAAAAAAATATTTGTTTTTTGTGATAGTAATAAATGCCAACTCTAAAAAATACGCAAACAAGTGCAAAATATAAAATTTTTGGCATGTGTAAAAATTGTTTAGAATATTTAAACCATCTTATGGAAGGTACATTGGTTTTTGTTACAATAATATGCGAAATAACTAGTTTTTTAGCTCTCCTGAACAGTAAGCTTTTTCGAGTTGGCATTTATTGAATATAATTCGACGATATATGGATTATATATAAGTAGACGTAATCAGATCTACTCTATATATATTCATATCTGCTTCAGATATGTTTTGATCCGTAAATTAAGTCTATCTGACAATTTTACATATATGAAAATGTCTGATCATATATGCCATATATGCCAGATAGACTCAATTTACGGATCAAAACATATCTGAAGCAGATATGAATATATATGGAGTAGATCTGATTATATCCATTTAGATATGATCCATATATGTTTTTGTCAAAGGAGATATGTTTTGATATAATTATTTTTTTTACACGGGTAAGTAAAATATATTATAATAATTAAAACAAAAATGCCTGCGAATTTTGTACTCTTGCCCAAAACATTAAATCATGATAATGTTTTTCTAAAGATTTGGGTGTACTTGCCAAAGCAAAGTTTTTTTTAGAAAAAATTATGTTATATTCATTTGCCATTCCATGCAGAACGAAAGGAAATATCGGTCGAGGACCGATATATTATTGATTCAGTTCTAAGACACTCTAGCTATATACATCCGTCCATCTGTCTGTGGAAAGCAAGAGAGCTGTAAATTTGGTAAATGAGTGTATTACTTAAGTGCAAAAAAGTGTTTTTACATTTTGAGAGTATAAAAGATTCGGCACAGAAGAATTTAACACTCTCACTTGTTTTTTTTTTTGTACATTTGTTAAACAAATGGAACATTATTATGTCGAATGTTTAGACCTGATGAAAAAGTAGTTTTGGTAAAAAAAAAATGGAAAAAAAAATTTCACGAAAAATAAAATTATGATGAAAAAAATTTAATGATGAAAAAAAATTAATGGAAAAAATTTTGAAAAAAAAATTGATGAAAAAAAAATTGATAAAAAAAAACATTTGATGTTATAAAAAATTTTATAAAAAAAAAATAATGGAAAAGAAATTTGATGAAAAAAATTAATGAAAAAAAAAAATTTTAATGATAAAAAAATTATGAAATAAATTGATTAAAAAAAAATTTGGTGAAAAAAAAAATGATGAAAAAAAAATTGATGAAAAAAATTTTATGACAAATAAAATAAGTACCCTAGTAAAAATAATCATATATAAGAATATATAACTTGATGCAAACATAATAAATCATATATGACTATACATCGCGTGAGATATTTTCTAAATTTTTTAAATGCAGTCATATGTAGTTATATATAATTTAATCATGATTCGGATTAAAAGGTGTACGGTTGATATAATTATATAAAATCATATGAGGGTCAATACAAAATTTGATTTTCTGTATAATTTAACATAAAATTATATATAGCTTATTCTGTTCCATATAAAACTACATATGTTTCCAATTAACCAAAAATTTTCAACGTTTTTTAGGCAAAGAATAAGAAACTTTTAAAAATGTTCCTAAACATTTCCTTGTTAGGGTTATGTATATCACCTATCTGGTTCGAAGCGTACCCAAACATTTTTTTTGTTTTAGAAAATTATATGTTTGGTGAATGTATCGTTGACCTGTGGTGTATCTCAACCGAAACCAAAAAACACCAGGATTTTATATGTTTTTACGCAATTAGATCTTATTAGATCCACCAATATATGGAAATGTCTGGTCAAAACTCGGATAAAATCAAATCATATTTTATACAAGTTGATCGGATCAAATTGCGTATAAATATATATTGTGTTACATATCATTATATATTGCATCATATAAAAATTTTTACTCGGGTATGTTACGTTTTCTTCACCAGCAGGTGAATTATTTGAGTTTGTTGTTGAAAAAACAAGTTGAAAAAAAATATTATAAAAAATAAATTTGCTGAAAAAAAAAATTGATGGAAGAAAAAATTTAATGAAAAAAAAAAAATATGAAAAAAATGTTTTCTTGAAAAATAATTATGTTACGTTTTACTCACTAGCTGGTGAAAAATTTAAACATAGAGTTTTTAGATCAAAACAAACCCCAATTTGCCCGGCGATCGAAGAAATGTGAAAAAGTCATTATTCGTGTCACCCTAATACATTTGTATGTGTTTGAGTAAATTCTTACTCTGATTTTAAACGTGAAATAAAACACAAAAAAAAAGTATTGTTTTAGTGGTTGTGATGTGTGATTGAAATGTATTGTTTTTGACAGATTTAAAGAAAAAAAATAATAGAAATAACGTAAAAGAACAAAAATAAAACGACATCTTACTTTGCTTTTTTTGCTTCTTTTATTTTTTCAAATAACAACAAACTGAGATCCCAAGTATGTGAAATAATTTCAAATATTTATTCAAACATGTGACATTCTGTTTATGTTTTTGCACAGCTTAACTTGACATAAGTGAATGGTTAAATGTGTTTTTAATGTGACAGGATATTTAAAGGATTCCTAGTTTTTTTTTGTGTGTGTGTGTGTGTTTTTTTTTTTGGTAGCCAAGCGTATAATTTAGTCTTATTACAACTACTACCCTACACCACTCTGTGGGCAGGCTATAGTGAGTTTCTATTGGTATTTGTTACTATTTCAAATTTTAATATAGACTCACCTTTAATTCTTTGGCATCTTAAACCCACCCTTATGTGCGGTTCACACTCGCTGTTTTTTGAGTTTTAGAGTTGCTGTTCTGTGTTCATTACGTTTTCATTTTGTTACTGGTGTTTTGTTAAACAACTTGTTTAGGGTCCTATATATTAAAAGTAACTAAACGAATTGTTAAAACGAAATCCTGGATCAACAACGTTTTTAACTGAATCTACAATTTTAATTGTTAACTAGCTATACCCGGTCCGCGTTGCTGGCCCTAAGAAAAAAAAACTGTTTTATATTGCATCTTAATTTAAACATAGTGTCGGACAAAATTAAAGCACGGGTGCGGGTCCAGCTAGTAACCTTTGGTTCCACCCTCGGTTAGCACTATCTATAGAGAAATCTCAACAAAATCGATTCAGTCGTTTTTGCGTGATTTCGAAACAGACAGGCATAATGTTAAGTAAAGTACAAAAGGGCGTGTCATTTAACGCATTTTTAACGAATCGTGATAGTCTAAAGTTCCATGCTGAATCCTCGATTAGTACTATGTGTGCTGCAAATTTCATTGACATCAGTTTTGTCGTTTTTGTATGGTTGTGAAAGAGGAGAAAATAACTTTTTATTTATGAAAAACTGGAGTGACATTTTATAGCCTTTCGCCGAATCGCGCTCTGCATGTGACCTACAGTTCCCGCTCGGTTAGTTATATCAGTAGTGACAGATTCGGCTTATCCGTTTTTGCGTGATTTCAAAACAGGCAGACATAACGTTCAGTATAAAACAAATTTGTAGTGAAAATGTCAAGAGAATCGGTTCAGCTGTTTTGCAACGTCCAGTACAAAGGGGCGTGGCATTTTATGACTCTTTTTCCAATCGTAGTATAACATGGCCTATAGTTCCGTCAGGGATGGAAAATAGGAATTTTGAAATGGTACTGGAGTTCTACCAAAAAAGTACTTTTTGGCCCTCGACGGTACTAAAAAAAATAATGCCCAGTTTCTGTACGACGAACGTCATTCGTCTGCGACGAATTTACATGTAAATTATTACAATAACAAAATACAAGCAAATTCGTCTCAAACGAATAACGTTCGTGGTACAGAAACTGGGCATAATTCAATATAAAAGAACTAAATTGAAGACATCCTTATCCATTTATTTAGATTTTCAAAAATTTTATTAGATTTGCTTGAAAAAATTAATGAAATCGTCTGGTGAAGAAAAGGTACTAAATCAGTCGCGGGGGTACTACGGTAACTTTGAGAGTGAAAAAGTACTAAAGTACTAGCTTTCCATCCCTGAGTTCCGCACTCGGTTAACACTATCAGTGCTGAAAATTTAATTAAAATCGAATCAACAGCATGCAGAAATAACATTCAATTCAATACAAAGGGGCATGGCATTTTACGCCCATATGTCCGATCACGCTCTCATTTGGCACATAGTTGGTACTTGGTTAGTACTATCGTTGGTTTAAATTATCAAAATCGGTCCATCCGTTTTATATAAATAGATGTCATTAGTGGTGCAATTTAAAAATTCGATTTTGCCCACCCCTCCGCCCACAGGCAAAAAAGCATGACAGTTTACGCCCATTTGTCCGATCACGCTCTAATTTGACATATAGTTAGTACTCGGTTAGTACTATCTTTGGCTTAAATTTCATCAAAATCCGTCCATCCGTTTTTTATATATAGATGTCATTAGTGGTGCAATGTGAAAATTCGATTTTGCCACGCCCCTCCGCCTACAGGCAGATAATCAAGAATCTGACCACACAGTGTTACTCCTTAGGCTATTATGAATATTCCCTGAAAATTTCGTCAAGATCGGTCCAGCCGTTTTCGAGTCCATACGGAACATACATACATACATACACACATCCATTTTTATATATGAGGCATTCCACACCAAATGTTCAGCGAAAAAAACACGTGTCGCACGAATTTCTGAATAGGTTGTATGGATAGCTTTATATGGAACTAAGAAAATTGCGTTTTTGGTTTTTTAATTTTTCAAAAACTGGGCTCAGGAGGCGTGGTCAAATATTGGAAAAATGGTAAAATTTGTGTCGAGTTGCCTTGATTAAATATTTATCACATTAAAACGGAATGCACCACAATCTCAAAAATTTACAATCTCAAAAATTTACATTCTTATATAGTTTTGTATGGGCTATCGATTAAAATTTTTTTTTTGGAAAATTTTCAGAACCCGTTCTGAAATTTTCCATTTTTTAAAAAAAGTCAATTTATCAAAAATCCGGCCACTTTTTTTTTTTTTTAATTTTTTTTTTTAAAGTTTAGATGTTTGTCCATCCACACAAAAAAATGCAGAAACACGTTCGTCGTTTTTTTCGAGAAAATCGCATTTGAATATTGAATTTTATGACAATTTTGGAATTTCCTTGTATTTTCTTGTTAAAACATGGCGTATGAGTAACAAATTTTTGCGAAACCAACGAGTTGATCCCATTGTAATTGTTTTTTCATGTTTGGTACAATATAGAGATGGGATTTGACCCACGCAAGAAATATTAAAGTCACTGACGACTCGCTAATATTTTTAGTTTACTTGTGCAATCACGTGAGTCAATTTACTGTTACTCACGCTCACGCAATTTTTGATTACGCTCACGGTTGCTCTCTCATGTTGATGATGATTTTACAAAAATAATATAAACAACAAATTTTATATGAAAACAAAGCACTGAAAACGGAAACTCAAAAAAACAGTAAAATTCCAAAAAAAAATAGTTAAAAATCACAAAAACTTACTCAAGAAAAATTTTAAGCATTCACTCATCTCGCTTAAATGCGTAAATGCTTTAATGCGTAAAATGCTTAAATGCGTAAAACTGATAAGATGCGTTTATAAGAGTTTTTTTTAGATATGCATCAATGTCCTTCTGACCGTTTATATCGAAAACAAATCGTCAATTGAATAGTTCATGCGAATAAAGACGAATAGACCATTTGTAGAATTTTACAGGGGACAATAAAAACGCAGGAAACGCTTAAAAAATAATATTTTTGTCAACTTTTTGGTATAAGCTTAAAGATTTAAGTCACATCTACCTATATACAAAATTTTAGTAAGGTATTCGAAAGAGAACTTGCCAAAAATTGGACTTCAATTTTTTGCTTAAATGGAAAAAGGGCGAATATCCAAAAAAATGTATTGAAATTTGAATAAAAATGTGTTATTTTGCAGCAGATTTTGACTACATTTTCATGAGACTTGCAAAACTTGACGAACTATGGTTGGTATTTGTTTGTAACACTTTAAGGACTTCAAGGATACACTTTTTAAGGATTGCAAGGACATGCAAAAAAAAATTTTTTTTTGTTAATTTTTTTAATATTCCTGTTACTTGATGCATAGTAATTCTTTATGACACTAAATACATTTTTAGGAATTATAATATTAACCCTTGACTGCATATTACGACGTAACATAAAAGGACATGAAAAAATTTTGTTTTTTATTCCTGACATTGGATGCAGTATTAACACCAAATGTTTGTATGTGCTAAGATTGTTTTTTTTGTGTAAAATTCAAATTTTAGCTAATATCAATTTTAAACTCGCAGCTAAATAATTTTTATATAATATTTTGTTAAGGATGGATATTCGCCCTTTTTGCTTTCCACACTTTAAAGTCTTATAACTCAAGAACGGTAAAATTTTTTGCCAATATAATAAGTGTGGTTTGTTCCTCGTAATGTTCTTTTAACACATTGTTACCGAAAGTAAAATTTTTTTATGTTTTTGTATTGTATTTAATCAAAATTGTGCGTTAGTTCACTCCCAATTTAAACAAAAATATAAAAATATACGAATTATTGCACTTTCAAAGTCATTTTTTTAGCCTTAAAAGTCAAAATTTTCCCAAAATTTCTACATAGGGTTGTAGGGCTCTGCTAATAAAATGCATTTATGCAAAAAAACGTGTTTGCAAAAAAGTGGTCTATTCGTCCTTATTCGCATGAACTATTCAATTGTTAAAAAAAATTGTTTTAAGATTTCATAAAGATTTCAATTTAAATCAATGTTGGCAATCGATACCTTTTCAATACCGTTATCCGTTTCAAAACCCTTTAAATTGAATACCGGTACCAATACCAATACCGAAACTTAGTTTTGGTATCGGATACCGGTATCCAAAAACCTTTTCCTTCGATACCGGTACGTACCGGTATTGAAACGGTATTAAAACGGTTTTTCCTTAAAAACATGTTTTTTTACAAAAAAATAATAGAAAATTTGTAATTTTTTTGGTTTTTGTAAATGAAAAATCGTACTCCAAATGCCTCCCCGAAGTCTCATAAAAATCAAAAAAATCTTTGGGCACCCACATCCCGCTATGCGCTATGCGCAACCCTAAGTATAGTTAAGTTTTTTGGGGATTTTTATTTAATCCGCGATGTGGGTGCCCAAGGATTTTTTTTGATATTTATAGGACTTCGTGGTTCAAAAATTATTACAAAACCGTGAATTTCAAATTGGTTTCACCTTAAGTCCACATATTGAAAAACCCGTTAAACCAGCTTTAAAAACATGGAAGAGTCATAGAAAAATATTTAACAAAGTATTTTTGTCACTCAAAAATATTTTTACAATTAAGCAAAAAAAAACTTACACTCGAAAAAATTTTTACACTCAAAAAAAAATTTTTGTAATTTTTTTTTCAAAACTGACTAAAAAAAGTTTTTTACTCAAAATAAAATATTTCTAATCAAAATTGTTAATTTTTTTTTTAAGTTAGAAAACTAACTATCACTTTAAAAGGGCACCGTGGATATTCATGGATTCGGCTAACAAGGAGAGTCTCCCTGGTGTCACCCTCCGATCTTCATGACATTTGGATATGTTGTTCAGAACGAACATTAATTCGACACTTATTTTTTTTAGCGGCCCAAACTCATTTTTAGGAGGTTCGATTTGCATGGAGGGAAATTGACCTTTTTCAGTTTTTTACGATTTACGTCTATTTGATCAAAACTAATATATATAGGCGTATTTGGTATTAGATTAAAGCTAATTAAAATACCTATCTTGTGATGCTAATAACGTGTAAAAAAAGTAAATATTTTTCGACTTATTAACAAAAATGTCCAACAATTTTGTCATTTTACTTAATATGACGAAAAGTTGTGCATGTTTGGACCGTTCTTTGCACATGTAGATAGGTTTTCCAAAGACCTTTCATTTGGTATGCAACATGACTAGGTTTATTTGTATAATATATGAGATAAACGCAAAAAAACTGAAAAATTACCGTTTCTTCCCCCTCATTTTCACCCCCTAAATATGAATTTGGGCCACTAAAAAAAAATACGTGTCCCTTTTTTTTATACTCTACAAAATAAAACCAATTCCATAAAGATCGGCGGGTGACACCAGGGAGACCTTCCTTGTAAGTCGAATTTAACTCTTCTACTTTTTTACATATTTTTTTACTTTCTGCAACAAATGAAACCTTTTTATGTCAGAATAACTTCAAAGTCCTGCACTTTGATCAAGGGGATAAGAAAATTACAGTTTTCTCGGTCCGCCCCCTTTTGTAGGTGTGGTCCGGCAACGTCCCCGCCGACCCCCTAAGAAAACGCAATTTAAATTTTTTTTCACATTTTAAAGCGCATTTTAGCAAAAATGCTAAAAATAAATACGTAAATTCGTGTTTTAATATTAAAATTGAAAAAAAATTTAAGTTTTTATGCGTTTTTTATATTTTTAACATTTTTTTCGATAATACCGGTACGTACCGGTATCGACGTTTCAGTATCGGTAATACCGTAACCGATTCAACTCAAATACCGTAACCGATACCGATACCGAAATAAATAAAAAAACGATACACTCACATAAAAAATCGGTTGGAATGAGGTTGCCACAACCGCAATACGGTTGTCGTAACCGGCTTGCGGTTGTCCCAACCGTACGCGGTTGCAGCAACCGTAAATTGAGGTTGTTATAACTTTTTTAAAATTTTTTTGTGTCATTTGCCACAAAATTTAAAAAAAGTTGCTACAACTGCAAACCCCGGTTGTAGCAACCGTAAATAACGACATTTGCCGGTTGCTACAACCTCAAGTTCTGGGTTCCCTCAACTGATAATAAAAATAACAAAACTTCAAAAAATTCAATGTCATTAAATAAAAAAATATTGAAAAATACATTTATTTTTCTTCAAAATTTCAACATTCGATGAAAAAACAGAAATTTATAGATTTAATGGGGTAAGTTTTTGTACTTTAAATGATACAATAGTTTAACTTATGCCATTTTTCTTCTTTTAATTTATAGAAATAATGGAATATGCTAAACTCTCGCACCAATTAAAAAATGAATCAAAAATTAACGGAATGAGATGGAAGTCCTCAAATTTGGATTTTTGCAAAAAATGGTAATATAAAAACAGTGAAAAAAATATTTCAGAATCTGAGACTTTTTCTATGGAAAAAATTTCTCAAAATCTGAGATTTTTCTATAGAAAAATTGTCTCATATATAGAAAAAATTTCTTTGAATCTGAGACTTTATCTATAAAAAATTCTCAGAATCTGAGACTCTTTCTATAAAAAAATGTATCAGAATCTCAGACTTTTTCAATAGAAAAAATGTCTCAGAATCTGAGACTTTTTCAATAGAAAAAATGTCTCAGAATCTGAGACTTTTTCTCTAGAAAAACTGTCTTTCTATAGAAAAACTCTCTCAGAATCTGAGACTTTTTCTATAGAAAAACTGTCTCAGAATCTGAAAATTTTTCTATAGAAAAACTGTCTCAGAACCTGAGACTTTTTCTATAGAAAAACTGTCTCAGAACCTGAGACATTTTCTATAAAAAAACTGTCTCAGAATCTGAGACTTTTTCTATAGAAAAACTGTCTCAGAATCTGAGACTTTTTCTATAGAAAAACTGTCTCAGAATCTGAGACTTTTTCTATAGAAAAACTGTCTCAGAATATGAGACTTTTTCTATAGAAAAACTGTCACAGAATCTGAGACTTTTTCTTTAGAAAAATTGTCTCAGAATCTGAGACTTTTCCTTTAGAAAAATTGTCTCAGAATCTGAGACTTTTTCTTTAGAAAAATTGTCTCAGAATCTGAGACTTTTTGTTTAGAAAAATTGTCTCAGAATCTGAGACTTTTTGTTTAGAAAAATTGTCTCAGAATCTGAGACTTTTTGTTTAGAAAAATTGTCTCAGAATCTGAGACTTTTTCTTTAGAAAAATTGTCTCAGAATCTGAGACTTTTTCTATAGAAAAATTGTCTCAGAATCTGAGACTTTTTCTATAGAAAAATTGTCTCAGAATCTGAGACTTTTTCTATAAAAAAAATGTCTCAGAATCTGAGACTTTTTCTATAGAAAAATTGTCACAGAATCTGAGACTTTTTCTTTAGAAAAATTGTCTCAGATTCTGAGACTTTTTCTTTAGAAAAGTTGTCTCAGAATCTGAGACTTTTTCTGTAGAAAAATTGTCTCAGAATCTGAGACTTTTTCTATAGAAAAATTGTCTCAGAATCTGAGACTTTTTCTATAGAAAAATTGTCTCAGAATCTGAGACTTTTTCTATAGAAAAATTGTCTCAGAATCTGAGACTTTTTCTATAGAAAAATTGTCTCAGAATCTGAGACTTTTTCTATAGAAAAATTGTCTCAGAATCTGAGACTTTTTCTATAGAAAAATTGTCTCAGAATCTGAGACTTTTTCTATAGAAAAATTGTCTCAGAATCTGAGACTTTTTCTATAGAAAAATTGTCTCAGAATCTGAGACTTTTTCTATAGAAAAATTGTCTCAGAATCTGAGACTTTTTCTATAGAAAAATTGTCTCAGAATCTGAGACTTTTTCTATAGAAAAATTGTCTCAGAATCTGAGACTTTTTCTATAGAAAAATTGTCTCAGAATCTGAGACTTTTTCTATAGAAAAATTGTCTCAGAATCTGAGACTTTTTCTATAGAAAAATTGTCTCAGAATCTGAGACTTTTTCTATAGAAAAATTGTCTCAGAATCTGAGACTTTTTCTATAGAAAAATTGTCTCAGAATCTGAGACTTTTTCTATAGAAAAATTGTCTCAGAATCTGAGACTTTTTCTATAGAAAAATTGTCTCAGAATCTGAGACTTTTTCTATAGAAAATTTGTCTCAGAATCTGAGACTTTTTCTATAGAAAATTGTCTCAGAATCTGAGACTTTTTCTATAGAAAATTGTCTCAGAATCTGAGACAATTTTTCTTTTTTTTCTCAGAATCTGAGACTTTTTCTATAGAAAAATTATCTCAGAATCTGAGACTTTTTCTATAGAAAAATTGTCTCAGAATCTGAGACTTTTTCTATAGAAAAATTGTCTCAGAATCTGAGACTTTTTCTAAAAAAAAATTGTCTCAGAATCTGATACTTTTTCTATAGAAAAATTGTCTCAGAATCTGAGACTTTTTCGATAGAAAAATTGTCTCAGAAGCTGAGACTTTTTCTATAGAAAAATTGTCTCAGAATCTGAAATATATAGGAAAATAAGATTCTTTAAAATTTCAGAATCTAAGACTTTTTCCATAGAGAAAATGTTGCAGAATTTGAGACTTTTTCTATAGAAAAAATGTCTCAGAACCTAAGAATTTTTCTATAGAAAAACTGTCTCAGAACCTGAGACTATTTCTATAAAAAAAATGTCTCGGAATCTGAGACTTTTTCTATAGAAAAAATGTCTCAGAATCTGACACATTTTCAATAGAACAAATATCTCAGAATCTGAGACTTTTTCTATAGAAAAAATGTCTCAGAATCTGAGACTTTTTCTATACAAAAATGTCTCAGAATCTAGGACTTTTTCTACAGAAAAATGTCTCAGAATCTAAGACTTTTTCAATAGAAAAATCCTATACAAAAAGTCTCAGATCCTGAGACAGTTTTCCTGTAGAAAAAGTCTCAGATTCTGAAACATTCTCCTATAGAAAAAGTCTCAGATTTTGAGGAGAATAATTCGTTGTATGGGATCTTAATCATACGAATTAATACAACTTTAATATGTAACATTTATTAAATATTTTTAGTATTAAGACGTTTAAATTACTATATTTTTTTAAAAACAATAAAAAAAACAAAAAAAATGAAAAAAACGTGTTTTTTTAGTTGGGATTCTTTGTAATTTTGTATAATATTGAAAATTTATTAAACACAGCTACGGTTGGGACAACCGGCAATACGGTCGCCATAACCGGCAAATGCCGTTATTTGAGGTTGCTGCAACCGGCATTTGTCGGTTGCCACAACTGTAAATTGTCGGTTGCTACAACCGTATATTTACCGGTTGCCGCAACCTCAATCTGAGGTTGGAACCTTTTACGGTTGAGACAACCGTATTTTGCTGTGAGTGTACCAATACCGATATCGATACCTTTATTCGTTTCGATTGCCAACCTTGATTTAAATTAAAAACAAGTAAGAAAATTATAGTCGGTCAAGACCGACCATAAAATACCCTACACCAGAGTTTCCCGGAAAATGGGTCCCAAGTTCAAACATGGACTGATTAGATCTATATTTTGTCAAATCTTTAATAAGTGTAAAAAGCACTCACTAATCAAATTTGAGTGGAATAGGCTTCTTTTTGTTGACAATAAATCACTTCAACTGAATATCGGGCGAAATTTCCACATGGGACCTAAGTCCAAAAATGGTCCGATGATAATCAGATTTGATAAGGTTATTAAAGTACGCGTTTAACATACACAAACAGAATTTTAATTAAATATTTTCTATTTTCATGAAATTTGAGAGATTTGTGTGAAAATCGGGAAGGTGGTTTGTATGGGGGCTACAATAAGAACTGGTTCGATTTCTTTAAAATTTGGAATGGTGATTTGTGTTGATAAAACATGATTACCTGCCAAATTTCGAATAGATACCTGTTAAAATGCGTCTATTAGAGTCATTTGAGCCAAAACTAAAGAGGACCTTTGTATGGGGGCTAGGTCTAAATATGGACCGATTTTTTCCAATTTCAATAGGCTTCGTATTTGGGCCAAAAGAGGCTTAAGTTTCAAATTTCAAGTCAATTGATTAAGAATTGCGACCTGTATCGTGTTTACACCGTTTACATGGACAGACGGACGGACGGACGGACATCGCTAAATCGACTCAAAAAGTGATTCTAAGCCGATCGGTATACTTAAAAGTGGGTCTAGGACCAATATTTCGGGTAGTTACAAACATCAGCACAAACTCATTATACCCTGTACCACAGTGTGGTGTAGGGTATAAAAATACAGAATTACTCGCTTAAATGCCTAAAACTGGTAAGAGTAGTTTCTAGTGTTTCCAATTATTCGACCCTGCCGGTTAACCGGTTAGGGCATTATTCGAAAATTGACGAAAATTGGTTAATCGGTTATTCGAGTCGATTAATCGGAAAAAGTGTCGATTAATCGATTAATCGTCAAAAACAATGAAAAATTTATTTCAAACGATTTTTTTAAAGTAATGTAACAAAAAATTAAAGTATTTAAAGTAAAATTGCATTATCAGTCTTTATACACACACACATAAAATGAGAATGAGATTCAATTACTATTTTAATTGTTTTTGCACCTATCACGAAAGTAATAGTATTAATTACTAAAATTTGTAAAAGTTTAATATCGCAAAAGTGCATTTATTCTCAATTCATGGAAATTTTTGAAATATATTAAAAATTTTTATCATATCAATTAAAAAAATTATTAAAAACAAAATCGAACTTTTTAAAATTTTTAATTTTTTTTTCTTTAAAATTTTTAATTAACTTTTTTTCCTTAAAATTTTTTGAGTGCAGTTTTTAAAGGGGAAAACCAAAACGTAACTAATTGAAATTTTCTAAATTTCAGTCGAAATTTCTGAGTTTCAATTGGCTTTTCTAAATTTCAATTGGTATTTCTTAATTTCAATTGGGATTTTAGAATTTTAATTGTGCTTTTCAGAATTTAATTGGTGTCTTCTAAATATTAATTTTGATTTATATAATTTGATTTCACTTTTCTAAATTTCAATTGAAATTTCTTAATTTCAGTAGGCTTCTGTAAATTTAAATTTTGTGAAATTGGGAGTTTCTGAATATTAGTATTTCTAAATTTCAATAAGCTTTTCTGAATTTGGAATTAGATTTCTGAATTTCAATTGGGGTTTTTGAATTAGCTTTTCTGAATTTCAATTGGGATTTTCTGAATTTTAATTGAGATTTTCAATATGGCATTTGAAAACTTTAATTAGGGTTTCTGAGTTTTAAATGCTGTCTTCTAAATTTTTATTTTGCTTTTCTTAACTGTTAATTGCTGGATTCTGAATATTTTTTTCTGTGGTTTTGACTTTTTTCGGAAGTGTTTGTAAAAAAGAGGAAGTGTTTCAAACAAATTATAGTAGAATATAGAGATAATAATATTAACCGGTTAATCGAACCATTTTAACCGATTAATCGGGTCGAATAATTATTTGCGTTTTAAATTATTTGTTTCGACATTAACCGAAATAGAGGCGATTAATCGAGGAATCGGTTAATCGATTAACCGAATTGGAAACACTAGTAGTTTCATAAAAATTTTACTGAAATATCAACACTAAAATGAGTTCAAAATCTTAAGATCACTTGATGTGCGTTTATAAGAGTTTTTTTATGTAAATGCATCAATATCCTTCTGATTTATTTAATATTTTGGATAAGCGCATTTAAGCGGGAGCAATAAATCGGACACTACATTATAGGTACATATCCTTTAACGTTCAACATTTGAAAAAATTGACTCGCGAGTCACGTACTAAGCTATTCACGATATTAAAGAGGTAGCGTGAGTAGAACATTTCGTGAGTGATTAGGAAGTCCAATTTTTGCGAGATGAGTGAATGCTTAAAATTTTTCTTAAGTAAGTTTTGGTGATTTTTAACTATTTTTTTTTTTTGAATTTCACTGTTTTTTTGAGTTTCCGTTTTCAGTGCTTTTTTCATAGAAAATTTGTTGTTTTTATTATTTTTGTAAAATCATCATCAGCGTGAGTGAACAACCGTGAGCGTAATCAAAAACTGCGCGAGTAACAGTAAATTGACTCACGTGATTGCACAAGTAAACTAAAAATAATAACGAGTCGTCAGTGACTTTAATATTTCTTGCGCGGGTCAAATCGCATTCACGCCCATCTCTATATTGCACCACAAATTAAAAAATAATTAAAATGGGATCAACTCGTTGGTTTCGCAAAAATTTGTTACTCATACGCCATGTTTTAACAAGAAAATACAAGGAAATTCCAAAATTGTCGTGAAATTCAATATTCAAATGCGATTTTCTCGAAAAAAACGACGAAAGTGTTTCTGATTTTTTTTTGTGTGGATGGACAAACATCTAAACTTTAAAAAAAAATTAAAAAAAAAAAAAAAAAAAGTGGCCTGATTTTTGATAAATTGACTTTTTAAAAAATGGAAAATATCAGAACGGGTTCTGAAAATTTTCCAAAAAAAAAATTTTAGTCGATAGCCCATACAAAACTATATAAGAATGTAAATTTTTGAGATTGTGGTGCATTCCGTTTTAATGTGATAAATATTTAATCAAGGCAACTCGACACAAATTTTACCATTTTTCCAATATTTGACCACGCCTTCTCATCCCAGTTTTTGAAAATTTGAAAAACCAAAAACGCAATTTTCTTAGTTCCATATAGGGCTATCCAAACAACCTATTCAGAAATTTACGGGACACATGTTTTTCTGTAGCGGGACATTTGGTGTGGAATGCCTCATATATAGATTAGAGTTCGTTTGGTGACTATGTCACTTCATCTGTTTATCGGATATCATCATTTTTTTAAAGGATTTAGGGGAGCTAAAAAGAATGCCGGTATTTTTTTGAAAAAATTGTCACTCCTTGGGGTGGTTCAAAGCATCTGAAAACGCGGATTTTGAGCTGATTTTCCTGCAGAGAGAAAACGGCTGAATATATTGCAAATCTGATTTCACCAGTCGATTCTACAGCAAAAATTAATACAATAGCAGTTTTTTGAACTCTTAAAAAAGTTCCAATAACCCACAGCATGGGGCGGAAAAATCGATTTTTTTCAAAAAAAAGTTTTAATTATTATTTTAACCATGCACGATGAAGAGGCAGTTTTTGCTAAGAAAATTGGTACAAAAAGCAGCTTTCTATCACAACCCATTAAAAAGTTATAAGGCTTCAAAGTTTTTTTTTCTAATGGCAAAATTATAAAACACTGACCGAAATTTTAAAAATTTTTGGATGGGTCAGCGGTCTGGACACTCATTTTCGATTTTCCTCTCAATGCTGATTCCAAATCACAGTAGTGCGATTCAGTAACTTTTTTAACGATATTATCGATATCGTTACTTAACGAGAATTGTCGGTTGTTTTAACGAAAAAGTGATTCTATATTATTTTCCTAACGATTTTTTTCGGTTGATTGTTTTGTTAAATACTACCGACAAATTTCGGTAGAAACCAAAAAATGTCAAAAATTAAATATTGAAAATTTTAATAACAAATTTACAAAATAAAACAAAAATGAACAACATTGTAAGTTTTTTTGTAAAATAGTTGAGATTGCAAAAATTAAATTGTACTAATGTATTTGCAAAAAAAAGATCGTGGTGCTCGCGCCACACTAACCCATTTGGCTGAAGGTAAACTAGCTGCACATCATGGAAAAAAAAGAGCCGAAAAAAAGGTGCGAAATAGCGGAAGAACTTAATAGCCACCAAGACAATGGGCAGTTGTAAGTATTAACAAAAAAAGAACAGATATTTACGTTGGTTTGTGTTTTAATTTTACATATAAAATATTTAATCATTCATTATAAAATTTCAGGTATGGAGAGGTCTTAAGTTCACAGTCACTACAAAGCTAAAAACACTTCGACGAAAAAGGAGCGCGACGGAAAATCAGGAGTTACCAACGTTTCACTAACTGAATTCATGATATAGGTGGTGAACTTATTGTTAGTTGGATTGGATTACGTGGCAAGAAATAGTGGTTGCCCGACAGTGTGGTAAGATTTTAGATCAAAAAATGTCTTTAAAACTGCGACTTTTTGTATAGAAAAAATTTTGCAGAATCTGAGACTTTTTGTATAGAAAAATTTTTCCAGAATCTGAGACTTTTTCTATAGAAAAAATTTTTCAGAATCTGAGACTTTTTCTTTTAAAACAAATTTCTCAGAATCTGAGACTTTTTCTTTAGAAAAACTTTTTCTATAGAAAAAATGTCTTAGAATCTGGGATTTTTCTATAAAAAAATTGTCTTAGAATCTGAGACTTTTTCTATAGAAAAAATGTCTCAGAATCTGAGAGTTTTTTCTATAGAACAAATGTCTCAGAATCTGAAACTTTTTCTATAGAAAAAAATGTCTCAGAATCTGAAAAAAATGTCGCAGAATCTGAGATTTTTTCTATAGAAATAATGACTGGATCTGAGACTTTTTCTCTAGAAAAAATGTCTCAGAATCTGAGACTTTTTCTACAGAGAAAATGTCTCATAATCTGAGACTTTTTCTATAGAAAAAATATCTCAGAATCTGAGACTTTTTCTAAAGAAAAAATGTCTCAGAATCTGAGACTTTTTCTATAGAAAAAATGTCTCAGAATCTGAGACTTTTTCTATAGAAAAAATGTCTCAGAATCTGAGACTTTTTCTATAGAAAAAATGTCTCAGAATCTGAGACTTTTTCTATAGAAAAAATGAGACTTTTTCTATAGAAAAAATGTCTCAGAATCTCAGACTTTTTCTACAGAAAAAATGTTTTTCTATAGAAGTCTCAGATTCTGAGACATTTTAGAAAAATTCTATAGAAAAAGTCTCAGATTCTATAGAAAAAGTCTCAGATTCTGAGACATTTTTTCTATAAAATAAGTCTCAGATTCTGAGACATTTTTTCTATAGAAAAAGTCTACAGAAAAAGTCTTAGATTCTGAGACATTTTTTCTATAGAAAAAGTCTTAGATTCTGAGACATTTTTTTTTAAAAAAAGTCTCAGATTCAGAGACATTATTTCTATAGAAAAAATCTCAGATTCTGAAACATTTTTTTCAGATTCTCAGACATTTTTTCTATAGAAAAAGTCTCAGATTCTGAAACATTTTTTCTATAGAAAAAGTCTCAGATTCCCAGACATTTTTTCTATAGAAAAAGTCTCAGATTCCCAGACATTTTTTCCATAGAAAAATGTCTCAGAATCTGAGACTTTTTCTATAGGAAAAATGTCTCAGAAAAAGTCTCAGACATTTTTTTTTAGAGAAAAAGTCTCAGATTCAGAGACATTATTTCTATAGAAAAAATCTCAGATTCTGAAACATTTTTTTTCAGATTCTCAGACATTTTTTCTATAGAAAACGTCTCAGATTCTGAGACATTTTTTCTATAGAAAAAGTCTCAGATTCTGAGATATTTTTTCTGTAGAAAAAGTCTCAGATTCTGAGACATTTTTTCTATAGAAAAAGTCTCAGATTCTGAGACATTTTTTCTATAGAAAAAGTCTCAGATTCTGAGATATTTTTTTTATAGAAAAAGTCTCAGATTCTGAGACATTTTTTCTATAGAAAAAGTCTCAGATTCTGAGACATTTTTCTATTGAAAAAATGTCTGGGAATCTGAGACTTTTTCTATAGAAAAAATGTCTGGGAATCTGAGACTTTTTTTATAGAAAAAATGTTTCAGAATCTGAGACTTTTTCTATAGAAAAAATGTCTGAGAATCTGAAAAAAAATGTTTCAGAATCTGAGATTTTTTCTATAGAAATAATGTCTCTGAATCTGAGACTTTTTCTCTAAAAAAAATGTCTCAGAATCTGAGACTTTTTCTATAGAAAAAATGTCTCAGAACCTGAGACTTTTTCTGTAGACTTTTTCTATAGAAAAAATGTCTCAGAATCTGAGACTTTTTTTATAGAAAAAATGTCTCAGAATCTGAGACTTTTTCTATAGAATCTGAGACTTTTTCTATAGAATTTTTCTAAAATGTCTCAGAATTTGAGACTTTTCTATAGAAAAAATGTCTCAGAATCTGAGACTTTTTCTATAAAAAAATATCTTAGAATCTGAGACTTTTTCTATAGAAAAAATGTCTCAGAATCTGAGAGTTTTTATATAGAAAAAATGTCTCAAAATCTGAGACTTTTTCTAAAGAAAAAATGTCTCAGAATCTGAGACTTTTTCTATAGAAAAAATGTCTCAGAATCTGAAACTTTTATAGAAAAGTTTTGACAGAAATAGTCTTAGATTTTGAGATACATTTTGTGTGGAAAAAGTCACAGATGCTGAGACATTTTTTCTATAAAAAAGTCTCAGATTCTGTGACATTTTTTTTTATAGAAAATTATCTCAACAATGCATTAGTATTTATGATATCTTATAAATCTATATTTTTTGCTTTTAGACCCTCTCAAATTCCCAGAAGGAACTATCAACAGCAAACTCGTTAATAGCGGAAGGCTCGACAAAAATATCAGACGAATTAATATCCCAAAAGAAAATTGAGGATGCTGAATTGGAAATAAAAAAATATGGTTGTATTTAATAACAATCTTTTTAATTAAAATGTATTTAATAAATTTTTAATAAATAAATTAAAATATTGGGAAATTACTTGATTCTGCACACGACGAGCTACTATTAGCTATTATTAAATAAAAACTTTTTAAAACCCATCGATTGCATAAAACATGGATTTTAGACAAAAATCCATTAGCACCACTTTCAGAATTTGATATTTACAGTGTAAAAAATGTAATTCTGTTATGTGGTTTAATATACTGGAACAATTTGCTGGAAACTTTTTCTGTACTTTGCAAATAATATTTAATACATTTTATAATTTATTCGAAGGCCATTTCAATAAAATTTGCCATTTTTTTACAATATCTTGTTTAAAAAGAAATAATATTTTATATTAACAACAGCTTTTTTTTTGTCGTTAGCCAACCGATATTTTTCGAAAGTTAACGATATTAAATAACGACAAAACTCGGTAAAATATATTATAGAATCACATTTAACGACAATGGTAGATAAGTATCGATTTTTGACAATTTAACTACCGATTTTTGTCGTTAAAAAGTTAGTGAATTGCGCTACAGGTTTCCAAAATGTTCCCTAACGTCAGGTTTTTGAGATAATTGAGGTCAAAGTTCACAAAAAACGCATTTTCGTACATTATTGAGAGCATTTTTTTGTGATGTTTTTGGATGATATTCTGGGATCATAAAACTTGTTTTCGATTAACACTTCGATGCTGATTCAGAATCGAGTTTTCAAATTTTTCTGTCTCGTCATATTTTCGAGAAAATTGAGGTCAAAGTTCTCAAAAAACGTGTTTTTGTCCATTTTTGAGAGCTTATAACTTTTTAACGGGTTTTGATAGAACGGAAAATTTGGTACCATTTTGTTAAGCTGGAAATGCCCTTTAATTGTGCATATTTAAAAAATTAATTTAAATTGAAAATGGAAAAATGTTATATATCCGCCCTCTGTGGTGGGTTTTTGGAACTTTTTTTAAGAGTTTGAAAAACTACCGTTGCATTATTTTTTGCTGTAGAATCGACTGGTGAAATCAGATTTGCGATATATTCAGCCGTTTTTGCTCTGCAGAAAAATCAGCTCAAAATTCGAGTTTTCAGATGCGTTGAACCACCCCAAGGAGCGAATTTTTTTCCAAAAAAATACCTCCATTCTTTTTAGTTCCCCTAAATCCTTCAAAAAAATGATGATACCCGCAGATCAAATTTTCAAAATTAACTCTAATATAGAAAGATGTGAAAAAAAATCCATTCTATTTGATTTTTTGTAGCTGTTCAAATATTGCTAATTTAAAAGAGTTCTAAAGTTTGAACCCCCTTAAATTAAATGTTTAATTGTATTAACAATGAAATTAATTGTATTGACATTTTTTTTCTGTGAAGCTTTCCAAAATTTAAGTTGGGTAAATTTCAATTATTCACCAGCTGGTAAAAAATCGTTTTATTCACTAGCAGGTGAATTATTATCCAAGTTACAAACCTTTTTGATTTTAAGAAAATAAAAACAGTAAAGCTTGTTTTCTTTTTTTTAGTCGGTAGCTTATATAGTAGGGTGGGGCGATTAGTATGAAAGGAAACAAATCTTAATGGGCGCTTCGCGTTTCTGATTCTTGGGATTGTACTGAGCAAAAAAGTCCACTGGACCATACGTCTACGGTGAAAATCGAGCTTCCAATTTTTGACTTGCAGTTTTTTCTCAGGGCTGTAGGCAAAATCGCCCAAAGAAAAATGGCCCAAAAAAGAAAACGAAAATTCGCCCAAAAATTTTTCATACAAATTTGGGTCATATTTCATATGAAAAGTTACCCAACATTTTTGGGCAAATTTTCATAGTTTTTGGGCAAAATTTCGAAATTAAAAATTGGGTGATTTTTCATTACGAAAAATTACCCAAAAATTATATATGAAAAATTGCCCAATTTTATTTTGGTTTTATTTTTGTCAAAATCTTAAAATGTCAAAACTGAAATATGTATGTCACAATAAATCAGTATATTATTATTTTTTATATCGTGTTAAAAAAGCTCAGCAGGCGAATCGCGCGATTTTTTGTTAAAATTTGTTGTAGCTAACATACAAAGGCTCTGGTGGGAATCGAACCCAAAAAACCTACTCTTACATGCAGATTAACACGCTATATATTAATCTGTCGCAGCTCAGTAGAAAATCAAAAGTAATGAATTTAAAAACAGCATGCTACTCCGAGGAAAGTGCTGCAGGCGAAAAATTTTACCAACAAATTTAAAATTAAAATTAAAATTTGTTGGTAGAAAAAATTTTTTTTTATTTTGGGCCATTTTTCATTTCTTTTTTGTGCTTTTTTTCGTTAATTTTGGGCGAAGTTTCGTATTTTTCTTTTTGGGTCTTTTTTCATATTTTTTGGGCGATTTTGCTTTTGGGCGATTTTTCATAAAATTTTTTGGGCGATTTTTCTTTGGGCGATTTTGCCTACAGCCTTTTCTCAGACTTTATTTTTTTGGAAAATTAGCAAATTTTCTTGGGCTCATATTTCGTAAACTACTTATTTTCAAAAGTAAAGTTGTAGCTATTGTCTCGGGCTACAATTTCTCTGAACATATAACATAGAAAAAACTTCGTTTTCATGGTCAAAAAATCCAAAAAAGTAGGAAATTCACCACTTTTTGTCACGTTCTTTTGGATATTTTGGCCTATAACAGCCAAACCATTGAGATTTTCGATCAAATACTAAGACAAAAATTGTAGCCAAGACAATAGTTAAGAACTCTCTGATACTACGCAAAAGCATTGCAACGCTCCTTCAGGCAGTTTTGGCCTTGTGAAAGTGCAAATTTTTGCAAAGGGTGTCATGGGTTAAAATGTTCAGATATGAGTCAAATTAAGAGTAAATGAAAGATCCTGTCAAGCTCTATGAAAAGGCCAAGGAAAAGAAATTTTGAGATTTTTTTTTAATTTCTTGAAAGTAGAAAAAAACTGATGTATTTTGCAAATTTACATCCTTTATCCTTTTATTCAGCCAGCTAAAACTTGCCCAATGATTCTCTGCTGTACTGTAAATTTTAAGATAATAATTTTTTTAAGCCCTAAAACGTGCATTAAGTTATTATTGGAAATATTGAATCGAAACTCTTTTCTGTAATTTTTTTCAAGTTTTTTCAACTGACAGTGCTGCTTTGAATATAACGAAATAAAATACATTATAGTTCTTTCCAGTTCGTTATAACCAAACTCTACTGTACACTTATGTTAATCTTATCTGAGAGCTGCTTGTATTTTTTTATGTTGCCAACTGCAATAAAAAGCCTACGAGCGATAAACGTAATTATAATTTTAAACAGCAAAAATGTCGGGCGTTTTTTTGTTCATTTAAAATAGTTAATATAAACGTTATTTAATGCATGTAACAAATCAAGATGGTAGAGGTTAGGTTTAACAGGATGCAAAAACGTTGGGGATCTTTAATGGGCTCATTCCTCCATTAAAAATAAAATCTCTGGCAAACCAGTAGAAAAATCTGCTGAATATACACGCATGCATAGTAGACCGCCATTTTTTCTTCAACTTTCGATTTTCCCAAGTGTCCCGGCAAATATTTATCGTCCTAGGCCTAAAATCGTCTAAGTCGTGCAGAAAACCAACCCAAAAACAGAAATTTGAAACAGATAAATAAGTTTCTTGAAAGTTATTCTATGAAAATATCACTGTGTAATTAGTAAAGAAAAATGACCTCGAGCCAGAATAAATCTACTTAAAATATATTTTTTTTATTGTCATAATTAATATTCAAATACAGCCGATATTAGTTCCATTGGCGATTTTGTACATTCTCTAAAAGCAGTCGCACAATTTTCCCCCGAGTGACCTAAAATTTGAGCTTTTAAATAATTCTTATGAGATGGTTTTTGAATATCATCTCGAGATGTAGACGGCCTGCAAAAGATATATACAATATGAATGATATTTAATATAATGCATTTTTAAAAAAGAAAATAATAATTAACTTACGTTAAAATTATGTGTAATATTTCAGATATTAAACCATTTTCATAATTAAGGGGTACGGCTGCGTGTTCACAAATACTACGCAGCATACAAACGTGTCCATTTAAGCCAGAACTAAAAAAAGTTAAAAGAAATAAGTAACTTTACATATTTTCTTGAACAAAATGAAAAAAGAAAATAAGAAAAGAGTATAATGATGTCTGGCAATGTTAAAAAATAAGTCAAAGATTGGAAACAACTACGATTTTTTTTCATTTGATCATCCCCAGCAAAAATAAATCGAGATTTTGGCGACACAGCATCTTTGAGCGCTCTTGAGGATGCAGTGAAAGTAAGGGGGAACATATTTAATTTTTTGTTAAGATATTTTATATAAAACTTATAATATAAAATTATTTTTTGATCAAATTTAACGCTTGCTTTTCTTTTTAATATATTTAACACTTTTTGCGTGAAAAATCATGAGTTTTGGACAAAGTCACATGATTTGACTGCATCATTATTGCGCATTAATCAGCGCTGCAAAGAGTGCTTCAATCATAACATCTTAAACACATTTTGAATGATGATAAAAAGGCCAACAAAAAAACAGCAAATGCTTATTTCTTATAAATTATAAATTTCCAATTGTATTCAAGAAATTCAAATTTTTATTCCCAAAATTTTTTTAATGCTTTCCAGAAAATTGCATTTGAATTTCAAAAATTTCCATTTAGATTTCAAAATTTTATAATTGCTTTAAGAAAAATTTATTTTAATTAAAAAAAAAATCCATATATGTTTTAGAATTTTCCAATTGTATTTCAGAAATAGTCAAATGTATTCATTCATCTTTATTCTGCTTAAATCAGCTCTAAAAAGATACATGAATTCACTGCATAGCGCTTTAATCATAGCGCTTTAATCAGCGCTCTAAAGACACGTGATTTCAGTGCATCTTAAGAGCGCTTTTTCGGTGGATCCAACTAGCGCTCAAAAGTGTGACATCGCCTTAGAGAATCATGCATGAATTCAGCAGATTTGGATGCGCTCCTTAACTCGAGTTTCCTTTCCAAAAGCTGCTGCCAGTTCAGCAAAATTTCTGCTTTCAGTATACGGTGCGTATAATTAATTTTATCATGTATACTATAAATTAATTATACGCAGCCCTACACTGAATTAATTGTGAGAAAATGTTTGGGTAATGTTTGGTACAACTTCCGCCTTTTTCCAAGCACGTTTTTCGCGATTAATGGTTGTCGTCGGGTACGCTTTAAAAAGAGTTATGTGTTTAAAAACATTTTTTTAAAATGAAGTCCAAAAACCACCTTATTTTTTGAAAGTCAACTTTTAATAAAAATAAAATTTGCTTTATTGGTTAAATATGCATGAAAAAAGTACAGCGAGATTAAATATTTTGCTATTTTTTGGGTCTCCTCAAAAATATTTGAAAAACACATTGTTCTTTTTCATACTGAAAAAAATCTTCGTGAAAGTAATGAAAATTAACATAAGTATAATGAAAAATGACTCATGTTTTCAACCTAAGACACACTTTATTTGATCAATGAAACTAGTATTTCCTTCCGAAAAAAACTAAAATGGAAATAATGATAATATTCATAGAACTTGTTGGAAACGTTTTATCAAGTTTTTCATGAATTTAATGAAAGTATTCATTGATTAAATGTAGAATAGCAGAAGGTTAACCCTAAATTGAAATTAATGAAAAATGTTCCTCAATAACAATTTTTGGTTAGTAAAATGTCACCGTCACTGATTTTTTTTTTAATTTACGTGATTGTAATATAAATGGTAGATAAAATAAACTTTCACATTTTTTTATGGTTTTCACTTATCACACACAAAATTTCCTCCAACCTTAATTTGTAATACATTATAAAAACCATGAAATAATATAAAACAGCGAGGATTTTAGTAAATATAAAACTAATAATTTAATTTTCGTCTTAAATTTTGTATAAAAAGTCTGAAAAAATCACAAAAACAAGTTAGAAAAATACACTTTTACATTTTTTATTTATAGATTTCCCTCAGTTTTCTCACACAAAATTTTACTATATCTTTAAATTTCAATACCGCGAAATAATACAAAACAATTCGAATTTTAGTAAATATATAATTAATCAATAACATGTCATTTAAAATTTCCTAAAGAAAAGTCTAAAAAAAATAACAAAATAAATTCATGCCGCTCTGAGCAGTTATTAATTATTTGTCTTCAATTTGACAGGTGTCATAAAAACAACAAATTTTATATACGAAATTTAACAAAATTTTTAAAATGAAACTATGAAATCTAATGAAGCAAATTTTATGAAATTTGTTCGAAATATGCATTTTTTAATAAACTTATGAATTCCTTCATTGGTTAAATGAAAACGAAATAATGAATCCGTTTCGTTTATTTCACGAAGGTATTTTTTATTTTAAAAAGTTTAATTTCACTGCTTGCTAATAAGTTTTTTTCAAGGTTGGCAATCGAAACGAATAACGGTATCGATATCGGTATTGGTATCGTTTTTTTAATTTATTTCGGTATCGGTTACGGTATATGAGTGGAATCGGTAATACCGATACCGAAACGTCAGTACCGGTACGTACCGGTATTATCGCAAAAATATAAAAAAACATATAAAAACTTAAATTTTTTTTTTAATATTAATACTAAACACTAGGGCGCCCCGTCAAATCTAAACTTTCGAATTTCGTAATACCTACCTAACGATGGCCACAGAAAAGCTGATGGTGGCAAAAATTAGGAAAAAAGAGCACATTCAGTCGGCAACCAGTGATCAAAGTTTAAAAACAATGCCTTGTGCCCAAAATTTATTTGAGTAGAAAATCACTTTTTTAATTAATAAATGAATACATTTTACGAAAACCAAAGGAAAAACTGTGCTCTCAACGCAAAATAAAATCTATTAATCATGCGCCATGTTAATAGATTTTTCATTTGCAAAACACAATTTACAAATTTTTTTAAAATATATTTTTTTTTTTTGAAAAAACATGGTTTTTTAATAATAACCGTTTAAATACCGGTACGTACCGGTACCGAAGGAAAAGGTTTTTGGATACCGGTATCCGATACCAAATCTGGGTTTCGGTATTGGTATTGGTACCAATATTCAATTTAAAGGGTTTTGAAACGGATAACGGTATTGAAAAGGTATCGATTGCCAACATTGGTTTTTTCGAATGTCTGCTTTTTATTTAACTTACTTTTTTAAAACCATCTCTATGGCCTTGTAAACAATCCAACGATAAACTGCTTCCTGTTTTTGTCCATGTTTCTGATTACTTTTCATTTCACTTATTGATAAATCTTCATTAAAATCGCTGCCGCCATTACTATTAAAATAATCTGTTTCATTGATACTTTTACGGCGACGATTTATTGTCTGGGGCTTTACCTCATGTCGAAGCTGATCAGTTTCCTCTGGTAGAAAATATTCAGCTTTAAGAACATAGCCAGATGTAACGGATTCAATATGTAAGTCTTCCACGGGTATACCAATGCCACCAATAAACTGAAAAAAAAAATTAAATTTTATCAATATTATTAAAAAAATATTTGTGATTAAAAAAATATCAATGAAAACCAAGTTATTCCAAAATAATTTCCAAAAACCGAACTGCAGATGAACTTCAGAGTCACAACGGATCTTAGAGCAAACGGATGAAATGTTTAAAAGAAAATATTGTTACAAAAATATGGAATAACCTTATTCGTCAAACACTACCGCAAAATACCTGAAGACCGTCCGTGTAATAGTTTTTGAGTTAAGAATCTTCAGACGCTATTGAGCCTCAAAATTTACTTAATAACTAAGCAAGTTAGAGCAAAACGGACAAAATTTGTGTATCAAAAGGACCCAATAGACCCATGGGGTCCAAACTAGTGGTGGGTTGATCCTCAAATTTGAATAAACTAAATTTAAATAAATTTTTTCCCATTTTCTAGTTAAAATTGGCAAAATATTAAATTTTTTTGTAATCCTAATTTTTAAGAAAAATATGAACTAAAACGAAAGAAAACAAGTAAGAGTGTTAAATTCGGCAATGCCGAATCTTTTATACTTAAACATGTAAAAATAAATAAAAAAAATTTGACAGCGACGTTTAGAGGGGAGTTTTTTGGAGGCTGGAAGGCTGGAAGGGTTGTCTAACAAGGGAAGTCTCCCTAGTGTCACCCTCGGATCTATATGGAATTGGTTTTATTTTGTAGATCAGGAAAAATAAAGGGACACGTATTTTTTTTTTAGCGGCCCAAATTCATATTTAGGGGGTAAAAAGGAGGGGGGAAGACAAGGCCATTTTTCAGTTTTTTTCGTTTATCTCCTATATTATGCAAAGAAACCTAGTCATGTTACATACCAAATGAAAGGTCTTTGGAAAACCTATCTACGTGTGCTAAGAACGTGTACAAACATGCACAACTTTTCGTCATATTGAGTAAAATACCAAAATTTTAGGACATGTTTGTTAATAAGTCAAAAAATATTAACTTCTTTGGCCCGTTGTTAGCACCACAAGATTTAATCTGATACCACACATGCCTATATTAATTTTGTTTAAATAGGCGTAAATCATAAAAAAACTGAAAAAGGTCAATTTCCCCCCATACAAATCGACCCCCCCTAAAAATGAGTTTGGGCCGCTAAAAAAAATACGTGTCGAATTAATTTTCGTTCTTAACAACATATCCAAATTTCATGAAGATCGGAGGGTGACACCAAGGAGACTTCCCTTGTAAGATAACTTTCTCCCTCCATAAATGTTTAAAAATTTACTTTTTTATGATAATAAAGCATAAAAACACAATTATATCATATTTTGTTTTAACCTCTCCCCAAACGGGGGCGGGCCGAAAAATATATCATTTCCAAATCCTATTGGTCCAAGTGCAGCTCAATGAACTTTGTTTTACACAAAAACGTTTTATTTGTTGAACAGATAAACAAAATACATGTTTTTCTGGATTTTTTTTTAATTTTTTCAAAGGAGAATTTTTTTCCCTCTTATCTAATCTAAAAAAATTTACTTAAAAAATCAGTTTTTTTTAAATCTCAGTGCAGTTTAAAAAAATAGGAACACTCCTTTTCATCTTTAAGATGCAACCCTTGACAAAAATTACACTGCGGAACACTAAAAAATAAACAAGAGTTACGACCATCATTTCTATATATTTCGGACATGCTGATTCGAATGGCTTACTCCGTTTTTCGATGTATGGTACAGTTTTCTTGCAAAATGTCGTTAAAGATTTGCTGATTTAGAGACAGTTTTTTAACAAAAAAATTTGCAAAGTTAATAATTTATAAATTTTATGGCATGGAAAACAAAGATATGACTTGTAGCAATATTTCTTATGCAAATTTGGCTTAAAGCTTTTCATCTTAAGTCATTAAATTCGCGAATTTCTTAATTTTTTAAGGTTTTCGCGAATTAACAACCAAATTGGTCTTTGATAAAAAACTTGCTTTTAGTGAATCAAAAAGGCATCCCTAACAATACGAATAGTGGGGAAAAAACAGCTATATTATATGGACCATCATGATGAAAATAGCGAAAATCCGTTTTTTTGTATATGGCTGCATCACTTTACGAGATGATTTAAGGCTCCATCTTTAAGTATATAATGTGGTAACCTTTAACAACTAACACACCAAAAATTTGGCCAAAAAAGTTTTCATTTGCAAAAGTTATCTTAACAAAAACTAATATTTCAGTGTTTTCCATGCAATAATTTTAGTTTTTGTTAAGATAACTTTTGCAAATGAAAACTTTTTTGGACAAATTTTGGGTCAGTTCATTATTTAAGGTTCCCACATTATATACTAAAAGATAGGGCCTTAAATCATCTCGTAAAGTGATGCTGCCATATGCAAAAAAACGGTTTTTCGCGATTTTCATCATGATGGTCCTTATAACATATATGTTTTTTGTTCACTATTCGTAGTGTCATGGGTACCTTTATGATCCAGAAAATGCAAGTTTTTTATCAGAGACCAATTTAGGGGTTAATTTCGCGAAAACGTAAAAAAATTACGAAATCCGCGATTTTAAGGGCTTAAGATGAAAAGCTTTAAACCAAATTTACATTAGAAATATTGCTACAAGTTATATCTTTGTTTTCCATGTAGGGTTGCCAGATACTGGAAGTCAAATAACTGGACAATGGAAAATTTTCAGCTGGATTTTTAAAAAGTAACTGGACGCATACATATTTTTTTTCAATAATTTAAAAAAAAAAAAAAAACAAGTAAAAAAGTTAAATTCGGCCGTGCCGAATATATTGATACCCTCCACAATATCAAAAAGATTTTTGCAAAAAACTTAAAAAAAAAAAAAATTTAAAAAAAAATTTCCACGAAAAAAAATTTTGGAAAAAAACATCCGCGATTTTTTTTTTCTTTTTTTGTCAAAAAATGTATTCGTACTTGTTTAAGTACCTTTCGGTGTTCAATTATGTTCACATATGTCAACCAGCAGCCGAATTAAAGCATTTTGTATTTTTAGGTTATGTTGAATGAACCAACATTTTTGAGGTGTCCTTACATTTTCGATTATAACTTTTGAACCGCTGAACCGATATCGCTCAAATGCAGTACCAAACTGCTCAGGAGAACTTCCAATAAATATGTTAAGTTTCAGTCATCTCCGTGTAATATTTTTGTCCTGATCACCATTTCCACAGACAGACGGACATTGCTAGAATATCTTAAAATCGATCACTGATCAATAATATATATACTTTATGGGGTCATAGACCGATATTTCGATGAGTTACAAACGGAATGGCAAACTTATATATACCCTCTATCACTAAGTGGAGGGTATAAAAATCAACCGATTTTCATATGTGAAATACATATTCTTATTTTGGGCTAAATGGCCGTCTCTATTTGCCACGGCAAAATGTGCCTTTTTCAAGCGTCTCGAAATGCTGATGTTTAGCTCGTCATTGGCCTGAGGATTGTTAGCGTATATTTTTGTTTTTAAATAACCCCACAAAAATAAGTTCAAAGTGTTCAAATCTGGAAATCAAGAAGGACAGCTAAAATTTCCCGGACCATCATTTGCAGGTTTGACCCATCCAGACATATTTTTGTGGGGTTATTTTAAAAGCAAAATGTACGCCAGGAATCCTTAAATCATCGAAGAGTGAAATCAACTCTAGACTGGCCGAAATGCTCGAAAAAGTTGTACAAAAATTAGCGAAAATGCAGCAAAAAGAGCACATTTTCCGTATCCAAAAAAGGCATTTATGTTATATTTATGATTAATGTTTTATTCAAAAAGTAATCCAAAAAAAATGTAAAAAATATTTAATAAAAAAAAATAATTGTTAAAATTATGGAAATCCTTTTTCAACTGGACAAATTATGTTTTAACTGGAAACTGGACCAGTCCTCAAATAACTGGAAAATCCAGGCCATTCCAGGCCGTCTGGCAACCCTATTTCCATGCCATAGCATTTAAAAATCATTAGCTTTGGAAATTTTTTTGTTAAAAAAGCAGCTGAAAATCAGCCAATCTTTAATGACATTTTGCAAGAAAACTGTGCCATACATCGAAAAACGGAGTACGCCATTCGATTCAGCATGTCCGAAATATATGGAAATGATGGTCGTACCTCTTGTTTTCTAAAATAGTTGTTAGTTTTGTCACGCAGTGTTATTCCATGAAAATTTTATTTAAATTTGTTACACTATATTGCGCAACTTGTTGCCGCAATTTAAAAAAAAAAAATTTTATAAAAATGCACTCAGATTTCAATATTTGGAAGCTGGTAGGAAAACTAGCTTTTTGTCCAAAATTGTTTTCGTTATTTTTTTCATAAAAGGGTCCTTCCTAGTCGGGCCTATTTTGGCGAGTCAAGCCTAAAACTTTATAATTCTGGAGGAGCTAATGTAAATAGAACATATCGAGGGCCTATATTCAAAACCCTCTATCTTCCATTTTCACGCAAATGAGTTTTTGATGGCAAAATATTCAGTAAAACGGCCCTCATCTATGGTGTAAAATTCAGAAAAAGCATATTTTTTTGCTATTTTATTTGCATTTTTGGTTTTCGCTATTAATTTTTCTGAATACAAAACCATCTATCTTTTCAAATAATTAATTTTTAAATATTTTTTTGAATAATTTCATCATGCATTACATGTTTTTATACTAAATTATGCATACTGAACATGAATTAGTCAACAAAATTCCAGAACCACGATTTTGGTCCACTGATGCTTATTTTTTCTGAAAATTCTTGTTTGACTTTTTTGAAAAATATGGCTCAAAATTTGGATGTCTTGTGTACATTATGAAACAACAATTTTAATCTTAAAAATCGCAATGCTGATCAGCATCTGAGGACCAAAATCTCGTTTTTATTTTTTTTTACTATTTTATAAAATACTCAACAGTTTGTCAACTTTTCAGATAAATTCGGTAAAAAAAATAATTGTTGTCTTAAAAATCAGCACCTGTAGACCAAAACCGCGATTTCGGAATTCTTTATAAGCCGTTATCATTAAGAAATCACGTTAAAAATTTACCAATGTCGTAAATGAAATCATAATAATTCATTTTTATTAAAATGCAAAACCCTCCATCTGATCATTTTCATTCATGTACTTGATATTACCCTCTATCTATCAAAAATCCCCAATAGTGCAAACTTTTAAAAACGAATTATATGTGAGATTCAGTAGTTAATTTAAAAAAATATTGTAGAATATCGAATTTTAATTACTCTAACAGTACGCGAAATAAACAGATTTTTGGCTCTCATGAAAAGTTGTGTTTTTTTATATAGAGGGTTTTGAATATACGATATTTCAATTTATTTAGATCAAAAGGATTTTTTTAAGTCTTCATATGTAAAACTTATTTTTTTTTTTGTCTCAAAAAAGTTTTAAACATTAAAAAAGAGCGTTCCGTGAAATTATTGGTGCAATTTAAAAGCACCAATTCTCTTGCCTAATACTCATTCTATATATATTTTTTTTAATTTTTGTATTGTTTACAAGAAAAACGGTCTGACAATCTCTAAATAATTTTGTGCCTATAAAATATTTTTTTTAATTATTTGCATAAAGAAATTTTAATTCGAAAGATTTTTTTCCCCACCACAACACAATTTTATATAGGTACTGAAAATTAAAATTAATAATGAACATGAAATATCACAATACATATTTACGCACCATCTACACGTAGGAGAATTTTTTCATGAAAGCAGAGATAACGTCGGCAGAGAAACAGTTGGGAAATTTCAATATTTATCTCAATATCAAGTGGTGTGGAAAACGAGCTGCAATTATTCTTATGAAATTTCATAATTTGCAATCAGCCGTGGAATAACTATGTATGTTTTTCATCATAAATATATGTACAATCTATTATTTAAGCACATACATTTCGCTCCTTTACTTGTATAGTGTCACAACTCAAAATATTTGATTTTGCAGAAAACACGTTTAAAGTTTACTATTGAAACTGGTTTTTAATTGAAAAAGGCCGGTACATAAAAAATGTAATAATGGCGTGTACTCTTTTCAAACGGTGAGTTTAAAAGATATTAATACGAATTTTTGACACAACATAAAGCACGATATAACGAATAATTCTGCATCATTAACTCAAAAAACGCATTTTTTGAGTTATGACACTATACAAGTAAAGGATCGATTTGTTTATACACTTATTTTTAATTGTTTTATTTTATTTTTCCTTTTTTCGACGCCATTCATCCCAAAAAAACAATTGTAAACATAAAAATATAATTGAATTTGACACTTGATCTCATGAGATTGTTGTTATGAGATTTCTCATAACAACTATCTGATGAGATCAAATACTGAGACTAATATTTAGTCCACACCTGAGAAAAATTTCTCTGTGATTGATTTTGACGTTTCTTAATACAAATATCTCAGTGTTTCTCCCAGGTGTAGACAGCGGGTTACAAAAATACCAAAAAATATCAAAAAAAATCAAATTTTTTTTTTTAAATATTAAAAAACAAACATGTACCCCCTTGCCCTGCTTTTTTTTTTTTACTCTTTGAGTATGAGGCATGCCTTTTATGCCTCACCCTTAGCATAGACGTCAATTGGCAGCAGATGCAATATTGCGTCGATGGATGCATCTGCTATTGTTCTTAGTGCACCAGTGATACTCAGACCCATTAGCTGTTAGGCTTTTTAGAACTTACTACGAGTCACCTCCCTCTCAAGCGCTCTGTGCCAGACCATAACTCCGTAAAGTAAGATAGGTCTTACGATGGAAGTATAAATCTATTGCGTGATCCTTGGCTCAAGTCCCCATGTCTTGCTGAACATTTTCTTGCACGCATAATATGCATTATTTTCCTTTCTCAATCGGTTGTCGGTATTTTGGTTCCATGATAATTTATTGTCTAGAATAATTCTTAAAAATTTCGCTTGAAAGTGGGATTTCAACTCCGTTAACCTTGACTTTTCTAAAATTCTCGGTCTTATACTTTCATGTAAACAATACCATCTCAGTTTTCCGCGGATTAACGTTAAGACCATTTTCATTAGCCTAAATCCATAACTTTTTAGTGATTGCTCTAGCAGCTCGGATATCGCGCTGAAAAATTTTTCAGTTGAGATTATAACCACGTCATCAGCATTAGCAAATAGTGTCACTCCTTGCGTTTCCATTTTTTTTGAGAATGGGATCCACGACCAAGAGCCAGAGTAATGGCGACAGGGATGCCAACTTAGTGCTTTTCGCGCTAGATCTAGTGCTTTTTGATGTGTCAAAACGCGAAAATGTTTGGCCTAGTGCCAAATTAGAAAAACGCACTAACATGGTGCTTTTTAAATTTTCAGTTGGTGCTTTTAGTGCTTTTTAAAATTAATTTTTATAGCCTCCAAACAAAGTATGGCGGTATACTTACTTTGTTATTTCGAGTGTAGCGCATCAAAATTTTAGTCAGAGACTCCACAAAGTATATATTTTATTGATTTATGATCGATTCAAAGACATTTTTTGAATGTCCGTCTGTCTTTTCTGTATGTTTTCCCTTGAAGAACTAAACCAACCTCTAAAAAACGATATTCCTTGTAGGTTTTTTTTTTTTTTTGGTTTAAAGTTTGAATTCTGTTCTGGGTGAAGTTCAAAGACTAAATTTGGCTTTTGAAGCGGAAAATGCAGACCATGTAAAATTGTACAACGATTTATGTATATCGGTTGCTCAAAATCAAACATTTTGTTTGAATAAAAATATTATTTTTTTACTTTTTACGCGTTTTTAGCCATTTAAAAAATTTTTGTGCGCGTTTTGCTCTCAAATAGTTGGCATATCTGAATGGCGATTAAACGTCTGCCTGTTGCGTTCCCCTCGATATATATCTTATGACACTTTCAAGCCCTCTTTCGGCTGTAATTTCTCTACACGACAGCTGACAGCCAATCCACCTTTTGATGGTTGGATTTATGCTTACATTCGTTCAATGCATACAATGTTAAATGCACCTTTTATGTCCAAAAAATCTACTAAGGTAAATTCTCCATATTCTTGAGATTTCTCCAAAGTGTACACGAGCGAATGAAGAGCGGTTTCTATTAGCTTGCCCTGCTGATAAGCATGTTGTGTAGCCGACAAAAAGTTTCCACCAAGGTTCTCTCTTTTATAAAGATCCAGAATTCTTTCAAAAGTTTTCAGAAGGAAGGATGATAAACTAATGACTAATTTTACCGCTTATGGACTACATTAGACTTTCTCCAAGATTGAGGTATATAACGATTCTCTAAACATGCTTTAAAAACTTCCCTTAAATAAGGAATTATTTCGCTAGCAGTATTTTGAAGCATTGCCGAAAGAATGCCATCAGGTCCTGGCGATTTGTAAGGCTCGAACGATTCGACTGCCCATCTTATCCGCTCATCAGATACATAACAGATTGTGGGGAATAATTGTTTGCCCGTAAGGTTGAATCTCTGATAAAGGTTGTTCACTGCATGTTGGAAAATGTGTTCTCAGAAGAACATCCAATGTTTCCATTGCATTCTCTGTCCATGTGTCGCCTAATCCACTTAGCAGAATAGGCGGTATTGGTTTTTTAGAAAAAAATCATCTGAGTCTAGCAACCCGATCCTGACAAGTTTTTGTATACTCTCAACCACAGATTGGGGGTATTCTAACTGTGACATTCCGTGTGTAACGCATTAAACTATCGGTCTAGGACCCCACAAAGTTTATATAATATTGATTAGTGATATATTCTAATGTAATTTATGAATATCGGTCCGTCTGTGCAATGAACAATGCAGTCCAAACTAAAAGAGTTAGGATTTTGGCACGAATATTTCTTATGGTCATAGGCTGGTTAAGTTCGGAAATGGGAACAGTCGTAAATGCGGAAAAACTAACTTTGTACTTCTATTATACATGAAACGTTTTTAGTCAGAAATAGGTCACAAAACAGCACTTGCACCCTGTGGATAAGAAGAGGTATTTTTTTTTTTACCAGCAGTCCGACCCGATAGCACGATTCAGATCAAAATTATAGAGCTACCCTTCTGAAGTTTGGCACGCATTAGTGTTATGGGCTTGGGCAGGTTAAGTTTAGAGATTGGCAAAATCGACCAGGGGGGAAAAATTTCCCTTGGAAAATGAAAATTTTAAACATTTTGATTTGCACTAGGTCAAAGGGGATTAGCAAATGCGATTTTTTTCTTTAAGTCCCGGAAGAAATTTTTTTTTTTTTTATTTATTTATCGTAAGGGGTAATGGGTTACCATGCCAGCTTTGTGAAGCTACTTTCCCCTGCATCAATTACATTATGAAGGCTATAAAAGATTTGGCACAGCCGAATTTAACACTTTCACTTGTTTTTTTGTTATTCTTTTCGATTTTCTTTTATTTTAACTATCACCTTTATTTAGATTTTATTCTTACTTGCAATCGAGTTGGCGCTGTTGGCGGATATATTAATGAGCGGGGCTGCACTTTATGTATATTTCTTACATTTAGTATTCGAATTGCATTCGTTGTTAAGTTGTGATATTCAAATGTTGTTAAAAACACCATTGTGACAATTATGTGCAACGATGATCCACTTTTCATTGAACCCATTTTGTTTTAGATTTTACTTTCCTTTAATTTGTCTCTATTCTAATTGATGAACGATGCGACACTTATGAAAATACGCAGATAACTGAAAGGTAATTGAAGTTGTTTTTTTTTTATTCGAATAATTTATGATGAATCTACTATGTATAAGAAATTGTAATAATAACATAGTGTTTATAAACATTAATGTGCCTCGGATTATATGGGACCAACAAAAGTATTTTTGTATACATATGATTGGAACAAAACATATCACGGTAAAAAAATATGAACTGAAAATTGGGTTAATGAACTAAATTTAAAGAAAATGATTTTTTCGGCCCGCCCCCTTTTGCGGGCTAAGGTTAGGTTAGGCTCTATTCGGCTGCTGACGTTTTACGTCAGCACACATAGACTCTGACAACCGTTGTGATACCATGGGGCTATAATAGGTTCCCCTGCTAGTCCCTGCCGTTAAACCAATTTGGTCATCTTATGAAACTCATATTCCAACACATCCATGCAACTCTGGCAAGTCATTTAACGGCACATTTAACCTGCTTCCCTATAAGACAGTGTCCGGTAATTTCAATAACCAGCGTTGAAATCTCATCTTTTGGGGGCGACATCATGAATTCTAGTTTCTACTTTCTAGAGGCATACCAACACATTTCAGTTCTGTTGGAACCTGTAAGGTAGTTCCCAGTCTTGCAAGCCTATCGGCTTTGCAATTCTCTGGAATGTCTCTCATAAGGGCCCTCGGACCCATATGAGTCGTATGTCAAACTGCTTGGCCATCTCATTTAAAGACTTGCGGCAGATAAGAGCAGATCTTGTTTTCAGAAACATTGACCCCAGGAACTTGAAAGCGGCTTGACTATCAGAAAAGATGTTGACTGCAGTTGTAGACAAGTCATTGTAAATCATACAGTCAGCCACTTTCATTATTGCCAGCATTTCTGCCTGGTAAACACTGCAATGATCTGGCAATCTTCGAGCCAGGCTCAATCCAAGCGCTTCCGAATAGACACCTCGATCCATCTGTATAAAAATTTATTGTGGATCCACTGACCGGAATGCCCCCATCCAAGACTCCCTGGATGGTATCATAGTGGTAAAGTGGCGCTCAAAAAGGCTCATAGAGGGAGCACAGTCCACATTTTGTGGTATTGTTATTTTCTACAAGATCGCGCTATGGCCGCAATCGCTGCTCCTCTATTCCAGCGTGCTATTAAGTCGAATTGCCGACGTACCCACCCAATATGTCCAATGGTATCAGGTGAAGGAGCATTTCTATTGCAGCCGTAGGTGTAGTACGAAGAGCACCAGTAATGCACATCGACGCCATTCTCTGTACCTTCGTAATAAAGACACAGTTCGCTTTTGTTTCTAAAGCAGGCCACCAGACTGCACCACTGCTGTATAGATCCCATGAACGACTTGAAGGCTAAAACCCCATCGTTATCCAATGGCCCTATTACAGGAATATAAAGCAATCGTTTCTTTTCTCACCCGTTCCTCAATATTACGCCTGCAATTTAACTTCCTATCTAGAAATACTCCAAGATACTTGGCTCTATCTGAGAAGGTGATTTCAGTGCCGTCCAGAGAAATAGTATCAAAAGCCCGAATCTTATTTTTCATTGTAAACAAAACAAGCTCTGTTTTACTTGGATTAACTTCTAGACCACAGCCTCTTGGCCATTTAGACAGATCTTTCAGAAAACCCTGAAGAATGTCCCTTAATGTTGGCAGGTGATTTCCTTTTACCGATATCGCGACATCGTCAGCATATGCGACAACCACATGCTTTTAAAAAGAGCTGCATTGAACTCACAATCAGTACCAGGTTCCAAAGAAGGGACGAAAGAACACCTCGCTGTGGTGTGCCCCTATTGACAAATCGATATATGACCTCCCAATTTAGACGTTATACGTCTATTTGCAAGTAGATTTATCATCATTTAAACAATTCCACGCTTCACTCCTACACCAGACAATGCCACAATTATCGAGCCTATGATGACATTATTAAAAGCCTCCTCTATATCAAGAAAGTCTACCATAGTATGCTCTTTTACCGAAAGAAATCTCTCGATGTTACCAACGAGGTCATTCCTGCATGAATGTTGCCTTGTCGAAAGCAACTTCGGGTCAATTATTCTAGCATTCGTTCCATTGTCTTAAACAAAAAGGAAAATAGACTAATCGGACTGAAATCCTTCAAAGCTGTGTGGGAATTCTTCCCCGCTTTCGGGATAAAAACGACTCCAGTATTCCTCCATTTTAAAGGAATATACGACCAGTTTATGCATGCTTTGAAGAGATTATACAGCCAACGGACTATACACTCAAAAAAAAAGTGAACTAAAAACTGGGAAAATTAACTAACTTTTGAGAAAAAGAGGGAATGATTTGGCTCCAAAGATTTTTTTTTCTTGGTTTTAGTTCATACTTTTGCCAAAACCAAGGAATACAAAGTTAATTAATTTGAAGCCAATTTTAACTAGAAAATGGGAAAAATTATATTACACTTAAGTTCATTCACATTTTAGGACTAGATTGGGTCCAGACCCATGGGTTCGGACCCCATGGGTCCAGACCCTGTTAACTCGAGATCCCTTGGGTCCTTTATGGGTCCCTATAGATTTTGACCCAAAACTTTTGTCCGTTTTGCTCTACCTTGCTTAGTTTTTGAGATACGGTAATAAGGGGCCTGATAGGGTCTTGAGAATCTTAAAAACTAGATAACTCAAACTAGATCGGAGGGCTTTCGGGTATTTTGCGGAAGTATTCTACGAGTCAAGAGCTACAAAAATGCCGTTGAACTTTTTCTTGTGTTGGCAATAATAACCGAGATATGTGCATATAAAAAATCTCAGGAATTTCAAATTTTAGATCCGAAATTAGGACCTTGAGACCCCGACAGATATGTAGTATTTCTTTTGAAAATTTCGTCCGTTTCGCTCTATCTCGCTTAGTTTTCGAGATGTAGCCATTTTGAATTATTAACTAATTTCTAAAAAGTTATTTACTAAACTCTCAGAAGTTATTAACTAAATTCTAAGAAGTACACTTCCTCAATTTAAAGAAGAGAAATACAATGATGTTTTTTTTTGTAAATTTTAACAAAACTTAAACTAAATTGTTTTTTAAGAAATATGTCTTAAAAATAAAGATACGTTTCTGAGATTTTTGGGAAATTTCTTTAGCAGTAAGAATTTTTTTCCTTATATTAAAGAACTCCATTTAAAGAAATCTATGAACTAATAATAAGTAAATGAACTAAACTTTTTTACTCATAGTTAAGAAATTTTCTCATTTTTTAGTTAAATTTAACTAAATTTTAGGAAAATTCATGATAAATTTTCAAAGACATTTTTTCCTCAATTTTAGTTATGGGGCCCCTGTAGGTTAGTTGGTAGCGTGCTAGCTTATGAAACAGGAGGTCGTGTTCGATTCCCACAAAAACCCTTGGTCGATTTCGCTACAACGAGACGACGGTCATTGTTACCAGTTCTCGTTTAGGTTTAAATATTAAAACTGATTTGTAATTAAATTGGAAAAATAAATAAAAACCGATCATTGGATCAAATTTAGTTATGTCTTTTTTTCAGTGTAATGGAATTGCCCGAAAAATGCGTGTTTAGAAATATATCCATGTATCACATGGTGCCAGGTGAAGAAGCAATAACTTTAACGCAGCCTGGATGCCTCAGAAACGTCTTCTATGTTTCCACAGAAGTTTTTCCAAGAATCGCATTTGGCAATTCTGATCATCTTCTTATAACTCTTAAGTTGCAGCCTTATGCAGACCAGTCCTCGTCCTCTCTTGAATATTTAGCCTTATTAAAGAGCTTTCTACAGGAATCTCTGCTCGTCTGCAACTTATTTGAACGCCTGTTTTTGCCCCTAGGCTTTGCAGAATGGCAAGACGGATCTAGAGGTCCTATTTCAAACATTTGTTATATGGTCAGTCAATTTCCTCCAAATAATGCGGTTCAGATAATGGTACTTTATTCAAAAGCCCAGAAAAAGTCTTCCTATATTTCACCCAATTTGTTCTCTTCAGATTTCTAGAAACTGTCTCAACCGGACCACGCTGAGTAAAAACTCAATGTAGCTATGATCTGAGAAACAATGTTCTTCTAAAACGTCATCAACTCTGTCAGACAATGTAGCTGATACAAATGTTACATCAAGAACCTCTTGCCGCCTTCTTGTAACGAAAGTTGCACTCAAAATAATAACTCTGTTAAATTAGCAGAGTTTTTCTGTACACCATACTTTTCCAGCTAACAACATTTCTTGGTAATTTTACTAAAAAACTCTGTAAAATGATTTAGACAGAAAAAAACTGTTAATTAACAGAGTTTATAGTAAAATATTGGTTAAATATGAAAGCTTTTTTACAGATAAAACTCTGTAATTTTACTTTAAAACTCTGTAAAATGATTTGGCAAAAAAAACTGTTAAATTACAGAGTTTCTAGTAAAATATTGGTTAAATAAACCACCATTTCGCAAAGAAAACTATAAATTTACATATATTTGTAAAATACATTTGATGCATAAAAAAATTTACAGAAAAACTCTGTAAATTTACAGAGTTTAGTTAAATGCATGTTATTTTGTAAAATGTTTATAAGATTTCTGAAAAAATTATTTTGATAACTTTTTTTGCTACTTTTTCAACTTTTTCTCAAAAAAAAAAAAAATATACAGATAAAATTTTGATGTTTGGTAACAAAAACAAAAACTACTCAAAACAGAAAACTTTTTTGGTTATAAAAAAATACGAAGTATTTTGCTTAGATCTGTATTTTAGCAGAAAACTCTGTTAATTATCTGTAAAATTAAGATTACAAAGTAAAAAGTAATGTAACAGAGGAAACTTTGTTTTTTGTCACAACAAAATACAAAGTATTTTCTTTAAATCTGTATTTTGACAGAAAACTCTGTCAAATATCTGTTGAATTAAGATTACAGTCATTTTACAGAGTATTTTACAGAGTTACTATTTTGAGTGTGGTTCACAACCCATGTTACAAATATACAGGTTAGTTCTTAACAAAAACTCCAAAAGTGACTCGCCTCTATCGTTTATGTTTATGTTGGTCTCATACAAGATACAGATTCATGTTCACAAGATACAGATTCATTCAGTGTAATAGAAGCCGTGGTAAAAACTTTAATCAAACAAACCAAATAAAATTACCAAATGTTCACAACAAGGCGCAAAAACACTTTTTGGATTTGAGGCACTATAATGTTCTAAAACTGTTACAGTTTTGTCTGTACAAACAAACGTTAGTACAGAACAATAGAAGTAAAAGGTGTAAAATATTTGAATACGTTTAAAATATATATTTTTTTTAATACCTTTTAATATTCAATTAACAAGTGATTGAATTCAATTAACAAGTGATTGATATGTAATAACAATAGAGTGGACCGAAAAAACAAATTAGATAATTTTCGACTGAAAGTCTTCCGATTTTGAATGTCCATCAAGTTATTACTTATATGATACAAATGTGCGGTCAATCGGATAAAATTAACCCGTGGCGCCCGGCAATCAAAGTTTTGGATTTTTGAAAATTTATAAAAGAGATATGTCTAATTTTGATGCGCTGAAAACGAATATCCAAAAAAAATAAAATCGGGTGACCGGTTTTCGAGATATCGCTATTTGAAATTTGCAAAAAAAAAATTCAAGAAAAAACATATCTCAAAATTTCTTTCCCTTTACCATTTTATAGATCCAAAAAAGATCCATTTAAATTTTTTTAAGCCAAATCCGATCATTTCAACCTGTGGCGCCCTTCGATCAAAGTTTAGGATATTTGGAAAATTTCCACCAATATTTTGATTTTTGAAAAATGAAAAAATAAAAAATATATATGTATATTTTGCGACAAAAAAACTATTTTTAATTTTGGCATGCTGAATATGAATATCAAAAAGTCGGTCAAGTGTTTTTCAAGATATCGCCATTTGAAATTTGTCAAAAAATGTCTAATTATTTTTTTTTTAATCTCAAAATGTTTTGCCACTGACTGATTCATAGAGCTTGAGACAAGTTTTCGTTTAAACTTAATTTGAGCCAAGTTAGAACATTTAACCGATAGCTCCCCTCGATGAAAGTTTAGAGTGTTTGGTGAAAAATTTTTTAAAAAACTAAAATTTTAATTAAAAGGCGCCACGGGTTAAAATTATCAGATTTGACTCAAATTGATTTTAAATGAAAGTTGTCTTAAGCTCTATGAAAAGGTCACCGAAAAGGAATTTTAAGATTTAAAAAAAAAAAAAAAGTTTTGAACGTAGGACAAAACCGCCATTATTCGCAAAACTTCAAATAGCGATATCTGGAAAACCGTTCAGTCGATATTAATTGCTCTTTGACATTCGTGTTCAGCGCAGCAAAATCAAAAATACAAGACATATATATTTTTAAACATTTTTTTTAAATATTCAAAAATTCAAATTTTTATCGCCGGGCGCCACAGCACACACACCCCTCTTCAGTTTTTGAGATACGTGATTTTAGGGACCACTGGAGTTTTGAGAATTAAAAAACTCGATAACTTCAAAAATATAAAAATTGATAAACTAAAATTTTTTTATCTTAACTTAGTTCATACACATTTGGGGACCCCATTGGGTTCGGTCCAGACTCCGATGGGTTAGACCTAGTAGGGTTCCTTAAAAATCGTCATAGTTTTTTATCCAAAATTTGTGTCCGTTTCGCTCTACCTCGCTTAGTTTTTGAAATAAGTGATTTTTGGGTACCACTCGATAACTTCAAAAATATTACTCGGAGAGTGTTGAGGGCTACAAAAATGCTTTTGGACTTTTTGTTGGGTCGGCAATATTTACCGCGATATGAGCATTTTAAAATTTTCGGGAATGCTAACTTTTTTGGATCCAAAGTTAGGATCCATTTTAAATTAAATTTTCTTAAAAAAAAAATTTACAATTTATTTTTTCTAATATTAGCAAAAAATCTTGTAAAAATTTGGTCAACTCAATTTTAAATTTAGCAAAAAAATAATAGTTCAAATGTTGTTTAAAATTGCTAGTGCGCTAAATGAAGTTTACAAGATATTTTTGCTAACATGTTTATCTCAACTAAAAATTTGCTAAAGGTTAGCTTACTAGCATTATCAAAAAAAAAAATAGTAAATCTTCTTATGTATTATTTTGAGTGCAAGTTTAGGTTTTGTAAAAATTGTGACAAAATCGGGTAACGACATTTCATTCCTTTTTATTTATAACTTTAAAAATCGTAAACACGAAAATCCTAGCTGGTCCTGTTTTCGAGTTATTGCTATATAATTACCCTGTTCGGCAACCAAAACCTCTCACAATCAGTGAAATATCCAACTAATTCGTGTAGATTTTCCTCTCCTTATTCCAAATCTGCCATCCCAATTTTTGTACCATGTACCGTTTTTGAAAGATTCTCTGTTAAAAAGTCAAAAAATCAATAATTTAGCCCTTTTGACTTGATTTCGTATAAATTGGACCTCCTGATTCCAAAAGTGTAATCCAAATTTTTCAAGTATGTTCCGTTGTTAAGATATTCGGGTTTGAAAATTTTTTCAGAAAATTTTTTTATTAAACACGTTTGAGGAGTAGATTGGATCTATACCCCATTGGGTTCGGACCCCATGGTCCATGTTGACTCGAAACTCCGTTGGGTACTTAAAGGGTTGCCATAGATTTTGATCCTAAACTTGTGTCCGTTTCGCTCTACCTTGCTTAGTGTTTGAGATACGGGAAGAAGTTTTTAACTAAATTCTAAGAAGTTATTAACTTAATTCAAAGAAGAGAATTACGATGAAGTTTGTTTTGTTGTGTGTGCAGATATTTTTAAGAAATATACTATCTTAAAACTAAAGATTTGGGAAAATTTCTTTGGCACTAAGAATTTTTTTCCTTATATTAAAGAACTTCATTTAAAGAAAACTATGAACTATTTATAAGCAAATAAACTAAAATTTTTTCCTCAAAGTTAAGAAAATTTCTCATTTTCTAGTTAAATTTAAGTTAATTTTAGGAGAATTCTAATTATACCCTCCAACCACAGTATGAGGGTATACTCACTTTGTCCTGCCTTTTGTAACGTATAAAAATATCGGTCGGGGACCCCATTTTATTATATATATTTATTATTGATCTATGATCGACTCTAAAAAAACGTAATTTTTTATACCTTTTTTTGCATTTTTGTTAAACAAATGAAACCTTTTTATGTCAGAAGGAGTTCAAAGTCCTGCACTTAGACCCAGGGTGCTATAAAATTTCGTTTTTTTCGGCCCGCCCCTTTTGTGGGCTTGGATTTAAAAAATCATTAAAATAATTATAAAATGGTAGTACTAATGTGCATAAAGCTTAAAAAATAAATTAGTTAACATTTTTCGCGATGGGGAAGGTATCCTCTATCATCCCCGCCACTAACACGAGCCCCCCCCCCCCCCCCCCCCCCAAAAAAAAACACCCCGGATTTGTTTTCATATGTTTTAACATGTTGGAGGGTATCAAAATTCTGCACAGCCAAATTTAACACTCTCACTTGTTTCTTACTTGTTTTGTGTGAGTTTGTTTACAGCTATTACAGGGCAACATCGAAATCACATCGCCTCCAAAATTTTTCTTCGGCCCACTCTAATGACCATATAGACAAATTTATGTAGATTGTCATGCGATATACAGTGCAAGTGAAAATAACTTGAAATACATAGTTAAAAATATGGGTTAAGTTGCACGTGCTAACATACAAACAAGAAATTTCATTTTCTACGCGCTATATGCCTATACATTAGGGCGGGTCGATTTTTTTTTGTCAAAAATCGTATAGCAAAAACATAATCTACAAGAAATTCCAAGAACATTTCCCAAAGAAACCATGTTTCTAAAATCAAACCCTATACCGCGCCTAACGACATGAATATTTGTCCGTCCGTCCTTTTTTTCAAAAGCAAAATATAGAACTTGACACTTTTTTTGTGTTTTTGTTAATTTTTGGGCATTGGTGTGCTCTGAGGTACATAGTAAAATTTTATTGGCAACAATTTTGTAAAACATTTCATCCCCTCCCTCCCCCTCTTTGGGTGTGTTTTTTGCGATTTGTTAGAATAGAGCCAAAAAATACCGTTATGAGAGGGAGTTATAGGGTTAATATCCCAGCCAGAAATTTCCAACCGTACCAAAAATTTTGTGTTGGCACAATATCGGGCTAGCCAAAAACACAACATTGTATAATGTAAAACAGTTTTACTAAAAATATTGTGTTGTCACAACTTTGTGTTACATAAAACACTACACTATGGATTATAATTGAAAAGTTTTAACATTTTTATTTTTTAAAAAGTTTTTGATTTACATAGACCTCAACAGTAAACACTTAAGTAGTTGCTTTTTTAACCAATTTGCACAAAATGGTAACTAAAAAGCACTACATCGAGATTTTCAATATATCTCCTGAGCAAAAGATAAATCCAATGTCGTAAATTTGTAAAATCAATGTTAACCCAACGTCAAAACAAAAGTCGAGCGATCGTTGGCCACTGTTATCATTTCAACTTTGAAATGACGTCGTAGACTTAGAAAAGGGTATGATATGCCAACGTTGGAACCGTCGCCGCCAACTTCATTCCAACGTTGGCCCGTTTGTATTTTTCTGACTGGGATGTTTCACAAAAATATTTGCCATAATATTTTCTACAAAGTTGCTGAACATACCCTACACCTCAGATGTAAAGAAAACATAGTTTTATATATGCTGTAAGAACATATCCAGCGGCAATGTTTTACTAATTGCCGCTGGATATAATTCGAACAATTTTTGGGATTATGACCGGCAAGTATATAAGACACAATCCCTGAAATGGAAAAATAAATAATTAGATTGATTTGTAATGAAAACGCCACAGACGAAATATTATAATATGAAATTTTAGCAATAAATCACTGCTTTTATCGTTAATCCATGATAGTCTTACTCCATTATTTATTTAATATTGGGCTACAGTATATTAACATGTAGCGTGATACTCTGAAAGTAAGTGCAGGGGTTGTGGGTTCGATTCCCTCCAAAGCCTTTATATGCTAATTACAAAGGGAAGCTGGAGCAGCGGATTTTTCTAAGTAAATAAAAGTATATAATTGAGGTTCATAATGATATTTCGTCAAACAAAACATATTGATACTTTTGTGGCATGAAATTGGAGAGTTGCATATCGGAGAGGAAAAAAGCCGTGTTTGATAAAAATTTTTGATAACTGATATTTTTTTTTACCACAGTATTTGATTTATTTTGAGTAAATTTTTTTTTTTAATTTTTGTAAAAAAAAAATCGAGTGTAAATTTTTTTCGAGTGTAATTTTTTTTTTTTGAGTGTAACATTTTTTTTTTATTTTTTTTGAGTGACAAAAATAGATTCTAAAATATTTTTTTTTGGCTTACTATTCCTTTTCAAAGCGTGTTTATCGTTTTTTCCAACACGGGAGTTCATCTGAAATTCCCCATTTTGCTAATAACTTATGAACCACTGGACAGATTTCGCTGAAATTTAGTATTAATCTGACCAGAAGTATAACAAATATATATGCCACGCTTCAGCTGCTGCCGTATATATTTTTCATTCTTCCGCTAACATTAGAAAGTTAGCATGTTTCACACAGACAGAAAGACAGACGGACGGACGGATTTTCATGTCGTTAGGCGCGGTATAGGGTTTGATTTTAGATTTCTTGTAGATTTTGTTTTTGCTATACGATTTTCCAGTTTTTTTTGATCAATACAAATCGACCCGCCCTACTATACATACATTAGAGCAACTCATCATATATGGGCAGAAAAAAAGTTGAAGATGTACCCCCCTGATTTTCCAATTTATTTGAAAGGCACATTAAAAAAAATAGCGTGACAAAATTTTACATTTTGTGCTTCCCAGCCTCATTGTAAGTTGACCCATTTTAAACACAAATTTTAAATTTAACCAACTGGGAAAAAATTGCACGTCTCTGTTGTCTCTACCAAAGCAAACATGGGTTTTTTAACAAGTAAGTAGCTTACAATATGAATAGCTTATAATCCCCCCCCCCCCGCCCCACCTTTAATATAGGCGTGGCAGCAAAAATTGGAAACAAATCGGGTTTTTTGGATATTGTTAAATTGGGACTTTGGGGATTCCTTTTATAAAACCTTTTTATTTTCCTAAAGTTAGACCTAAGTATATAAATTTAAAATTTCGTTATAATATGCTTAAGGGAAAAAATTGTATTGCATATTGAAAATTTACATGTTAAAATTTCGCACAATATTTAAAAAAAAAAAATATATGGGATCTTCTTTAGAAAGCGGAAAAAGGGCATAGGTATGCTTTGAAAAAATGCTTTGAAAGCAATGGATGTCGGACCGACACTGTCGGTCTTACATTTGACATCTTATATTTGAAGGGAAAAGTTAATGGGCGTCGGTTTTACATTTTATCCCTTAAGAAGGCTCCAATTTAATAAAACGACTTTATTAAAAATGAAAAATAAAATGTATGGAAACCGCCTAAAGGGTTGAAAATAGAGGTTAGATATGTTTTAAGAAAATGCTGGGGTTGAAAAACTATTGGGGTTCGGTCATACATTTGACTCCTCTAGGTGCATTCTGGGCCAGTTAGAGTGGTGGGAGCAAATTTTTTACATATTGTATGGAAGCCCCTTTAGGGAGTGTGGAAAAGATGTAGGTTTGTTGAGAGTAATTTTTGTGGTGTAAAAATTAATACGGGTCGGTCTAACATTGCACCCCTCTAGAAGCAACTCCTAAGCAATTGTGGCGCAAAGGGTTTCTCATCGGAGCAAAGCAAAACCAAACAAGTAGAAAAGTTAAATTCGACTACTAATCTATGAATACCCTCCACAATGCCCTTTTTAAGTGATAGTAAATTTTCTAACGTGAAAAAAATAACATGTTTGGTTAGAAATATTTTATTTTGTGTAAAAAAAAATTTTTTTAATAATATTTGAAAAAAAAATAATTTACTAATTTTTTTTTAGTGTAAAATTTTTTTTTAGTGTATTTTTTTTTTTGTTTTAGTGTAAAAATATTTTTGAGTGACAAAAATACCTTGTAAAATATTTTTTTGACTTACAAATGTTTTTAAAACATGTTTAACAGGTTTTCAACACGTGAATTTAAGGTGAAACAAATCTGATATTTACGGTTTTGCTAATAACTTTTGAACCACTAAACCGATTTGGCTGAAATTTAAAACAAACTGGACCAGAGGAACGGCAAATATATATGCCACACATCAGCACCCTCAGAATTACCGTTCGAAAGTTACCGTGTGTTTTATCTCGTAAATTCCAGAAAAACCCTTGCCGAAATTCACTCATTTGCTTATAACTTTCAAACCACTAGACCGATTTCGCTGGATTGCAATACCAACCTGACTAGGTAAATGCCCAACATATAAGCGAAACTTCATATATGCGAAACCTCCTTAAAGTATTTTAAAAGTTACCGTGTTTTCAACAGACAGACGTACAGACGGACGGACATCGCTAGATCGTCTTAAAATCGATCGAGGATCATGAATATATATACTTTATGGGGTCCTAGACCAATATTTCGAGGTGTTATAAACGGAATGACAAACTTATATATACCCTCTATCACTAGAGTGGAGGGTATAAAAAGCCCCACAATTCCACGGAGTCTCTCCCGTACAAAATGCCATTTTTATTAAAGTTGATCCCGTCCCAAGGATGCACCTAGCGGATCAAATGTATGACCGAACCTCAATGTTTTTTCAACCCCAACGTTTTCTTAACACATATCTACCCTCTATCTTAAACCCTTAAGGCAATACCCATACAATAAATTTTAATAAAAATGTTTTATTAAATCATCTCCTACCGCTACAATGGTTCCTTCTAAAAGGATTAAATGTAAGACCGACCCCCTAAATAAGCTCCCATACAAATTGTTATTTCTTAAAAACTTTTTCCCATTGCTCTTACTGTCCTAGGGTTGCCCCTAGACAAAATTTTGTGAGCGAAAGACAAGGAGCTTGCTTAAGGGTACTTTCCACTATCACACATTTCCATTATACAAGCGTAATTTCACCATGTTAGCGAAATATTTTTTTAAAAAATTTGGCCAGAAATTGTTCACTTATTAGATACGACTAGGTTTCAATCAAAAAAGAATCCAAAAATCTTTAGGAAGTTGGTAAATTTTTATGTGTATAATGGAAAAGTGTGATAGTGAAAAGTACCCTTTACTGAATGGCCGAATTATTTCAAAAAAAAATAAAATAAACTAGTAGGTATAAAAAGAAATTGTGCTAACTACCCAGCAAAAATTGACATTACTAGTAATGGGTTTTGTAATCCGAAACAGATGTTAATCAGTAGTTACTTATTGAATGAAACACTAATTATTTTAACAAGGGCGTGAGACAAAAATAACTAGTGAAGAGTATGGAGATAAATAAGTAGTTACTTACTCGGATTACTAATAAGGAGTAAAAACCCATTACCAATAGGAAGTAAAATAATTAGTTAATTAAAACATTTAAAATTTAACTTGTTTTTACTAAAACTTAAAAATTGCGTAATTTTTATTAAGTTTTTAAGTATTTTTTAAGTTAATTGAATTGTAAAGGTTAAAAACTGCAAGTGCAAGGAGATATTATTACTTAAAGGTGCTTTTATAACATATTACTGAGAAGTAGTTACATTTGGGCTTAAAATAATGTTAATGGTAATGGGTACTCATTATAAATAATGTACTTGGTAATGATTACTTTTCACAACTCATTACCATGTTTTTGCTAACTACATGCTCATTGTCTTTCGCTCACAAAATTTTTGACCTTTTTTACAGAAGGTACGAAAACTGTTAGACGAGGAAAATACGATAATGTTAAATTTACATTGTTGCGTCTGATCATTATTTCAAACAAAGCCAAAGATTATAAATTATAAAGACATCTGAAGTCGCTCAACTTCTGTTAAACCCTCTCTTGCTAACTATGCCATCGCATAGGACGAATGAACAAACAAAAATAAAAAAAATTGCCAATTTGGCGTTTTTCCGACTTAATGGAGCGTTATTTTACATCTAGCGGTAAAAAAAAGTTTTTTTTATTATCGGGAAATCCAATGACTTTTTTATTTGCTAAGAATTTTGTTTTAAACACTTTCAAAGGTATTTCTTAAATAATATTACCATACCTTTTTTTAAAATTTATTAAGCGCTTTTTCGATATAAAAAGTAAGCATTGTTTTTAACATTATTGTATTGTCCTCGTCTAACAGCTTTCGTACCTTCTGTTAAAAAGTTCAAAATGCTTATGAGCGAAAGACAAAGCCAAGCTCTTTGTCTCCCACTCTTAAAATTTTGGAACTTGATAACAGAAGGTACGAAAACTGTTAGACGAGGAAAATACGATAATGATAAATTAACATTAGGCGTGTTTTTTTAAAGTTTTTTATGTATAACTATAGCTATTAGTAAAAAAAACCGTATCACTACTTATCACAAAAATTTTGGCAACACTTTTAATTTATAAATTGTACTTGGTATCACTTTATTTTAATATATAAATATTTCTTTTTATTGAATTTATAGAATTAATAAAATTATTGTAATTGTTTTCTATTTTTTTTTTTTGTTAAGAATTTAGAATATTCAAACTAATTTTTGGAATTTTATTTATTTATTTTTTTGACTTTTCGACACAAAGAACAGTGTTGGCAATTGAAAAAAAACGAAAATTTTAAGATTTGGCACCACTTTTTATAAATACTTAACTTTTTAGAATATATAAATATCCCTACTTACCAAGTGTATATCTACTAGGGTTGTCAGTCGATTAAGAATAATTCGATTAATCGATCAAACAAAGCCCAACTCTTGTTCGAATAATTCAAAAATGACGATTTTCGAATAACGAATAAATCGATTAATTAATGTCGATTAATCGAACAATTTTTTTTAATTAAAAATTAAATAAATGCTTAGAATTTGATTTATTCTTATAAATTTTGAAAGATTTTATACAAAATGTAGGAAAGTTAAAATATATTGTGGCCATAGCCCTGGATAGCACATCCATAGTAGAATTAGAGGGAGTTATCAAGTTTTTAATAAATAATTTAGAAAAAATTAATAATTCTTTTGAATCAGACTTACTAAAACGTGATAAAATAAGAATTAATGAGGGACGTATAAAAGTGTTAAATACGTTAATAATTTTTCTAAATTCTGGAAATTTTCCGAGCAATGAAAGATTCTTAAAATATTCTCCAAAAAGCGAAACAAAAGAATATGCAAATGAATTATACTCCAGATCATTTTATGTTGAAAGTAATCACAATAATTCAGATAAAAGTATTGAAATAGAGGAAGTTATTAGAAATGAAAATAATAATCTTTTATGCGAGTTAAATAATTCAATTCAAAGTATTAAAAATTCAGAAAATAAAAAGGACTTAAGCGATATATCAGACGATATGGTAAAATCTGAAATCTGAAAAAAAAGAACAGAAAAATTAGTTAAACTTGTTTATGCTCTTCTTACTATATCACCGACTTTTTGTGTTTTTCGATAACGTAGAAAGCTTTTCGATAACATACAAGATTGTTGGAAAAAGAACAACAAAAAATCGCCGCGATTTTTGGTACCAAATTTTCGCCTGCGGGGCTTTTCACAATAAGTACTAATTACATCGTTTTAATTTTCGGTAACAAACAAATTTGTCGCAAAAAGCGCCGCAGGCGAAAATTTGGTACCAAAAATCGCCGCGATTTTCGGTACCAAATTTTCGCCTGCGGCACTTTATACAACAAGTGCTAATTAAATCTTTTAAATTTTTGGTAACAAACAAATTTGTCGCAAAAAGCGCCGCAGGCGAAAATTTGGTACCAAAAATTGCGGCGATTTTTGGTACCAAATTTTCGCATGCGACACTTTATACAACAAGTGCTGATTAAATCTTTTAAATTTTTGGTAACATACAAATTTGTCGCAAAAAGCACCGCAGGCGAAAAATTGGTACTAAAAATCGCCGCAAATCGCACATCGCCGCGATGTTTGTAGGTAACCGAATCAAGTCAAACAGAACACTCACAATCAGTGTATTTTTGCATGTTATTAAAAAACTTTGAAAAAAATCAGCCTTCAACTTTCGCATTCGGCAGTTATTATAACATGTTTGTATTGTACCGAAAGTAAGATCGGGATCCTCATGCTCGACTTATCTGACATATGTACATATTTTCCTTATTGTTTGTTTAATTTTTGTTGAGACTTTTACATTTTTTTATTGGGACTTCTTTCATTATTAATGGGAGTTATTTCATTGGCACTTATTTCATTTTGTAGTTGGGAGTTATTTCATTGCAGTTGGGACTTATTTCATTTTTTACTCCATTGGGACATATTTCATTTTTGGTGGGATTTATTTCATTGGGAGTTATTTCGTGGGAGTTATTTCGTGTCGCCAAAATCGCCAAATTGCAACACTTTTTTGTTTTTTATATCGAACTTAAGGGATTTTTTTGGTTTGATCAAACGTCCAGTTCGATGGCGGACTTAGCAAAGGGAATTTAAGAGAGGGTTTAACAGAAGAAGGGAGACTTCACATATGGTATGCAAAAACAGAGTTGTTGAATGAATTCTATGCCAACAGTCTGCTTAGGCTAAAACACTTTCTAGTAAGCAGCTCCTTGTTTGCGATGTATAAGCAGCGGCTAACTTTTACTTATGAATATAATTTAAAGACTAGTTTTAAACTTGGCAAAACAAATACGTCCACTTCTTTTCTTGAGCATAAATTTATTAAAAAAATAAATCTTATTTCATGAACTAATTTTTTTATTAGTTCTGATTTTCAAAATAAAGTTTTTACAAAAGTATCTTTTGGTAAATTTAAAGGGATTTAAGTTTTCGTATCTGGCAAAAAAAAGAAGTTATTTGTGTGAAGTACAACCTTAAGATGAAATTGTAGATCTTGCATCTGGCATTTCTAATGGATCGGCAGAAGCAAAATTATGTTGTGCTCTTAAGCTCCTTCTGCGGTAAAAAACGGTTCCGAGTACAACACCCATTATAAGCAAAATTATCACAGTTAAACCAATGCCAAGACCCAAGGATGTAGCATGAGCAATATCTGATGGGAATATGTAAGAAGAAATACATTTATATGTTTGTTAAAAATAGTTGTGCTCTTCAAGTGACAGTTATAAAAACCTTAAAGCTTTCTTTTAAAGCGTAGCCTACCCGAGTCCTTAAGTTCCATAACAAACGATGACTGCAATTTGCCTGTATAAATAACAAATTGACATTTCCACTGGCCATAGTCATCACGATCGACATCAGCGACTTTTATGCCGCATTCGCCGTGTTCAATTCCGCGGCCATAATACTGAACGTGTCTGTAAGTAAGTTGAAATTTTAATTAAGAATGGAAAAACTATCGACTTTGTATATTTAATAATGATAATTTTTTTAAATAATATTTTCCTAATCCGGGGAGATAACTCTCCGAGTCGTTTTGGCTTTTCGAAGATCCAACTGTCGTGGAAACGGGTTGAGCAGTATGATTCGGGTGAACAGCATTAATCGGGAGTTTGAATCTAGGGGACACCAGTTACTTGTGTGCAGTGATCGTAATGCACATCATACTATGTGGGGAAGTACGATAGAGGCGAGTCACTTTTGGAGTTTTTGTTAAGTACTAACCTGTATATTTGGAACAGGGGTAGTGAAACAACTTTCGTAACAAGTAGGCGGCAGGAGGTCTTGATGTAACACTTGTATCAGATACTCGTAAATTGACTGATAGAATTGATGACTGGAGAGTTTTGGAAGAGCATTTTTTTCAGAACATCGCTACATTGAAAGAACATCGCTACATTAAAGAGAACAAATTGGGTGAAAAATAGGGAGACTTTTTTTAGGTTTTTGGAAGAAATCTTATCTAGCCCACAAAGTATGGCGGAAATAGACTGTTTGGTTGACCATATAACAGATGTTTATAATGTATAGCTAGAATGCTGATTGCCCTTCTGTAAAGCCTAGGGGCAAAAAAAACACCTTAGTGGTCAAATGTGTTGCAGAAGAGCAAAGATTCTTGCAAAAAGCTCTTTAAAAAGGCAAAGTCTTCAAGAGCGGACGAGGATTGGTCTACATATAGGCTGCAACTTTAAGTTAGAAGAAGATGATCAGAATTGCCAAATGAGATTATTGGAAAAACTTCCGTGGAACCATACAAGTCGTTTCTGAGGCATCCAGGCTGCGCAAAGTTCTGGATTCTTCTCCTTGCACCCTGGGTTACCTGAAAGAGCCTACTTGGGTTTGCTCTACGTCTAGTGGGAAGTTTGGATGCCGGGAGTCGCTGGATCTCCTTCTCAAAACGCATTTTCCGGACAATTCCTTGACGCTGTTTCAAGCTTTGTAATGCTATGACCTGAGACTATGATTCCGGCTAATATGCAGCCATGTTTGTCTTTATAGTCCCTTGGTTGTAAAATATCTACACAGCATGCATAAACCGGATTAACAGAGTCATTTTAATCCCTAAGGCTAGGAAAAACTCCCACACAGTTCCGAAGGATTTCAGACCAACTAGTTTATCTTCATTTTTGCGTAAAGTGATTGACCCTAGGTTGCTGTCGACTAGACAATGATAGATCAATGCAAACTGCTCATTGGTACTATCGAGATATCGCTTTCGGTAAAGCAGTACACTATGGAAACCTTTCTTGATAAAGAGGGGCTTTTAAAATATCATTTTAGACTCGAGAATTTTGGAATTGTCTAGTCTAGGAGTAAAGCATAGGATCGTTTTAATGGTAGAAAATCTCATTTTCATTAGAAGTATATCGTCTTAATTAGGAACGTCTGTCCTATCTCAATTTGTCCGTAGGGGCACACTACAGGGAGGTTTTCTTTCGCCGCTTCTTTGAACCTGGCACTACATACAATGATACTCTCTCTAGAAGCACGTGATTGTCACGTTGTCGCATATGCTGAAAATGTCGCGATAGACGTAAGGAGAAAGCACCTGACAACATTAAGGTGCATTCTTCAGGGTTCTCTGAAAGATCTTTCTAAATGGGCAAGAGGCTGTGGTCGGATTTACTCCGAGTAAAACTGAACTTGGCTTGTTTACAAGGAAAAATAAGATTCCTGCTTTAGATTCTATTTCTCTGGACGGCACTGAAATATTCTTCTCAAATACAGCCAGGTTTCTTGGTGTATTTCTAATTAGGAGGTTGAATTTTGGGCCTTATATTGAGAAAATAGTGAGATATCAACGATTGTTTTATATTTCTGTAAAAGGGCCATTGGATTTATACGAGAGATGGTGCGTCCAATTCTGCTGTATGGAATTATTGCCTGGTGGCCTGCTTTAGAGACAAAAGAGAACTGTGTCTTTATCACAAAGGTACAGGCTGGAGTTTTTCGTACTACACCTGGCTGCATTAGAAATCCTTCTATTCTTAATAGCACACTGCAATGGAAGAGCAACGATTGTTGCCATAGCGCAATCTTGAAAAATATAATAGCACCACAAAATGTGGACTTTTTGAGCGCCAATTTACCACTACGATACAAACTAGGGAGGGGGATTATGGGTACTGGAGCCTCTATACATTTTTACACAGATGACCGAAGCTACACGAACAAGTTGGCTTCGAAGACTATTCGGAAGAGCTTGGATTGAGCCTGGCTCGAAGATTGCCAGATCATTGCAGTGTTTACCAGAGAGAGGTGCTGGCAATAAAGGAGGTGGCTAACGGGTTGAGTTGTAATGTCGTGCCTACAACCGCAGTCAACATCTATTCTGAGAGTCAAGCCGCGTTCAATTCCCTGAAGTCAATTTTTCTGAAAACAAGATATGCCCTTAACTGCCGCACGTTTTTAAGTGAGATGGCCAAGCAGTCTGATATATGTACATACGAATCATATGGGTTCCAGAGCACAGAAACATTCCAAGGAATTGCAAAGGAAACGATCTTGCAAGACTGGGAACTACCTTACAGGTTCCAACGGAATTTTAACGTGTTGGTATTCCTCTATAAACTTACAAGCAAAACATACGGCTTTGCTCCGCGACGGAGACTAATCAGAGATGGGCACATGGATGGATATGTGATACTACAAGACATATTTGGCCTTCTCTTAGCGATATCGCTTCCAGAGTAGAGATTTTGACGGAAGTGGCCATAATTACCGGACACTGTCTTATAGGAATGCACGTTAAATGTGCCATAAAATCAGTTTTGGCAAAGTTGCATGAATGAGGAGGAGGAAAATTATCGAATCGATCTTTCTGATTTCAATAGGAGCTCAAATTGGTTTAACGGAAGCGAATAATGTCTATGTGCGCTGACGTCAAACGACAGCAGCCACTTACAACCTAACCTATCATGAAAGTACAAAGAATGGCGTCGATGTGTATAGCTGTAACTTTTCGTACTATACCTACGGCTGCATTAGAAAACCTCCTGACCTAAATACCATTAGACATATTGGGTAGGCAGTGATTACCAGCCAGAGATGTTAGCAATAAAGGAAGTGGCTGTCAGGTTGAGTTGCAATATCTTGTCTACAACCGCAGTCAACATCTATTCTGACAGTCAAGATAAGGGGAAGTTGGAAGCTATAGAGCATTTTATCTGCCACTGCCCGCTACATTCTAGTCAGAGACTTGCTTCACTGGAATTTAGGAAGCTGCACGATCTTTCTAATTTTTCGGATGTCAAACTTCAAAATCTAAGGAGTTTCATAAGGAGCTCAAATGGGTCCAACGGCAGGGACTAGTAGGGAAACCCCTTTACCGAACCGTGGTATCACAACGGACCTCATAGTCCAATTGTACTGACATAAAGCGTCATCAGCCACTTACTACCCAACCTAAAAAATACTTGACGCAATATTTTCTTACCCTTTTGATTTGATGCTATTACTAGTACCGACTAAATGCACACCACCCTGTGGATCAATAAAGGCACAATGGGATATTGGCTCATCAAAGGGGCTTTTGCACATAAATTCGACAGTGTCACCACGTTTAGCTTTAACGAGATCTGTAAGGGTTTCGCCGTATTTAGATTTTAAAATAACCTAAAATATGTTCAATAAAAATAAATATTTATTATTTTCTATAACCACAATCATCATAATTTTTTACCTCTATATTTTGTATGACTTCTTTGTCATAATCACGTCCGCGAGCTCCACATGTCCAAATACCGGCTATAATGGGCATATTATAAAAAGCACATTTACCATACAAACGCTGACGTTCAAAGCGTATACTCTCTGGAAAATAAATCGTATTGTTGGGATCCTTTAAGTAACAATCGTAAATTAAAAATGGCACAGAACAGGAGATCTCATCAATTTTAGTGTCTGCTGTTGCTTCTGGTTTATAAAGCTTGAGTGTTTTAATTTCATCTATTTTAGAAAGTTCCGAAAGTATAATATCTTGTTTTGATCTTCCAACATAAAACAGGCATCCAGATGGTGTACTCGGCTCGTAGTTAATAATACGCCATAAACCCAGTTCATTATCCGTAAATGGTTTTGGAATTTCCAAAGAACATTTGGATTTCGTGGTGCTAAAAATAAAAAAATAAAACACAAAGACACGATAAATGTTTACAAATTTATTCATACACATTTGAGGAATTGGGTGAGGACCCTATTGGGTTCGGACCCGATGGGTCCATACCCCGATGTGCCCAGAACCAGTTGGGCTCTTAAGGATCGTCATAGTTTTTTATCCAAAGTTTTTGGGATACGTAAATTAGGGCCCAATGGGGTCTTGAAAATTTTAAAAACTCGATAACCTTAAAACTGTAACTCGGAGTGCTTTTGACGGTCTTGTTTCACGTGTTAAGAGCTACAAAAATGCGCTTGCACTTTTTGTTGTGTCCGCAATATTTACCTAGATGTGGGCATTTTAAAATTTTCGGGAATTCCAATTTTTTTTGATTCAAAGTAAGGGCCCATGGAGGTCCACACATGTGAAGAGGACCAGCGATAATATGGTTATTCAAAGAACCAAATGACCTACATTTTTCCGCGTAACTGCTGCCGCAAATGCAATTGTGTGAACATGACAAAAAATCCTAAATTTGGTTACTCATTTTTTCCATACCCATATTTTCCAAACTTAGAAAAACTGAAGAAATTGCTCGGCGGTAAGAAATTTGGGTCATATGAAAAAATAATCACTAAAAAACCACTATTTAAGGACCTTTAGAAAACCTAGGGATAAAAAAATTTTAAAAACTCTGAACTTTGCGAAAAATTTATTGCTTATACTAAGTCACTGACTTATCAAACCGCCCTCGTATACCGGGTTATTTAACGTGTCTTTACCAGTGAACAGAATACCTCTTTAGCAAAATTTTAACGCTTTTGTGAAGCCATTGTGAAATTAATGTTTTTTTTTTTATATATATTTGTTTTTTATACCCTACCCCACTTTGTGGTACAGGGTATAATGAGTTTGTGCTGATGTTTGTAACTACCCGAAATATTGGTCCTAGACCCACCTTCAAGTATACTGATCGACTCAGAATCACTTTTTGAGTCGATTTAGCAATGTCCGTCTGTCCATATAACGGTGTAAACACGATACAGGTCGCAATTATCAACCGATTTGACTGAAATTTGAAATTTTAGCTTCTTTTGGCCCAAGGACGAAGGCTATTGAAATTGGAAAAAAATCGGTCCATGTTTTGACCTAGCCCCCATACAAACGTCCCCTTTTGATTTGCCTCAAATGACTAACAACGGTTTTATAAAAGGTATCCTATCGAAATTTGGCAGGTAATTGTGTTTTGTATTCACAAATCACCATGCCTAATTTTAAAGCCATTGGACCAGTTCTTCTTGTAGCCCCCATACAAACCACCTTCCCGATTTTCACATAAATCTCTCAAATTTCATGAAAATCTATACTTAATATTATAAAGAGGTAATGTTTGTATGTTTGTTTGTAGAGGGTAATCTCCGGAACTACTTATCCGATTTCAAAAATGTTTTCAGCAATATTTAAAGTGTTCCTCCAGGATGGACATAGGCCAGGTTTCATTGACCACGCCCACTTCTACGCCCACTTTTGGCCAAAAAACGTAAAATTGAAAAATCTCTAAAACTACTGAACCGATTTCAACAATTTTTCACCAATACTTGAAATGGTCCTTAATGGTGGACATTTGCTGGATTTCATCGACCACGCCCATATCTACGCCCACTTTTGGTAAAAAACTTAAAGTTTAAATATCTGTTAAACTACTCATCCGATTTCAAAAAAGTTTTCAGCAATATTTAAAGTGTTCCTCCAGGGTCGTCACAGGCTAGGTTTTATCGACCACGCCCACTTCTACGCCTACTTTTAGCCAAAAAAAACGTAAAATTTCAAAATCTCCAAAACTACTAAACCGATTTAATTTTTTTCACTAATACATGCTTGAAATGAGTTTCATCGACCATGCCCATTTCTACGCCCACTTTTGGCAAAAAAAAACTTAAAATTTAGATATCTATTAAGCAACTCATCGGATTTCAAAAATATTTTCACAAATATTTAGAGTGTTCCTCCAGGGTAGACATTGACTAGGATTCATCAACCACGCTTACTTATACGCCCACTTTTTGGCAAAAAAAAAACTAAAAATTATAAATCTCAAAAATTTTTCATTCGATTTCCAAATTTTTTTCACCAATACTTGGTCCTTTGGAGTGGAAATATTCTAGGTTTAATTGACCACGTCCATTTCTACGCCCACCTTCAGCAAGAAAAACGTAAAATTTTAATATGATCAAACTACGTATCCGATTTTAAAAATGTTATCACCAATATATATTAAGAATGGTCCTTCAAGGTGGACATGGGTTAGCTCTCTTCGACCACAACCACTTCTACGCCCACTTTTGGCCAAAAACGTAAAATTTCGAAGTATCCGAAACTACTCATTTAAAAAATGTTTTCTCCAGTACAGTAGAATCTCGCAAATTAGAACCACTTTGTTCCTCGGGTAGTTCTAATTTCTGAAAAGTTCTAATTTCTGGACATTTTTTTTTTTAAAGAAAATGATAAAATAATAATAAAAATAGTTACGACTGCTTTATTTTAACATAAAACTATTTTTTTTGTTAATATTAAATTACTATAACACATTAAATTTGTAAAAAAAAAACACTTTTAAGGGCTTTGAAATGAGAAATAACAGGCGTTACATCGATTATATCATCGTCAATGCTATTTGATCCGTCATTAAACCCATCGTCATTCCATTTTTCGATTTCTCTTACACTTATGGAATTGTGAAAATAAAAACAAAAAAAAAAGTCCAGAAATTAGAACCACTGGTTCTAATTTTAGAGCATTAACTACATACAATTCGGGTTTTCCCCTATTTAGTTTAAAAAAAAATTATAAAAAAAATATTTGGTAGTGTTAATAAAAACAAAAAAAGAAAAACTTCCAGAAATTAGAACCACAGGTTCTAATTTTAGAGCGTCCAATACATTAAAATAGCCAGTTCTAATTTCTGGACAGTTCTAATTTGTGAGAGTTCTAATTTGTGAGATTCTACTGTATTAAGAATGGTTAGACATAGGCTTCGGTTCACCTACGTAATATCTATATATATAAAAGAGTAACGTGACTGACTGACTGACTGACTGACTGACTGACTGACTGACTGACTGACTGACTGACTGACTGACTGACTGACTGACTGACTGACTGACTGACTGACTGACTGACTGACTGACTGACTGACTGACTGACTGACTGACTGACTGACTGACTGACTCATCATCGCCCAGCCCAAACCGCTGAAGCTAGAGACTTGAAATTTAGACTGTAGGTTCACCTCCCGGAATATAGATCCACTAAGGCTGGATTTTTGCCAGTGTTGATTCTAAGGGGGTAAAAAGGGTAAAAAACTGTACTTTTGGTACTTTTTATATCTCCTGAAATAATGGTCACAGAGACTTGAAATTTGGACCGTATGTTCACCTCCCGGAACATAGATACATTAAGTCCGGATTTTTGCCAGTGTTGATTCTAAGGGGGTAAAAAGGGTAAAAGACTGTACTTTTGGTACTTTTTATATCTCACGAAATAATGGGCATAGAGACTTGAAATTTGGACTGTATGTTCACCTCCCGGAATGTACACGCAAAAAAAAATCTGTGTAAGATTGAGCAATCCTACTTGGTAAAACTTTTTTCATACCAAAAAAAATTTTTTACCAAATTTTTGCTAATATTATGCTTGTCGATGTTAAAGTAACATAATTCATTTTTTATGTAAAATAACCAAGTAGCTTGCTCAATAACGCAAATTACCTGCACAAAAATTTATCGAAAGAAAACAACAAAAAAAACACAACAAATACAGACCGCCATATTCATTTTGTATTTTTGTGTGCGTGCGTTGTTCGTTTATTTTTTGTGTTATAAAAACGTAAAAAGGAAATTGATATATAAAATAAAAATAAATTAATACATAAATAAAAATAAATAATTAGTTTTCTAAAAGATAAATAAATGTAAGATAAAAGAATGTTAAAGTTAATTTTGCTTTCATCACTTAAAACACCATTCAATAAGAAAAACCAATGGAGTCCCAGACGTATGTTTCGATGAATAACAAATGGAATGATAAAGTGAGTATACCCGCATTCCGAAGACACCAATAAGGTTTAATAGATTTTTAGTTAAAAATTAGTGTTTGGTAATAATTTTATATTTTTACAGGGTACTGCTAAATAAATTTTTGAAGCTATGGAGAATCCTTCACTACAATAAAGAGCGTGGACACCAATCCTGCCTTTAGTTATAAAATTAAAACCTAAAAACCCAAAGCCAAGGGAGTCCATACCTGTTTTGATGAGTTACAAATGGAATGACAAAGTAAGTGTTCCTCCTTACCAAGAGACCAATGGGGTTAACCAATTTTTTAAATTAAAAATTTATGTTTTGTAATAATTTTCTATTTTTACAGGATGCTTTTAAATAAATTCGTGAAGCTATAGCGGATCCTTTACTTCAAGAAGAAGCGTAGGCAGCAGTCACTCGAGAAAATTGTACAAAAAGGGTCAGTTGGTCGGTGGTAAATTAAATACTACACAACATTTATTATATTAATATGGATTTATTCTGTGAAAATTTTAAATTCAACAAATATACAAATTTTTACAAAAATTTATTAGAGGTATTCAGAGTCGTGTTGCCAGCCCTGGCAATGTAGCAAAAGAGTACTTCTTTCAAAAAATACATGTATTTTGAAAAGTAATTTTAAAAAGTGCTCTTTTACCACCAGTGCCAGGGCTGGCAAGTAAGACTCTGAATACCACTATTGAAAATTTATTTTAGCATAAATGTGGTAATTTTTAGCATTATTTTTGGTATATTTCACCATATTTCTTTTGGTATATTTTACCAAGTTTTTGCTTAAATAGCATTAGCATTTTCTTCAAAATTTTTTACAAAAGTGTTTTGGCTAAATTACGAAAACTACTTCGTCGGTTGTAGTTTTAGCATATTTTTGGTAAAATTATGCCAGATTTTTGCTCACTCCGACACAAGTTTTTTTTTGCGTGTAGATGCCAATGTTGATTCTAAGGGGGTAAAAAGGGTAAAAAACTGTACTTTTGGTACCTTTTAAATTTTCTTAAATAATTGTCACAGAGACTTGAAATTTGGACTGTATGTTCACCTCCCGGTATATAGATTCACTAAGGCTGGATTTTCGCCAATGATGACTCTAAGGGGGTAAAAAGGGTAAAAAACTGTACTTTTGGTACCTTTTTTATTTTCTGAAATAATGGTATTAGAAACTTGAAATTTGCAATGTAGGTTTACCTCCCGGAAAAAAAAATCACTAAGGATTGGCTTTTGCCAATGTTGATTCTACGGGGATAAAATGGGTAAAAAAAGTGTACTTTTGGTACTTTTTATATCTCCTGAAATAATAGCCATAGAGACTTGAAAATTGGACTGTATGTTCACCTCTCGGAATAAAGATCCATTTAGGCTGGATTTTTGCCAATGATGATTCTACGGGGGTAAAAAGGGTAAAAAAGTACCTTTTATAAAAACTACCTTTTATAAAAAGTACCTTTTTTAAAAAGTACCTTTTATAAAAAGTACCTTTTATAAAAAGTACCTTTTTTAAAAAGTACCTTTTATAAAAAGTACCTTTTATAAAAAGTACCTTTTATAAAAAGTACCTTTTATAAAAAGTACCTTTTATGAAAAGTACCTTTTATAAAAAGTACCTTTTATAAAAAGTACCTTTTATAAAAAGTACCTTTTATAAAAAGTACCTTTTATAAAAAGTACCTTTTATAAAAAGTACCTTTTATAAAAAGTACCTTTTATAAAAAGTACCTTTTATAAAAAGTACCTTTTATAAAAAGTACCTTTTATAAAAAGTACCTTTTATAAAAAGTACCTTTTATAAAAAGTACCTTTTATAAAAAGTACCTTTTATAAAAAGTACCTTTTATAAAAAGTACCTTTTATAAAAAGTACCTTTTATAAAAAGTACCTTTTATAAAAAGTACCTTTTATAAAAAGTACCTTTTATAAAAAGTACCTTTTATAAAAAGTACCTTTATAAAAAGTACCTTTTATAAAAAGTTATTTTTGGAAATTCTGTTTCTAAGGGTCGCGACCGATCGTAAAGGGGATAAAAAGTGCAAATTTGGTTATTCTTATATTTCTTGAAATAATGGTTCAGAAACTTGATGTTTTAAATAAAGGATCACATAGCACAAAAAAACAGTTTTTGGGAAATATAATTTTACGGGGAAAAGGGGACAAATGGTTATTTTGAGATAATTAACTATTGAAATAAAAGCCGCAGAAATAACACCCAAGACAAGGACATATTTTAAAATTTTAGGGTAAAAAGGGGTACCTGGTAACAGTGGTGTAAAATGGTACTTTTCATATCTACAATATAAAGGCAATAGAACTTTTTATTTTTTCACGCATATTATACGGAGAGGAATAAAACTTACATGGAACGAAAGGAGATGGACTTGGAAGTGAAATGGAATAGAACGGGGAACGAAGTGGAATAGAGCTGGGAACAATATGGAATGATACTTTTTACTTAAATTTTACGTATTTAACTTTTTTGACTCCATATTTGTTCTCTCTATATGTTTTTCCACTCAAACTTATTTTTATTCCATTTTTTTTTTTTTTTACTGAAATATTTATTCACTCAAAATCTTAAAACCCGATATAAGGGCTCGAAAATTGTCAATATATTTTTTCACCGAAACGAGCATGATGACGTACCAGCGAAGTTATTCAAATTCTATTGTTTAAATTATTCATTAAAATATTATTTTATGAAAGACTTAAACGTCCACAAGTAAGTAAAACAAAAACTATGTAGAGGATTTTTTTTTTTAAATCGATAGAGTAATCCTGATCCTTATATTATCCCGTATTTAATACAACCGGTAACGAAGTACCGGGATGGTAAGCTAGTTTGTAAATATACGAAACTTATTATGGGATTTCAAAAATGTTTTTACCAATATTAATAATTTTCCTTCAGGGTGAGTTACGGTAGGTTTCGTTGATCACACCCATTTTAAAGATCAATTTGGGTCAAAAGGCATAAAATTTTAAAATCTCCAAAACTATTCATCCAATTTCAAAACATTCTGAAAAATGTCCTTTTTGCTGGGGCAAATGCGTGCAAAGTAGTGAACTTTGTAACCTTTTCTATCTCCTGAAAAAAATGGTCATAGTTACTTGAAATGTGGGATCCTCCAGCCCAAAAAATCAATCTGAAAAAGTACCTTCTGCAAATTTAGATGTTAATGGGGTTATAAGGGTAAATTATTGTACTGAGGTACTTTTTTTTTAAAGAATGCAGCGTACATGGAACGAAATGAATTGGAATTCAGAACAAAATGGAATTAAATGGGAAACAAATGAATAGAAAAGGAAACGAAACGAAATGGAATAGAATAGAACAGGGAACGAAATGGAGTGAAACGGGTATGAAATGGTTTCAATAATTACGATATAAGGGCTCGAAAATTTCAAGAACATTATTTACCGAAACGAACATGATAAACGGGGTTGTTTGAATTTTATTGTTTATTCTAAACAGTTTTTATGAACGACTTCAATGATAAAAATTAAAGAAAATAAAAATTCTGTATTTGAGAATTTTAGAAATGGAGGCTCTTATCATGATCCTTCTTTAATCCGGTATTTAATATTACCGGTGGCGAAGTTCCGGGCGGGCCTGCTAGTAGAAAATATTTAATTAAAATTCTGTTTGTGTATATTAAACGCGTACTTTAATAACCTTATCAAATCTGATTATCATCGGACCATTTTTGGACTTATTCTGTTAAAGCGGTATATTGGCAACAGAAAGAAGCATATTTTACTCAAATTTGATTTGTGAGTGTTTTTTACACTTATTAAAGATTTGACAAAATATAGATCTAATCAGTCCATGTTTGAACTTGGGACCCATTTTCCGGGAAACTCTGGTGTAGAGTATTATATGGTCGGTCTTGACCGACTATAATTTCTTACTTGTTTTTTTTTTATTTTTGTACGGTTGGCAGTTTCTGCCTGGGTAGGTATAGATAGACATTTTTTAAAAGCAACAAGATAAGCAACATGTTCATTAACCAATGATGATACATATAGTAAGGCCTTATTTGGAGAGCATGCGAATAAATATTATTTATTTTCTCATTGTGTGTTAATTTTTATTCATAATTTTTTGAAAAGTGTTCACCGCTGTTAAAGTTTTGTTTAATACACTCAACTAATTATGCAAGTAAAATGAACTGAATATGAAAATTAAACAACGACCATATTAGTTGTTTTGGAGGTCAGCAATATTTTAAGCAAAAACTACAGCCCCTCCCCCCCCATTAACCGGAATTCGGTATTTGTATTCACCGGTTTCTAAGTTAACCGATATTTTTATATCCTCCACTTAGGGCGGATTACTCAATGAAAAGTTAGCAGCTAACTGAAACTTGAGTAATCCGGCCTTAGTGGTATACGATACATATAATTTTGTCATTCCGTTTGTAACTCATCGAAATATCGGTCGAGAACCCCATATTATTGATCTCTGATCGATTCTAAGACATTCTAGCGGACAGAGCTAAATGGTGATCACGGCCAAAGTATTAAACAGATAATACTGAGACTTAGCATATTTACATGTTCTTGTCCTTAGAAGTATGGTATTGCATTTAAGCGAAATCGGTTCAGCGGTTCAAAAGTTATGAACTAAAATGTAAAAATACAAAATGCTTTTATTCGGCTTCTGGTTGACAAATGAGAACAAAATTGTATACCGAATGGTATTTAAAAAAGTACGAATATATTTTTTTGACACAAAAACTTTTTTTTGCAGATTTTTTTTTGCAATAATCTTTTTATACTTGTTGTGAGAATTTTTCTATAGAAAAAATATGAGAATTTTCCTTCAGGAAACAATTTGAGTATTTTTTCTATAGAAAAAATTTATCAGAGTGTGAGACTTTTTCTAAAGAAAAACTTAATCAGAATCATCGAATTTTTCTATATGAAAAATTACTCGGTATATATAAATATGTATACTTTTTCTTAAAGAAAAATGTCTTAGAATCTGAGAATTTTTATTTTTAAAAATGTCTCAGACTCTAGGACGTTTGCTAAAGGAAAAATGTCTCCGAATCTAGGACTTATACTTTATGAAAAATGTCTCCGAATCTGAAACTTTTTCTTTAGGAAAAATTTCTATAAACCTAAGTTTTTTATACCCTACACCACACTGTGGTACAGGGTATAATGAGTCTGTGCTGATGTTTGTAACTACCCTAAATATTGGTCCTAGACCCACTTTTAAGTATACCGATCGACTCAGAATCACTTTTTGAGTCGATTTAGCGATGTCCGTCCGTCTGTTTGTCCATGTAAACGGTGTAAACACGATACAGGTCGTAATTTTTAATCAATTGACTTGAAATTTGAAACTTAAGCTTCCCTTGGCCCAAGGACGAAGCCTTTTGAAAAAAATCGGTACATATTTAGACCTAGCCCCCATACAAAGGTCCTCTTTAGTTTTGGCTCAAATGACTCTAATAACCGTATTATAACATTTTCGAAATTTGGCAGATAAACGTGTTTTGTATTCACAAACTACCATTCCGAATTTTAAAGGAATAGGACCAGTTCTTCTTGTAGCCCCCTTACAAACTACCTTCCCGATATTTACATAAATCTCTCAAATATCATGAAAATAGAAAATATTTAATTAAAAATTTGTTTGTGTGTGCCTAAAGCTGTGTTTATATCATACCACTGAGTATTAAGACCTGTCAAAAAATCGTGTGTAATATGATTTTGTTGACAGTCCAATAAGACTTTTGATTTTATGAAATATTTCAAAAAATGGCTGTGTGTTATTAGATTTGCATACAAACAGCTGTTTTTTAAAATGTCTTTTGATTTTGTTTATGATTTTTTGGCAGTATTAAGACTTTGGTAATATTTTACTTTCTTAAAATCTAAAGACTCGGTGGGATGGTATAAACACACCTTAACGCGTAATTGTATAACCTAATCTAGGGGTTCCCAACCTTTTTGGATCGCGTACCCCTAATTTTAAACTTTGGCAGCCGCGAACCCCCTAACTAGTTTTTTGATTTTGAAGTTAATACAGCTCAATTCAACCGAAAAAGTAACATTTTTGACCTTAACACTGTCGAATTTAATAAATATAGTTAGGCCTATACAAAAAAAAAAATTACAGTAACAAAATGTTTAACATCTGGTACATTTTCTTCCAGAGATATGTGATCTTGAAATTCGAAATATCGTTTTAATTTGACAAAAATATTCTGTCACAAATGACGTTATCTCAAAAAGTACTAAAGATACTGGTCTCATTCAGGTGTTTAATAATAGGTAATGGGTAGTGTCCGACCGAACAGTTCGGCCAAAAAACGTCATTTAATCAAAAATTTGGTATTTACACACAGAAAAATGAAAATGAGATTCAATCACTAAAATGATTATATCAATTACTTTTTTAATTGATTTTGCACCTATCACGAAAGTGATAGTATGAATTACTAAAATTTGTAAAAGTTTAATAAGAAAAAAGTGCATATATTTTCAATTAAAAAAGTGATTAAAAATTTTCAAAAAAGTAATTAAAAAAATGATTGTATCAATTACATAAAATAATAAAATTTATAGCTTAAAAATGTCCCACTTTATAAATAAAAACAAATATGGATAAAAAATAGGAATTTATTGTTTATTATTAACAGAACAAAATCAGAACATATAAAATAAAATGGCACTGAACATTAAAGGCCCAGGCACTTGAGCGCTACTGTAGCGGTGCTGTAGCGTGACGGGCTGTTGCATCGTTTTAAAGTTCGGCAGCTACACCACCGTCACGTATTCGTTTAAGTACCTATTTCAATTTATTTTAATACAAGCTAACGTATCAGCTTACACGTCTCCGAACCGTATTCGCTCAAGTAATTATGCCTTAACACAATAAGTAAGCCTCTTCAATTAATTGTTTAAATTATGTAAAAGCCGGCTAAAAGGTAAACAGCCATCACAGACACGCTTATAGATGAAACAACTGTATATGGACTAAACTTAAGATGTTGTTTTAATGCGGTTTCCACGGGCTGAGCTGGAGTCTCTTCGGTATATTTGCAATTGTCCTTACACTAAGCAGCCAAACGTCCCTCTCTATGACGTTCCAAGATATCTTTGCGGTCCTTGTCTTATTGGAAATTTATAATCCATCATTTGTAGGGATAGATACAAACGTAAGTGACATTTCCACTTTGGATCTTTTTAGTTTTGTAGCATTTTTGTAAGCGAGTAGGTAACGAGTCACTTTAGGGTTACTGGTAGGTTATTGCATGTGTAACTAGTAACTAGCTGCCACCATCTATTTTAAAGCGAAATCCTCCTTACTTGGTAATAAAAGTTTTTACCCGAATATCATAATTCCGCAATAATCACTATTTTCTTTGTATTTTTATTATTTTTCAATATTTTTCTTTATCTTGTGCTTGTGTTAATTTCAACAAGCGTCAGTGGTGTTCACTTGCGACTAAGCAAAAATCGTGATTTGACTTAAATAAAAACGTTTAAAAATTTTAATATATTAAGTAATATTACGCTATTTTTATCTTTTATTTTTTTGTTGTAAACAAATTTTGTTACTCACTTTAAGTGAATTTGGTACTAGAATTACGTTTTAAGTATATTTAAGCAAAAATTAAAAATAAACGTAAAATATGTTTGACGATTTTTTTGTTTTTATATGTTGTCGACAGTATTCACAAAAAATTTCTAAATCAATCAAATAATTTAATTATATCAATTAAAAAAATGATTAAAAACAAAATTGAACTTTTTAAAATGTTTAATTAAAAATTTTTTCCCTAAAATTTTTTGTGTGTAGGAGTAATTTTAACAACTTTTTTTATATGGGGTAGAATTGTTGAGGCGATGGAAGATGATTCTGATTGTAAAATTTAAGAACGAGTACGAAGTTAAGCCACAATTTTAAAGTTCGGTAACCGAACTTTTTTCAATTTGGCCGAACGTTCGGTTACCGAACATCTAAATTGGTGCCTAACTTCGTCCTCGCCATTAAATTTGAAAGTCAGAATAGTCTTCTATCGCCTAAACAAACAAACGACCATCTGAAAATGCTGTTAAAAATGCTTGCAAATATTAATTTTTGGCCAATACCATTGTTTGGCCGAACTGTTCCGTCGGACACTAGTAATGGGACCGCCTTTAAAACGGGGTGCAAGCTACATATATCTCAAAAAACTATATTTATAAAGTCTTGAAAAAATATATGTTACTATATCACTTTAGTTCAAATTTTCAGGATGGAGACTTGATTGGATCTTGAGATATTAATAGAAAGATGAGGAAAAACGGCGTATGTTCCCTTAGATTTTTTTTTTTTGTTCTTCAAAATCGTGGAACCAAAGTACATTTTTTTATGTTTTTGGTGTTCTGTGTTTAAATATGACCTTTCACTATTAATATTCCAAAAACACAGAAAATTAATTTTAACTATTTCCGCACCTTTATGTGCAGATATCATTAAACTAAAAGCGATGGGCCAGCTCAAAAGACTTTTAAGAATAATTGGATTCAGCACGCCAAAAAAATCGGGAAAGTTTATTTTGGTACCAGGATCTCGAAGAAGAAAAAAATATAAGAGGAAATACATATCGCATGCTGTTTTAAAGGCAGTCTCGTTACCTATTCTTAGAAACCTGATTAAGGCCTGTATCTTAAGTAGTCTTTGAGATAACGGCATTTATGTCGGAACACTTTTGTCAAATATATCTCGAATACTGGAATGACCAGAAGACTGCAAACTTGGCACAATATCTTTTTCGTTAAACCTTATTCCTAAATTTCATAAAATTTAAAAAACTTTACGTACTATAAAAACTAAAAAAAAAATGGTATTACTAAACAAAATTAAAAAAAAAATGAGAAAAAAATAACCAAAATTTCGCGTACTCCCGCGTGCAGTTTCGCGTACCCCCTAGTGGTACGCGTACCATAGGTTGGTAACCACTGACCTAATCAAATCTGATGTAAATTGGACCATTTATGAACTTAGGCCCCATATGAAAATTTCGCCCGATATTCAGGTAAAGCGGTTTATTGGCAACAAATAGAAGCCTATTTTACTCAAATTTAGTTTGTGAGTGTTTTTATTTTTATTAAAGACTAGCAGAGTACCCGGCGTTGCCCGGGGAATAAAAATAAGAAATTTTAATTAATAATTATGAAATTTGTGTTAAATTTTTTTTTTCTAAGAACACCATTTTATAATAAAAAAAAATCTAAGAAATCTATTTTATTGAAAAAAATTGAAAACATTGAAGAAAATTATTTTCCCCAAAATCTAATGTTACAATTTTTTATAATCTTTGTAAAGCAATCAAAGTATTTTGATTTGCGTTGGATATTTTATTTAAATAAAAATTTATTTCCACGGTTAATATTTTTCAAAATAGAAAATATTTTTATTATTTTGAACATAAGAAGTAAAAATACAGTTCATAGTGTAAAAAGTCTCATAATTTTTCCCAAGGGAAAGTTGTTAGAATATTGTTTTATTCACTTGTTTTTAAATATACTTGTTGGTTTTTATATTTGTTATAAACGAAATTGTACTTAGAGAAAATTGTATTTATGGTCTTTCAAATTTTTTCCAAATAAATTTATTGTTCTCTGTTAAACTCTAAAAGGTTATGGGCCCAGCCCAGGAATAAAATTAATTATTTTTTAAACAAAATATTAAAAAAGGAAGAATCCTTGGTTGGAATTGTTTATCCAGGAGAATAAAAGAATTATCAAAAGCTTTTTAAGAAAATTAAGAATTAACGAATTCTAAAGAATGGCGTTTGGTCAAAACGAAAAATTTGAAAAGCTTGTTGGGTCAGAAAATTGGCTAACATGGAGTTTTGCCGTGGAAACTCAATTGCGGCTGGAAAATCTGTGGAAATACGTTGAGGCTAATCCGGAAAATGCTAAGCCGGAGGAAGATGAGAAGGCAAGATGTCGATTAATTTTGGCATTAGATAAATCGCTGTATGTTTACGTACGGGATTGCAGAAATACATTCGGTGTGTGGAAGACCCTGAAGGATCTTTTCCAGGATTCAGGTTTGGATCGAAAAGTAGGTTTGTTACAAAAGCTGTGTTCAATTCAGCTGGAAGATTGTTGCTCAATAGAGGATTATGTGTCACAAATTGTAACCACATCACAGAAATTGGGATCAATTGGTTTCGTTGTCGATGACGAATGGTTGGGTTGTTTGCTATTAAAAGGTTTGCCAGAAACGTATAGACCCATGATAATGTCTTTGGGAAGCTGTGGTAACAAGATAACAGCGGATTCAATAAAGATGAAATTACTTCAGGATGTGCGAGTAGAAAGTTCAAGTCATGCAATGGTAAGCAAGAAAACATTTCAAAGAAAGCCGAAAGGAAATGGATCTGAACGTAGATGTTATGGATGCAATGGTACAGGACATTTTAAAGCAGATTGTCCTACATTGAAGAAAAAGAAAAATTTCAAGAACACATCTTTATATGCATTGAGTGGCAGGTATGTTGCGGATAAGAAATCAATATGGTATGTTGATAGTGGTGCATCAGCACATATGACAAAAGATAAGAAAATTTTTAAGAAATTACAACCACATGATGGTGAAATCAAGACAGCAGGTGAGAATAACCTTAAGGTCGAATCAAAAGGTGATGTTGAAATAAAATTTTCTGGTAAATTTGGTAATTATGTACTTCCGGTTAAAAACGTTTTGTATGTGCCTGACATTTCGGAAAATTTATTATCAGTAAGTCAATTGTGTAGTACTGGTAATCGTGTCGTATTTGATAAAGAAGGTGGTAAGATTTTTGGTTTAAACGGAGATATGGTTGCAAGTGCAGTATGTGAAAGTGGTATGTATAGATTGAATATACCGAAATCGTATGAAGCGTTTTATGTGAAAGATGAAAATTCAATGGAATTGTGGCATAAACGTTTTGGTCATCTGTATTATGATGGTTTAAAAATTCTTAAAAATGGTATGGTGAATGGTGTTGATTTTAAAACAACGGGTGTAAAAGAAGTTTGTGAAAGTTGTGCTCAAGGTAAGCATATAAAATCAAAATTTCCAAAAGAAGGTAATAGAGCTTCAAAAGTGTTGGAGGTTATTCATACAGATGTTTGTGGCCCCATGGAGGTTAATTCGCTTGGAGGTAATCGTTACTTTGTAATTTTTGTAGATGACTTTACACGGAAAATTTTTGTATATTTTATAAAAAATAAATCTGACGTGTTTGAAAAATTTAAGGAATTCAAGTCATTGGTAGAAAATCAAACAGAAGAAAAAATCAAAATACTAAGAAGCGATAATGGAACAGAATACGTCAACAAAACATTCAGAGACGCATTGAAGAGATGGGGAATACAACATCAAACATCAGTTCCATATAATCCGGAACAAAATGGTTTTGCGGAACGTGTTAACAGAAGTTTAACAGAAAAAGCAAGATCCATGTTGTATGATGCTGAACTACCAAAACAATTTTGGGCCGAAGCTGTTCAGACTGCAGCATATGTTATAAATAGATCACCTCACAAATTATTGAAATGCACTCCTCAAGAACTATGGTCTGGAAAAAAACCTAACGTAAGTCATTTAAAAATCTTTGGGTGTTTAGCTATGTCTTATATACCTAAACAAAAACGTAAAAAATGGGATTCAAAATCTGTCAAATGTATTTTCGTTGGGTATGGTATAAATACTAAAGGTTACCGTGTTTATGATGTAAATAAAAAAGAAATCGTCACACAAAGAGACGTTAAGTTTGATGAAAATATAAAAGGCTTTTATTTATTAAACATCAAGGAAAAGGATTATTATTTTTTCAGATATGACAACTCAAATAAAGACAATCCCCCGGAAACAACTTTGTTGGATGACTCTGATGGAAGTTCATTGTCATTTAATTCCGTAAATGAAAATGAAGTGGTGGAAATTGAAAGCTTAAATGAAACTCAAGACAGCGAGGATACAAATGAAACAGTCATATATCAAGAATCAAGTCAATCTGAAAACTTTGAAGGATTTACAGAATCAAATCAAACCAGTGACGCTGAAACAAATAGCATAGATGAAGGTGCAGTGGGGGTATCCATTCCTAGAAGAAGTGAAAGACTTGCTAATAAAGAAAACGTAAGTTGGAAATTTCTTGGTTTTAGTGCAGAATTTTCAGAAGACGAACCATGTACAATAGAAGAAGCTCTGAAATCAAATGAAAAAGAAAAGTGGAAAGATGCTATAAATAGCGAATTATTATCGATTAAAGAAAACAAAACATGGATAGTGGTGCCAAAGCCAGGTAAATGCAATTTAATAAAAACCAAATGGGTATTCAAGAAGAAAAAAGAACCAGATGAGTCAATCCGTTACAAGGCAAGACTTGTAGTCAAAGGTTACACGCAACGAAGAGGAATTGATTATGAAGAAACGTTTTCACCAGTTGTTAGATATACATCCATACGTTATTTGATGGCTTTAGCTGCAAGATACAAATTACAAATAGAACAAATGGATGCAGTAACTGCTTTTCTTCAAGGTGATCTGGTAGAAGACGTTTATGTAGAACCACCATCAGTAGTAAATGTACCGGAGGGTCATGTTTTGAAACTTCAAAAAGCCTTATATGGATTAAAACAGGCAAGTCATGTTTGGAACAATAAATTAAATGAAGCTCTCCTTAAATATGGTATGAAACGTTCTGAACTTGATCCATGTATATATTATCGCATTGAAGGTAACAAAATGACTTTTATGGCTCTTTATGTAGATGATATGCTACTGTTTACAAATGATAAACATTATAATGAAATATTTAAAACAAAATTAATGAAAAGTTTTAAAATGAAATTCCTAGGAGAAGCAAAACGTTGTTTAGGAATGCGGATCATTAAAACTGATGACTATATAACTTTAGATCAAGAAGAATACGTTGGTAATATGCTTAAAAGATATGAAATGGAAAATTGTAATCCAATATCAACACCAATGGACCTTAATCAGAAATTGTCAAAATCCGAATATGAAGATGAAACCATGAAAGACGTACCCTATCAACAAGCCATCGGAAGTTTACTCTTCGCTGCTCAATGTACTCGTCCTGATATATGTCAAGCTGTAAATTTGTTAAGTAAATTTAATAAAAATCCGTCTAGAATCCATTGGATAGCTGTAAAACGCATTTTTCGTTATTTGAAAGGAACCATTTCTTATAAATTACATTTTAATACAAATGGTAATAATTGTATTATTTCTTACTCAGATTCAGATTGGGCTAATGATCTAGAAGATCGAAGATCAGTAACTGGGTTCGTGAATATATTACAAAATGGAGCAATATCTTGGAATAGCAAACGACAACCAACCATCGCGTTATCGACAACCGAAGCCGAATATATGGCCTTGTCCGCTACAACACAAGAGGTCATGTGGTTACGAACATTGGAAAAAGAATTAAGCCTTGATTTTGATGAGCAAGTACCTACTAAAATTTTTTGTGATAATCAAAGCGCAATACATTTAGCCTCAAATGAAGTATATCACCCAAGGACAAAACACATAGATATTCGACATCATTATATACGAGAAAAACGAAGATCAAATGAAGTATCATTCGAAGGAATATCAACAAATGATCAGTTAGCTGACTTTTTAACCAAATCAGTTTGCAAAGATAAACATGTTAAATTTTGTAAATTATTGGGATTATACTAAGTACATTTCGAGTGGGGGTGTTAGAATATTGTTTTATTCACTTGTTTTTAAATATACTTGTTGGTTTTTATATTTGTTATAAACGAAATTGTACTTAGAGAATATTGTATTTATGGTCTTTCAAATTTTTTCCAAATAAATTTATTGTTCTCTGTTAAACTCTAAAAAAAGTCTCTGATCCTTAAATAATTTCTATTAATAACCCAGCAAAATTTCATGTTCCAAATAATTGGTTCCAGAACATATCATATTACCCTGCAACCGATTCTACTTAACATTCCAAAATCAATGATTTTTGTTTGAAACTGTCCCTAAAGCAATCGTTTTTTAGAGCAAGTAGTTTTTTAGAAAAATAATTTTACATAGAAAATTTTGTTGTGTTTACCGTAGAATATATTCAAGAATCTATTGAACCAGAAATTGGTTCCACAAAATTTTCCTGGGAAAGAAAAATTTTAACACGGAATATGTTGAACTGACATTTGTCAAGTTGACCCTAGTGTTTTTTGTCAACTTGGCCCTACGTATATGGAACATTCTCCAATAAGACCTTTAAGTTATCAGGAAGTAAAAAACAAAATATTGTTATGTATTCATATCTGAATTCTTTTTTGATGTTAATGCCTTTTAATTAAAACCCCATGATATTTAGTTGTCCAAACCCAATAAAGTACAAAAAACGAATTGGAAATAAAACACAAATTCGATAATATCAAACTTTAGCTCGGTTTTTGAAACAAAAAAATCGTTTTTTTTTTAATTTCGTCGATCGCCGGTCAAATTATAGTTCTTTTTGGTCTAAAAATCTATTTTTTAGCCAAACCGGACCAAATTAACCCTTGCCTTTGGGTGGTTAAAGATTTGGCCCAAAAAAAAATTTTGCCATACAAACAAATTTTTTTTTCGACTTTTTAATTTATTTTTTAATTATTACTTTACTTGATTAGCTTAATAATGACTAAAAATTTCATTTTGGTGGGATAACCCCTACTGCTTCAAAATTGGCTTCGAAAAAAAAAAACATTGGGCCGTTGGGGTCCTACTCTACGTTTTTTTTTTAATTTTGACTTGAAAAGATTTTAGCTGAGATGTATCCACAAAAAAATATTATTCCTATCTGTGACATCTTTATCGTGTTCTTAAATGTATAAAAAAATCATGAAAAACGCGTTTTTACACTTTTTTGAAATTTTATGTATTGTCAAAAAAAATAACCTTCGTAGATTGCCCGGCAAATTATCGTTGATTTTGGTGTAAAAGCTATATGTTTAAATTTTTAGCCAAATCGGAAAATTTTAACCCGTACCCCTGGATAGTTTAAATTTTTTGTGCAAATCAAAAAAAAATTTAGGGCCAAACTTTAACACTTCAGCGGCATAGGTTAAAATTGTCCGATTTGGCTAAAAGCTTAAATATAGAGTTCTTAGACAAAAACCAACCATAATTTGCCCAGCATTTAAGGCAATTCGACAAAAGCCATTTTTTGTGATAATAGATAATATGTGAGAAAGTTAAAAGTGAATTTTATGCTACATTTTAGTACGTGATAAAGATGTTACAGATAGAAATAAGATTTTTTTGTTGATATGTATCACTAAGAGCAACATCTCAGAAAAAAAATTCTTTCGAGTCAAACTAAACACAATTTTTTTTTTTTTTTAATTATTTCTAGTATGACTGCAACGGCCCTAAATTTTTTTTTCGAAGTCAATTTTGAAGCGTTTATCCCACCAAAATGAAAATTTTAGTCGTTAATAAATAAGCTAATCAAGTAAATTAATAATTAAAAAAATAAAAAATCGAAAAAAAATATTTTGTTTGGTTTGTATGGAAAAACATTTTTTTTTTTGGGAAAAACTTTAACTTCCCAAAGGCACAGGTTAATTTTGTCCGATTTGGCTAAAAATTTAAACATAGAGTTTTTAGACCACAACGAACCATAATTTGCCCGGCGATCGACGAAATTCGAAAAAAGTCTTCGTTTGTGCCACCCTAATATACATAAATGGAATATCGGTAGTCAAAATTGAATTCGATCTACATAACTGGTTTTAAACTGAAAACTTTTTTATTCACAACTTTTGGCTGCCAAAACATCAATTTGAAGTTAATTCTAAATCTTCTTCAAAAAGATGTCCCTAACATTCGGTTTTTTAAAATGTTTAAGACGTAAATGAATGCTTTTGAATAGTGTTATTTTATTTGAAATTTGAAATATCGAACTGTGAGTTTTATCGTATATAAGGTACAGATCCCCGAACAGTGGTAAAATTAAATGGCCAAGGCGTGTTAATAGACTTATTTAAAAAACTGAAAAGGCTAAGTTGTTTGTTAAAAAAAGAGCTTTCCAATGGTGCTATTCACATTAAAATCTGAGTTATTGTGTCTTTTTAAAAGCGGAAAAACTGATTTTTTTTTTCATATTTTCACATTTTTGAAAGTCCCCCTTAACCGATATCAAAACATTCTATAGCCTATAATCTAAGTTAGAATGAAAGCTTTATTATGGTTTTTATCTGATCAAAATCGGTTCAGTAGTTTCTTCAAACACCGGTGACAAAGAAAATTTTCGCGAAAAGTGCGTTTTATAATATAGTATAGATATAGATATAGATAAGTAGTATAGATAAGGTACAGATCCCCGAACAGTAGTAAAATTGATTGGCCAAGGCGTGTTAATGGACTTATTTAAAAAACTGAAAAGGCTAAGTTGTTTGTTAAAAAAAGAGCTTTCCAATGGTGCTATTCACATTAAAATCTGAGTTATTGTGTCTTTTTAAAAGCGGAAAAACGTTTTTTTTTTCATATTTTCACATTTTTGAAAGTCCCCCTTAACCGATATCAAAACATTCTATAGCCTATAATCTAAGTTGAAATGAAAGCTTTATTATGGTTTTTATCTGATCAAAATCGGTTCAGTAGTTTCTTCAAACACCGGTGACAAAGAAAATTTTCGCGAAAAGTGCGTTTTATAATATAGTATAGATATAGATTTGACAAAAAAAAACCGAATCGGCCCATGTTTGAATTGGGACCCAGTTTCCGGAAAACACTGGTGTAGGGTATTATATGGTCGGTCTTGATCGACTATAATTATCTTACTTGGAAATTGTTTTACAACCTGAGTTATTTCTATAGGGAAAGTGTCTCAGAAATTATTTCAGAATCATATTGTTAGACACTTTCTAACGAAAATGAATGAATGAATCAGAAAATAATACTTTTTCTTGAGGAAAAATGGCTCAGAATCTAGAAATTAGCCTCAAAATATTAAAAAAGAAAATTTTGCTCATCTCAGGTAGATCTCTATAGAAAAATGTTACAGAATAGATTGATCACTATAGGTTTCGAAATCTCAGACTTTTCCTGTAGAAAAAATATCTCAGAATCCGAGTATTTTTCCAAAGAAAAAGCTTCTAGATTGTGCATATTTTTTAATACATAGGTAAAAAAAACTCAGAACCTGAGAAGTTTTTTTTGTGAATGATGCCTCTAAATTTGGAAATTTTTCTATACAACGAATTTTTCTAAATATTAAAATTTTTCGATGGGGAAATGGCTTATATGGAGTTCACACTAGCGACTTTAAACAAGTTGTTTAACAAAACACCAGTAACAGAATAAAAACGTAATGGATACAGAACAAAGACTTTTTTAAACATCTCACTTTTAAACACTTCAAAACAGCAAGTGTGAACGCCGTATTAGTATCAGAGTTTTTTTTTTACATAATACTGGGTTCACACTTGCTGTTTTGAAGTGTTCAAGAGAGAGATGTTTATAAAAGTCTTTGTTCTGTGTCCATTACGTTTTTATTCTATTACTGGTGTTTCGTTAAACAACTTGTTCAAGGTCGCAAGTGTGAATGCCACCATATAAAAGTGTATCAGAATCTGAGAACATTTCTATAGCAAAAAATTCAAAAATGCTTAAAGCTTTTCTATGGATAAATTCCTCAGAACTTCTGAATTTTTCTGTTGAGAAAATGTCACAGAATCTTAAAATTTTTCTTTAAGCAAATGTCTCAAAAAACTTCTGGATAAAACATGTCTCAAATCTGATATTTTTCTTATGAAAATTATTTCAGGATCTGGAAATTTTACTATCAGAAAAATGCTTTTGAAAAAAAATGCTTTTCAGAATCTAGAAATTAGCCTCAAAATATTAAAAAAGAAAATTTTGCTCATCTCAGGTAGATCTCTATAGAAAAATATTACAGAATTGATTGATCTCTATAGTTTTTGGAATCTCAGACTTTTCCTGTAGAAAAAATATCTCAAAATCCGAGTATTTTTCCAAAGAAAAAGTTTCTAGATTGTGCATATTTTTTAATAAGTAGGAAAAAACTCAGAACCTGAGAAGTTTTTTATGCGAATGATGCCTCTAAATTTAAAAATTATTCTATACAACGAATTGTTCTAAATATTAAAATTCATTGATTTTTTCTACATAACACGGGGTTCACACTTGCTGTTTTGAAGTGTTCAACAGTGCGATGTTTATAAAAGTCATTGTTCTGTGTCCATTACGTTTTTATTCTGTTACTGGTGTTTCGTTGAACAACTTGTTTAAGGTCGCAAGTGTGAATGCAATATAAAAGTGTATCGGAATCTGAGAACATTTCTATAGCAAGAAATTCAAAAATGCTAAAAGCTTTCCTATGAATAAATTCCTCAGAACTTCTGAATTTTTCTATTGGGAAAATGTCACAGAATCTTAAAATTTTTCTTTAAGCAAATGTCTCAAAAAACTTCTGGATAAAACATGTTTCAAATCTGATATTTTTCTGATGAAAATTATTTCAGGATCTGGAAATTTTACTATCAGAAAAATGCTTTTGAACCTGAGACTTTTTTGTAGTAGAAATTTTTTCAAAGTTTAAAAAATTTTCTTAATGAATCTTTTCTATATTTTTTTTTTTATATTTGGTACTATACAAGAGGGATACACTAAAAAATCTAAATTAATGATGCAAATCCATCTTGTCTCCGGGCACCTTATGATCAGTCCATTCGTGGACACGGTGTAGCATTGTCTACACCAAGGAAGAAGAAAGTCGTAGATTTTTTCATGTTTACAAAATTTTGTTCATGTTCACCTTACTGCATTTTACTTGCGCTAGATATATACTCACATTGTATCGTATGCCGAGTACCGACCACTATACATTCCATCCATTATTAATAATTCCGTCTTATGATCTGGCATTTCTGCTTGACATGAAAACACCTTATCCTGAAAATCACAACGTATAATTTCCGAGCTAATGGTCTCCTCCTGAGTAGCATTCGTGTAAATTGTACTGTTTTTAATGTCCACATAAATACGCTCTCGACTTTCAGCTATGCGTCCCCAATTGAACATATGACATTCAAATATACTATTGGGATGTATGGCGGTATACCATTCGCATTGATGATATGTGCCGCCACCGTTTTGTGTATCAACTATTTTACAGTGTTTCGTATACGAATCATGTTTAGAACATTTTATGGTCGATTTACCGATTTCCAATTCCACTCGTGTATCAAAGTTAGTTTTTTGACTGGGCAAGACATGTATGGTTATAGAATCCTGCTCATAGTCACCGTGTATGCTTTCAGCTTCCAGAGTCCAAATGGCAGCAGAAGCAGCTGAAATATCCTTAACTCGAATGCCGCATATATTTTTAGCATAAGGAAGAATATATTCATTTCGTTCAGTTTTAACAGGTTCAACAGCGTTCAGATCAATTCTCACTTTATCATAATCTACGAGTAAAATAAATAATGCCTGCATATAGATTTCTTTTTTTCTCTCTCTCTTTCTCTCATAAAACTAAAGTGAATAAGATCATACGTTACCTCTAAATTTAAACCAACAATTTTTAATTTGACCAAAACCTTTTGGAAGTTCTAAATAAGCTAAAAATCCTTCACCAGTTACTATATTTAAATATGTTGTTGGTCTAATGACCGCCTCAATTACCGCTATGTATAACGTTAAGAGTACAAATATTAAAATGCGTATCGATAACATTTTATAGCGATTAAGTAACTACTACCGATGTTCATTAGGCAACTAACAAAAACTTAATGCCGACTGCATAATTCGATAATAGCTAATTCTATTCTAAACTTAAGTTGTTACGGTCTCTAAATTACGGAGTTTTGTTACCATTATTCCCCTGAATCGTAGGTGATAATCACTAAAAATCACAGAGACAAACAACTCATAATCACATTGGGAGCATTTGTTTTGGTATTGGTTGTCATGATCGTGGCCATTGTTCGTATTGTTGCGGTATCAGACCTTTAGTTGTTATAATAAAACAAAAAATAGTAAATAATACAATGATAAGATTCACACACTTGATGTTGCTTACCAGTTATGATTAAAATGCAAACATTCGACTTAACCGAATCCAATAATACCCTTTACAATGCCCAAAACATTTGGAATAGTTTTAGAGACTGTAAGTCTGAACCGACTTGCGAAAACTGTAAATGTCTTTCATGATTATGAATCTGGAGTGACTTACTACTATATTTTGACGAAAACTAAAATATTCGCCACAGCCGTTTTTGAAAAATCACGTTCAAACGTCAAAAAATTTATATTTCTAGCTTATCTCGAAAACGATAAGAGATACATATGAAAAAATGACTTTGCTTACCACGAAAAGCTTCAGTAGCATTCAAGTAGTCTTTTTAAATTTGTCATGTTTTCAACAAACAGACATACTGGCATCGCCAGATCGTCTTAAACTTAACTTTATGATATTCTAGACCTATTTTTCGAGATGTTACAAACGGAATGAAAAACTTATATATACCCAGTATCACTAAGTGTAGGGTATAAAAAAAGATATTCCACGGTATAACAAATTAATTTCAATAATCTTGTTAATTGTTTTAGTCAATAGAATTTATTATTACTAATCTATTGGTTGTTGTTATGCATCAAATTGAAATAAACTTGGTATAACTGACAGTGGCGGATCCACGGGATGAAAAAAATGTCAGCAGAAGATGGAAAAAAGATTAAGAACAAAGGATTATTAATTGGGTATGAAAAAATTACCTCAGAATCTGAGACATATTTCCTATAGAAAAATTCTTTGATTCTGAAATATTTTTCCTATCGAAAAATTCTCAGATTTTGAGAAATTTTTCCTATAGAAAAATTCTCAGATTTCGAGACATTTTTCCTGTAGAAAAATTCTAAGATTCTGAGACGTTTTTCCTATAGAAAAATTTTTATATATTTTTATATTTTTCCTATCCAAAAATTCAAAGATTCTGAAACATTTTTTATAACGGAAAATTCTTTGATTCTGAGACATTTTTCCTATAGAAAAATTCTCAGATTCTGTGACATTTTTCCTTTTAAAAAATTCTGAGATTCTGAGACGTTTTTCCTATAGAAAAATTCTCAGATTCTCAAGACATTTTTCATACAGAAAAATTCTCAGATTCTGAGACATTGTTCCTATAGAAATAGTCTCAGCTTCTGAGATATTTTTCCTATCGAAAAATTCTCAGATTCTGAGACATTTTTCCTATAGAAAAATTCTCAGATTCCGAGACATTTTTCCTATAGAAAAATTCTCAGATTCTGAGACATTTTTCCTATAGAAAAATTCTCAGATTCTGAGAAATTTTTCCTATAGAAAAATTCTCAGATTCTGTGACATTTTTCCTTTTAAAAAATTCTGACATTCTGAGACATTTTTCCTATAGAAAAATTCTCAGATTCTGAGACATTTTTCCTATAACAAAAGTCTCAGATTCTAACATATTTTTCTTATAAAAAAGTCTCAGATTCTGAGACATTTTTTCTATAGGAAAAAAATATTCTGACACATTTTTCCTATGAAAAAATTCTCAGATTTTATTAAATTTTTCCTAAAGAAAAAGTCTCAGATTCTGAAACATTTTACCTATAGAAAAAATCTCAGATTCTGAAACATTTTTCCTATAGAAAAAGTTTTTTTCCTAAATTTTAATGTCTCTAAACGACTTTTAAATGCATTCGTGCACATGTCTGGTTAGTACTCAAACTCAACACTGTGGAGGATATTAAAAGATACTCAACAGCCACATATAGTCTTCTACTTATCTAGATATAAAGTAAAAACACAAAATTTACAAATATAATAAAAAACAAAACTTTTAATTCAAATCATTGTGTTTTCTTCATCCATTGATGATTATAATTGGTTTTAAAAACAACAATAAGGAATGTTTGAAAGTTGTCGAGTTTAGCCAGCAAAAAACTGCTTCCTTGGCATTGGAAAATGCTTCCAGTGTATAGAAACTGAAAGAGGAGTGCTTGAAAACTAATAGTTACAAAAAAATACGTTTAACAAAATGAAATTAAGTAAATAATATTTATTTCTAGGCGTCTATGAATACAGGAGTAGTAGTTTTGAACCTACCAAACTCCACACTAATCTTCATATCTCAGCATGGCGTCAAAAATTAAATATTTTTTGACGACGTGGTGCGATGAGAAGATTTGTGTGGAGTTCGGAATGTTCAAAGCTACTGCGCCGCATTTTTACTTCATATTTAACTAAATATCCAATTACATTCATAAGGCTCATTTCAGGACTTTGAAATTTGAATATTTTTTGGAGGTATATTGTTAATTTTTGTTATAACTTTGTTATTTAAAGCACTCCACTCAACAGTACTGCATACATTCTTTGCTGGATATATAAATTTCAAAAATGATTAACTTAATTTAAAATACATATGTTGAAAAAAAAGAAACAATATTTTTAGTTTAATATATCGTTAACAAAAATTTAATAAAAAAAAATTATCGCTTTGCTTTCATCCATGAAGGTAAAACTCGAGATTTTTGTATGGGCGCTTGAACGATCGGATCTTCAGATTTACATACAACATTTGATTTTGATGTTGGTGGTGGTGCTTCATCTTCAGAACTATCAGAACTATCTTCATATTGGTAAATGGGCTTTTTCTGCAATACCAACGAAGATGGCTTAATTGTCGGTGATTTAGCAATAGTATTCGAAGCAGAAGAACTTGGTTTTGCTTCATCTTCAATTTCTTTTTGTACATTTTCTAAATCAGCCAACAGTAAATCCAATTCAGATTCAGAGTTATCTTGTTTCTTATCAGTTGATGAATTAAACTGTTTTTCAATTTCATCACCAATTTGGGAAAGATCTGCATCATTGCAGTCAGAATCTTCTTCCCAAAGGTCATTGGATGATAGTCTTTTTCGCTTAGTTGTTGGCGATATAAGGCTATTTTTCAATTCACTTTGTGAATCTTGACTATAACATTCAGATTTTATTTTATGATCACCTTTAAGTAGTGTTCCTAAATGATTATTGGATGTTGTTGATGGCATTTGGCTGTTTTTAAATTTACTTTGTAAATCTTGACTGAAGGATTCAGATTTCATTTTATGTTCTCCATTAATTATCGTTTTCTTTTGTGCTGCACCACTGCCCCCATTCGTATGTAATGAATCGTTAATACAATCCAGTAACAGGTTACCAAACCGTATGTATTTAGCTTCATAGAATCCATCTAACTTACAGGCTTTTAATTCTTCCATAGTTTGGGGTTTTCGTTCTATTATTTGATTCAGTGCTATATTTGAGGCAATCATGTACGGCATTACATCTAAATCTGTTGCCAATTTACTACGCAGTCTAGAAAATAAGAGAATTTGTAAAGGATTTTAAAATAAAGATTTTGAAAAAACTATATCGATATCGAAAGTATAAATTTAAATTGTCTTGCAAGCCCGTCCGGTACTTCGTTACCGAATAATTATATGATGAGTAGAGCGATTTAGTAACTTTTTAGCGGTATTATCGATATCGTTTACTAACGAGAATTTTCGGTTGTTTTAGCAAATATGTAATTCTATAAATTTGTTAATTAACGACAGGAGTAAACGACCAAAATTGTTAATTTGAAGTCTGTTTATTTTGAAATTGTATGGAGAACCGACAAATTTCGTTTACTTTAACCTTAATTTTTTTGTTAATAAGTTAATATGTAACGACAAAATTCTATAGAAAAATGTTATAGAATCACTTTTAGCGACAACTGTCGATAATTATTAAATTTTGATAATATAACTACCGATTTTGGTTGTTAAAAAGTTTCTGAATTGCGCTATAGGATTGAGTCATAATTTCCGAAATTGTACTATACGGATTCTGAATATTATTTAATTGTGGTCGTTTAGAATAGTTTAAACAATAATTCTGAAATCCGCGCGTTATTGGTTTTTTTGAATCCCGGGATTCGGGATTGAAGAAAAATTTTCTGAATCCCGATTTTGGGATCCTGGGATTTTCGGGATATTTGAATCCCGATATTCGCGGGATTTTTAAAAAATTTTCGGGTTCTTCGGGATTTTAAAAAAATTTCAGTATTTTTTGTCACTTTGGCAAATCCACGCGTTCGTAAAGATTTGCGAAGTTCTGTTGAAGTTGTGAAATTCAAAAAAAGGTAGAGATTCCTTCTGTGAAGGATATTCGTATTCGGTCATCTTTCTTAACTTTCGTCTTGTCTCGTCGTTATCAATTTGTAGGTGTTTTGCCTTTTGAACTAGATTCGAGTGTTTTTTTTAATTTTATAGCGTGAGTAGGTTTGCCTGATTTACGCGTGAGCGTGATTGAATCCGGCGTGAGTCAAGCATGAGGGTCAGCAATTTTTTGTTTTTTTGGTGTGCGAATGGTAAGTGAGCGTGAGTTAAAAAAATGTGTATAAGTGAGTGATTCGATAATTGTTTGCGTGAGCGTGACTGAGTGTAAATCAAATTCCACTAACGTCTTGAAAAAACGTTTTTTTAGAAAAATCAAATTAAAACAGTTTACAACTTAAGGAGTTAAGATGTGTCAAAAGCCCTTTCTTCAACTTTTAAAACCATTAGTTTTTAAAATTTTTTGCAAGAGGGGTTTACCTTTTGCTATCACAAAAAATGGTATCAGACGAAACTTTTATTAAACTTTTTTCATTTTGTTCTACAAAATTCATATTTTCCCAGGAAAATTTTTTGGAACAGATTCCTATTACAATAGGTTCTTAAATATATTCTACGGTAATCGCAACAAAATTTTCTATGTAAAATTATTTTTCTCAAAAGCTACTTGCTCTAAAAAACGATTACTTTCGGGGCAATTTTAAACAAAAATCATTGATTCTGGAACGTTAAGTAGAATCGATTGCAGGGTAATATGATGCGTTCTGGAACCGATAATTTGGAGCAGAAAATTTTGCTGGGTTATAAAAATTATTAAAAGAAATATAAAAATAATTAAAAAATTTGGCCATTGTTTTTGTTTTTAAAATCCACTTTCAAAAAATGTATTGAAAATTCAAAATTTAAAGTAAAACTTTTGTTAAAATATACTTTTTGTTTTCTTGTGGTACGGGACATTGAGTATAAAAATAACAGTAAAAATATATCGAATAAAAAAAGTGAAAAAAATTTTTGAGTGAAAAACTTCATTCCATGTCAGTCCCAGATCCATTCCATTTTGTTCCCCGTAAGTAATTTGAAAACTTTGTTAGTATGTATTAATTTTGAGTGAAAAAAAAGTAATTAAACAAATTTTGAGTGGAAAATGTATTGGGATAAAAAATATATCAGTACGAAGACGAAGTTCAAATAAAAAAAGTTTAAGGCCGCTGTTCCAAAAAAAGTAATTTACATAAAAAATGTGAAAATGAAAATTTCCGAATTTTTTTGGTGTTCTAGAATTCACATCCGATTTTTTTTTTCGTTTTGTTTCACATAAATAATACATATACATTAGAGTGTTCCTTATTTTGGAAATGTTGAGATGGTACCCGCTCATTTTTTTCCTTTTGACTTAAAAATAACTCAGGAAAAATTTTACGCCCCTACGACCACGCCTTCGCTACGCGACGGGGCCTAAAAAATCATTTTTCCATACAAATTTTTTGATTTTTAATTTTTTTCTTATTAATTATTATATTATTTGGTTAGCTTATTCACGACAAAAAATTTGATTTTGGTGGGATAAGGCTTTCAGCTCTAAAAAAATTTTCGAAAAAAAAATTTAGAGCCGCGGGGTCCTACGGTAATTTTTTTACCGTAGGACCCCAACGGCTCTTAATATTTTTTTTCCGAAAAATTTTTTAGAGCTGAAAGCCTAATCCCACCAAAATCCAATTTTTTGTAGTGAATAAGCTAACCAAGTAATATAATAATTAATAACAAAAAAATTTTAAATCAAAAAAAAAAAATTTTGGTTTGTATGGAAAAATTATTTTTAAGGCCACGTCGCGTAGGGAAGGCGTGGTCGTAGGGGCGTAACATTTTTCCTGAGTTATTTTTAAGTCAAATGGAAAAAAATTAGCGGGTACCTTCTCAACATTTCCAACATTTTCAAAATAAGGGACACTCTAATATATATATACATATGTTCCCGTCGTTTCTATAAGGAGCATAGGGCCTAATTAGGGTGTTCAATTAATCGGGTTTTTTTTTTGTTCGATTAAACGATTAATCGAAATTTGGCATTTTTGAATTGTTCGATTAAACGAATAAAATTTTAAAATTATTCGATTAATCGAATAATTCCAAATTTTTAAATTTTATAAATTACGAAATTTTTTTTAATAATTTTAGAAAAAATTGGCACTTAAGAAAGTAAACAATATTAATTACAAGTATTTTAACATTTTATTAAAAAAAAACAAAACAAACGTAACAATTCACAAAACGTTTAAAACGATAAAAAGATAAAAAAAGGAACATGTATTGAGATCATATATAAGTTTATATGTACAAACAATTAAAAATATCTTTTAAAATAATCTTTCAAAAATAAAATGTTATTTAAATGTTTTGCTTTAAGGCGATTTTTTTCTTTTGTTTTTATAAAGGCAGACTTTGAGAAAACTCTCTCGCTTATTGTAGAAGTTGGTGATATTGAAAGTAGCGCATTAAAAAGCATGTTCAGTTTCTCAGATCTCTTCTTTGTTTTTTCTAAATAGATAAAATCGTCGATTATATTATTTAAGTCTTTTTTCGATTTTTTTGAATTTTGTACGCTTTTAATGGTTTTGTTTAACTCTGCTATCAGGCTGTCTTGACTTGAATCATCAACTGTTTCATCTATAATAATATCATCTGATACATTGGATACGTCCAAATTAACTTCTTTAGATTCAATGTCAAAGAGTCTGGCAAACAATTTATTTCCGAATTCTTTGGTTTCAGATTTTGAACAATATTTTAAAAAACTATCACTAGTAGGAATTGATCCCGAATTAAGATACAAAATAAGTGTATTCAGCACTTTTGTTCTTCGATCATTTAAACGATACTTAAGTCTTTCAATCAAATCATTTGCGAACGAATTATTTGCCTTTACCAAACTGTTGATTTAATAATGCCTTCAAATTCAATTATTGTTGCCGAATCTTTACTTAGCTCTTTAATAGCCACATCCAAAGGTTTTAAAGTATTGCTTAAGTTGGTCAAAACATGAATTTCGTTTTCTGTGAAACAAGCCAAATTAAAATCAGATAAAGCGTGATTCACACATTTATGTATTCGAAGAAAATTTTGAATCATATTTGATAAAGATGACCATCGATGGTTTACGTCATGTATAAGTTTTATCTCTTTTTTTTCTTGCAACACAACATAGGTTTGAAGTTTTTGTTGCTTTTCGTTAGATTTATTAAACAATTTGCAGCACTTACGTACACGATTAATAATTTCACTTATTTCAATTTTAAGTTCAAATTCATCTGCTATTTCTAATTCACCAGCTTCATCTCCATCATCACCCTGGCAGTCACTTTCATCGTCACTATCATCTACATTTTCATCCATAGTTGTTTTGTACGTTTTAGTATAGATTGTGTCAACAATCGCAAGGTGAATAGCATGGTTAATGCAAAGTTGAGACTCTACTGGCATATCATTACCATACTTTCGCATTGCGGCTGCACCATCGTGTGTAGAGCCGACAATGTGTTTTTCAAAATCTAGTCCAAAATCTTCCAATTTATTTTTTATGGAACAATAAATATTTGAAGCAGTACCCTTATTTTTCATTTGTTCTAAACCCAAATTATAAATATTAAATGTTTTTGATTCGGCATTATAATTTCTTAAAGTTACGTTCATGTATTTGATGTGGGATATGTCTGTCCACTCGTCCACTGTAATTGAAAAGCGTCCATTACTTTCTATTATACGGTGTAATTCCTTTACAATTTCATCTTTCTTTTTTAAATAAAACTTGTCCATGTAGCTCCAAATTGTTGCTTCACTTTCGGGCATATTTATGCCCTTCGATTTTAAAAGAGTCAATATAACTTTGGATTTTTTGAAACTTTTCACGGACATTCCGTCCTCTGCTATGCTTCTGCAAATAATTTCCTCAAGAGAATCGATGGAAGTATCTTGTTTAAAATATTTATTCATGGGACCACATGTAGATTCCTTTGATGTTGTTGGTAGAGCATCTTCTTCAAGTACTATGTTATGGTCACTGCGTAAGTGGTAAATTAGTGAAGATGTTGAAGAGCCTTTACGTTTATACATTTTTGGACACCTGTTACATTTAGCATTAGATTTATCCTTCGTAAAATATTTCCAAACTAAGCTCATTCTAAAGAGAGAAACGCATAATTTATTTTTTAAAAAGTAAATTAATATAAAACTTGAAGTTAACATACCTTTGTCTTTTTTTTATGTTTTGTTAAATTAAAATTATGATTTAATAGTATAAAACTGCTTTATTTGCTAAGCAAATCAGAAAGTTTGTTTGCAAAAAAAAAATCGTTTGGTTTAAAAACAAAACAAAAAACAGCTGTTTTAGAAGTGTGAATGAAAAATGTGTTCGAAAACAAGTGTAACAAAAATATATGCTGAATTACTCACTAAACATGACTGTTTTTTTTTTGAATTCCAACGGACAACCATTGGTTTGTTTATTTAACTTAAAAAATAATATACATTTAACAAAAAAACTATATATTATTATTGTTCGATTAATCGACATAAATTCTTCGATTAATCCTTTAATCGAAATTAGCAATATTTAATTAATCGAACAATTATTCGTCCAAAATTGTTCGATTAATCGAACAAAAATTAATCGGCTGAACACCCTAGGCCTAATTAAAATATGGTGAAAGTAAAACGAATGCACTTTTTTCCTAATATTTTTTTAAATTTTAATTATTCGATTTCAGCTTTGAATTAAAACGTGATCAACAAAACCCTCAACTTGATTTCATGTGATTCGAAAATTTTCATGTGAATTGAAAAGTTGTGAAAGACAGAAAAAAATATTGAATATGTGAAAAAAATATTGAATAAAAAAAAAATTGAGTGAAAAAAAATTTTGAGCGAAAAAAATGTAAGTGAAAAAAAAATTGAGTACCCGGTTAGAAAAAATCACATATGTACACATATGAACACATATGATCGTCCATATATGTGCATGGACGAAAATTGAGGTAATATGTAGACATATGATCATATATGTTCACATTTGAACACTCATTATAGTACATATGTGTTCATACATTTCAGTAATTCTTATTTTTTTGTCATTAAAACACATTTTTTTATTTTTTAATTATACATAGTTTATTGTACATATTTTATTTGATATATTATGAGTTTCATACAATAAAAACTACAAAATCCGTACTCACACATTATTTTCGGATCAAAAAAGTCGATGGACATCTCCTTACGAAGCTTTTTTCCAATAGTTGTCTAACAGGATTTTGTTGTAATCTTCTAATTTCTTGGAAACATTGAACAATAAAAAATCCACATGCGAACAACAATTTTGAATAAGATCCTGATGTTGAATAAAGTGTAAAAAGAGTCACTTCAAAATAAAATCGCCTCGCTTTTACCAATAGAACCCTCTTACTTTACTGACTATTAAAAACAATTTCTCTTAACACGATTAATTAGATTCATTCCATTCAAAATAGCACTGATTGAAGATGGGTTTCCTGATCAGAAATTTTCTGGAATGAAAAGTAAAGAATTTCATTAACACAAATTACTCCTTATTAGGAATGGAAAACGTATCAAAACTTACTTGTACTATTGAGATTTCACATTTTTAACGAAATTTCCGCAGAAATATTGGCTTCAAAAATATTTTTTTGTAAAACTAACCGAAAAAAAAAATAAAAATACAAAATAAATAAAATAAAAAATTTTGACATTTTGCTTTAGAAGTTTGAATCAACGAATTTAGAATGTTTTAAAACAAAATTAGAAAAACAATTCAAATAAAAAGACATGCATGCAATGGAACATTTTATGAAAATTAACTATTTTCTTTTTGCATTTTGGTTCAACAAAATTCAAATTGTTTTAAAGCTGATAAAATCGTATGGATTTTTATAGCGTCCATGACGAGGTCTTCCAAGCTTTGCAATTGGTTTAAATTAATGGACACATATATTTTATTTTTAACAGAGAATGTGAGAAATTGCATATGTATGAAGATATATGTCACTTATTTGGCTCCAAATGCTATCATATATTTACTCGATGTATGAATGTATGATTCCTTATATGCTGACATATGCACCGAACATGCTCATACATGTTTCATATGTGTTCATGAATGTTCACACATGAATCCATATATGTTCATATGTGCACATATGTGACGATTTTTACCTGGGTGGGTAAGAAAAAAATTTGAGTAAAAAAACTTTGAGTAAAAAAAAATCATTTCATGTCGTTCCCTGATTCATTCCATTTCGTTTCCGTTACATTTTATTTCGTTCCATGTAGATTTCATCAATTTTCGTATAATACGCGTTGAACAAATATTTTTTTTTTATTTTTTATCTCAACAGATTTAATAAGTACCATTTTACCCAACTTTTGCTCATTTTAACTTTTCGTCAATGTTGCTCTATATCTCAGTTTTTTTTTTTTTTGTTAAAATTTTTTACATAAAAAAAATAAAACCTTTTGTTCTTACCTTATTAAAGATTTCATCAGTTCGCTATTCTCCACTTTCAAATTTAAAACATTTGCAGCCGATGCTGGCGGTTGCTGAATTGTGGATGACATTTTAGCTTTCTTTTGTTTTAAGAATTTTAAAACCTCTGTATAGGGTTCAATTTTAATGGCTTCTCTCTTTGTCGGAACTTTAGCTAGCCATTTTTCAGCTGTTGTAGTTAAATCCAACAGTGTATAACCACCAAATGCACTTTGTTTGGTAATATTTTGTGTGTAACCTTGAGCTTGTAAATTTTCTGATAACATTTTAAACCAGGCATCTGACTTTGCGGAACCTTTGCCAAATAAATAGTGTGTATGATAATGTTTTGGTAGCTCTTGTCTCTTTGAACCTTTTAGTATTAAAATGATTTTTCCCAAACCAAATCTTCCTTTTAGGTCTTTTAACAGACTTAGGAATATAAAAGCATCCTCAGTAATGTTTAGTTTACCATCATCATCTAGCCCTTCATAGATTTGACGGTAATCGACTTTATTTGATAGAAGAAAACAATTGTCGCAACAATCTTTACGGGTTTGTAAGGTATCAGCAACGGAGTCGTCAAAATATTCCAAAATGAATTTACGACGACATGTTGTTATACGCGTGTATGAGGCCATTTTCAAGGCAAGATTTTCCAAATGCATTAAATGTCTGTGATTGTTATTCGATTCTTGGCGTATACGTTGATGTGTTGTCCAATCAGATGAATTATGAAAGAGCACACATTTCGAATGTAAACCATCGCGACCAGCACGACCAACCTAAAAATTAAATTAATGGGGAAAGAAAATTATTCTGTAAGAAAAGAATCTACATAAATAATTGCAATTAAAATAAAATGTCGTAAAATTTTTCTTATATTTTTTATAAATATTAGAACTTTTCCATGAATGGACTACACCATTTATAGATGTAATTGGAAAATTATCAATTTAATTTCTTCTTTTCTATACCAAAAATCTTTTAAATTCTGAGATTTTTTAACAGAAAATGTATTACAGAGTATAATTGTGTTTTCTTTTTTCTGGCAAAAAATGTGCATTTTTTTGGCATTTTGCCCCAAAAATGATGTTTTTGTGAGTACAAATAATGCCATTGGCAATAAATGCTAATGTTTTTTTTTTACATTAGTTGGAACTAATGAAAATTCAATCCCAATTAAAAATTCCCATGTATGTTCTTTGGGCCCAATGACAAAATCAGTCAATGTTTAATAGCCCCCACACAAACGTCCCCTTCAAACTTGGCTAAAATGTCCCAAATAACAATAATATAACACCGCCCAGCGACGTATCCAGGAATTTGAAAAGGGGGGGGCACAACTTTCAACATTTTTTTCATCTCGTTTTTATATATATTTATCTAGGACTCCCCCCCCCCCCCCCAATCACGATTTTATCTTTATTAATGTAAAAAAATGTCTTGGAATACAGAATTTTTTTTAATAAAATGTCTAGAAATCTCTAAATCTTTGTACGCGAAAAGTGTTTGAATCTACAGAATTTCATTTGAAAAACTAAATATTTGATGAAAATAATGTCTGACAAATTCTCAGATTCAGAGATTTTTTAAGACACGGTTCTTGGAAACAATATGTTACCCAAAAGTGTCAGCATCAGTAATTTTACATTGGAATTGGTATTTGCGATACATATCAAACTCTTCGATTAACCACTTTTTGCAAAAATTCATTGAATTGCAAAAAATGAGAAAAGATATTTCCAAAATCGAAATATTTGAACTAAAAAAATTTTCCCTTCTTATTCCAAATCATCTTACCAAAGTTTTCAAGCGTATAGCATTTTTTCCGATATTCGATATATCGAACGCGCATTTTTTTGGATCTTCTGCTATGTATTCGTAAGTTAGCGCGTCCCATTTTCGAAACATTCAAGTTTGAAGATTTAAAAAAAAATGCTAGAAAAAGTGTCTTAGAATCTTATAGTTTGAAAATTGTTTGTAGAAATTTATTTTTATGATCCTGATACTTAATTTTTATTAGAAAAAAAAAAACAATTTTATGTGTTTTTAAACATATTTTACTGATATTTCAATTGAAATGACTTTGTTTCTTTTTTAAAATTTTTTTGTTTAACATTTTTTATTAAATTTTAAAATTTTTCAAATCGAAAAGGGGGGCACGTGCCCACACCCTGTATGCGTCCATGACACACCCGACAGCCAATATTAAACATGAACCGGATAATATAACCAAAAAAATACTTACACTTATTTACCAAATTTTTGGTAAACATTTAACTCACCAAGTGCTTTTGCGTAATTTAGCAAAATTTTTTAGAACAAAAACTTGGTTAAATTACGCAAAAGCACTTGGTGAGTTCAATTTTTACCAAAAATTTGGTAAATACATGTAAGTGTTTCTTGCGTGTACGTCTGAAAGTAAAGATTAAATGGAGTAAAACTGCATTTACAGTTTTAAAGGACTTCAAAGTTTTAAAGGATTACATTATTTAAAATATTTTTTTAATATTTGTACTTGCCCTAGGATACCACTGCTGATGGCAAATGAAAGAGGAGGATCTCCCCTAATTTTTCCATTTTTTTTTATTTTGGCATATCAGTATAAAAGGATGTAAATAACGTCCTTTGAATACTTAGTCATTTTGTTGAAAATTTGTAATAATGTTAAAGGATAAAGTTTTGAAAGGACGTAACATACCTCCTTTTTCCTGCTATATAAAAATAATAAAATAGGAAAATTAGGGGAGGTGCTCCTATTTCATTTACCATCCTCAGTGGCATCCTAGGACAAATACAAATATTAAAAAAATATTTTGTAAAATTTAGTCATCCAAAACTTTGAAGTCCTTTCAAAAGGAATCAGGATCACGAATTGAAAAACTGTCAATTCATTTTTACTATATTTAGTCTCTATAGTTTCAAACGTATTTTATTCAGTTCGTGTTTAATGACTTTTTTCATTTTTGTCGGAAGGTGTAATAGGTATCCTTTCGAAAATTGACAGTTTAATGTATTCTGTGTTCATACATATATCGCATTTTAAATTTATTTACTAATAATTTCCATACAAGTTGTTCCTGATATTCACATAAATCACTCAAAATACTTGAAAATGGGAGATATCTGTTTTTTTTATTTAATTCATGTATTTGACTAAAATAATAAAAATATATAATATAAAAATGTTTACCGATATTCAGTTACATTGGACTACAAGCAACAAATACCGGCCAATTTAACTCAAATTTAGTTTGAGTGTATTTTCTATAGTAATAAAATATCTAACCGAATATAGATCAAATCGGTCGATGTTTGGACCTAGGACCCTTTTACAGACAAATTCTGGTGTAGGGTATTACATGATCGGTCTTGACCAACTATAATTTTTTTACATGTTTTATAGCAATGGTGCCCAAACACTTGTTAAAGATCAAGAATGATTCGGCTTTGTACACGGACACAATCCGAACGACAACGAAACTAACAACAGAGAGCGTAAAAAACAAAAAAACTCCTTAGTTGTTTGCCATCATTCAAAGAAGCAGGTCGATGTCGCTTTGATTGATAAAAAAACTACACAAACAATATTTATTGTTGTTATGATTTCTTTCAGAGCAATAGTACTAATACACTCTCATATTTGTTAAAAATTGCCACTATATTTCGTTTCTCTTTTTGGGCACCAAAATTCCGATACATTTATAGGGAAAATGTATCGGAATTATGTATAGAATTTGTTAAAAAACCGGTTAATAAAATATATCAATCTTTATTAACATACCTCTTGATAATATCTTTCCAAATCATTTGGTACTCCATAGTGTATAACAAGGCGTACATCAGGTTTATCAATGCCCATTCCAAACGCCATTGTAGCCACAATAACTTTTACAATATCCATTGAAAATTCATGATGGTATTCTCGTTTTTGCTTCAATGCCAATTTTCCATGATAATAATGACATGGTACATGTTGTTGAACATTTTTAGCTACCGTTTCGGCGAAACTACATGTATTACAGTAGATAATAACAGACCCTTGTTCACCAAGCGCCCAATTTACATGTGTGCCAATATCGAGCCAAACTCCAAGACCACCGCGCAAAGAAGATCTTTGTCGCACAATAAATTCTAAATTTGGACGATCAAAGCCTGAGTTCATAAGTTGAGGATGTCTTAATCCTAATTGACCACAAATATCATCGCGTACTTGTAATGTAGCTGTTGCTGTTAGGGCTAAAATTGGTACCTGTGGTACTGTGCGTCGTAGCACGTTCAACCTGCGATATGCCGAACGAAAATCATGACCCCACTGTGAGATACAGTGAGCCTCATCAACTGCCAACAGCACCAAATTATTACCAAGAGCCTTTAGTAGACTTTGGCCACATTCGCCAGTTATATACTCTGGTGTGGCATATACTAAATTAAATTCTAAATTTAATATACGCTTTTCAATTGTACGATCACTCTGAGCAGAACCTAGAAGACAGGCTTTTTCTCGTGTTAAATTCAAAGCTCTTACTTGATCTTCCATTAACGAAATGAGCGGTGAGACAACAATCGCTACCTTATCTAAAAATACGGCTGGAAACTGGTACGTCAATGATTTACCATAGCCTGTTGTCATAACTGCGCAGTTATCCCGAGCCTCCTGCAAAATCGAACGTATGATGGTCCATTGTACGGTACGGAAACTTGTATGGCCAAATTCTCGTTCTAAACAATTTAAATATTTCTGTGGAACTTCAGCTACGTTGGGTACTTGGGATTGCGTCAAACAGGAGCCAGGCAAATGATACAAGTTTTGTAGATTTTCGTCCGCTTTCTCGATGTCATCTCTTTGCTGCTGTTCCGATTCCCGCTGTAAAGCTAATGTTCTTTCTTTTATATCGGCGAAGGCAGCAGCACGTTCCAAATCCGCCAGCTTATCTAGCATTTCCTGTGTAAACAATTCTTCCTCTGTTCCAGAAGCGTCGTAGGTAACATCACTTTTATTAATCAAATCATCATCTGAATCGCTTTCGTACATAATTTCGTCTTATAGGTATGCAAATTATAACACCTTTTAAAATTTGTTTCAATCTAAATATAAAAAAAAAAAAAAACTACAAGTTTATTATTTTTGTTTTGAAAGCGCTCACTGTTTCCAAATTAATTGTTTACCTATCTTATGGCGTTTTCTTTTCTGGCAAAAAATGTCACATTTTACCGTCCCTTTAAAAAATATTGCACTTTTTTTGTTCTTTTCTAAAAAACTGGCAACACTTTAAAAATTTATTACACCGAAAAAATTTCCCAGTTGGATAGTTACAAAAAACCCCAGTTGATTTGAAATAAATTTAAAATAACTGGAATAATCACCAATAACTATTAAACCCAGTTAATTTTAACAGTCTTTCAGTTACCTGTAAATCAAAATTAATTTTATTGACAGGAAATTTAAAAAAAAAAACTTCATCAACAAATTAAATAAAACAGATACAAATAACAACAAATCTTTGGTAAGTTTCTATTTATTATTTTGTATTTTAATTTTTGCAAAAGTTAATAAAAAAAATTATTATTTTTTAGATCTTGATGAAGGATGTGAAAAATCGGAAGCTATATGTGATGACGAAATCGGCGAACTTGCAATTTAGTGTCGGGTTGGTGAGGCATTTATTTCGAAATCGTTTGGTAATTAGAAAAATAAATTAAAGTTTAAAGGTTGTATATTTTAAAATAAAATAGATCTTTTATTCCACTAAAAACGTTAAAACCCAATTGTCAATTTTCAGCTAGTTATTATCTACCAATTTCCAAATTTGTCGAGCTTTAATTAACAACTTGTTGCCAGTGACTGGAATCATAGTTAAATTCAAAATAGAATAAAAAATTAGTTATCATTAACTGAGCCAAATCAACTGGGGCTCAGTTAGGTGTATTTTAACTGGGAATTAGTTAATAAATTAGTCAGCAGTAACTGGGAAATTTTTTGGGTGTATGTTTTTTTCTAAAAATGTTGCATTTTTAAAGTTTGAAAATGTCACACTTTTCCCACTTTCATAAATTGACGGGGTAGTAAAATTGCCTTATAAAAACAGCTGATTGCCAATATTTTGGTTGAAAGAAAAATTTTCTCAATTTTTTGTTTTTTTGTAATCACAAAACTGGCAACACATTAAAAGGGTTGTGGCTACATTTTACAAATGATACTATTTTAGGGTGCAACATTTTGTCACAGACTAATACAGACTCGACATAAGTGACAGGTGTCAAAAAAGTAATTCTGAACCATATGGTTAATATTTTCAAATTATTCTACGAATTAGGTTAGAAAGAGAAAACTAATATAACGCGCCATAAAAAAAATAGATGCCAGATCGGTTTTTGTTGTTTCACTCACTCCTAAGTCGTAGAAAGTGTTGCCATGTTAGTGTAAAACGGACTAAAAACCGCTCTGTTTTCTCCTAAAATCGCTTAGTTTTTCCCCATTTTTTTCTCATTAAACTCTACTGTCGAGTCTGTTTATTGTCTGTGATTTTGTTTCAGAAAAGAAAACGCCATTAGAGAATAATCACAATTGAAGCGGGAAGCGGAAAAACCTAGTTTTGAGTATGAGTGTGCAATTACAATTCTGGCGTTGACTTTGAATTTTGTGTAAAGAGAGGGCGTTTGATTTAAACAAAGGCTTTGGCTTTGAATTTTGTTCTGGCGTTTGTTTGTATACACACACACAAAGAAGAACAGAAATATAATTATTTGGTGGAAGAAAAATAAATTTTTCCTGAAAATTATTTTTTTTTCGGTGAAACATAAAACTCCTTTGGTTTTGTTATTGATATTTTTTGATACTTGTTTTTTTTTATAATAATTGGCGGTAAATTATATTTTCACTTTCTTTTATATGTACTTTTCTTCTAATTTTCCAATACACAGATGTGTTTCATAAACAAGATATGAAACACATCACAAAATCAACCCTTTTTTGTAAAAGACTGGCAACGCCAAAGCAAGAAAAAAATACTCACGAGAGAGCAAAGCCAAGAAAATAGAATTGATTCTATTCTGGCTTTGAAACGCTAGCGTTGGCTTTGAATTTTGTTCTACATACAAAATGTATGGGAACGAGCAAAATTCAAGGCCAACGCCAGAATTGTAATTGCACACTGAGTGTGCAATTACAATTCTGGCGTTGGCTTTGAATTTTGCTTGTTCCCATACGTTTGGTATGTACAGCAAAAAACGCCTGCGTTGGCTTTGAATTTTGCTCTACACACAAAATGCATTGAAACAAGCAAAATTCAAAGCCAACGCCAGAATTTTAATTGCACACTTAACCATAGAATTTCTATGGTATGAACAGAACAAGCCCGGCACGACTTTTTCCATACGATTTGACAGTTAAAAACCGTGACCGGCACGACAAAAAATTAAAACTTATTTTATTTCATCTCCGGGCCACAGACTAAATACAGACTCGACAGTAGAGTTTTACAGGAAAAAATGGGGAAAAACTAAGCGATTTTAGGAGAAAACACAGCGGTTTTTAGTCCGTTTTACGCTAACATGGCAACACTTTCTACGACTTAGGAGTGAGTGAAACAGCAAAAACCGATCTGGCATCCATTTTTCTTATGGCGCGTTATATCAGTTTTCTCTTTCTAACCTAATTCGTAGAATAATTTGAAAATATTAACCATATGGTTAAAGAATACTTTTTTGACACCTGTCACTTATGTCGAGTCTGTATTAGTCTGTGACTTAGGAGTGAGTGAAACAACAAAAACCGATCTGGCATCCATTTTTCTTATGGCGCGTTATATCAGTTTTCTCTTTCTAACCTAATTCGTACACGCAAAAAAAAATCTGTGTAAGATTGAGCAATCCTACTTGGTAAAACTTTTTTCATACCAAAAAAATTTTTTTACCAAATTTTTGCTAAAATTATGCTTGTCGATGTTAAAGTAACATAATTCATTTTTTACTTATGTAAAATAACCAAGTAGCTTGCACAATAACGCAAATTACTTGCACATAAATTTATCGAAAGAAAACAACAAAAAAAAACAAATACAGACCGCCATTTACATTTTGTATTTTTGTGTGCGTTGTTCGTTTATTTTTTGTGTTATAAAAACGTAAAAAGGAAATTGATAAATAAAATAAAAATAAATTAATAAATAAAAATAAATAATAAGGTTTAATAGAATTTTAGTTAAAAATTAGTGTTTGGTAATAATTTTATATTTTTACAGGGTACTGCTAAATAAATTTTTGAAGCTATGGCGAATCCTTCACTACAATAAAGAGCGTGGACACCAATCCTGCCTTTAGTTATAAAATTAAAACCTAAAAACCCAAAGCCAATGTAGGCCAGACCTGTTTTGATGAGTTACAAATGGAATGACAAAAAGTAAGTGTTGCTCCATACCAAGGGTTAACTTGTTTTTTAAATTAAAAATTTGTGTTTTGTAATAATTTTCTATTTTTACAGGATGCTTTTAAATAAATTCGTGAAGCTATAGCGGATCCTTTACTTCAAGAAGAAGCGTAGGCAGCAGTCACTTGAGAAAATTGTACAAAAAGGGTCAGTTGGTCGGTGGTAAATTAAATCCTACACAACATTTATTATATTAATATGGATTTATTCTGTGAAAATTTTAAATTCAACAAATATACAAATTTTTACAAAAATTTATTTTAGCATAAATGTGCAAATTTTTAGCATTATTTTTAGTCATCTTTTCTAATAATTTTGATATATTTCACCATATCTCTTTTGGTATATTTTACCAAGTTTTTACTTAAATAGCATTAGCATTTTCTTCAAAATTTTTTACATAAGGGTTTTGGCTAAATTGCGAAAACTACTTCGTCGGTTGTAGTTTTAGCATATTTTTGGTAAAATTATGCCAGATTTTTGCTCACTCCGACACAGATTTTTTTTGCGTGTAGAATAATTTGAAAATATTAACCATATGGTTAAAAAATACTTTTTTGACACCTGTCACTTATGTCGAGTCTGTATTAGTCTGTGACACTACTGTCGAGTCTGTATTTAGTGTGACTCTACACTCAACCAAAAATCATTGTATTCCCAAAGAAAATCGCTGTAAATTCAACAGAAATCAGAAAATTTTGACCCTACAAATATTTATGTTGATTTCAATAAAAATTATTGTCAGTTTTTGTAAAAGTTGATCAACTCGTTTTTTTGTAAATCAACTCTTATTTTTTGTAAATTCAACTCATATTTTTGTTAATATAAGAAATTTTATTAATACAAAAAACTTGTTGTTATTTGTTAATATTCTTTTATTAAGCATAAATCACAATATTTTTGTATTATCGTCGGCTTTTTAAGCTGTAATATTTGAAGATTTTCACAAAGATTTTCACACACACTTCGTTTATACCAAATTCGCATTAATTTTTTTAAACATGTTTAAGTACTTAAACAGTTTATACCATATTCGCATTCATTTAAACTAGTTTAATTTTGCGTTTTCCCCATACAATTTTAAACACGTTATCTGTCAAAATAAAACACCGTTTAATTTTCAAGTTTAAATTGTATGGGGAAACACAATAATTAAAATAGTTAAAAATGAATGCGAACACCGTTTTACCTTAACAAGTTTAAATTTAAACATGTTTAAGTGGTTAAACATGTTTAAAAAAATGAATGCGAACTTGGTATTATTCATGTTATGCACTCATAAGCCATTCTCCAGTTTTCTGATGATACCAAACAAAATCCTTAAAAAAAAACAAAAGTTTTAATATACATAGTATGAATACATAAAGTAATCATTGTATTTTTTTACTTACCAAATATTTACAAATCAGATCCTATTTTTATTTATTTTTGTAATATTAAATATTTTTATAAAAAACAAACACATAAAATAATTTTATAAGAGATAAACACGATTCACATTGCTACACTCATAGAAATATCTTAGTAGAAAAATTAGTAAACCCATTGTAGATCAAGTTTTACAAAATATTGCCGTATTCAACAAAAATTAATGTTGATATCGTTGAATAATCAGTAAAGTTGAATCAACTCTTTACATCGCTTATACAGAATTCAATAGATAAAACCAAAAAAGAAAAAACAACCCTGCTCGTTCATTTTTGTATTATCAAGTTGGTAGCAATGCATTGCAATGTGAAATTTGTTTGTCTCTTATAAAATTATTTTATGTGTTTGTTTCTTATAAAAATATTTAATATTATAAAAATAAATTAAAATAGGATCTGATGATCAGATTCTGATCTGTAAATATTTGGTAAGTAATAAAATACATTGGTTACTTTATGTATTCATACACTCATAGAAATATCTTAGTAGAAAAATTAGTAAACCCATTGTAGATCAAGTTTTACAGAATAATGCCGTATTCAACAAATATTAATGTTGATATCGTTGAATAATCAGTATACTTGTTTCAACTATTACAATGGCTTCTACAGAATTCAATAGATAAAACAAAAAAGAAAAAACAACCCTGTTCGTTCGTTTTTTTTTTTTTATTATAACGAGTGAACGAGTGAGTTGGTAGCAATGTGAAATGTCTCTTATAAAATTATTTAATGTGTTTGTTTCTTATAAAATTATTTAATATTAGAAAAATAAATAAAAATAGGATCTGATCTATAAATATTTGGTAAGTAATAAATTACATTGATAACTTTATGTATTCATACTATATTAAAACGTTTTTTGTTTTTTTAGGATTTTGTTTTGGTATCATCAGATAATTAGAGAATGGCTAATGGGTGCATAACATGAATAAACGAAGTGTGTGTGAAAATCTTTGTGAAAATCTTCAAATATTGCAGCTTAAAAAGCCGGAAATAAAAAAAAATATTGTGATTTATACTTAATAAAAGAATATTTACAAATAACAACAAGTTTTTTTTTAATAATAAAATTTCTTATATTAACAAAAATATGAGTTGAATTTACATAAAATACGAGTTGATTAACAAAAAAACGAGTTGATAAACTTTTACAAAAACTGACAACAATTTTTATTGAAATCAACATAAATATTTGTAGGGTCAAAATCAACAATGATTTCTGTTGAATTTACAACGATTTTCTTTGGGAATACAATGATTTTTGGTTGAGTGTACTATATTATATTTTTGTTTGTTTTTTTAAGGCTTTTGATTTGGTGTCATTAGAAAACTGGAGAATGGCTTACGAGTGCAAAACATAAATAAAAGAAGTGTGTGAAAATCTTGTGTTGAAATATTGCAGCTTAAAAAGCCGGTGATAATTCTAAAAAATATTGTGATTTTTACTTAATAAAAGAATATTAACAAATAACAACAAGCTTTTTTTTATTAATAATATTTCTTATATCAACAAAAATATGAGTTGAGTTTACAAAAAATACGAGTTGATTTACAAAAAAACGAGTTGATCAACTTTTACAAAAACTGACAACAATTTTTATTGAAATCAACATAAATATTTGTAGGGTCAAAATCAACAATGATTTCTGTTGAATTTACAATGATTTTCTTTGGGAATACAATGATTTTTGGTTGAGTGTACCAACTCACTCGTCACTCGTTAATAATAAAAAAAAAATGAACGAACAGGGTTGTTTTTTCTATTTTGATTTATCTATTGAATTCTGTACAAGCGTTGTAAACAGTTGATTCAACTTTACTGATTATTCAACGATATCAACATTAATTTTTGTTGAATACGGCATTATTCTGTGAAACTTGATCTACAATGGGTTTACTAATTTTTCTACTAAGATATTTCTATGAGTGTACTGTCGAGTCTGTACACTCAACCAAAAATCATTGTATTCCCAAAGAAAATCGCTGTAAATTCAACAGAAATCATTGTTGATTCTGACCCTACAAATATTTATGTTGATTTCAATAAAAATTGTTGTCAGTTTTTGTAAAAGTTGATCAACTCGTTTTTTTGTAAATCAACTCGTATTTTTTGTAAACTCAACTCATATTTTTGTTGATATAAGAAATTTTATTAAAAAAAAAAGCTTGTTGTTTTTTGTAAATATTCTTTTATTAAGTATAAATCACAATATTTTTTAGAATTATCACCGGCTTTTTAAGCTGCAATATTTAAACAAGATTTTCACACACACTTCGTTTATTTATGTTATGCACTCGTAAGCCATTCTCCAGTTTTCTAATAACACCAAATCAAAAACCTGAAAAAAAACAAAAAAAATTATAATATAGTATGAATACATAAAGTAACGAAAGTATTTTATTACTTACACAGAAAAAAAACGTCGAGGTAATGTTATCTAAGCTGGCTTAGGTGAATTATTTTTGTATGATTATTAAAAGCCACGACTTATTACCTATGCCACAAGTATAATTTTACTTTACATTTTTATCTAATGGCCATGCAAGGTTTACTAATGAAAATAGGTAAAATTTCGAAATTATTTTTTTTTATTTTTTATTGTCAGTTTCAATTTTAATATTTTGAAAAAAAAAAAATGTCCAAAAATTAAATTAATTTAAAAATACTAAAATTTTATAAAATTCGTATATTAAATTTTTAGAAATTGATGTAGTGTATGAATTTAAGAATTGAAGAATGGGTACATGAATTTTTATTTACATTTACAAGTGATACACCCCAAAAGCAAGCAAAATTAAATATGGATTCTGGAAATCATTATTCGAAGGATTTATTTAAAACACCAATAAATATTATATACATTTGTTGCTATTTAGAGGTAAAAAGTGTAATGATTCTTTCCATGTGCTGTCTTTTAATATGGATCATATTTTGCTACCAGTTTCAGATTACAAGAACACATCACGGCCAAAAATGCCTTTATGGTACCGTCAGGTGATCTCTAATTGAATGGTGATATTGTTAAAATGCAAATTGACTGTGGGGTTATCAAGACAATGGAATTGGGAACTAAATCCAATTTGGAACACGCAAAAATGAGACCATCATAACAAGATCTACCAGTTTCAGCTTCTGCTACAGCATAGTCAAATCTCCCTTGAGGAGAGAGAAAATTAAAGAATGCCCACTGCTTTTTGCACTTACTTTGTAATGAGCCTTTTTCTATAGAAAAAATGTCTAGAATCTGAGGATTTTTCTATAAAAAAATATCTCTGAATCTCAAAATTTTTTCTATAGAAAATTTTTTTTAAAGAAAAATTCTTAGAAAAAATGTCTCAAAATTTGAGAATTTTTCTATAGAAAAAATTGCTCAGAATTTGAAAATTTTTCTATAGAAAAAATGTCTCAGAATCTGAGAATTTTTTATAGAAAAAATGTTCTAGAATTTTTTTTATAGAAAAATGTCTCAGAATCTGAGAATTTTTCTATAGAAAAAATGTCTCAGAATCTGAGAATTTTTCTATAGAAAAAATGTCTCAGAATCTGAGAATTTTTCTATAGAAAAAAGGTCTCAGAATCTGAGAATTTTTCTGTAAAAAAAATGTCTCAGAATCTGAGAATTTTTCTATAGAAAAAAGGTCTCAAAATCTGAGAATTTTTCTATGTCTCAGAATCTGAGAATTTTTCTATAGAAAAAATGTCTCAAAATCTGAGAATTTTTCTATAAAAAAAATGTCTCAGAAGAGAATTTTTCTATAGAAAAAATGTCTCAGAATATGAGAATTTTTCTGTAGAAAAAATGTCTCCGAATCTGAGAATTTTTCTGTAGAAAAAATGTCTCAGAATCTGAGAATTTTTCTATAGAAAAAATGTTTAAGAATCTGAGAATTTTTCTATAGAAAAAATGTCTCAGAATCTGAGAATTTTTCTATAGGAAAAATGTCTCAGAATCTGAGAATTTTTCTATAGAAAAAATGTCTCAGAATCTGAGAATTTTTCTATAGAAAAAATGTCTCAGAATCTGAGAATTTTTCTATAGAAAAAATGTCTCAGAATCTGAGATTTTTTCTATAAAAAAAATGTTTCAGAATCTGAGAATTTTTCTATAGAAAAAATGCCTCAGAATCTGAGAATTTTTCTGTAGAAAAAATGTCTCAGAATCTGAGAATTTTTCTGTAGAAAAAATGTCTCAGAATCTGAGAATTTTTCTATAGAAAAAATGTCTCAGAATCTAAGAATTTTTCTATAGAAAAAATGTCTCAGAATGTGAGAATTTTTCTAAAAGAAAAAATGTCCCAGAATCTGAGAATTTTTCTAAAAGAAAAAATGTCCCAGAATCTGAGAATTTGTCTATAGAAAAAATGTCTCAGAACCTGAGAATTTTTCTATAGAAAAAATGTCTCAGAATCTGAGAATTTTTCTATAGAAAAAATGTCTCAGAATCTGAGAATTTTTCTATAGAAAAAATGTCTCAGAATCTGAGAATTTTTCTATAGAAAAAATGTCTCAGAATCTAAGAATTTTTCTATAGAAAAAATGTCTCAGAATGTGAGAATTTTTCTAAAAGAAAAAATGTCCCAGAATCTGAGAATTTTTCTAAAAGAAAAAATGTCCCAGAATCTGAGAATTTGTCTATAGAAAAAATGTCTCAGAGCCTGAGAATTTTTCTATAGAAAAAATGTCTCAGAATCTGAGAATTTTTCTATAGAAAAAATGTCTCAGAATCTGAGAATTTTTCTAAAAGAAAAATGTCTCAGAATCTGAGAATTTTTCTATAGAAAAAATATCTCAGAACCTGAGAATTTTTCTATAGAAAAAATGTTTCAGAATCTGAGAATTTTTCTATAGAAAAAATGTCTCAGAATCTGAGAATTTCTCTATAGAAAAAATGTCTCAGAATCTGTGAATTTTTCTATAAAAAAAATGTCTCAGAATCTGAGAATTTTTCTATAGAAAAAATGTCTCAGAATCTGAGAATTTTTCTATAGAAAAAATGTCTCAGAATCTGAGAATTTTTCTAAAAGAAAAATGTCTCAGAATCTGAGAATTTTTCTATAGAAAAAATATCTCAGAACCTGAGAATTTTTCTATAGAAAAAATGTTTCAGAATCTGAGAATTTTTCTATAGAAAAAATGTCTCAGAATCTGAGAATTTCTCTATAGAAAAAATGTCTCAGAATCTGTGAATTTTTCTATAAAAAAAATGTCTCAGAATCTGAGAATTTTTCTATAGAAAAAATGTCTCAGAATCTGAGAATTTTTCTATAGAAAAAATGTCTCAGAATCTGAGAATTTTTCTATAGAAAAAATGTCTCAGAATCTGAGAATTTTTCTATAGATAAAATGTCTCAGAATCGGAGAATTATTCTATAGAAAAAATGTCTTAGAATCTGAGAATTTTTCTATAGAAAAATTATCCGATTCTGAAACATTTTTTTCTATATAAAAATTTTTAGATTTTGAGACATTTTTTCTATAAAAAAATTCTCAGACTCTGAGACTTTTTTCTATCGAAAAATTCTCAGATTCGGAGACATTTTTTCTATAGAAAAATTCTTAGATTCTGGGATATTTTTTCTGAGAATCAGATTCTTAAATTTTTTTTCTTTTTCTATAGAAAAATTCTCAGAAACTGAAATTTTTTTCTATAGAAAAATGTTTCAAAATCTGAGAAAAAATGTCTCAGAATCTGAGAAATTCTACAGAAAAAATGTCTCAAAATCAACAATTGTAATTTTTAATAAAAAAATAAAAAATTGTAATAAATTCTTTTGATTTTTTAATTTTATTAATTTAATAATGGGTGGAAGTATTTAAAGGTTGCATATCAACAAATTAATTTAGATAAATTACCTAAGTTTATATATAAATTCTTACTCTGCTCAACTTTGTAAAGTTTACAAAATTTGTTTGGAATGTTTCCTAAAAACATAGTTAATTTTTCGAACATATCATTTTTTAAAAATTACCTTGGCTTTTAAGTAATATTGTCTAAAAACTTTGTAGGCTCTATGTTATCTTGGCACTTAGATAAAGTTATACTATGATTTTAGGTAATATTACCTCGATTTTTTTTTGTGTGTACCAAATATTTACAGATCAGAATCTGATCATCAGATCCTATTTTTATTTATTTTTATAATATTAAATATTTTTATAAGAAACAAACACATAAAATAATTTTATAAGAGACAAACAAATTTCACATTGCAGTGCATTGCCACAGACTAAATACAGACTCGACAGTAGAGTTTTATAAAAAAAATGGGGAAAAACTAAGCGATTTTAGGAGAAAACACAGCGGTTTTTAGTCCGTTTTACGCTAACATGGCAACACTTTCTACGACTTAGGAGTAAGTGAAACAACAAAAACCGATCTGGCATCCATTTTTCCTATGGCGCGTTATATCAGTTTTCTCTTTCTAACCTAATTCGTAGAATAATTTGAAAATATTAACCATATGGTTCAGAACTACTTTTTTGACACCTGTCACTTATGTCGAGTCTGTATTAGTCTGTGGCATTGCCACAGACTATATACAGACTCGACAGCATAGAAAAGATTAGAAGGTACGCAGTGTTGTATTTGATGTATTTTCCAATATGGTGGCAAAATGCTTGTTCTTCCTCATCTCACACGCATTTAATATCAAATTAGATTCTTTGTTTATAAAAAATGGAATTTGACTTTCATTTAATTAAATTTATTATATATTTTGCTGTATTCAACGTTTTTTTTAAAGATAATACGCACTATTGATAGTTTAAAAACTTTTTTTTTTCTCTTTTGTTGTTGTTCTCCTTTATCTTGCATTGTTTTTATTAAACGTCAAAAGTTACATAATGTGCTGTCACTAATACTTATTCAAGCGAAATACGACTCTGTTTCATTTCTATTTTTTCTATGCTCGACAGTAGAGTTTTATAAGAAAAAATGGGGGGAAACTAAGCGATTTTAGGAGAAAACAGAGCGGTTTCTAGCTAGTTTAAAGCTAACATGGCAACCCCACAGACTAATACAGACTCGACATAAGTGACAGGTGTCAAAAAAGTAGTTCTGAACCATATGGTTAATATTTTCAAATTATTCTACGAATTAGGTTAGAAAGAGAAAACTAATATAACGCGCCATAAGAAAAATAGATGCCAGATCGGTTTTTGTTGTTTCACTCACTCCTAATTCGTAGAAAGTGTTGCCATGTTAGCGTAAAACGGACTAAAAACCGCTGTGTTTTCTCCTAAAATCGCTTAGTTTCCCCGCATTTTTTCTTATAAAACTCTACTGTCGAGTCTGTATATAGTCTGTGGCAACCCTTTCTACGACTTAGGCACAGACTAATACAGACTCGACATAAGTGACAGGTGTCAAAAAAGTATTCTTTAACCATATGGTTAATATTTTCAAATTATTCTACGAATTAGGTTAGAAAGAGAAAGCTAATATAACGCGCCATTAGAAAAATGGATGCCAGATCGGTTTTTGTTGTTTCACTCACTCCTAAGTCGTAGAAAGTGTTGCCATGTTAGCGTAAAACGGACTAAAAACCGCTGTGTTTTCTCCTAAAATCGCTTAGTTTTTCCCCAGTTTTTCTTATAAAACCCTACTGTCGAGTCTGTATTTAGTCTGTGACTTAGGAGTGAGTGAAACAATAAAAACCGATCTGGCAAATATTTTTCTTATGGCGCGTTATATTAGTTTTCTCTTTCTAACCTAATTCGTAGAATAATTTGAAAAACTTTACCATATGGTTCAAGACTACTTTATTGACACCTGTCACTTATGTCGAGTCTGTATTAGTCTGTGGCATTGCTACCAACTTGATAATACAAAATTGAACGAACAGGGTTGTTTTTTCTTTTTTGGTTTTATCTATTGAATTCTGTATAAGCGTTGTAAATAGTTGATTCAAATTTACTGATTATTCAACGATATCAACATTAATTTTTGTTGAATACGGCAATATTCTGTAAAACTTGATCTACAATGGGTTAACTAATTTTTCTACTAAGATATTTCTATGAGTGTATTTAGTCTGTGCCCAGTCTATGTAGCCTCGTAAAATGATAAACTCTGTAATCAGACCACAGACTAATACAGACTCGACATAAGTGACAGATGTCAAAAAAGTAGTCTTGAACCATATGGTTAATGTTTTCAAATTATTCTACGAATTAGGTTAGAAAGAGAAAGCTAATATAACGCGCCATTAGAAAAATGGATGCCAGATCGGTTTTTGTTGTTTCACTCACTCCTAAGTCGTAGAAAGTGTTGCCATGTTAGCGTAAAACGGACTAAAAACCGCTGTGTTTTCTCCTAAAATCGCTTAGTTTTTCCCCATTTTTTCTTATAAAACTCTACTGTCGAGTCTGTATTTAGTCTGTGATCAGACTATATGAACTGGGGTAAAAATTTATATTACTTAAAAATTTCACTATTATACTTATAAGTATAGAAACAGAACAAGCCCAGCACGACTTTTTCCATACGATTTGACAGATAAAACCGGTGGCCGGCGCCAGTGTGAAATAAAACTTGTTCTATTTTTTAAAGGTGGCAAAACTCATTCTAATTGGAAACCGTCCCCCGTGCCGTGCTTGTTCTGTTCGTACTATCTGCTCTGAATTGGGACTTTGGTAGGGAAAAGTAGAAAATTGGGAAAACGTCATGTGGCATCACCACAGACTAATACAGACTCGACATAAGTGACAGGTGTCAAAAAAGTATTCTTTAACCATATGGTTAATATTTTCAAATTATTCTACGAATTAGGTTAGAAAGAGATAACTGATATAACGCGCCATAAGAAAAATGGATGCCAGATCGGTTTTTGTGGTTTCACTCACTCCTAAGTCGTAGAAAGTGTTGCCATGTTAGCGTAAAACGGACTAAAAACCGCTGTGTTTTCTCCTAAAATCGCTTAGTTTTTCCCCATTTTTTCTTATAAAACTCTACTGTCGAGTCTGTATTTAGTCTGTGGCATCACAGTGCATACACTCGCACACACACACACACATGCATACACATAGAAATATGTGGAACTTAAGTTTTCGGAATGTCAAATAGTTTTGCTGCTTTTTTTCCATTGTCTGCGCATTTTTGCAGCAATTAATTAGTGAAAATTTTACTGTAAACATTTAATAAAAAATATTTAATTTTTGAAAAATCTGTTCAAAAGGGTATCAAGCACAAGTGGTGATAAAAATTCGGACTCGAAAAGTGTAATTTTTGTAATAATTGCAACTGAAAAGATGCCTTAGACACAGCGCAGGCAGCAACAACGCCTTTGGTGAATGAACAAACAAGAAGAGTAGTTGTTGAGTACAACATAGATATATGTATGAAGGAGCCCCCACTGAAACCCAACCCTATAGCAAAAACAAAACACATATATTGAAGAAAAATCCAAAAAAAATTAAAAATTTTGTTGGTTTATCTTTGCAAAAAGGGTCTCTAATTCAGTTTTTAAAAGAAAAATAATTCAAAATAAAGTATACCCACAAATTATCATTGTGAACAAAGTAAAAAAGTTTAGGAAGTGTTGAACAAAAAAAAAATCGAAACAAGAACACACACATACAAAACAGTCAAGAATCCATCAAAGATGGATGCTGATAAAAACAGTGGTGTTGGCGGAGGTGGTGGAACACAAGAAACTAAAGTGATCTATCATATTGATGATGAAACTACCCCATATTTAGTAAAAATTCCGATACCTTCGGCCCAGGTGACATTAAGGGATTTCAAAATGGTGCTCAATAAACAAAACAACAACTACAAATACTTTTTCAAGTCAATGGATGCCGATTTCGGAGTTGTAAAGGAGGAGATAGCCGATGATGCCACCATATTGCCATGTTTCAATGGCCGTGTCGTTTCGTGGCTGGTTTCGGCTGACGGCACAAATCAGTCGGACAATTGTTCCGATATGCCCAACAGTGAGTGTGGCGAAATTCGACAAACCATGGGTCGGCCAGCACAGCCACCACCACCACAGAAAATGGGAGGCGTCGGCGCTAGCATGGGCGTTGGGGGCTGTGTGGGAGGAATGGTGGGAACAGGAGGTGTTATAACGAATCCTATGATGCAGCCACCGCCACCTCTGACATATCAATCGGCCTCGGTACTTTCGAGCGACCTGGACTCGACCAGTCTATTTGGCACAGAATCGGAGGTGACATTCGATCGCGATCTTACAGACTATAGCAGTGTCCAAAGATTGCAGGTACGCAAGAAGCCGCAACGACGTAAAAAACGAGCACCAAGTATATCACGCACATCGAGCTACTCTTCGATAACCGACTCCACTATGTCGCTAAACATCATAACGGTCAACATCAACATGGAAGCGGTCAATTTTCTGGGCATATCAATTGTGGGCCAATCGAATCGTGGCGGGGATGGTGGCATTTATGTGGGTAGTATTATGAAGGGTGGCGCTGTTGCCTTGGACGGCCGCATTGAACCTGGTGATATGATTCTCCAGGTGAACGATGTCAACTTTGAAAATATGACCAATGACGAAGCTGTTCGTGTTTTACGTGAGGTGGTGCAAAAGCCCGGTCCCATCAAACTGGTCGTAGCCAAATGCTGGGATCCTAATCCAAAAGGCTATTTCACAATACCACGCACCGAGCCAGTGCGTCCCATTGATCCCGGAGCCTGGGTAGCACACACTCAGGCCTTAACCTCGCAGGACAGTATTATACATACCGACATACCCGAACCGATCAAAGAGCGTCTTGATCAAAACAACTTGGAAGAGATTGTCAAGGCAATGATAAAACCAGACAGTGGCTTAGAAATTCGTGATCGCATGTGGTTGAAAATCACCATACCGAACGCTTTTATCGGTGCCGATGCCGTTAACTGGGTGCTGGAAAACGTCGAAGACGTTCAGGACAGGCGTGAAGCACGTCGCATCGTTTCGGCCATGTTGCGAAACAATTACATAAAGCACACGGTCAACAAGTTGACATTTTCCGAGCAGTGCTACTACGTTATCAATGAAGATCGCAATCCATTGCAGTGCCGCTCCAATTTGAGCCATGCTGACACCGAAAGCATCACCAGTGACATTGGACCCCTGCCAAATCCCCCCATTTATATGCCATACTCAGCCACCTACAATCCCAGTCATGGCTACCAGCCCATCCAGTACGGCATAACCGAACGTCATGGACTCTCTTCGGGCTCCAGCAGTTCAGATGTCCTTACCAGCAAAGATATTTCGGCCTCTCAAAGCGACATTACATCTGTCATTCACCAAACCAACCAAATGACCATTGGCCACCACCATGGCTCCAACAAATCATCCGGTTCATCCAATCGTGGCGGTGGCAATATCAACAACGAACAGGAATCTTCCGTCTTCAATTATGTCTTGTAGGACGAGGAGGATTTCCTCTCGGCCAGAAGGCGCATGAGGGGACGTAACTTTAGACAGGAACTGCAATGAAATTATTTCAATCCTCGTTTTTATTGTCTACGTACATTTCTTCTTCAACATTATTATTGTGAATTTTTTATGATTTTTATATTGTTTCCTTCATTATTTGCCTTTAAACTTTTCTTTCTTGTACGCGTTTCTACAGAGTAAAATTAAAACAAAAGAATATGAAAAAAAAACCCAGTATACCAGATACAAAATCATATAATTATAATTATTTAATAGGAAAGTACATACATTCATTATTATTATTATATTTAATTATAATATTAAAATAACAAAAATCAAAGAAAAAAATGGAAAATAAAAAAAAAATAATTACTCAAAAATAATTTATTATAAATATGTAATAATAAATAAAACATACACATTTATATTTCAACTTGTAACACATAATAATATTGGAATTTTTTTACAAAAAAAAAATTGCAATTTAATATCATTTATATAAGAAAAGATTGTTTTATTTGGCTGTGCCGATTCAAAAGTACTCTCCACAATGCTTATTTTTTTATGTATTTTCCTGATTTTTTCTACTCTGTTGATTTTTTTTAATTTCCTAATTTTTTAGTTTTTCTGAATTTCCTTAAACATTGAGAAATTTTCTGAGTTTTCGAGCAGCATCTGTATTTTGAAGTGAATCAGTTGTAACCGGTCAGTCAAAGATAAGGCACGTATAAGCTACGACATTGCCTTATATATTTTTTAGTGAAAGGCGAGACTACTGCTTGGTTTTTTGTTGAGCTTGCCGGTTTACTCTGAATTGCGTCGGACACTGCTGGTCTTTTCATTGCAGCTTTACCATTGCGTCAATATAAACGACGGGACCTCCCGTTGTTCTTCCTTGCTGCTAAGCTATTGCCATATTTAAAAAAATGGAAGGTGCACCATCCCATTGTCCAATAACGCCCTCATTTAATACGTGGCTTCATAATGCCACATTTAGGCCTCTGTTCTATCTTTCACAACTTTTCAATTCACATAAAATTTGCCGAATCGCATGATATCGAATTCGGTGATCTGTTGTTCACATTTTCATTCCAAGTTTAAGGGCGGATTACTCAATGAAAAGTTAGCTGCTAACTGCCGATTGTCAAAATTTGTATGAAAAAGTAAAATTTAACGGAGAGTTATTTTTTAACGGAGCATTGAGTAATCCAGCCTAAATCGAATAACTTAAATTTAAGTTTAATTTAAACTTAAGTTAAAAAATATAGCGAAAAAGTGCATTCGTTTTACTTTCACCAAACTTTATGTGAAACAAAAAGAAAAAAAAAATCTGGAAAAAAATATAGAACACCAAAAATATTCGGAAATGTTCATTTTAAAATTTTTTTATGTGAATTACTTTTTTGGTACAGCGGCCTTAATTTAAATTTGTTAACCAAAAATTCAGTTTAAGCATTTTGTAATATTGGTTACTTGGGAGATGCCTCACCCTTACTCTGAATACGTCCATATTTGCTGCAGGACTTACAAAGATCGCATAATTCCACTTCAAATTTCGTTTGCATACTTTTAAGGACTTTACTTGGAATGATGTTATCCGAAATCATCCAAACTTTAAATGAATGGATTCCATTTTTTAGAAAAGTTTTAAAAAAGCTTTATGAGGATTTTATTTTAGTTTGTTAATTTTTTAAGTTCAAATTTTTAATATAATTTTACAGTGTATCAAAAATAGTACTTTTAAAATGCCTTATTTTTTGTGCCATCATCAATTTTTGCCTGGGCTGTAGTGTTTACCGGTAGTGTTAACAAAATTAGAGGCTTCAGAGATTCTTATAGTTAAGCATATTCTTGCCAAATTTTAGCAGCTTAGCTCTTTTGGAATGGACTGCAGTGTGATATCCACAGACGTTAAAAATTAAAGCGGCATTACAGTGTATGGAGAAATTTTATTTTCCAAAAATTGTGTGGGTTGGAATATTGTGTAATGGGTCTGCAAATGATATGGTTAAAATTTCGTAAAAATTTAAAAACTATGCCGTTCTACTTGAAGTCAAAGTTTCGAGTTTGGTCCAAGCATAAATACAAAATATTTTTTTTTTTTTAATTTAATTAATTCATATTTTTTATAGAGTATTTGCTGAAAAATATTTGGATAAAATATAAACTTTTTATAAGGCGCCCCAGTAGGCTAGTTGGTATCGTGCTAGCCTATGAGTCTGGGGGTCGTGGGATCGATTCCCACCAGAGGCCTTGGCCTGTTTCGCTACAACGCACATTGGTTCCAAATCAAAATCTAGCAGGACAAAAGTCCAAAAATTAGTGTCCTTAAAATTGGGAATTAATAGTGCTAGGGGCAAGCTAAGGGTGTGTTCTGATCAAACTAATAACCATTTTTTGGAATTAGGTCTTTAACTTTGTTAAATATGCGAATGAAATAACATTTTTGGTATCCAATATTTAAAAAAATAATATATGTATATATAAGTGTTCAACTAATAACATCATATTATCCATGTTACATCAATGGTTTCAAAACGGTTTATGTACAAGAAAGCTACAGATTTATACCTATTCTGGACATTAATAAGAAATTTATTATCGATCTTCTTCTTACATTTTTTGTACTTTGAAGTATGGTCAATAATAACAATATTTTTGAGGACTTATGAAACTTCCGCAGCTTGCCAAAACCGAATCCAGGCATATCATGTCGAATTACTACATACAACTTATAGGTAATTTATTACTGAACGTTGTCATGCAGACATTTCTTGCAGGTTTTTGCAGGTTTAAAATTAATCACAGTTTATATGAAAATAGATTTTCGCGTAAATTTATTTTTCTAAATAGAGTATCGAATTTTTGTAAGTTTTTGATAGCTTTTAAGTATTATAATTATGATTAGCTTAAATAAAGCATTAAATGTGATGTTTCCTATTAAACCGCGGCCAAAATTACACACTTCTACTAAATTCAAAAATGTCCGTCCGTCTGTCCGTCTATCCGTCTGTCCGTCTGTAGAGGACACGATACAGTCCAAAATAAAAGAGCTAGACTTCCGAAGTTTGGCACGAATATGTCTTATATTACTAGGCAGGTTAAGTTCGGAAATGGATAAAATCGGACCAAGGGGAAAAAAGTTCCCCCTTGGAGAACTAAACCAACCTAATAAAAATCGCATTTTTTGCAGGGTTTTTTGTACTTTTGCTAAGCAAATGCAACATTCTTCTCTCAGATTAAGTTCGATATCGCAAGGGGAAGGTGCTCCCTAACGTCTCCCACCAACCCCGCCCCCCAAAAAAAAACAAACCCCCCTGGATTTTTTTTATATTGTTTTTTTACATTTTGGAGGGTATAAAAGATTCGGCACAGCCGAATGTAACACTCTCACTGTTTTTTTCTATTTTTTTTTTACATTTTGGAGGGTATAAAAGATTAGGCATGGCCGAATTTAACGCTCTCACTTGTTTTTTTTCAATTACACTTCTCGACAAAAAAAATTTTTTTTTTAGAGATTACAAAACTTTCAAAAAATAAGTTTTTGCTTTTCATATTTCTGTTCTGCATATAAACCATTTTTGACATTAATGAATTACTGAAATTAGAAAAAAAAATAAAAAGTTGTCGATTAGTGTAATCGACTTAGAAAAATTTAAACATGTTTTTTGAACTCAGCGACCCCAAAAACATATAAAACGATGATAAAATAATTTTGTCCAGCTAGATTTGGACTTGGAACCACTGTGCAACGAGACGATGGTCATAGTCACCCGTCTCGGTTAGGTTAATTTAGTATATGATTTGTAATTATATGTTAAGATTCAATAAACTTTTTATGACATTACAGTAGTTTAGAGAGGTTTTAATCCACGACATTTTGCATTTATTTTTCATGTAAAATCTCGCCCTGAATCCAAAAATGAAGTCTTAAGTTTTAGAAGTAGAACAGCCTTCGAGATATTGCTAACTTTTTAAAAAAGTAGTTTTACTTAAATAAAAATTAGAGTCCGACCGAGTATTTGGTATCGGTTTTGGGCGAATATTGGGGTTTCGGCACAATTTTGGCCGAAATTAGCGGAAACCGAAACTTCTTGGTATTTAAAAATAAATATAAAAAAGTCGCTGAATTTTTTTAATTTCGTGTATCATTCCACTTGGTTTAGTTCACTTGAAAAAAAATATTAAGGGAAGTCAAATTTTTCAAGGTTATGCCACCGTTGGATAGGCATTAAAAAACCTTTCTTCTCATATGTAAACTTCATATAAGTAGCTTCTTAGCAAGAAGTGACTGAAAAATCCCAAAAACGATTTTTTCGCCATTTTTGGATCCATTTTTTTAACTTCTAAATCCCCGATATGGCCGATAAGACGAGGCACCCTTACCTTAGAATTGTCTCTTTTTATATACATTTTAAGTTTCATGGAAATCGGATCAGAAGGGTTAAGATAGCTCTTTTGGATTGGACTGCAGTGTGATATCCACAGACGTTAAAAATTAAAGCGGCATTACATTGTATGGAGAAACTTTATTTTCCAAAAATTGTGTGGGTTGGAATATTGTGTAATGGGTCTGCAAATGATATGGTTAAAATTTCGTTGCTGAAAAATATTTGGATAAAATATAAACTTTATAAGGTGCCCCAGTAGGCTACACCATTTACAGATGTAATTCGAAAAAGATCAATTGTAATTCGAAGATTCTACTTGTAATTCGAAGATTTCATTTGTAATTCGAAGATTCCATTTGTAATTCGAAAATTCTACTTGTAATTCGAAGATTCTATTTGTAATTCGAAGATTCTATTTGTAATTCGAAGATTCCATTTGTAATTCGAAGATTCCAATTGTAATTCGAAAAATATCAATGGAAATTCAGTTCATATTTTTCGAATTACAATTGGAATCTTCGAATTACAAATGGAATCTTCGAATTACAAATAGAATCTTCGAATTACAAGTATAATCTTCGAATTACAAATGGAATTTTCGAATTACAAATGGAATCTTCGAATTACAAATGGAATCTTCGAATTACAAGTATAATCTTCGAATTACAATTGATCTTTTTCGAATTACATCTGTAAATGGTGTAGTTGGTATCGTGCTAGCCTATGAGTCTGGGTGTCGTGGGTTCGATTCCCACCAGAGACCTTGGTCTGTTTCGCTACAACGCACTATAAGGAATTTAAAAGGAATTGTTGGCCAAAAGTCCAAATTTTATGTGTCACAATACTTTTTTTTGTGATGCCATTTTGAAGTAAACTATTTTAAAGTATGCTAGGATACATTTTTTTTTGTCAACCAAACCCTTTTACCGCTAGTTAGAAGGGTTCAAAACTAAATTTTTAATAATTTTTTTTTTTTTTGTTTTGGGGGACAAAATTAATTGCAATATTAACATACTTAAACAACTATTGAAAAATCCTATAAAATGTATTTTGATTATCAATAGACCAAATTATTTTTGTATGCAGAAGTTATTATTTTAAAATGCAGATTTTTATATTAGGTCCGTTCCACAACGTTACCGCGTGTGTCCGCGGGTACCCAAACCAGCCCGAAAAGCGTTCCCGTACGCAAAAATTGGGTAAATGAGAGAGTTTTTGAGAGAATAAATTACTTTCTCATTTTACCGAACTTACCCGCACTTTTTTTTCGGGTAAATTGGTAATAGTCAGATGTTGAAAAAACAGCTGATTTTTTTTGTGAAGCTAAATTGGAAATTTAAATAAAATAAAGAACTAAACCAAGGAAATGTGTTATTTCAATACAAAAAAAGATAATTTGTTATTAAAATAAACTTTTACAACTTGTTTTCTTGTTTAAAGTAATTTTTCTTACGAAAATATTTTAGCGTTATTGGTTTGTTTATATTTTCTATTATTTTGGGCTTGAAATGTGGTTTTTATCGTTCCCGTACTTTTGTGCATTTTTGTGGTATCGTGAGAGGTTTTTTGATTTTCTCTCATTTTACCGAACTTTACCCGGAAAGTTCTGGAACACACCTATTATATCGTGAACCTATATTCAAAATATCCCAACTCAATTTTGACAGAAATGAGTTTCCGATGGCAAATTTCAGAACAAAAAAATAATTTGTTGTCGTTTTACATCCATTTTTGTTATTCTGCTAACTCAAAGTACATATTTTTTTGGTGGAAATAAATGCCAACTCCCATTGTAAATTTCCAAAAAATTTTCAAAAAATTTAAAAAAAAAAAATTAGACCACATATCTTATTGCATTTGCCATGCTAAACACGAATCTTGTAAAGATTTTGATATCTAATGACTGGTTCTCGAGATATTGCCATTTTGAAAATATCGGTAAATAGTGTTTGCAAAAAAAAAAAATTGCTTATATTTATGTAACTTTCAAACTATTTATCAGATTGAAACATTATGAATGGGGCAAATAAAGTCAATGATATAAGCTTTCAAAATATCTAGTTTGTAGTGACCCTATTCCAATACAGCGTGAGTTACAGAGTGCCAAAGTTGACCACCCTGAGATTAAAAGGCTTTCGGAGCTAGTAACTTTTAAAAATATGCAAAGATTTTTAATTTTTTGTTCAGTTTTTGCTATTACCGTACTAAGGATAACAAAAACCAAAAAAAAAAAAAAAATTTAAATTTTTCAAAAAAAAATGTATTTTTATTTTCCGACAAAACATACCAACTCTAAAAAAATATTTGTTTTTTGATATAGTAATAAATGCCATCTCTGAAAAATACGCAAACAAGTGCAAAATATGAAAAATTTTGCATAGGTAAAAATTGTTTAGAATATTTAAACCAGTGACGGTCCGTGAAGTTGTCACTGGGTGTTCTCTAATATATAAAAACAGAAAATTTAAGTATAAAATTCGTGTTTTTCTGGACCTAACGCATTCCCGAGATAGGTAAGGATGGGATGTTACTAGTTTTGTATATTTTTAATTGAGATGCAGCCCAAATTCTATTTTATTGTCATTTTGTTGCCTCACCACATCGACAATTAACAAAAAACATTATTTCGCAAATAAATGGAGTACAAAAATTAATTTTGGATGCATGTCAACAAAAAAAATTAAAACTGAGGCTTTGTGTATCACGGGAACGTGTTACGTCCAGAAAAACGTATTTTATATACATAATTTTTATATTTTAAATAAGTAAAGAACACCCAGTGATAACTTCACGGACCGTCACTGATTTAAACCATCTTGTGGAAGGTACATTGTTAATTTTTGCAATAATATGCGAAATAACTAGTTTTTTAGCTCTCCTGAACAGTAAGCTTTTTCGAGTTGGCATTTATTGAATATAGTTCGACGATATAATTAATTAATTAATTTTTTTAATTTTTTTTTTTTTAAATTTAATTTTTTTTGGATTGCAACTTTTTTTTTATTAGGTCAAAGATTAAAGTGGTTATTCATAAAACCTAAAATATATTTAAAGTAGGTTTATTTGACAGATATTGCAGGAACAATTGTCAAATAAACCTACAATAAGTCTGTTATAAGTTTTATGAATAAGAGCCTAAGACAATAAACAGAAAATCAAAAACTCCTCGGCATTAATGTTTACCGTGACTGAACGCAATATTAAAATGTTCGCATTTAATCTCAAAATTAATAAAAATTATGACATTTGTGCATTTTTAAGGCCTAACAAAAAATTCCGCAAAAAAAAATTTTGGTAAAAAAAATCCGCGTTTTTTTTTTTTTTGTCAAAAAATATGTTCGTGCTTGTTTAAATACCATTTGGTGTTCAATTATGTTCACATATGGCAACCAGAAGCCGAATTAAAGCATTTTGTATTTTTAGGTTATGTTGAATGTACTGAAATTTTTGAGGTGTGCTTACATTTTCGATCATAACTTTTGAACCGCTGAACCGATATCGCTCAAATGCAATACCAAACTTCTCGGGAGAACTTCCAATAAATGTGTTAAGTTTCAGTCATCTCTGTGCAATATTTTGTCCGCGACAGCATTTTCCACAGACAGACAGACAGACGGACAGACGGACATCGTTAGAATGTCTTAAAATCGATCGGGCATCATGAATATATATACTTTATGGGGTCCCAGATCGATATTTCGATGAGTTACAAACAGAATGACAAACTTATATATACCCTCTATCACTAAGTGGAGGGTATAAAAATGACTGTATTTACTTATAATTGTAATTAAAAGGGGTATTTTTTGTATATGCAGCTTTGTGTATGCTATTTTCATATAAAGAAACACAAAATACGGCATTTATTTGTATTTACATATAATTAAATACAGTACTTTTTATTTTTGTTGCCAATGGTTGATTCTAGCCCTGAATATTACAATTTCACCAACTCCTCAGCAATAAATTTACAAACCAATAATTCAAACCTCAATTCAACTGAGAATAGTTCATTTGTTAACATTCGTAACTCCAATTCACACACAGATTTAGGTGATTTATTCGAATTTGAATGTGTAAATGAGTTTGATATCGTTTTGAGCTGTTCAAGAATCAAGTCTAATGCTGTTGGATTTGATAATATGCACCCAAAATTTATAAAAATACTTTTGCCATTTCTTCTACCTTATATAACATATCTTTTCAACAACATTATCATAAAAAGTTCTTACCCACTTAAATGGAAATATGCAAAGATTATACCTATTCCTAAATCTAACAAGGAATTTAGGCCAATTGCAATCCTTCCATTTCTATCTAAAGTCTTTGAAAAGCTGTTACATTCCCAAATAAGCGATTTTGTCAAAATAAATAACTTACTTACTGAAAGACAATCAGGTTTTCGTCCGAAGCATAGCTGTGTCACTACTCTGTTGAGTGTTTCTGAGGAAATAAGGCAACAAATTGATACTGGAAAAGTGGTTCTTTTGGTACTCCTTGATCACTCGAAAGCATTTGACACGGTAGATCACTTTATATTATGTGAAAAACTGAAACATATGTTTAATTTCAGTAACACCTCAGCTAAACTTATGTCTTCGTACCTATCTGATCGTTCACAATCAGTATTCCTAAGTAACCATAGATCTACAACAGTCTCTGTATCAAGAGGTGTGCCTCAGGGCTCGATTTTAGGGCTCCTTTTATTTTCCATTTATGCTAATGATCTACCGGCTAAACAAAAATATTGTAATATACATATGTATGCTGACGACGTCCAGGTATATCTCAGTAGCACAATTAAAATGCTGAATACATCAATTTCAAAGCTTAATTATGATTTAAGCAACATACATAAGTGGGCATCTGCAAATGGGCTTTGTCTCAACCCGCAAAAATCTAAATGCATCGTTATTCATAAACGATTACAGAATCTTGATCGTGTTTTTGACGTTAAACTTAATGACGAGCAAATCCAAGTCGTAACCTCTGTCAAAAACCTTGGAATTACATTTAATGACATCCTCTCCTGGACGAATCACGTAAACAATGTTGTGGGAAGAACATATGGAATGTTACGAACACTCTGGGCTACTCATCACTGCACCCCATTAAAAATTAGAATGCTTCTTGCTAAAGCTTATTTAATACCATCTTTGCTCTATGGATGTGAAGTTTTCTCTAATTGCGATGCTGCTAGTAAGCGTAAACTTGAATCCATTTACAGAAATATTGTGAGATATATCTTTGGTATTAGAAAATATGGCTCAGTCACCTTATTTAACACAAAACTTTTCGGAATCTCTTTCGAAAACCTCCTTCAACTACGAACTCTTTTATGTTTTCACAAAATTGTCTATGACAAAACACCAAAGTATCTACATGATTTACTTAGATTTGGAAGATTCAGTAGGGGTAAAAGAATTATCGCCATTAGATATAGAACGCTTGTATCTGAGTGGCAATTTTTTATTAATGCCATACGCCTTTGGAATGACTTACCACATTACGTCCAGCTATATAGTAACGCATCAAAATTTAAAAATGAAATTCTTAGATTATACGCTTAATTTATGTAATGATTTTGTTTTTTACGTTTCGAAATTTTAAAATTTTTAATTAATTACTACTACTTTTATTATTTTTTTTTATTTTTTTATTTTTGATTATTTTTATGATAAAATTTAAAATTTTTACTAAAATGTTTAAAGTTTGATTTTATACACTCAAAAAATTATGTTAGTAAAATCAACTGAAAATGTCAGTTAAAATAACTACTTTGTAAGTTATTTTGGGGTCAACTACTTTTTCAGTTAAATCAACTAACAATGTTAGTTATTTTAACTGACAAAAAACAACTGACTTATGTAGTAAAAACTACTTACATTTGTAGTCAAAACAATTAACATGTAGTAAAAATAAAATAATCAATATTTAATTTTTTTTCCAAAATTTTTCAGAAAAAAAAATTGAAGACCTAATTTTTTCCAAGTTTGTTTTTTTTTTTTTTTTTAAGTTGTGAAAAATAACAAAAAAGAAAATTTGTTTTTATTTTTTGGAAAAAAACTGAATATTTTTCAGAGATAAAAAAAATAAAATTAACTATTTTAAATAACTGTTACTACATTACAGTACTTTTTTGTTAGTTATTCAAAAAAACGACTTAAAATAACTAACAGAAATAGTTGTGTGATATTTTTCATAGAAAAACAACTGACTTTGTAGTTGAAAACAACTAACTACTGTAAAATATACAAACAACTAACATGTAGTAACTTACATAATTTTCTGAGTGTATTATTTATTTATTATAATTAATAATTTTATATTTTTTATATATTTTCATATTTTTTTATATATCATTTTGAATTTCATATGTAATTCTTATAAACAAATTAACCTGTTTAGCTTTATAAAATCCTATGCTGTAATTATAAGATTTGATCTTGTAGCATAGGACAGTCAATGAAATAAATAAATAAATTACAAAAATATCTGCTGCTTGCTGCTGCATTGTGACGTAACTAACAGCAATTGATTTTCAAAAACAGGGTTGTTCTTAGCCAACAGATTTTAAAAATCATTATGAATAAACTCTATGCTAACATTTTGCTAAGGATAAAACACATTCTACACCATTTTCAGATGTAATTCGAAAAAGATCAATTGTAATTCGAAGATTCTATTTGTAATTCGAAGATTCCATTTGTAATTCGAAGATTCCATTTGTAATTCGGAGATTCCATTTGTAATTCGAATACTCCAATTGTAATTCGAAGATTCCATTTGTAATTCGAAGATTCCAATTGTAATTCGAAAAAGATCAATTGTAATTCGTAAAAGATCAATTGTAATTCGTAAAAGATCAATTGTAATTCGTAAAAGATCAATTGTAATTCGTAAAAGATCAATTGTAATTCGTAAAAGATCAATTGTAATTCGAAAAAGATCAATTGTAATTCGTAAAGATCAATTGTAATTCGTAAAAGATCAATTGTAATTCGAAGATTCCAATTGTAATTCGTAAAAGATCAATTGTAATTCGAAAAACATCAATTGTAATTCGAAGATTCCAATTGTAATTCGTAAAAGATCAATTGTAATTCGTAAAAGATCAATTGTAATTCAAAAAAGATCAATTGTAATTCGTAAAAGTTCAATTGTAATTCGAAAAAGATCAATTGTAATTCGAAAAAGATCAATTGTAATTCGTAAAAGATCAATTGTAATTCGAAAAAGATCAATTGTAATTCGAAGATTCCAATTGTAATTCGTAAAAGATCAATTGTAATTCGTAAAAGATCAATTGTAATTCGAAAAAGATCAATTGTAATTCGAAAAAGATCAATTGTAATTCGTAAAAGATCAATTGTAATTCGTAAAAGATCAATTGTAATTCGAAAAAGATCAATTGTAATTCGTAAAAGATCAATTGTAATTCGAAAAATATCAATTGTAATTCGTAAAAGATCAATTGTAATTCGAAAAAGATCAATTGTAATTCGAAAAAGATCAATTGTAATTCGAAAAAGATCAATTGTAATTCGTAAAAGATCAATTGTAATTCGTAAAAGATCAATTGTAATTCGTAAAAGATCAATTGTAATTCGAAGATTCCAATTGTAATTCGAAAAATATCAACTGTATTTTCATTGATATTTTACGAATTACAATTGGAATCTTCGAATTACAATTGATCTTTTACGAATTACAATTGATCTTTTACGAATTACAATTGATCTTTTACGAATTACAATTGATCTTTTTCGAATTACAATTGATCTTTTTCGAATTACAATTGATCTTTTACGAATTATAATTGACCTTTTTCGAATTACAATTGATCTTTTACGAATTACAATTGATCTTTTTCGAATTACAATTGATCTTTTACGAATTACAATTGATCTTTTACGAATTACAATTGATCTTTTTCGAATTACAATTGATCTTTTTCGAATTACAATTGATCTTTTACGAATTACAATTGATCTTTTACGAATTACAATTGGAATCTTCGAATTACAATTGATCTTTTTCGAATAACAATTGATCTTTTACGAATTACAATTGATCTTTTACGAATTACAATTGATCTTTTTCGAATTACAATTGAATTACAACATCCATAGAGCAAAGATGGTATTAAATAAGCTTTAGCAAGAAGCATTCGAATTTTTAATGGGGTGCAGTGATGAGTAGCCCAGAGTGTTCGTAACATTCCATATGTTCTTCCCACAACATTGTTTACGTGATTCGTCCAGGAGAGGATGTCATTAAATGTAATTCCAAGGTTTTTGACAGAGGTTACGACTTGGATTTGCTCGTCATTAAGTTTAACGTCAAAAACACGATCAAGATTCTGTAATCGTTTATGAATAACGATGCATTTAGATTTTTGCGGGTTGAGACAAAGCCCATTTGCAGATGCCCACTTATGTATGTTGCTTAAATCATAATTAAGCTTTGAAATTGATGTATTCAGCATTTTAATTGTGCTACTGAGATATACCTGGACGTCGTCAGCATACATATGTATATTACAATATTTTAGTTTAGCCGGTAGATCATTAGCATAAATGGAAAATAAAAGGGGCCCTAAAATCGAGCCCTGAGGCACACCTCTTGATACAGAGACTGTTGTAGATCTATGGTTACTTAGGAATACTGATTGTGAACGATCAGATAGGTACGAAGACATAGGTTTAGCTGAGGTGTTACTGAAATTAAACATATGTTTCAGTTTTTCACATAATATAAAGTGATCTACCGTGTCAAATGCTTTCGAGTGATCAAGGAGTACCAAAAGAACCACAATTGATCTTTTTCGAATTACAATTGATCTTTTACGAATTACAATTGATCTTTTACGAATTACAATTGATCTTTTTCGAATTACAATTGATCTTTTTCGAATTACAATTGATCTTTTTCGAATTACAATTGATCTTTTACGAATTACAATTGATCTTTTACGAATTACAATTGATCTTTTTCGAATTACAATTGATCTTTTTCGAATTACAATTGATCTTTTTCGAATTACAATTGATCTTTTACGAATTACAATTGATCTTTTTCGAATTACAATTGATCTTTTTCGAATTACAATTGATCTTTTACGAATTACAATTGATCTTTTTTGAATTACAATTGATCTTTTACGTATTACAATTGATCTTTTACGAATTACAATTGATCTTTTACGAATTACAATTGATCTTTTTCGAATTACAATTGATCTTTTAGGAATTACAATTGGAATCTTCGAATTACAATTGATCTTTTTCGAATTACAATTGATCTTTTTCGAATTACAATTGGAATCTTCGAATTACAATTGATCTTTTACGAATTACAATTGATCTTTTACGAATTACAATTGATCTTTTTCGAATTACAATTGATCTTTTACGAATTACAATTGATCTTTTACGAATTACAATTGATCTTTTACGAATTACAATTGATCTTTTACGAATTACAATTGATCTTTTTCGAATTACAATTGGAATCTTCGAATTACAAATGGAATCTTCGAATTACAATTGGAGTATTCGAATTACAAATGGAATCTTCGAATTACAAATGGAATTTTCGAATTACAAATGGAATCTTCGAATTACAAATAGAATCTTCGAATTACAATTGATCTTTTTCGAATTACATCTGTAAATGGTGTAGTAAGCAGCTCGTTGTCTGCGATGTATAAGCAACTGCTAACTTTTGCTTATGAATACCGCTGATAATGTTTAAATGATCGTATCTTTGGAACGCATCATCCGATTGTCACGAAATAAAGAGCAAAATATTGGTTATGTCCTGTTCTTAAAATGGAATTCTGAAAAAGGATAGGATACTTTGCAAAAAGGATATTAAAATTAATAAAATGTTCTTAATTTGCAAATATCTCAAAATGCGTATCTTTAATTTTCCTATATTTTTTTGCACATGTAGCCCAAAATATACTTAACAACATATGTAAATCCCAAATTGGGGTGATAAGCGGTTTTATTATAAGCGTGGTTTCCTGAAATGACTTATTGATTTTTGTTAATAACTCTTGTTTACAAATGAAAAATAATTTCTGCTCAGAAACCGCGAATATTTTTTTGTATGTATTTTGGACCGCTAAACTCAAAAATTTCATTAAAAGAACATTTCGCGAATACGTTTTTGTTTAACGAATTTTTTAGCGTTTTTTGGAGGTATTTCGACTATTTTTCTTATATCTTAAGTTCTGTTTATTGATCTTCTCGCAATAAAAACCAAATTAAAGACAATCAAATTTCCAAAAAATCCTACCTTCATCATTTTTTCATCCGTTCACTAAGGTGGGATAGTGTTGGGATAGTGTTGTAAGGGTGGGATAGTGTTGTGTGAGATTTTAAGCAGCAATATTTGGAAGCGCTAGAACCGCTCATTTTGTGAGGTTGGTAAAAAAAGTGTATGAGCCAAAAAATGGGGGAGGTCGGATAGGATCTAGGGGCCGCTCATCGGGGTCAAAGTTGGGCGTAGAGGGGAAAAAATCCACAAAAAGCCGCAAAACTCCCCTGGTTTTGCTCCTAGAGGGGTCAAATGTGAGACCGGCCCCCATTATTTTTTCCCCCTGAACACTTTTGCTAAACATACCTAAGCCCTATCTCCAATCCCTAAGGGGGGTCCCATACAAAGGTTCAATTTTTAAAAAATCGTTCTTCTACCGCTCTAGCTGTCCTAGAAGTCACCCTAGAGGAATCAAATGTATGACCGACCCCCAATATTTTTTCAACCCCAACATTTTCTTAGAACATACCTACCCCCTATCTTCAATCCTTAGGGTGGTCCCCATACATTTTTTTTTATTTTTTCTTAAATTGTCATATTAAATCAGCTCCTACCGGTCCAATGGTGCCTCCTAGAGGGGTCATTATCAAGACCAACCCCCATTAATTTTTAGCCCCCAACACTTCTTCTGAACATACCAATTCCATATCTCCAATTCCTAAGGGGTCTCCCACACAAAATGACATTTTTGTAAATCTTGCTCCCACCGCTCTAATTATCGCAGGGGTGACCCTAGAGAAGTTAAATGTGTGACCGACCCCCAATATTTTTTCAGCCCCAACATTTTCCCCAAGCAAACCTACCCTCTATTTTTAAGCCTTAAGGGTGTCCCCACACTTTTTTTTTTTAGTTTTTTTTTTTTTTAATTTGCGCCTACCGCTCCCACTGTGCCTTTTAGGGACGGGAAATGCAGACTGACCACCATTAATTTTTGCCCCCTACATTTTTTCTGAACATACCTACGCTGTATTTCCACTTTGTAGGGGTGCTCCCCTGGGGAAAACTAAGTGTTTGAAACCAAATTCGGCAAAACGCCTGGACCAGGAGTGCTAATGTTTGCGCGTTTTAAAGAGCAGTGGGAAAATATAAAAGACAAACCGTACAGTCTTGGCATATAAGATGAGGAAGTGGCAGGCAACATACCAGCTCAAGTCCAAACTGACATCAAGTTGTTTTGTTGGGCTCAAATAAAAGAAAAGCAACCCAGAGACGACTACAAGGAGTTTCTTGAAATTGTTTTATTATACCTTGGCGGAAATATTCCTAATAAGCATTTTAGCCCACCAGGACCCATCAGTCATGCTCGATGGATGGCAAAAGGCATATATTGCCTAAAAATGTTTTTGTTCCGAAAATATATCGGTTTGGCCAAAAAAGAATTAAATGCACTTCTTGATGTGACCGTTTTCATCATAACAATTTACGTAAAAGCTTGGTTTAGCGCTACCAAGCCAATAGAAGCTCCAAATAATGATTTGATATTTTTGAAAGCGATTGCCAATTATGCTTCAATTGATAAGATTCTGTCGCAACGATTGGTCAAGAGATTCTGTGGACATCTCTGGTATCTCAGTGGCGAAGCTGTTGCTCTCGCACTATTTGATCCGAATATCTCTTGTGAAATAAAACGAAAAATGTCGAATGCAATTCGTATATTTGAAGAAGAGAAAGAGGAATTGGAGGAAGAGTTATCTGACGATGTGATGGACGAATCGTCTAACGAAGACAGCGAGGAAGAAGAAGACGATGATATCGGGGAAGAAGATGCCTCAGAGGATAGCGGCGACAGTGGCAACAAGGATTGTAATCATCCAGTACATGTTGTTGGATTCGGAGGTGTGAAAAGAATTAACATGGCATCGAAACAAGTGAATCAAGAACTCATGAAAACTGATTAAAGCCACTACGTCACACCTGAGACTCCAAAATTTTTTGCACGCTTCGGAATAACAACAAATTTCATTGCTTCCAATCCAAATAGTTGGGAAAATCGTCAGGACTACCAGCGAGCGCTGCAAATATTACGTAAATTACATGTTGTCAACGACGCTGCCGAAAGAGGCGTAAAATTAATAGAAGACTATAACAACGTGTTGTGCCGTAACGAGGAGGAAAAAATAGCTTTGCTTCAGGTCGTGGCCGAAAATCGGAAACATAATCCATCACACGATAAAAATAAATTAATTTGATTTAGGGCGGATTACTCAATTGAAAGTTAGCTGCTAACTGCCGATTTAACGGAGCCTTTTGTCAAAATTTGTATGAAAAAGTTAAACTTAACGGAGAGTTATTTTATAACGGAGCATTGAGTAATCCAGCCTTATAGTTATATTATTTATCATTTTTTATTATTTTCAAGTTAAAAAAATATTTTTTTACGCTTAACAAAAGTTACTATTAAATTACAAATTAAAGACCTCGGATTTCTCGATAAAATAAATAAAAAAAAATGTGGGGTAACACCTTGAAGATAGAGGGTAGGTATGTTTGAAGAAAATGTTTTGGCTAAAAAAATATATGGGCAGGTCATACATTTGACTTCTCTACATACATTACTAATTTAGTTTTCCCCAGGGGAGCACCCCTACAAAGTGGAAATACGGCGTAGGTATGTTCAGAAAAAATGTAGGGGTCAAAAATTAATGGGGGTCAGTCTGCATTTACCGTTCCTAAAAGGCAGAATGGGAGCGGTAGGCGCAGATTTTATAAAAAAAAAATTAAAAAATAAAAAAAATGTGTGGGGACACCCTTAAGGCTTTAAAATAGAGGGTAGGTTTGTTTGGGGAAAATGTTGGGGCTGAAAAAATATTGGGGGTTGGTCACACATTTAACTTCTCTAGGGTCACCCCTGCGATAGTTAGAGCGGTGAGAGCAAGTCTTACAAAAATGTCATTTTGTGTGGGAGACCCCTTAGGAATTGGAGATATGGAATTGGTGTGTTCAGAAGAAGTGTTGGGGGCTAAAAATTAATGGGGGTTGGTCTTGATAATGACCCCTCTAGGAGGCACCATTGGACCGGTAGGAGCTGATTTAATATGACAATTTAAGAAAAAATAAAAAAAAAATGTATGGGGACCACCCTAAGGATTGAAGATAGGGGGTAGGTATGTTCTAAGAAATTGTTGGGGTTGAAAAAATATTGGGGGTCGGTCATACATTTGATTCCTCTAGGGTGACTTCTAGGACAGCTAGAGCGGTAGGAGCAAGATTTTTTAAAAATTGAACCTTTGTATGGGACCCCCCTTAGGGATTGCAGATAGGGCTTAGGTATGTTTGGCAAAAGTGTTCAGGGGGAAAAAATAATGGGGGCCGGTCTCACATTTGACCCCTCTAGGAGTAAAACCAGGGGAGTTTTGGAACTTTTTGTGGATTTTTTCCCCTCTACGCCCAACTTTGACCCCGATGAGCGACCCCTAGATCCTATCCGATCTGTCCCATTTTTTGGCCCATGCATTTTTTTTACGAACCTCACAAAATAAGCGGTTCTAGCGTGTCGAAATCGAAAACTCGTGCACTATCCCACCCCTACTTTACACGCAAATAAATTTTTTAGCGTTGTTTGAAGGTATTTTGACTATTTTTCTTATATCTTGAGTTCCGTTCATCTGATCTTTTCGCAATAAGAACCAAATTAAAGACAATCAAATTTCCAACAAATCCTACATTCATCATTTTTCCATCAGTTCAAAGCTTTCCGTTCAATAGGCAAACATATGACTAAAAAAAGTTTTTTGATTAACAAATCATTTTAAAAAAGTTCAAGAAATAGAAATCTTTGCAATTAATTACGTTTTTTATTTATCTGCAAAGCCTGAACATTTAGGAATATAATAAAGTTGATTTGATGAAAATCTATAGGTTTACTCCGAAGTTATCACAAATTATATGAACATACATGATAAAATAAAAAAAAAAATTGGTAATTTTTTACGATTTCTGTTTTTAAAAATTTTAAAAATTTTTAAAAAATGAGCTTTGTTAATAAAAAAAATGTTTTTACTTGTTATGAACTGATATAAAAATTATGAATGAAGGATTTGTTGGAAATTTGATTGTCTTTAATTTGGTTCTTATTGCGAAAAGATCAGATGAACGGAACTCAAGATATAAGAAAAATAGTCAAAATACCTTCAAACAACGCTAAAAAAAATTAATTGCGTGTAAAGCTATGAACTGATGAAAAAATGATGAATGTAGGATTTGTTGTAAATTTTATTGTCTTTAATTTGGTTTTTATTGCGAGAAGATCAGATAAACTTAACTTAAATAGAACTTAAGATATAAGAAAAATAGTCAAAATACCTCTAAAAAACGCTAAAAAATTCATTCAACAAAAACGTATTCGCGAAATGTTCATTTAATGAAATTTTTGAGTTTAGCAGTCCAAAATACATATAAAAAAAATATTTGCAGTTACTGCGCAGAAATTGTTTTTCATTTGTAAACAAGAGTTATTAACCAAAATCAATAAGTCGTTTCAGGAAACCACGTTTATGATTAAACCGCTTATCACCCCAATTTGGGATTTGCATATGTTGTTAAGTATATTTAGGGCTATATGTTCAAAAAAATATCAAGGATGGGTACCAATTCGATAAAAGTATTGGTATTGGTATTGGTTTTTAAAATTATATTAGTATTGGTATAGGTATTGGTTTTCATTTTTTGTTGAATTGGTATAGGTTTCGGTATTGGTTTTGAATTATTTAGGTATTGGGTATTGGTATTGGTTTTAGCCTCGAATCGGTATCGGTTTTTAATAAGTATTGGTACACGCAAAAAAATAACTGGTGTAAGAATAACTACTGTAGCTTAGGTAAAATTTTTTTTATATGGTTTCAAAAAAAATATACAAGTTATATATAAATTTCCAAAGTTTGAGTTAAAATTGCCATTGCCATTTATTTTGTATTATGCCAAAGTTCACTTTGTTGCACCATTTTTAATCTTATTCCTTTATAATATTTAAATATTTGACATTGTGGTTTTTTTAAAGTGTAAACTTGATATCTTTACCTAAGTTATTTGGAAAGTATCATACTTTTAGTGGGATAACCTGTAAAGTGTTACCTCGACCAATTTTAAAATGCTTGCTTTTGAGAATAAAATAAGTACTTAAGTACTTTATTTTCCATCTCCCATCAAATTATTTTTTTTTTTTAATTTTAACAATAAGAAATAATTATACTTAAAATTGCAAATTTCAATGGAAGAAAAGCTTTTAAGGGGGTGCTAACATTGAAGTAAGTATTTAATAGTTTTATTACGAGTTTTTTATTTAATGTGTGTTTATATATAATTTATTAAAAAGGCATTCCCCGAAGATTCAATGCCAAATTTTTCAAGGTTGTGATCAACATTTGGACTTATACTGGAAGCTAACAAAAAAAGCAATGAAACTGCACTCTGCTTAAAAAATGAATTAGAGCGAAGACCAAACAGCCGTCGTTCAAGAACCGCCAAGGGAGTCTTAAGTATTAATTGCTACGAGTTCTTTATCCAGCAAGCGGTAAGAAAGGTCAAGTGATGTTTCCTACATCTTCAGTTCAAAAGCGAACAACCCGCAAAGGAAACTGGTTTACAATGTAGGCGGTAATGGTGGTTGACCATATTACAATCATCCAAATTTTGACACCAATACAAGTGAGAACGAGTTTATCATTATGCCTGTATTTTGAGTCCTGTGGAAGGCACGATACAGTTCAAAACAAAATAGCCGGATCCCTGAAAGTGTCTCAGAATCAAAAACTTTTTCCATGTCGAAGAATCTAAGAATTTTTCGATACGATTTTTTTTTGGAATCGGAGAATTTTTTATATTATATACAAAAAAATGTTTCAGAATCTGAAACTTTTCTGTAAAAAATTTAAAATTTTTCTATAGAAAATTAATAATCGATAAAAAATTTTAAAAATTTTCTAGAAAATTTTTTATCGATTTTTAATTTTCTATAGAAAAATTTAAATTTTTTATCAATTATAAATTTTCTATAAAAATTTTTTGTAGATTTTAAATTTTCTATCGAAAATTTGTTATCAATTGAACATATTATATTGAAAATTTTTAATCGATTATAAATTCTCACATAATCTGTTATGAAAAATTTTTCAGCATCCGATAAATCCTTATTAAAAAATGTTTCAGAATCTGAAAATTTTTCTACATTGAAAAATGAATTTTCTATAAAAAATTTATAATCGATAACAAATTTTCTATAGAAAATTTATAATCCATAAAAAAATTTTCGGTAGAAAATTTAAAATTTTTCTATAGAAAATAAATAATGATAAAAAATTTTCTTGAAAATTTTTTTATCGATTTTTAATTTTCTACAGAATTTTTTTTTTTTTTTAATTTTTATTTTCTATAGAAAAATTTTTAAATTTTTATTGATTATAAATTTTCTATAAAAATATTTTGTCGATTTTAAATTTTCTATCGAAAATTTGTTATCGATTGAACATATTATATTGAAAATTATATTAATTAATTAATTATAATCTATTGGGAAAAAATTTTCAGCATCCGATAAATCCTTATTAAAAAATGTTTCAGAATCTGAAAATTTTTCTACGTTGAAAAATGAATATTCTATAAAAAATTTATAATCAATAACAAATTTTCTATAGAAAATTTATAATCCATAAAAAAATTTTCTGTAGAAAATTTAAAATTTTTCTATAGAAAATAAATAATGATAAAAAATTTTAAAAATTTTCTATAAATTTTCTTGAAAATTTTTTATCGATTTTTAATTTTCTACAGAAATTTTTTTTTTTGAATTTTAATTTTCTATAGAAAAATTTTAAAATTTTTATTGATTATAAATTTTCTATAAAAATTTTTTGTCGATTTTAAATTTTCTATCGATTGAACAATATTTCTATTGTTATCGATTGAACATATTATATTGAAAATTTTTAATCGATTTTAAATTCTATTTAAAAATTTTGATCGACCATAAGTTTTCTATAGAAAATTTATAATCGATAAAAAATCTTCTATAGAAAATTTATAATCGATAAAAAGTTTTCTATAGAAAATTTATAATCAATAAAAAATTTTCTATACAAAATTTTCTAGAAAATTTATAATCAATCAAAAAATTTTTATAGACAATTTATAATCGCTTTAAAAATTTTTAATATAATATTTACAATCGAAAACAAATTTTCTATAGAAAATTTATAATCAATACAAAATTTGCTATAAACAATTTTCAATAAAAAAATTTATATTAATAGAAAATTTATAATCGATCAAAAGTTTTTTATAGACAATGTATAATCGATTAAAAATTTTTTAATATAATATTTACAATCGATAACAAATTTTCTACATAAAATTTATAGTCGATTAACAATTTTCTATATAATATTTACAATCGATAACAAACTTTCCATAGAAAATTTAAAATCGATAAAAAATTTGCATAGAAAATTTATAATCAATGAAAAATTTCTTAAAAAAATGTCTATATAATATATACAGCCGATAACAAATTGTCTATAAAAAATTATCGATTATAAATTTTCTATAGAAAATTTGTTATCGATTGTAAATATTATATTAAAAAATATTAAATCAATTATAAATTGTCTATAAAAAATTTTTGATCGATTATAAATTTTCTATAGAAAATGTTTTATCGATTATAAATTTTTCATAAAAATTTTTTTTAATATAATTTTTTATATAATATTATACAGAAAATTTTTAATCGATTAGAAAATTTCTTTAGAAAATTTTTATCGATAATAAATTTTCTATACAAAATTTTTAATCGATTATAAATTTTCTATACAAAATATAAACAATTTTTTATCGATTATAAATTTTCTATAACAAATATTTTATCGATTATAAATTTTCTATAAAAAATTTTTTGTCGATTACAAATAAATTTTTCATAAAACATTTTTATCGATTATAAATTTTATTATAAATTTTCTAAAGAAAATTTTTAATCCATTATAAATTTTCTACAAATTTTTTTTTATCAATTATAAATTTTCTATAGAACATTTTTTATCGATTATAAATTTTCTATAGAAAACTTCTTATCGATTTAAAATCTTCTATAGAAAATATTTTATCGATTATAAATAAAAAAATTGTTATCGATTATAATTTATAATTATAAATTTTTTATCGATTTTTTGTAAAAAAAATTTCAAATCCACAAAAATTTTTTCTATAGAAAATTTTTTATCGATTATAAATTTTATTATAAATTTTTTATAAAAAATTTTTATCGATTTTAAATTTTTTACAAATTTTTTTTTTATCAATTTTAAATTTTCTACTAAAATTTTTTTATCGATTATAAGTTTTATTATAAATAGTTTATAGAAAATTTGCTTGGATTTTAATTTTCTACAAACAATTTTTTTATCGATTATAAATTTTCTATAGAAAACTTTTTATCGATTATTAATCTTCTATAGAAAATTTTTTATCAATTATAAGTTTTATATAGAAAATATTTAATCGATTACATTTACCAATTTTAATTTTTTTATATAATTTTTTTTTTAAATTTTTAATCGATAAAAAATTTTCTATTTAAAATCGATAAAAAAGTTTCTAATCGATAAAAAATTTTCTATAGAAAATTTATAATCGATAAAAAATTTCCTATAGAAAATTTATAATCCATAAAAAATTGTTTATGGAAAATTTTTATCGATTTTAAATTTTTGACAAAAAATCGATAAAAAATTTTCTATAGAAAATTTATAATCGATAAAAAATTTTCTATAGAAATTTTTTTATCGATTTTAAATTTTTTACAAAAAATTGATAAAAAATTTTCTATAGAAAATTTATAGACTATAAAAAAATTTTCTATAGAAAATTTATAATTGATAAAAAATTTTCTATAGGAGAATTAAAATATACAAAAAGTTTTCTATAGAAAATTAATAATCGATAAAAAATGTTCTATAGAAAATTTATAATCGATAAAAAAAATTTTTATAGAAAATTTAAAATCCATAAAAATTTTCTTTAAAATAATTATAATAAAATTTATGATCGAATAAAAATTTTAATAGAAAATTTATAATCTATAAAAACTTTTTTATAGAAAATTTATAAACGATAAAAAATTATTTGTAAAAAATTTAAATTCGGTAAAAATTTTCTATAAAAAGTTTATAATCGATTAAAAATTTTCTGAAGAAAATTTTCTAAAGAAAATTTATAATCGATTAAAAATTTTCTATAGAAAATAATTATCGATAAAGATTTTTCTATAGAAAATGTATAATCGATAAAAAAATTTCTGTAGAAAATTCAAAATCGATAAAAAATTCTATAGTAATATGTGTAAATTTTATTTTGTATGTTTGCATTTAATGTATCAATTAATCTAAGGTATCATTTTTAACCATAATAAATAATATATAAAAACATTTTGTGTAATTTTTTTATTTATGTAGTAAAGAAAGTTAAAAATATAAAGGTAAATGTATAAATTGATATACGTTATTTGGTTTATTAAGTTGGAATTTATTTGTTAAATTGTATAAAATATTTGAATAAGTGTTAACTTTGACTTGATTAAATTGATAAATTTTACTTGATCATTTTTACAAAGTTTTCTTTTATAAACGTCATATTTTTTGTAAGACAATTTTTTACCTAAGTATATTAACTAAATAGTCTAATAACTTGTTAAGTTGTATATTTACGTATAAACTTAGGTAGATTATGCCAGATTTTTGAGTAATCTTACACCTGTTTTTTTTTGCGTGTATTTATCTTATATCGGTTTTGGAATTTGTATCCAAAAGGTTTTGTCGTTAATATTAATTAATTTAACGTACGTAGTCCTTCTGTCCGCCCACAGTGGAGAAAATTATACGTTTATGTGCAATTTTTAACCGAGTTTAGTTTTGATTTTAAGCCATCGATCGGACATGGTGGATTTTTGAATAATGATTTATTTTTTATTTTTCTTATATTAAGTAGAGATGGGCTCATGAGCAGATTAGAGCGTGATTCACGCGTGAGTGTGACTGAATTCAATTTTATTCACGTGATTGTGAGTGAGTGTGAGTGGAGAAAAAAATTGCGTGAGTGAGTGTGCGTGAGTAAGATTTTTGCGTGCGTGAGTCGATTTTTTTGCGTGAGTTTGCGTGATTTATTTTCTCTTCATATTTCCTTTCGTACAAAAAAAATGTACAAAAAAATTGTAAAATTTGGCTTAACTTTAGATTTCATCCCGAAAAAAGCAAAAAAAAAATTGTAAAATTTCTCTGATATTTTGTGAGGATGTTTATTCTGGCTCGAGGTCATTATTTTCTTTACTAATTAAAACCATGATATTCTCATAGCATAATTTTCAAGAAAATTATTTTTTGTTTTAAATTTATTTATGCTGGTCATTTTTGCAAGACTTAATCGACACGTGTTTCGGAATTTGTCAAGATTCCATTGTCAAGATTATTTATTTATTTAATAATGGTATAATTTCATTCACAACAACAAAAAACATATTGTTGTAGTCCAATGGACTATCGTATGTAAAATGTTTTAAATATTTTTGTTGGTTATTGACAATCGTTACTTACTAGTATAGTACAATTTCTTCGTCTTTCTAATTCACATTGTGGATAGAGTCGAATATGTATTAATGCTTTAGTTTGTGCACAAACGATTTGTCATTAGACTCGTTTGCTACTTTGTAGTATATCGTTTCTATTTTTGCTAAATAATCTTGACAATGGAATCTTGACAAATTCCGAAACACGTGTCGATTAAGTCTTGCAAAAATGACCAGCATAAATAAATTTAAAACAAAAAATAATTTTCTTGAAAATTATGCTATGAGAATATCATGGTTTTAATTAGTAAAGAAAATAATGACCTCGAGCCAGAATAAACATCCTCACAAAATATAATATTTTAAAGGTCGAATAAAACAATTTTTATTTATTAATAAAAATTAATCAGAATTTGAAAATTTCTCTGAACTTTAAATTTTGTTTAAAATTTTGAAAAATTTTTCAAAATTTTAGTTTTTGAATTTTTTTTTTGTATAAATAAGAGTTTTGTGAGTGTGAGTCAACGTGAGTGTGAGCGAAGCTTGCGTGAGTGCACGTGAGTGTGAGTTGTGTTAAATTTACTCACTTGATTGTGAGTGAGTGTGAGTAGAAAAAATATGCTCGTGAGTGAGTGTGCATGATTCAAAAATTTCTGTCGTTAGCGTGAGTGAGTCAAAAATCACTCACGCGCCCATCTCTAATATTAGACATTTTTCAGTATTTTTTCTTTAAAAAAATTAATAGGCAAGGGTATTTGAACCCCTTATTAATGATGTAAATAGCATTTGTTATATAATTTTAGTTTTTATAACCAAATTAAAATTCAAACAGCCTCACCACAAGTCCTCAAAAAATCGATAAAATCGACTTCTAAAATATATTTTTAATAGTCGACTTTATATTTAAAATTTTAAGTCGCTGGAGGGAATTTGCAAAGTTTTCGTTTTTTCTTTAAACAATTTCTGTGCTGATGAACATTGCATTTAATGCACATATAAATTGCGGTGGCCAAGGAGAGATATTTTTTAATTGCAGAAAGTTGAGACTTAACATTCTTTACAAAATATACCTGAAATTCATCCTTTTCATACATAAATATTTTTTGAATAGGTGATCGAAATAGGTTATCGTGGAGGCCTCTTTTCCATTTTAGATCTTTTGGTAATTGCGATTACACGGGTAATTGTTTTCTTATATGGGGTTCAAACTTACGATCTTAAACAAGTTGTTTATCAAAACACCAGTAATACCATATTCGCATTCATTTAAACTAGTTTAATTATGTGTCTTCCCCATACAATTTAAAGCACTTTATCTGTCAAAATAAAACGGTGGTTTATTTTGACGTTTAAATTGTATGGGGAAAACCAATAATTAAACTACCCAGGCAGAAAAATACGAACGGGAGAGCGCTGGCAAAGTACCTTTTATGGTCGCTTGTGTGCTGGGAAAGCATCACAGTTTAGTACTCTCCCAGCGTCAAAAATGATAAACACGGTAAACGGTATGCCGTTGCTATTTTAAAGCGCCTTGTGGTACAGGGTATAACGAGTTTATGCTTATGTTTGAAACTACCCGAAATAATAGTCCTAGATTAACCTTTTAGCAAAAGTACCGAAAAAAAAGTGATGTATTGAACCGAAACGTGTTGTTTTCCAAAAGGATAGACCCAGTGGCATTTCACATGTGATGTATCCGGATTTTAAGACACTTCCTCACAAAAGAAACGTGTTTTTATATAAAAGGTGTCAAGTTTTCGATAGGAATTGTGTCTAAGTGGCATATCACGAGAGCTTTTAAGGACCAATAACTAATACTGCAGGGAAATGAAAAATATTCCAATTGTTATGAAAATTAATAAATTTTAATTACAATTATACTTTGAACGGATTTAAATAGAAAACATTGGCAGAGCGCTTTTTTTCGTACTACCTTATACACAAAAAATAAAGTGCTTTGCCGAGACTTTTTTGTGGAACGGTTGGCAGTTTCTGCTTAGGTAGTTAAAAATGAGTGCGAACATCGTTTTGAAGAATAAAAACGTAATGGATACAGAACAAAGATTTTTTTAAACACGTAACTCTTAAACTCTCAAAAATAGCAAGTGTGAACCGCACACTAAAATAAAATAAATTCTTATATAATATGACTGTGCCCGGCACAGTGTGCCTCTAATAAAACAAAAAAAATTTTTTTTGGATTCTGGTGTTGTGACATAAAATTTTGTAACGACTGCTTGATTGGAATTTCCAAAAAAGGACATTAGTATTTTTTTACAACCTAAAGAACAGTTCAGTGACACTTAATGTACACTCTTATAAAATTTTGTTGAATTTTACCCACTTTATTGTAGGTAACTGTTCTCCTACAATAAAGTGGGTAAAAATACTCAATGTGTTTAAATTTCAACATTTGCACACAAAGTGTGTACAACTATTAAACATTTTGTGTGTACACCTACAAGTTAACTGCTTACCAAATTCTGTAGCAGTACACACAAAGTGTGTAATTTTAAAATATTTGTGTCTAAAAATCTTCAGAATGTGTATAAAAATGCATATAAAATTGTCAAAATTTATTTTTTTTTATTCCTATAGAAAATAAATCCAAAAAATGCATTTTGTTATTTTCATAGTTTTTATTTCTACAATAGTCAAAAATATATAAATTGCAAAAATATATTAACACGAACATAATTTTGTAATAGATTGCTTAATATTAAAACTAAAACAAACAAGGGAAAAATAATAAATTAAAGTATTATTAAATACGCTATCTAAAAGATGATAAACATTTATTTTTAAACCTTATCAATTTTATACTTTTTGAGGAAAGCATTTTAAAATCTTAACAAAAACTTCTAAGTCCGTGATCTTTAATATTCTCTTTTCCACAATTTCTTGTTACTTAATTTCCTCTAAAAGATATTCCTCTGTCTTTTTGAAAGAAATTGGGATTTGGAATCTTCTTCAAGAATTGGGATTTGGAATCTGAGTTTTGATTTTATGAATTGTTGTTTCATCTAAAAGTAAATAAAAATGTAAAAAGAGTTAATATTATTTTTTACTATGAAATTCATATCTCCTTTTCTATAAAAAAATGTTTCAGATTCCGAGAATTTTTCTATAAAAAAATTATCTCAGATTCTGAGATTTTTTCTATAGAAAAATTGTCTCAAATTTTGAGAATTTTTTTTATAAAACAAATTTCTCAGAATCTGAAACATTTTTTCTTTATAAAAATTCTCAGAAGTTGAGACATTTTTTCTATAGGAATATTTTTCAAAATCTGAGATAATTTTTCTATAGAAAATTTCTTGGGATATAAGCCATTTTTTCTATAGAAACATTCTCATGATCTGAGCCATTTTTCTATTGAAAACTTCTAATGATCTGAGATGTTTTTTCTATGGAAAACTTTTTAGAATCTGTAACAGTTTTTCTATAGAAAAATTTTCAGAATCTGAGATATTTTTTCTATAGAAAAATTCTCAGAATCTGAGATATTTTTCTATAGAAAAATTCTCAGAATCTGAGATATTTTTCTATAGAAAAATTCTCAGAATCTGAGATATTTTTCTATAGAAAAATTCTCAGAATCTGAGATATTTTTTCTATAGAAAAATTCTCAGAATCTGAGATATTTTTTCTATAGAAAAATTCTCAGTATCTGAGATATTTTTTCTACAGAAAAATTCTCAGAATCTGAGATATTTTTTCTATAGAAAAATTCTCAGAATCTGAGATATTTTTTCTATAGAAAAATTCTCAGAATCTGAGATATTATTTCTATAGAAAAATTCTCAGAATCTGAGATATTTTTTCTATAGAAAAATTCTCAGAATCTGAGATATTTTTTCTATAGAAAAATTCTCAGAATCTGAGATATTTTTTCTATAGAAAAATTCTCAGAATCTGAGATATTTTTTCTATAGAAAAATTCTCAGAATCTGAGATATTTTTTCTATAGAAAAATTCTCAGAATCTGAGATATTTTTTCTATAGAAAAATTCTCAGAATCTGAGATATTTTTTCTATAGAAAAATTCTCAGAATCTGAGATATTTTTTCTATAGAAAAATTCTCAGATTCTGAGACATTTTTTCTATAGAAAAATTCTCAGAATCTGAGACATTTTTTCTATAGAAAAATTCTCAGAATCTGAGACATTTTTTTCTACAGAAAAATTCTCAGAATCTGAAACATTTTTTCTACAGAAAAATTCTCAGGATCTGAGACATTTTTTCTATAGAAAAATTCTCAGAATCTGAGATATATTTTTTATATAAAAAAAATCTGAGTAATTTTTATTTTAGAAAAAATCTCTATGAATCTTAGAAATTTTTATAAAAAATATCATTAGATTCTTACATAGAGATATTTTTTAAAGAAAACATTTTAAATCCTTTTTTTGTAATAAAACTTTTCACAATTTTCTTTGTGTACTTACCTTTCTAGTTTAAGATTGGCAAACATTTTTTTGGAAAATATGATGTTTTGTAGATGCTACAAATTTCTAGGTTTCAGATGTATTTTAACGCTTCTTGTCGGTTTCTTTTAATTTTATTAAGGCATATGATGCAGCAAAATATTGTTAGTTATAATTATCTTATCTCTATTTAAAGTATTTTCGTGTTTTTATTGCATTTTTCTCGTTATTTTATTTCAATAGAGAAATTAACAAATTTTCTGCTTTCATTTTCCTTTTTAATTTGCTTTGACAATTTCAATTTTTGTTTTTATATTACGCATTAAATGTTCAATATTTTAAATTTAAACATTAAATGCTTACCATACACACAAAATGTGTAATTTTAAAATTAAAGTGTTTATTTTTTTTCAAATTTGTATGTCAACACAAAAAATACTATCTAATGTGCGTAATATTCAAATATTTGTGTGTAAACTAAAATTTTAAACACTTCGTGCTCAATTTTACTCGTTGTGTGTTATTTTACATAAAAATTTACCCACTTTATAGTAGTAATTTTACAAGCAATTTTTAGAGTGTATATCAAATATAAACAATGTTTGCAAAAGAAAAAATTTCATCACAGAAAAGGTCTAAATTTTTTAAGATCTACTTTTATTAGGGGTCATAAAAATCAAATTTGGTTAAAAAGAAGTAAAAAAAAATATTTTTTTTTATGAGGATGTTTATTCTGGCTCGAGGTCATTATTTTCTTTACTAATTAAAACCATGATATTCTCATAGTATAATTTTCAAGAAAATTATTTTTTGTTTTAAATTTATTTATGTTGGTCATTTTTGCAAGACTTAATCGACACGTGTTTCGGAATTTGTCAAGATTCCATTGTCAAGATTATTTAGCAAAAATAGAAACGATATACTACAAAGTAGCAAACGAGTCTAATGACAAATCGTTTTTGCACAAACTAAAACATTAATACATATTCGACTCTATCCACAATGTGAATTAGAAAGACGAAGAAATTGTACTATGCTAGTAAGTAACAATTGTCAATAACCAACAAAAATATTTATTTAGCAAAAATAGAAACGATATACTACAAAGTAGCAAACGAGTCTAATGACAAATCGTTTTTGCACAAACTAAAACATTAATACATATTCGACTCTATCCACAATGTGAATTAGAAAGACGAAGAAATTGTACTATGCTAGTAAGTAAACATCCTCACAAAATATAATATTTTAAAGGTCGAATAAAACAATTTTTATTTATTAATAAAAATTAATCAGAATTATTTTTTTTTATGTTTTTATGGCTTTTTAAATTCAAGTAGCTAACTCCTTTTTGTTATATGACCCCAGCAAAAAAAGTGCGGAGTACTTCTATTTGGAGTGCTTTAAAACTATAACAAATGTAATGAAACACAACAAAAATAACAAAAAACACAAGAAAAAAATACACAAACAGTTTTTTCTACTCCATAAAAAGTTGTTATTCAGCACTTAACTCATTACCTTCCGCGACACTCCCATACAAAAGTAAGTAGATATTCAGTAGATAAGAAGTACTCCGAGCTTTCAAACAACTTCCAACTACTTCCACGGAGTAGTTCTTATCTACTGAATATCTACTTACATTTGTATGGAGGTGTCGCGATAGGTAATGAGTTAAGTGCTGAATATCTATGTTTTCTGGAGTAGAAAAAACTGTTTGTGTGTTTTTGTCTTGTGTTTTTTGTTATTTTTGTTGTATTTCATTACATTTGTTATAGTTTTAAAGCACTCCACTGAGAAGTGGTAATGACTTTTTTTGCAGGGACATTGCATGCAAACGATTACTGATCGATGTAACATCTTTTCTGAACATCTTTAGCAATTCGTTAGTCAGGTAAAACCTAATATCAATTATCAATATCAAAAATTTATCACAGAAAAGGTCTAAATTTTTTAAGATCTACTTTTATTAGGGGTCATAACAGTCAAATTGGGTTAAAAATAAGGATATGGTACGTGACAAAAAAAAAATTGTTTTATGTTTTTATGGCTTTTAAAATTCAAATAGCTGACTCCTTTTTGTTATGTGACATTGCATGCAAACTATTACTGATCGATGTAACATCTTTTGTGAACATCTTTAGTCAGGTAAAACCCAATAGTGTGATAGAAAGAAAATGTTTAAATTCATAATTAAAACAAACGAAAATAAGAATACAAAAAACCGAAACAAAACCGATACGAAAGTAGAAAAAAATTAATTGGTATTGGTTTTTTATTGGTATTGGTTTTGAAGAATAAAAGTATTGGTTTTTAATTGGTATTGGTAGTGGGGAATCGGTATTGGTTTTTTATCGGTATTGGTATCGCACAAATAAAGGTATTGGTTTTTAATTGGTATTGGTTTTCAATTTGAATTGGTATTAACGGGTATTGGTATCGAAAAGGTATTGGTACCCATCATTGAAAAATATAGGACAATTAAAGATACGCATTTTGAGATATTTGCAAATTAAGGACATTTTTTTAATTTCAATATCCTTTTTGCAAAGCACCCTATCCTTTTTCAAAATTCTGTTTTCAGAACAGGACATAACCATTATTTTGCTCTTTATTTCCTGACAATCGGATGATGCGTTCCAAAGTTACGATCATTTAAACATTATGTATTTCTCTTAAAATTGTTGCAAAATACCAACTTTGAACAGCGATAAAACGCGAACCATTTATAATTTTGACTAAATAACAAAAACTGAAATTCAACAAAAATCAGAAGAATATATTTACCAATTTTTAAGACAATTGAAATAGGTAAGGCCGAAAAAGTGTTTTTTTTTAGTCAAAAATTTTGGAATTCATCAATAAAAAAACTTTTTACGACATTACAGTAGTTTAGAGAGGTTTTAATCCACGAAATTTTGCATTTATTTTTGCAAGGTTATGCCACCGTTGGATAGGCATTAAAAAATGGGGGAAAATCGAATTTTCCCCCATTTTTGGACCCATTTTTTAACTTCTAAATCCCCGATATGGCCGATAAGCCGAGAGACCCTAACCTTAGAATTGCACAACTTCTGAAGCATAGATGGGAATTTTTCATTACCATTGAAATTTAATTACCATTGGTTGATATCAATGGTAATGAAAAAAATTTCATTACCATTTAATGGTAATTAAATTTTTTTAATTGAAAAAATAATTACCAATTGTAATGAAATGAGACAATTGTTGAACAACACCAATTATAATTGGTTTCAAAACCATTTGTTTACACATTTTTGTCTTTTTGAAATGTTATAAATTTAAACATCAAAGAATGTTTTTTTTTAATATGAATAAAGACAAAAATCTAAACGCAAATAAAAAACTTCAAATATTGTGTTATACAAAAGGCAAACGTGCGTTTGGTTCATAAAATGTGAAAAATTAAAATACAAAATAACAAAAAACAACAAATAATTTCAAATATTAACGATTTTGACAATATTGTGACGACTTTTACTAATGGTAATTATTTTTTTTAATTGATGCCATACCAATGGTAATTATTTTTTTTTAATTTTCATTAGTAATTAAATTGATTAGTAATTTAATTGGTGCAATTGATACAACCAATTGTAATGAAAAAAATTTCATTACCATTGACATCAATTAAATGGTAATTAAACCATCAATTAATTGGTCCCATTAATTAATTAGTCCCATCTATGTTCTGAAGTAGTGATCCGGATGTTACTATTTCATCACTTCTTTAGAAGTACATATTTCTTGGCATTTTGGGTGTGATTATGTCATTTTTATTTGGTGATTTAGAACTTCTAAATTATAAGTGATTTTTTCACTTCTTTTTGTAAGATAAATTGAAGGAGTATTTTTTTTATAATATTTGCACTAAAAACACTGTTCGACAGCACAAACCTCCCAGTGAAATTTCTAACAGGCCCTTATAGATTTTGGTCTCCTGCTTCCAAATCGACCGTCCAAATTTTTATAGCACATACCGTTTTTCAGATATTCGCTGTTAAAAAGTAAAAAACAATATTTTAGCACTTTTAGGAGTCCACTGTTACGCATTCTTACGTTGCTTCCACCAAATAGGACTTGATTTCATATAAAATGGACCCCCTGATTCCAAAACTGCAATCCAAATTTTTCAAGCATGTTCTGTTTTTGAGATATTCGCGTTTGAAAATGTTAGTGTGATTTATAAAGAATATAAGTGCGCAACAGTGGAGTTTAGATTTTTAAACGCCAATATTTCAAAAACAGTACGCGATAGAAAAATTTGGATACCAGATTTGTAATAAAGATGTCTTATTTTTACTAAATCGAGTACTATTGTGTTTGAGCAACTTAAGAATACGATACAGAGGAGACCCAAATATATTAATATTCAAACGCGAATATCTTAAAAACCTTACGTGATAGAAAAATTAATTTCATTGATAACACTGTAAGTAGGTGAAAATGACACACCAAAACGCCGATACACGTCAACCTAATTTTGGGTCGTAGAATTCAGCGGTGTACCCCGTTTTGAAAAGTTAGCTCAAAATCCCAAGATATTTCGATTTTAAATTTGTAGTAGATTTAAGGTGATTTTTCATTTTATTTGAATGAAAAAACTTAAAAAACTTGTTAAAAACTTGTTATTTGTCAAAATTTATATCTAGAAATAATGAACGCCCATTTTAAAGCGGACATGGAACAATATTTGCTCTTATTTTGATGAATTTTATATTTTTTTTTTGGATTTATTTAATTTTTACTCTACATTTGCAAATTTTAAAACGAAATATCTCGTTATTTTGAGCTAACTTTTTAAAACGGAGTATACCACTGGATTCTATGACCCAAAAATAAGTTGGGGTGTCTCGGCGTTTTTGTGTGTCATTTCAATAGTTTAAATTTTACTTACAGTGTAATCAAACGTATGTATATCACAAAATCTTTTTTAAATTTCAACTCAGTGAAACTGAAATAAATGTTTAAAAAAACCGGCAGTTTTTGGAATTTAGAAAAACTGTAAATGCAGTTGTGTAAACAAGACCTTGAACCATCACTGAGCAATGTTTAAGGATTATCCCACTTTATCCGTAAAAGTTACAGAGGGTTAAAGTTGAAAAATCGATAAAAATGGCTTGAAATAATCCATAGTTTTTACCTTCTTCCGCTTTTTTTTTTAAGTTCTCCTTATATTTCAATCTTTTCCGGCATAACACAAAGTCAGTACATATAAGAGATTATTTTAATGTTAGTTTGATAGACGCTTCATCGCTTGGTAAGAAGTTATAAGACGGTTAAGTTTTGAAACCAAAAATTAAGAGTTTTTAAATTTTCGATGTTTTTTGATCAGGGATTTCGGCCCCCTCTATAAAATGAAAAAAGTTGAACTAGAGTTGGTAGCCGTTCTAATTCTTAATATTTTGGAATTAATCCCGTTAATGTGCCACGAATAGTTAAGGAGTTTCAGCAGACCAAAGTTCGAAAGAAAAAACGTAATTTTTTTAAAATACCAGTTTTTCGCGAGGCACATTCGCGGTTTCATTCGAAATTTGGTGGACTCTTGCGTAAACCCAGTTTTTTGTGAGTTTACATAAAAAAATCACTGGCGGGTTTATAAAAAATAAATTGTAAAAATTTTATGACATTTTTGAAAATTGTGCGAAATTTGCAAATCTGTTTCCTATTTTTTTTAATATAAACGTCAAATTGCTTGTATGAAATTTCAAAAATTTATCAACCCGAGTAAAAATGTTTAGATATATTTATATACATCACATTTTTTTTTTTTTTTTTTTTTTTTTTTAATAATAGTTTTATTTGAAAAAAATAATAATAATAATACATATTAAGTACGCGCCTCAGCACCAAAATTGGCATTAAAGAGGCTAGTAGGCAACTAGTTATATTTACATTGTATTTACAGTATATATTTACATATTGAAAATTATTTACATATAAAAAAAAAAAACTTTTAATTTACGCAAGAAGTGTTTCCAGATTATTTAATAAAAATATTTTAAGCTCTTTTTTAAACGTTGAAAAAAGTACAATATTCTTTAAAAAGAGTGGCAAATCATTAAATTCATTAGAACCAGCAAAACGGATACGTTGTTTTGTCAGTTCAAGACGACATCTTGTTACAGACAAATTTTGACCCTGTCTTGTATTTCGATTCGTGATTTGCGCATTTTGAAAAAACTGAATTGAAGAATTTCCCAGACCTTTTACAGATTTTAATATGAATTTTAATAACTGCATTTTATACAAGCCATTTATGGGTAGAACATTGTTTGCATAACGTCTAAACAGATCGAGTGTATGAAATCTTATGGGTAGGTTAAAAACAAGCTTTAAAGCTTTGTTTTGCGCAGATTGAATACATTTTAATGAAGAACTTTTCCTACTTCCATATATTATTGGAAGGTAAGACAAATGACTGTGAATCAAACTTTCATAAATTAGCATTTTCGTTTTAGTATTAAATTTCCGCTTAAATTTGTATAGGATGCCAACAGCAGAAGATATTTTACTTTTAATTGCTTCAATGTGATTATCCCAATGTAAGTTTCTGCAAAATTGTATTCCTAGATATGTTACTGACTCCGACTCTTCTATTGGAACACCATCAATATGTACAGTCATAGATTGATCTCTTTCTAAAACATACGGTCTAAATCTGATGAATTTAGTTTTACCAGTATTCAAAATAAGCTTATTTAATCTTAAATACTCAGCCAATATTGATGAATCGTACTCCACTTGAGTTTGTAACACACTCTGATGTTTGTAACGGTAAAGTAGGCAAATGTCATCGGCAAACATGAAAAGTTGACCAAAAAACGTAATGTTTTTTAGGTCGTTAATAAAAATCTTGAATAAAAGGGGTCCGAGTACACTACCCTGCGGTACTCCACATGTAACAGGTAACAAAGTGCTCTTAGCGTCACCAATCTGTACGAATTTCGTACGACCAGACAAAAAGTCTTTGAATAAGGCATTAGAACTGCTTGATACTCCAATTATTTCCAGTTTTTTAATCAAAATATCATGATCCACTAAATCAAAAGCTTTACATAGATCAAAAAATACCGCAGCAACACCATTAAAACCAACATCAAGACCGTCACAAATATATTCAACGACATTAACAATAGCCTCCTCCGTTCCAGAACCTTTACAAAAACCAAATTGTCTTTCAAATAATATTTTGTTTCTGACTAAATAGTCAGACAACTGATCAAACACAATCTTCTCTATTATTTTATCAATTACTGATAAAACAGATACTGGACGATACAAATCAACCTTGTTAGATCCTTTGCATTTAGGTATGGGGACAATCTTGTGAATTTTTAGTTCACCGGGGTATTGTTTACGATCTATCATACTGCCAAATATGTTAACTATAATATCTGAAATTTCTGCTTTTCTACATAAAATCATTTTTGGTGATATTTTATCATAACCGGCACTTTTATTTTTTTGTAACCCATCTAAAATATGTTCAACGCAATTTTTATCAACTTTTCCTAGACTAAAAGTTGTCATTAATGGTCTCAATGATCTTAAATTGTTTATGTCATCAGTTAAATAACACGGAATATTGCTTCTAAGATTCTCAATTGAATCAAAAAAATACTGATTAAAACCCATAGCCTTATCAATATCAGTTGTTAAAAGATAACCATCCTGAGAAATTATGTCTCGTGTATCTTGAGGGCACCTACCAAGTTCATTATTAAGAAACCGCCACGATTTTTTAACATCACCAGCACAATGTTCCAAATTCTTTTTATAATATTCATTCATCAGTTTTCTGTTACTAGTTTTAATAATTTTACTAATTCTTCTTAGCCGCTCTGATATAAATCTGTCGCCTTTATTTTTTTCTTCGTGCTTTCAACAGCTTTTCTTTGAGCTCCAATAGCGAAAACAGGTTCATATTTATCCAAGGTGTTAATTTTGATCGTATATTTACAGTAGTTGTAATATTCGAAGTACACTGTGAAGCTGCTAGTGTAATTTCATTCATTAATTTTTTGCAGTGTTGAGAAGGACTATCAAAATTACTATTTGAAGACAAATTTCTGTCAAGTAATGCTCCGAACTTTTCATAGTCAAACTTGTACCAGGTCTTCGTAATGCTTTCATTACGGCTTACATTTATTTTAAGATTGCAACTTATTATATTGTGATCTGTAAGTTTATTTTCTATTGCATACACCGACATGCGTTCAGTCAAATTTCCAAAAACGCAATCAATAGACGTTTGACTTAACGGTCTAGTAACTAGGTTATGGCATTGAGCTAAATCATATTCATGGAAAATATTTTTTAAATCTCTACTGAATGTGTTATTGACCAGTAAATCTACATTAAAATCTCCTACGACAACACACGGTCTATTTTCCAGTTCCTGAAGAATATTTTCCAATCTTCTCCAAGATTTGAAGGATCAGTACTGATCCGATTAAGATCAAAAGTGATCCGAAATTTGAAAGATCAGTACTGATCCGAAAAATGGATCGCTAAGATTGGATCAGTTATAATCGGACGGATACAATGTCATCCGAAAAATGGGTTTATATAATTAGATAAACCCATTTTTTGGATGAAATTGTATCCGTACGATTAAAACTGATCTAATCTTAGCGATCCATTTTTTGGATCAGTACTTATCCTTCACATTTTTACTTGGGAATAATCGATTTTCGTTGTTTCGATTTTTTAAGCTTTAAATAAAGAGAAATGAAATGCCATTACTAAATTTTGGCATTGACATTTTTGCAAAACCTAAATCTATTCAAAGCTGGACGTAGAGAAAGTGCATACTTCGTGTATCACCCCCATTCTAAGTGTTTCAGTTCAAAAAGAAGTTCATATGTTGTGGTGATTTGATTTAATTTGATTTGGATACTTTAAAATCCTAAGTAAAGAACTGGTGAATATAGTTATTTTGTAGCATTTTTGGAAGTGATTTTAAAAGTACTTCCTACGGAATATGAAGTTCGGCACCTATCGCTACTTTGTATGTAATGAAACCACTAATTCTTTTTGAACCACTTCGTTTATTTTTTGCTGGGATTAATTGTAAAGAATTAATTCAATAAGGAATTGATTAATAATTTACAAATATGATTTAAAAATTAAATAATTAATTCTTTGCAATGAAATTAAGTGAATGAAAAGATTAATTTATTTTTTTCGCTTAATAGAAACAGGGAATTAATTCAATTATTTTAAATCAGATTTAAGAAATTGAATAAGGGAATTAAATCTTCAAAGGTCTGATTGCATTTGAGCGATATCGGTTCAGCGCACAGTGATTCGTTTCATTGGCAAAAATCAAAAAAAGAAGTATGTCTTCAATGTTGATGATTTTTTGTATTTTTGTAGTTTAATAGTAAACTAAAAAAAATATGTGCTTTTCTGATTTTTAAGAAGTCATATGTTGCCACAAGAGGGCGCTAAAGTATGGAAATTTTACGCTATTGTGTGTAAACAAAAAAATTGAATTTTATAGGTTTACTAAAATAATTATAAAAAATCGAATTTTAAAAAAATCAATGAACTTTTTTTTTTTTCAAAAGTTACTTAAATATATCTGCTAACAGTTGTATTTTCAAGTTTTTTGAATTAATCTTAAAATTCATTTTTGTATTGCTCTGAAATCTGTATTTTTTCTACAAAAACCCTAAAAATTGACAAATTTTGATGGAGTCCATAAAAAAAGTTCGTGAGTCAAAAAATTATTTTTTTTGCTTTTTCGATAGTTTGGACCACAGACTAATACAGACTCGACATAAGTGACAGGTGTCAAAAAAGTATTCTTTAACCATATGGTTAATATTTTCAAATAATTCTACGAATTAGGTTAGAAAGAGAAAACTAATATAACGCGCCATAAGAAAAATGGATGCCAGATCGGTTTTTGTTGTTTCACTCGCTCCTAAGTCGTAGAAAGTGTTGCCATGTTAGCGTAAAACGGACTAAAAACCGCTGTGTTTTCTCCTAAAATCGCTTAGTTTTTCCCCATTTTTTCATATAAAACTCTACTGTCGAGTCTGTATTTAGTCTGTGGTTTGGACTATGGTTTATAAGGCAAACCAATAAAAATAACTAAGTTTTTGTCTGAAGTTGGAAAAAAGTAGGGTTTTGTACACAGAAAAAAAACGTCGAGGTAATGTTATCTAAGCTGGCTTAGGTGAATTATTTTTGTATGAATATTAAAAGCCACGACACAGACTAAATACAGACTCGACAGTAGAGTTTTGTAAGAAAAAATGGGGAAAAAGTAAGCGATTTTAGGAGAAAACGCAGCGGTTTTTAGTCCGTTTTACGCTAACATGGCAACACTTTCTACGACTTAGGAGTGAGTGAAACAACAAAAACCGATCTGGCATCCATTTTTCTTATGGCGCGTTATATCAGTTTTCTCTTTCTAACCTAATTCGTAGAATAATTTGAAAATATTAACCATATGGTTAAGAAATACTTTTTTGACACCTGTCATATTTGTCGAGTCTGTATTAGTCTGTGGCCACGACTTATTACCTATGCCACAAGTATAATTTTACTTTACATTTTCATCTAATGGCCATGTAAGGTTTACTAATGAAAATAGGTAAAATTTCGAAATTATTTTTTTTATTTTTTATTGTCATGACAATAATTTGAAATTAAATAAAAATAAAACAAACATCAAAATTTTTTTAACATATATTTTCATAATTTTTCAACGCAATAAAGCCGATTTTTTTAATTTTTTTTAGATAACGCGAATTTCTGAAACTCTAGGCAAATTATGATGGGAAAAAGTCAACAAGAATTAGAGAAAAAGGAATCTTAAAGCTGTTTTAAAGATTAAAACAAGTGCTTACATGGAATAAATTATAATGATATAATGGTACAAAATTTCTTAGAATCTGAGACAATTATTTATAGGGAAGTTCTCAAATTAAATGATACCTTTTCTAAATCTGAAAACTTTTCTATAGCAAAATATCTCAGAATCTGATAATTTTTCTATAGAAAAAATGTCTCAGAATCTGATAATTTTTCTATAGAAAAAATGTCTCAGAATCTGAGAATTTTTCTATAGAAAAAATGTCTCAGAATCTGTGAATATTTCTATAGCAAAAATGTCTCAGAATCTGAGAATTTTTCTAAAGAAAAAATGTCTCAGAATCTGAGAATTTTTCTATAGAAAAGATGTCACAGAATCTGAGAGTTTTTCTATAGAAAAATTGTCTCAGAATCTGAGAATTTTTCTATAGAAAAAATGTCTCAGAATCTGAGAATTTTTCTATAGAAAAAATGTCTCAGAATCTGAGAATTTTTCTATAGAAAAAATTTCTCAGAATCTGAGAATTTTTCTATAGAAAAAATGTCTCAGTATCTGAAAACTTTTCTATAGCAAAATATCTCAGAATCTGATAATTTTTCTATAGAAAAAATGTCTCAGAATCTGATAATTTTTTTATAGAAAAAATGTCTCAGAATCTGATAATTTTTCTATAGAAAAAATGTCTCAGAATCTGAGAATTTTTCTATAGAAAAAATGTCTCAGAATCTGAGAATTTTTCTATAGAAAAAATGTCTCAGAATCTGTGAATATTTCTATAGAAAAAATGTCTCAGAATCTGAGAATTTTTCTATAGAAAAGATGTCACAGAATCTGAGAGTTTTTCTATAGAAAAAGTGTCTCAGAATCTGAGAATTTTTCTATAGAAAAAATGTCTCAGACTCTGAGAATTTTTCTATAGAAAAAATGTCTCAGACTCTGAGAATTTTTCTATAGAAAAAATGTCTCAGAATATGAGAATTTTTCTATAGAAAAGATGTCACAGAATCTGAGAGTTTTTCTATAGAAAAAATGTCTCAGAATCTGAGAATTTTTCTATAGAAAAAATGTCTCAAAATCTGTGAATATTTCTATAGAAAAAATGTTTCAGAACCTGAGAATTTTTCTATAGAAAAAATGTCTCAGAATCTGAGAATTTTTCTATCGAAAAAATGTCACAGAATCTGAGAATTGTTCTATAGAAAAAATGTCTCAGAATCTGAGAATTTTTCTATAGAAAAAATGTCTCAGAATCTGAGAATTTTTCTATAGAAAAAATGTCTCAGAATCTTAAAATTTTTTTATGTAGAAAAAATGTCTCAGAATCTGAGAATTTTTCTATAGAAAAAATGTCTCAGAATCTGAGAATTTTTCTATAGAAAAAATGTCTCAGAATCTGAGAATTTTTCTATAGAAAAAATGTCTCAGAATCTGAGAATTTTTCTATAGAAAAAATGTCTCAGAATCTGAGAATTTTTCTATAGAAAAAATGTCTCAGAATCTGAGAATTTTTCTATAGAAAAAATGTCTCAGAATCTGAGAATTTTTCTATAGAAAAAATGTCTCAGAATCTGAGAATTTTTCTGTAGAAAAAATGTTTCAGAATCTGAAAATTTTTCTATCGAAAAAATGTCACAGAATCTGAGAATTGTTCTATAGAAAAAATGTCTCAGAATCTGAGAATTTTTCTATAGAAAAAATGTCTCAGAATCTTAAAATTTTTTCATGTAGAAGAAATGTCTCGGAATCTGTGAATATTTCTATAGAAAAAATGTCTCAGAATCTGAGAATTTTTCTACAGAAAAAATGTCTCAGAATCTGAAAATTTTTCTATAGAAAAAATGTCTCAGAATCTGAGAATTTTTCTATAGAAAAAATGTCTCAGAATCTTAAAATTTTTTTATGTAGAAGAAATGTCTCAGAATCTGAGAACTTTTCTATAGAAAAAATGTCTCAGAATCTGTAAATTTTTCTACATAAAAAATGTCTCAGAATCTGAGAATTTTTCAAAAAATGTCTCAAAATCTGAAAATTTGTCTATAGAAAAAATGTGAATCTGAGAATTTTTCTATAGAAAAAATGTCTCAGAATCTAAGAATTTTTCTATGGAAAAAATGTCTCAGAATCTAAGAATTTTTCTATACAAAAAATGTCTCAGAATCTGAGAATTTTTCTATTAAAAAAAACTGTCTTAGAATCTAAGAATTTTTCTATAACAAAAAACTGTTTTAGAATCTGAGAATTTTTCTATAGAAAAAATATTTCAGAATCTATGAAGATTTCTACAGAAAAAATATATCAGAATCTTATAATTTTTCTACAGAAAAATTATTTTAGAATCAGAATTTTTCTATAGAAAAATGTTTCAGAATCTGAGGAATTTTTTAAATATATAAAAAATTTTAAAAATCTGAGAATTATCTATAAAAAAAACAATTTTCTATAGAAAAAATGTCACAGAATCTCATAATTTATTGTATCGAAAATATGTCTCAGAATCGGAGAATTTTTCTATAGGAAAAATGTCTCAGAATCTTCTATAAAAAATGTCTTAGAATCTGTGAATTTTTCTATAGAAAAAATGTCTCAGAATCTGAGAATTTATTTTTTGAAAAATATTTCTCAAAATCTTTTTATAACAACAATAATTGTAATTCATGATTAAATTTATTTATAAAACATAATAAAATCAAATAATTTTTTAATTTATTTAATTTAGTAAAGTGTGTAATTATTTATACCTAGCGTATTAACAAAATAATTTAGATAAATTACCAAAATTTATATATAAATTTTTACTCTGCTAACTTTGAAAAGTTTACAAAGTTTCCTAGGAATATTTCCTAAAAGCATAGATAATTTTTCGAACATATCATTTTTTAAAAATCACCTTGGCTTTTTAGTAATATTGTCTAAAAACTTTGTAGGCTCTATGTTATCTTGGCACTTAGATAAAGTTATACTATAAATTTAGGTAATATTACCTCGTTTTTTTTTTGTGTGTATGTGTCTTTATAAATTTTTTTTAAAAGCTATATTTTTAATGGAAAAAATATTAGAAAAAAAATCCAATATTAAGTATCTTTTCTTTGCACATTGATATATTATATAGTATTCTGTAAAAATATAATAAAAAAATCAGAAAAAAATTATGCAGTACGTGGGCCGTTTTGCTTTAAAAGTTATCTATGACTTTTACTAAAATCCCCAAAATCACCAAATTTTAATGGCCTTCAAAAAAAAAGTTCGTGAATAAAATTTTTTTGTTTTTTATTTTTTTGTAGCTTTAACTATGTTTTATAAGATCAAAAAATAAAAATAACTAAGTTTTTTTTTTAAGTTAAAAAAAAAAAATTTTTTTTAAAAAATCTAAAATTGGATTATTTTTTTTATTATTTATTTTATTTATTGTAAATAAATTTAAAAAATACCTCAACATTTTAGTGTTTTTTTATATAAAGGGATTTATTGTATTGAATACTATAAACTTTATAGTAATTATTTCGATAAAATAAGTATACAGTGGGCCGTTTTGCTTTAAAACCAGTATTTGATTTTCGTTGGTATCCCAAATCAAAACCAAAATTTTTTTTGAGATACATAAAAAAAGTTCGTACTCAAAAATTATTTTTTATTGATTTTTTCAACATCCTGGACTGTTTTCTATACGATCAAATAATAAAAATAACCAAGTTTTTGAAAAAAACGAAAAAAAAATAAAAAAAAAAAAATTTGAAGTACCCAAAAAAAATTTTTTTTTTAAGTTTTTTGTTATTAATGGGGTATGTACTTAGAAATAAAGCAAGTATTAAACGAGTTTACTTAAAACTTATTTTTGAATAAATTAATTTTCGTAATGGAATAGGAAATAAGTGTTGCGAATGTTTTGTTTTTGCAGTTATTATGTATTTTTATATTTTTGACTATATTTAAAAAAAAGGATATATTAACAGCTTTTTTGTTACCGCAAGCAACTCAACGAAATTTGGCACACTTATTAACTTATTTCAAGAAAAAGGATATATGGCAGCCACGCGAGTCCTTGCTCAGATTAAAATACAAATGTTTAGGGATGTCGCGAATAGTGTATTCGGCATTTTACCGAATATTTACTATTCGGTATTCGGTTGGAACCGAATACGAATATTTGCCGAATAATTTAATTATTCATTCGCCTTTATTTTACCTATGTAAAACATTAAAAAAAAAGTACCAGATTAAAAGACAACAACGCTGTTGTCGACACTATTTTTTTTGGTACCTTAACAAATCGAATTTTAATCAAGTGCTCAAGTTTTTTTGTATATAAAATAAACTGAAATTACTACGAAAAAGAGTCAAACGTTAATAAAATGGGTTTTTTAACTAATTTAAATTTTGCCGAATATTCGGCAAACTGTTAACGAATATTTATTTAACCGAATATTCAAAAAACATGCCGAATATGCCGAATACCGAATAGTGACGAATATTCGCGACATCCCTACAAATGTTGAACGTCGATAGTTATCTAAATTTCTAAGACAATGACTAAGTTAAGTAATTTTATATCAAGTTTTGTGGCTAAAACTCCACTTTTAAATTTCAGGATATACGACAGGTACAAATGTCCTTCAACCGATTTGCTCAAAATTTTTATTTTTTTTCTATTAATTAATTTTGTGCTTGCGTACCAAATTTGAAAAATCGTTGACAACTCTTTCTATTTTATTTTTGTGATTAAACTATATTAACACTTTATTGCAGTTTTTAAAAAGGATATATAAATAACTTTTGTTTTACAGAACCGATTTCAGCGAAATTTGGCACACACATTGTCATCACTTATTCAAATATTTACAAAAAATTTCAAGGGTATCGAGTAATTTTTGAGCGATTTACAATATTTTTAAGAAAAATGATATATGGCAGCCATACGAGTCCTTGTTTCAATCTAGAAAAAAATTTACACATAAAATACTATATCAAAATTGGTAACATTGACAAAGTTTGGGAATTTTGTGACCATTTTTGTAGTTTTAATCACATATTTAAATTTCAGGATATATGGGGGGTAGGCGTGTCCTTGCTCCGATTTTTCCAAAAACTCGTTTTTTTCTTGATTAGATAATTTAATGCTTGTGTACTAAATTTCAGAAATCTGCGACCAATATTCTATTTTTGCCCACTCGATATATGGGAACGAATCACTGTGCAGCGGTTCAAATTTTAAGGATACCTCGAAAATTCTAGTACATTCTAGCATAGATGGGACTAATTAATTAAAGGGATCAATTAATTGATGGTTTAATTACCATTTAATTGATGTCAATGGTAATTAAATTTTTTTCATTACCATTGGTTGTATCAATTGTACCAATTAAATTACTTATCAATTTAATTACTAATGAAAATTAAAAAAAAAATAATTACCATTGGTATGGCATCACTTAAAAAAAATAATTACCATTAGTAAAAGTCGTCACAATATTGTCCAAATTTTTTACAAAAAAGAGAATTTCCCCTGATTATTTTTTCACCAAACAATTTTTTTGTTATATATTTTTTTGTTGAAAATAATATTTGTGACTAGGGTTGCCAGAATTTTATTTCGAAAATGCGGGACAAACTCCCGAAAATTACAAAAATGGCGGGATTTTAAAAATTTTCGCGATACAAAAATATTTTTATGAACAAAACTGAAAAATTTAACAGCATATTGTCGAGTTTTATTGTTTTAAATAGAGACTACCAGCCTCTAGTGCATTTTGAAATAGAAAAAATGTTTTTGTTTTTCAAAAACATTTTTTTCGCGCAGCTTTAAAGACTAATGTAGCTAAAGTAAATTTTAGTACACATATTTCCATTTTGAAGATACAACGCTGGACCATTATTACTCCATGGAAATTTTAAAAATATTTTTCCCGGAATGTACTCTATATTGTGCAACTTTTGGCGTACATTTTTTGAAAAATATTTTTTTTTCAAACAAACACTAAGATTGTAAACTCTTTTGTTATACCCAATTCACACCTGAGGTGAAATCTCGTTCGAACAAGATTTCGATCATATGGTTGTGTAAAAAATGATGCAGACCAAATGATCGAAATCTCGTTCGAACGAGATTTCACCTCAGGTGGGAATAGGCCTTTATTTTTTTCCTTTAAAAGGTTCTAAAATCACACAATTTAGGCGGCAAGGTAAAACCAATTTTACAAAAGCTTACAAATAAGCCTTTTAAAAACTAACACCCTTATTCATAACCAAAAAACGAGTGGCTACTATCGAGCTGCTAACTTTTTTATTCACAATTTTCAATAAAGAAATGTGAGGTTATTAATGTATGGCACTCGTTTTGTCATTATAATGAAGATAAAAGTGTCTTACATCGAGGACCAAGCATTCCCCTTCAGAGAATTGCGTTTTAAAAAATTAGCAGCTCGATGATAGCCAAACGATTTTTGTTATGAATACGGCCATTAGGCTTTTAAGTATAAAATAGTTGTTGTTAAAAAAAATTGCAAAAAAGCGGGAATATGGAATCCCGCGCGGGACGCGGGAATCGGTTTTGAAAAGCGGGACAATCCCGCCAAATGCGGGACGTCTGGCAACCCTATTTGTGACATTGTGGAGGGTATCCATACATTCGGAACGGCCGAATTTAACTTTTTTTACTTGTTTTATATGGAGTTTGACAGGTTTTTATGTAAAAACCGAGCAACTTACCTAAATTAACATGGACGAAAAGTCAAAGTTTCAAACATCACTACAAACTCATACCACAGACTATAAATAAATATAGTATAATTATAAATATATATATAATTAGTCTGTGCTCATATCCTGTACCACAGAGTGGTGTAAGGTATAACAATCAGATTTACACTGGCTTTACAAAAAGCATAAAATTATCGAATCCTTCGATTTCGGCAAGACATTTTTGGGAATGTTAGAAATGCCGTGTTGCAAACTCTTAAGCGAATACGGTTCGGAGACGTGTCAGCTGATACGTTAGCTTGTACTAAAATATATAGAAATAGGTACTTAAACGAATACGTGACGGTGGTTAGCGGTTTAAAACGATACAACAGCCCGTCACGCTACAGCACCGCTACAGTAGCGCTCAAGTGCCTGGGTCTTTAAGGGCCATTTACTTAACTCGTAACGCAACGAAAGTAGCAGTAAAAAATCTATGCTTTTTGTTGCTTTAGCGGCCTTGAAGAATTTTTCGATCGAGACGAAACTGACAATCCTCGGTCGGATAAATCTGAATCGTTCCGGCGAATAGTCTGATTGCCGTGATAACGCAGTTATAGCGCCCTAGTCGTTCGTTAGAGTTAACAGGGGACACCAAGTCCAAGGTGGACAGTAGGTGAGGTTGACATTTAAAAAGGATTTGGTACAAATGAATCATTTGTTTTCACTTATCCATTAGCCCCGCTTAATTGAATTCACTTATCCATTAGTCCCCTTAATTGTTAATTGCTTACTTTACCAAATGAGTAATCAGCCCTTTAATGTAACCTAAAATAAATACGATCCACAATATGTGGATTAGTTAAACACAAGTAGATAGTCATATAAATTTAGTTAAATTTTATCAAACTTTCTAAACCTATTTATTTTATAAAATGTTTTTAAATAAATCAACTTTAGTTCGGAATTTAATTGGTATGTTAATATATCTGAACGTTATAATTTTTACAAATTGTAAAAAATAACCGCTTATAATTATACTGCAGTTCAAAGTTCATTTTTTTCTTATCAAACTACAATGAAAAGGAATAAAGTCGAATAATTGGACTTGAAGAACATTTTATATATGAACCGATTATTTTCAGCAAAAGCCCCAGCACGCATGATGTCTACAAAAATTTTGGGCGAAAATAGTTCTGCCATTCCAGAATACAAAACATTGGCCGTTACAACACCAAAACCATTTGTTTTTCATGTTGAATTAAATAGACCAAACCGGTACAATGCCATAAATAAGGAGATGTGGATGTAAGTATATTAATAAATAAATGTAAAGGAAGTTAATTTCGAAGTTTTTTTTTTTTTTAAATAGTGAAATCATGAATTGTTTTGATAGTTTGAGCGTGAACCCAGATTGTAGAGCAATTGTATTGTCAGCTTCAGGAAAACATTTTACAGCTGGTTAGTAAGAAAACAAATCTTATGTACACTTGAAAAGCAAAAACTAAAAATACAATTTTATTTATTTTTAGGAATCGATTTAACTGACATGTTAAAATTAGGGCAAGATTTGGCAGAAATGGATGATGTTGCTCGCAAGGGCATTTATTTGGAACGCCTTATTAAACTATATCAGAATTCCATGAGTTCGTTGGAAAACTGTTCAAAACCTGTTATAACTGCCGTACATTCGGCATGTATTGGTGCAGGCATAGATATGATTACTGCAGCTGATATACGTTATTGTACACAAGATGCATTCTTTGCAGTTAAGGAAGTAGAAATAGGAATGGCGGCAGATGTTGGTACTCTACAACGTTTCCCTAAAGCTATTGGAAGTCAATCATTGGCTCGAGAACTATGCTATACCGGCAGACGCTTTGAAAGTGCAGAAGCATATAGTTCTGGATTGGTCAGCAAAGTGTTTCCTGACAAAGAAGCTTTGTTGAAAGCCGCTATAGAGTTAGCTGAGAATATGGCAGAGAAAAGTCCCATTGCTGTACAGGCTACAAAACAAAATGTAATTTATTCCCAAAGCCGTCCTAACCAAGAGGGTTTAGACCATATTGTAAGCACGGTTTTATTGAAATCAAAAATTGATCGTTTTCATACTAAATATATATTTTTTTGTATTTACTTACAGCGTGAAATGAACAAATTATATTTGCAATCAGAAGACTTTGCTCAAGCTGCAGCGGCTCAGCTTACTAAGGGTGAAAAACCAGTGTTCTCTAAATTATAATTATATTTTATATTAAAATCAGCATTTCTATTTTTAAGTGCCTCTATCCCAATAAAATTGTTAGTGCATCATTTGTGTGAGCCTTTCCATATTAATGGCATAAACTGAGTGGGAAGCAATTAGGTTATGATCCGAAAATGCTCGCTGGCAGTCCTTCAGAGTTATTTCTTTTGTAGTTTTAGGATATCTAAACAAAAAAAAACAATTTCAACATGACATTATGAGATTATATAAAAACACTTACACTTCTTCGCAAGCTGAGAGAAAAGTAACGTCATCATTAGATCTGCGCATGAAATTTGGTGACGTTATTTCCTTATCCAGTTCTAAGGGTCCATCATCTAGTTTTTGCCTTGTCACTGTATTACGCACAGAGGGATCTTTAAGTGATGCTCCCACATCGTAGTAGAACGAACCCTCGCCAGTAACTTTGTAATGTTCCTTTTTCATGATAACTGTCGAGATAAGGTTTTTGAGTAAAACTTGTACTGCCATAGCCACATATTCCGCCACATTGTCCTCTACGTTGACAAGACCCGATTCCCACGCACCTATTAGAAACCGACCCAAGATAAATCCAGCATCTGGTAAAAATAGTTCTTGAACACAATATCTTTGAGTTGGTAGTATTTGAACGTTTGCCTCGGTTCCAGCAGCCGGTCTTATTGATTTCATACTGTCTTCCATTATGAAATCTAAAAAATCGTATGGTTCGAATGTTACTCTATCACTGGTAACCCGTGAGCTCTTTTTTCTTTTAGCTTTACGGCTGCTACTGCCACCACTATTTGAGCCTGCTGAAGCACTTGCAGCGCCCAAAGAAAGACCGCCACCAGTTGTAGGACTTGGTTGTTGAGGCATTTGAAAAGCATCAATCTTATTGAGTAAAGCTATTAAAAACTGATTGTGTAAATGCATCTTTTCTGGTGTTAAGAATTTACGCGATTCATAATCAAATTGTTCTTTTGACCATTTGTGACGGAACCACAATTTCATGTTGGCCAAGTATTTATGGCTATTTTCACCGATTGCTAATAATAAAGCATTTTTCGCCACAACAACTTTTTCGCTGAGATCGTTCATTGTTTTTGAAAATATAATTTATTGAATAAAACAAGTTAATATTGCAGTAAACTGTTTTGTATTCTTTACTTTTGTATATTTTTTTTTTCTAGATTAATTAATTATATGGGTGTTATCAGTTAAAAGTGAGTGCCACTGTCAGAATACCAATACAAACTAAAAAGTGCTGCCAAGTTAATTTTGATCGTTACATTCCACTTACAAGGAAGGTCTTTCAATGGCCACAAAGTGATTTTCGATATGCCCAGCAAAAAACGCAGTGGTTATCATCGAGCTGGTAACTTAAGTTGAAAATTGTAAGTTAAAAAATTTTTTAACTTACAATTTTCAAAAAAGTAAAAAAAGGCCATATAATAAAAATAAAGAAACATTGGTAGACCCTGAAAGCAAAAAACATTTCGACTAAAGTCTAGTTGGTAGATATTTCTCTGATCCAAAAAAAAAAAATAAAAAAAAATTGAAAATAGCCCTTTTAGTGATGATTTCGAAATAAAAAAAAAATTGTCAGCGAGTTATCTCGACTTGAAGTTTTTTGCTTATATCTTCGTTATTTATTGTTCGATTTCAAAAATATTGGTATCATTCGAAAGATCTTTCATTTCTGGTAAAAAAATATATTAATCCATAAAAGGCCAAAAAAAAATTTTTTTTTTTAGAAATTTTTTTTTTGAGAATTTCAAAAAAAAAAAAAAAAATTTCTGCATAGCGGCCTTCGGCCAAGCTTAGGGATTACAAACTCCAAAAATTAGTTTAGCGCTAAATAAAGTTTTTTTTGTGTATTATGCCTTTTTCCAGTTATAATATTTGAATTTCAAGTCGACATAACTCGCGAACCAGATCTCGCCGACAAAAAATCACCCTTATATTTTCTATTTGTAATCAAAAGATCTATCTCTGGTAAAAATTTGGGATCAATACAAATAATGCCAGTAATCTCAACTTAAGCCAAAAAATTTTGCAGATACAAATTTTTGCTGTGCAAAAAAAAAAATGGTCGGTGGCCCATGGTTCCCGAGTTATGGGCCTCCAAAGTTCGGATATCGAATTTGATATATCTTCTCCAATAATGGTCCGATCAGAAATTTTTGGTTAATTAACTTAAGAGGGTACTTCTAAGGGAAGAATTTCATGAATTTTTTAGTGCTATAATTTAATGGAAAAATAAAAATCATTTAGGTGGGTAGAAAGCTGAGAAACTAACACTCATAACACGAAGATGACCTCAGAGGTCAAAACCAGATATGGGTCAAATTTAGTACTTGCTGAGGACTTTCCAACATTTTTTTTTATAACGATCGGACCTCAAATGACAAAGCTATGAACAAATAACAATTTCGGCGGTACCAAATCGCGACCTAAAAATCTTATATTTTGGCTATTGAACTTTTTCGGGGTACGCTTTAAAATTAAGCGCGCCCAATGGAAACTTTTTTTCGACCCGGTCTAATGTACTTATACAACCAGGTTTTAAGCTTAAATATTAACCCTGCAAACAATAGTGCAATATATCGCCGAAAAGATATTGCGGCGATACGAAAATTTATCATTTCAATAAAAAAATCCACTCAGAAAATTATTGCAGTTACTACATGACGGTCGTTTGTGTAGTAACTAGTAGCTGTTGTTTTTAACTACAATTTCGGTCGTTTTTGTATGAAAAAATCTCAAACAACTTTTTTTATAGTAGTTTCAAAAAATAACTACAAAAAATATACTACACTGTAGCAATAGTTGATTTATGTTGTTGTTTTTAGTTTTTTTTCTAAAACTCGTTTTTTTCTAGAAATTTTTATTGCAAACGAATGTGTGGAGCGAGTTGGTCGTGCGGGATGCGGAAGGAATTATTTTTATACCAAATAAATAATATCTTAATAAATTAAATTACAATTTATTAAATTTAATTATAACAAAAAATATGTTTTTGGAAAAATATTCTTGAGCGAAAGAAAATAAGTGGATAAATGAGATAACAAGTGTGTATAATATAGCGCTCACATAAGCGTGCGTAAAAACCAATCGGAAAAAAACAAAATAAAATGTGTGCAGTGTTTTGTTTTCTTATGAGCGCGCCATCTTTCTTTTCTTTGTATACACAACAGAGCAGGTACATACTTTTTTGAAACATTTCAAATTAATTCTTTTTTTTTATAAATCAATTTTGCCAAAGCATTTCGTTTTTTTTTATTCCAGACAAATTTTGATCAGTAGCGGTGAAAATTTGAAATGAACTATTAAAAAAACAAAGGTAAATACATACAATCAATTTATTTTGTTTAACATTTTATTAATATAATTTTTTTCTTCTATAATTCCAGATAAATACATCAAAAAATTGTCATCATGTCGAAATTCTATACAACCAACTGAAATGTATTGCTTTTTAAATAAATAAATATCAATCATTTAAACGTTTAAGAAATTTTTTAAATAAAATTTCAGGCAATTGTAGAAAAAACAACTGTATTAAACAGTTTTGTAGTAGTTTTTACTACATTTTGTAGTTGAAAATCAATAGTTAAAAACAACAACATGTTCAGTTGTTTTTACCGTTTATGTAGTGGACGCCTTTTCAACGACAAAATGTAGTCAAAACAACTGTCTTTTGTAGTAGATTTTACCGACATACTTTTTTGAGTGTCAAAGAAGTATATTTATTATATCGCCGTTTTCTCATACGAACGATATTTTGGATAAACAAAAAAAAAATTGAAAATTTTTATTTCTTTGTCAATTTAAAATAAAATAATTTATCAAGCACAACAAGAAATCTTTGAAAGAATATAAATTTGGCCGAAAAACACAAATGTGCGTTCAAAGATAAAATAAAAAATTCAGGGAATGTTGCGGATATATTTTTCAGGTGAATGCAAATGTTTTTACCAGTTTTTACACATGACCAAAATATGAATGAAAAAAACAATGTCTATTTTCAGCTTCAGGGAATCGATATAGCTGCCCAGGCAGAAAAATACATACGGGCCAGATCTGGCAAAGTAATTAATAAGGTAGTATTAATACTGGCTAAGTACCTTTTTTTTGGGTTTTTTGTACTTGCTAAGATGCTAAATGATAACACCATTTAGTAGTGGCAAAGTAATTGTTGAATCAAAATAAAGTAATATAAGAGTACATTGAATACAACAAATATTGGGCTTTCCCAGTACTTTCCAGAGCGTTTCCCAGTAATTTCAAAAGTAATATCCGAGATATTTTAAAATTTACTTTCCCATGCATTTTAACTAAATAATTAATTGAAAATTTAAAATGTGTTAAATTAAATTATTTTTTATTTAATTCGTACTTACGAAATATTTTTTTTTTTTTTTTTCATTTTAAAAAAATTATATATTAATTATCCTTTTAAATAAATTATATGTTAAAGTTAAAAAATATTTTCGTTTAAATAACATTTCAAATGTTAATATAATCGAATTTGACTTAAATGGTTATGTAGTTTTATCGTATTTTTATCGTTCAGTTCGACCTCCGCATTGATTCTTTGCTGCGGATAGCCAGCGAGTTATCTTTGAAAAAACTGTGGCTTCAGTTTCACTCGGAAACTGTTTTGTGAGGAAAGCTTTAAAAATTTATTTTAATAAACTTAAATGATTAGCTTCAAAACCGACGTTCACGATGAATTTATTGATGCTCAAAATCTTGAAAGAACGGATGAGGAAATTTTTTGTGAAGTTGACAGCGATGTCCTCATCTAGTACAGAGGATTTTATACCTGAAACAACGGAAACTGATTTTAGCAACCTTATTAACGGCCATTTAGAGCTCAGGTTAAAGAATTGGGTTTTAAGAAATATAAAAACCCTAATTCAAAAGTTAATCGATGAACTTTTAATAGTTTTGAGAGAAGAAGGATATACGTCACTACCAAAATCCTCTAAAACATTGCTAGGAATTTCAGCTGTAAGCGGTTGCACAAAAATTATGAAAAGTTCAGATAACACTTTTGGGAAATTCCAGTATTTTGGAATAAAATAAAATCTTGTTGATATTGTGAACCCTAAACTGTATGTTGAGGCAGGTATATCGTTGATAATTCATGTGGATGGCATGGATGTCTTTAACAAATCCAAAAAAGGTTTTTGGTCTATTATGGGAAAAGTGTTTGCACCAGATTATATGAGTAAACCTTTTTTAATAGGCTTATGTTACGGAAATTCAAAACCATATTCCTCACAAGAGTTTTTGGAAGAAGTCGTTGTGGAATCCAATTTGTTAATAAATGAAGGTATAATATTTCTAAAAAAAATGAATTCAAGATTAATTTTGGTTTTATTTTTAAAGGTGTAAATATAAGTGGAAAATATTTTTAACTTTAAAGTTCTAGCATTCTATTGCGATATGCCTGCCCGTGCCTTTATTAGGTGCACTAAAAGCCATACTGGATTTTTTTCCTGTGAAAGATGCACAGTACGAGGAGAAACAGATAACAAAACTCGAGTTTTTAAAGAAATTAACTGCGATGAAAGGACTTTGCAGCCATTTAAAGAAAAAATAAATTCAGAACATCATTTAACAAAGGAAAATAGCCCACTACTTGAAATTTTAAATATTGACCTAGTCAAGAATGTTGTTCTGGATGAGATGCATATGTAGCATCTCGGCATAAGCAAATATTTGCTTCAAAAGATGATTTATAAGAAATCATTTTCATTTATTTCTACAGAAAATGTTGCTGTTTTACAAAAAAACTTTTTAAATTTGTCTCAAGATATTACATCAGAGTTTCAGAGGAAGTCATTCGATTTATATGATATAGGAAACTGGAAAGCAACACAATTCCGATTTTTTTTATTATACATTGGAGGTATCATATTGAAAAACGTTTTAAAATCTGATCAATACAAGCATTTTTTAATTCTTTACACGGCATGCAGAATTTTATCATCAAAGAAATTGGCTACATTAAAAAATAAGTTTGTTAATCAGATTTTAAGAACATTTGTCGAACTTATGCCAAGTTTTTACGGTTCTAATTCCCAAACAATGAACATCCACAACTTAATTCACATTGCAGACGATGTAGCTAATATGGGCGCCCCTATATCACAGTTTTCGCCATTTGATTTTGAAAACAGTCTTGGTTATTTAAAACCTATTATAAAATCCCCAACTAACCCTATTGCTCAAATCCAAAGAAAACTACATATTTTTCATTCCGATAACTCAGTTAATAATATTCCATTGCTATATCCGCTTAATAGAAATTCCAAATACTCTCTAGGAAATATAAAACAAAGCTCGGAATCAAAAGTTGTATATTCTTTCGTAAACATTAACCTTCAAATTCATAAAGGATTAAAAAGGCTAATAAGAGGTTAATAAAACAAATTTTTTATGGAAATTCGATTAATAAACCTGTTATTAAACGCTTTTATTTTTTATGAATTTGGACGTAAAGGTTTTAAAATAAAACCTATTCATCCAGATAACGTATGTTTACTCGACAATGAAAACGTTATTATCGTTACTGAAATTTTTAGTAGAAAGCAGTCTAAATACAAAAGTGATGATATATTTTTGAAAGGAAATATTTTCACTGAATGTAGCGATTTTTTTCAATTTCCACTACCATCAAGAGAAATAGGACTCTACAATGTTAATAAATTAGATAAAAATAACATTGAAATCAGTATCAATATAGTAGAATCAAAATGTATTCTTACTAAATTTTATAATGACACCATTGCAATTGCTTTATTACATAATTAAGAGTTTTTTTAAATGTTAAAATTAAGTAAAATTATTAAAAAAAAAAATATTTCAAATTAATAATATAAACCGCCTTTAGTTTGGTAAAAAAGTGTTAGCAAAGTAATTAGTTCGGTAAAAGCAAGTACTTTACTAAAAAGAGCTTGGTATACAAAAAAAAGTTGCTTTCCCAGTACTTTTTTTTTGGAACGGTTGGCAATTTCTGGCTGGGTGTACACTCAAAAAATTATGTTAGTAAAATCCACTGAAAATGCCAGTTAAAGTAACTACTTTGTAAGTTGTTTTGGGGTCAACTACTTAACTGACAAAAGACAACTGCCCAGGCAGAAAAATACATACGGGCCAGATCTGGCAAAGTACCTAATAAGGTGGTATTAATACTGGCAAATTACCTTTTTTTGGGGTTTTTAGTACTTGCTAAGATGCTAAATGATAACACCATTTAGTAGTGGCAAAGTACTTTTGAAAGCGCTTTCCATGTACTTTGAAAAGTATTATCCGAGATTTTTGTTAAATAGCTTTTTAACTAAAACAATCCATTGCAAAATTAAAAATGTAGGAATAAAATTATTTTTTTATTTAATAATTTGTACATTAGAAGTCTTTTTTTTAATTTTTTAATTTTAAATAAATTATATATTAACACAGCATGACAAAAGTGACCACTATTTTAGAAAATAAAAGGTATGACCAACATTTCCATTTATTTGAGACATGCTGAGTCCAATGGCGTACTCCGTTTTTTGATGTATGGTACAGTTTTCTTGCAATATGTCATTAAAGATTATCTTATTTCCAGCCTGGTTTTTAACAAACAAAATTGTAAAATTTGGTTTAAAGCTTTTCATCTTAAGCCCTTAAATTCGCGAATTTCTTAATTTTTCAAGGTTCTGCGAAATTAACCTCTAAATAGGTCTTTGATAATAAAAACTTGCTTTTAGTGAATCATAAAGGCATCCCTAACACTACGAACAGTGAACAAAAAACATCTATATGATATGGACCATCATGTTAAAAATCGCATTTTTTTTTAATATAGCAGAATCATTTTAATGATGATTTAAGGGTCCATTTTTAGGTATATAATGGGGGAACCTTAAGCAATTAACTGACCAAAAATTTGTCCAAAAAAGTTTTCATTTGCTAAAGTTATCGTAACAAAAACTACAAAAACTACGACTAAACGTAGTAAAACTGCATTTTTAGTTTTTCATTTCGTGATCCTGTTTCCTTTTAAAAGGACTTCCAAGTTGAAGAGGATTAAATTTTTATAAAATATTTTTTAAATATATGTTATTGTACATTTCCTGGGATGCCACTAGCAAATAAATGAGTAGGATCTCCGCCAATTTTTCCATTTTTATATATTTATATATATATTTTTTTAATATTTTTTCCTAAAATATCATTTAAAATTTTTAACAAAATTTTTTGATATTTGAGGGGACATTTTTTACATCTTTTTTGCTGATATGGACAAATAAAAAAATGGAAAAATTAGCTAAGATTCTCCTATTTCATTTGCCATCAATAGTGACGCTATAAGACAAGTACAAATATTTAAAAAAAGGTTATCTTTTAAAACTTTGAAATGAAAAACTTTAAATGCAGTTTTACTCCATTTGACTCTACATTTAGACGTATATCATTCGGTTCATGTTTAATATTGGCTGCCGGACGGTGTAATTTTTGTAGGCAAACACTGAAATACTACTAATAGTTTTTGTTAATTTTTAGTCAGTTAATTGTTTAAGGTTACCACATTATATAATATACTAAAAGACGGACCCTTGAATTATCTCGTAAAATGATGCTGGCATATAAAAAAAAAGTTTTTCGCGATTTTCAACACGATGGTATAAGTAAAGTTTTATAGCCTAATCTCGCAAAAACATCAAAAAATGGAGAAAATAGCGAATTTATTGCTACATCCTCTTAACAAATGTTTCAAATACTATCTAGGAATATAAAAGAAAGTCGGAATCAAAAGTTGTATTTTCTTTCGTAAACATTAACATACAGATAACGTAGTTTACTCGACAATGAAAATGTAATTAAAGTTACTGAAATTTTAAGTAGAAAGCTGTCTAAATACAAATGTGATAATATTTTTTTAAACGTCAATATTTTAATTGAATGTAGTCAATAACATTGAAATCAGTACCCACAAAGTGGAATCAAAGTGTATTCTTACTAAATTTGATAATGACACTATTGCAATAACTTTACAACATAATTAAGTTAAAATTTAATTAAATTATTAAAAAAATATTTCAAATAAAGAAACCGTCTTCAGTTTGGTAAAAAAGTACTGGAAAATTACTAAATTCGGTAAAACCAAGTACTTTACTAAAAAGAGCTTGCTATACAAAAAATAAATTACTTTGCCAGTACTTTTGTTTTGGTACGGTTGGCAATTTCTGGCTGGGTGACTTATGTAGTAAAACTACTTTCATTTGTAGTAAAAACAACTTAAATGTAGTAAAAATAAAATAATCAATATATCGTCGAACTATATTCAATAAATGCCAACTCTAAAAAGCTTACTTTTCAGGAGAGCTAAAAAACTAGTTATTTCGCATATTATTGCAAAAATAAACAATGTAACTTCAACAAGATGCTTTAACGCTTTAACGACCACAGGCAAGTATACTTGTCAAAGCGTTTTTGGCGATTATTTTTGTTCAAGTGAAAGATAGGGTAAATGTCGTAAAATATAAATTGTAGAGTATTGTTTGGGCAACAAAAGTCTAGTTTGCAGTAAGTCCCTAATTTGATCCACTTTCTAACTGCAAGCCCTCAAAGTTTGTAAAATAATTTTCTCTATTTTAGGGACAAAAGGATCTTTACTTGTAGAGCGAAATCGGGGACAAGAAGGTCGTTTAGAGGTCCAAATTCTTGTTGGGTAACTATTATTGAGTTGCAGATCTTAAAAATCACAGCAAGTAGCAAATAGCTTTGGCCAGAACTGCGGAATCGTGAAAGAGCAATTTTTTTACCAAGAAAAATAAGGGGGAATGAGAGGGGTTAGGGGTCCAATTTTTTGTTTCATAACTATTATTAGGTCACAGATCAATATCATGAACAGAAACTCAAAATCGCTTCGGCAGAAAATGTATGGTCGTCAAAGGGTTAAATATTCTTAATAATTTTTACCTATGCGAAAAATTTCATATTTTGCACTTGTTTGCGTATTTTTCAGAGATGGCATTTATTACTATATCAAAAAACAAATATATTTTGAGAGTTGGCATATTTTGTCGGAAAATAATAATAATTTTTTTTTGGAAAAATTTTTATTATTATTTTTTTTTTTTTGATTTTGTTATCCTTAGTACGGTAATTGCAGAAACTAAAAAAAATTAAAAATCTTTGCATATTTTTAAAAGTTTCAAGCTCCGAAAGCCTTTTAATCTCGGGGTGTTCAACTTTGGCACTCTATAACTCACGATTTATTGTAGAAGGCTCACTCCAAACTAGCTATTTTGAAAGCTTATATCATTGACTGTATTTGCCCCACTCATAATGTTTAAGTCTGATTAATAGTTTGAAAGTTACATGTATATAAGCAATTTTTTTTTTGCAACCACTATTTACATATATTTTAAAAATGGCAATATCTCGAAAACTAGCCATTAGAAATCAAAATCTTTACCGGATTTGTGTTCAGCATGGCAAATGCAATGGGAGTTGAAATATTTTTGGAAATTTACAATGGGAGTTGGCATTTATTTTCACCAAAAAAATATCTACTTTGAGATAGCAGAATAACAAAAATTGATGTAAAACGAAAACAAATTCTTTTTTTGCTCTGAAATTTTTATCACAGATGGGTATTGCATAGGGGAGCTTTTTGCCATCGGAAACTCATATTGGTCAAATTTGAGTTGGCATATTTTGAATATAGGTTCACGATATAATTTTTAATTGAAGACCAAATTTTTTCCAAGTTTTTTTTTTTTTTAAAGTTGTGAAAAATAAAAAAAAACGAAATTTTTTTTTTTTTATATATTTTTTTTAAACTTAAAATGCCCTCCATTTTGCTCTATCTGGCTTAGTTTTCGAGATATAGCCATTTTAAATTTTAACCAAAAATAAATGTCACAACTCGCTGACGTAAATACAACATTTAATATTGCTAATGCTTTGTTTTCATTAAGGCATTTATTAATGCCAATTAAATTTTTTATAATTGGCATTACTAATGCTACTAATTCCTTAACGAGCATTGGCATTGATTGAAACAATGCCAATGCTAAGAATTTCATTGGCATTAGTTTCAATATAATACCAATGAAATTGTCAATTAATTAGTCCATTTATATAAATAGTCCCATGTATGAAATAACTGTTACTACATCACAGTACTTTTTTTGTTAGTTGTTCAAAAAACGACTTAAAATAACTAACAAAAAAATTGTCTTATATTTTTCATACAAAAACAACTGACTTTGTAGTTGAAAACAACTAACTACTGTAAAATATACAAACAACTAACATGAAGTAACTTACATAATTTTCTGAGTGTATCGCCGGTGTATCATTTTGGCGATATTCCGGCGATACATACAAATCTATTATTTTTCGTTAATACGATTATCAGGCGATATTGCCACTTTATCGCCAAGACGAATCGTTTTCGTATCGCCGGCATGTATTGCCGTCGGGTAACAGTTTCTTCCGAAAGGTGTATCGCCGGCGATACGAATTCGATAAATGCCGCAATAACATTTATCGTATCGGCAATACAACCGGCGAATCGATGTCGTATCGTTTTGTTTGTAGGGAAGCTTTCATTGGACCTTTTAACCCTTATAGAACCGGAGTTATTGACTGTTAACCATTGAATCCGCTTATATTTTAACACAAAAAAAAAAACTTTATTTAGCGAAGCCGCTGCACAGTAGGTAATTTGAACCGAAATCTTGGCCAAAAATCATTTTTCGAACTAACAATAATAATGTTTTTGTTAATTACGTTCGGTTTAGAAAATATTAAAGCAAATAACTGCATATTTGGTTTTTCCAAAAAACAAATATAAACTGATTGACGGGCAGTCGAATTCGGCATTTTCAAGCAACGTGCACAGTGCAATATAAAACGCCTAATTTTGATATAAATTCAAACGATTTTTTCAGCTATTAAACATAAAGAAGGATATCGTGTATAATATGGAGAAGAGAGGGGATATTAAGTAATAAAAAAATAGCAAAATATTTTGGTAGATTTTATTTCTTTTTTTAACAAAACGTGTAATTATAACTTAACCTTAAATAAATGACTTTTTCAATGAATATAAACTTCGCATAAGCTTTTAATAATGTTAGCCGTGGTGTGCCGTGTTTTTGATTGATGAAAAATTTAAAGAAAATAATTCTGAATTCATTTTTTTTTATTTTCCGTTGCACTTTTTTGCACTTTTTGAGATATCAATTTTCTTTCAGACAGCCTCATCTTGCCATATCTTGAACTTTCTAACGTTTGGATTGGGGAAAGAACTAAGAGAAAAAGCCCTGTTGCTGTTTATAATTTTGTTGTCAGTAAAATTGATTAAAATAATGTTTTAAACCAATATTTGGCTTCGTTGAAGGAAATAGTACGAACTTTTTTTGAAAATTTTTCGTTAAGGTGGTACAAGGCCCACTCAAAAAATAACAGCTTTTTTCAGCAAAATCAAACAAAATGGTTTATGTGCCATTTTGTTAGCCTTCTTGCGTATTTTCTTCGTGCCGAGTTTCAAAAAAATTAGCCTATTCGGTTTCGAGATATTCAGTATTTTCCCTTTTTTTCGTATGGTGGCAACCCTAAAAATTTCCACGATTACCAAATTCATAAAATCCAGCTGTGCGTGTTCACAAAAAACTCTTAAATTTAAAATTTCAGCCATATCGGTCTAAAACTTTGGCTGTAATTATTTTTGGCCTAAAAATTGGCTTAAATTACCCAGTGTGCGCTGAATTAATTTATGGAGTTTGAAGTCCTTCAGACCCCTAGAGCTTGTATGCGCATTGTAAATATAGAGGGCTTATGCTTATTTTTTCCAGTAAATTCCGGAAACGGAAGGGAAGAAAAATATAATTACCCAGCAAAAAATAAACGAAGTGGTTCAAAAAGAATTAGTGGTTTCACTACATACAAAGTAGCGATTGGTGCCGAACTTCATATTCCGTAGGAAGTACTTTTAAAATCACTTCCAAAAATGCTACAAAATAACAACAAAAAACCTCTTTCACCAGTTCTTTGCTTAATGATTTTGAACTTTTTCAACTGAAACAATTAGAATGAGGGTGATACACGAAGTATGCAATTTTTTCTACGTCCAGCTTCAAATAGATTTAGGTTTTGCAAAAATGGTAACAAAATTTGGTAATGGCATTTCATTTCTCTTTATTTAGAGCTTAAAAAATCGATTATTGATCAATTTTTTTAAATTTCATATCTTGGGGCATGTCACAGACTTAATTCCGTTCGGAATTAAAAAAAGTGGTTTACTCGTAAAACGTAAAGCAAATATTTTTTTTCGTAATGAAAACACTTTTATCCAATTCAATTCCACTTTGATTTTTGAAAGTGATTTCATTCCGAAAAAAAAAATATTCGTTTTGCGTTTTACGAGTAAACCACTTTTTTCAAATCCGAACGGAATTGAGTCTGTGACATGCCCCCTTATATCAAAAAAAGTTGGTCCTAAATTAAATAAATACATTTACGAACTAAAGCGGATGTTGCTGCATCACATTATTAAAGATTGTTTAAGCTTTTTAGAAAATTGAGGTATAGGCTTGTGGTCAAAACAAACTTGTGAATCAATTCGCCGTGAATTTTTATAGTTTTGTGATCTGTATAATTACTCCTTTTTTAATTCGAAGTATATACGTTAGATTATCAATAAAATTAATTTTTCTATCACGTAAGATTTTTAAGATATTCGCGTTTTAATATTAAAATATTTGGGTCTCCTCTGTAACGTATTCTTAAGTTGCTCAAACACAATAGAACTCGATTTAGTAAAAATAAGGCATCTTTATTCCAAATCTGGCATCCAAATTTTTCTATCGCGTACTGTTTTTGAAATATTGGCGTTTGAAAAACTCAAACTCTAGGAGGCTCCCATAGGCTAGTTGGTAGCGTGCTAGCCTTGCAACCTGGAGGTCGTGGGTTCGATTCCCACCAGAACCCTTGGTTTTTTTCGCTACAACGAGACGACGGTCATTGTTACCAGTTCTCGGTTAGGTTGAATTTATTAAAAATGAGTTGTAAATAAAAAGAAAGAATAAATAAAAATAATTGATCATGTGATCAAAACTATTATTATTATTATTATATTATAACTCAAACTCTACTGTTACGCACTTATATTCTTTATAAATCACACTAAAATTTTCAAACGCGAATATCTCAAAAACAGAACAGGCTTGAAAATTGTGGATTGCAGTTTTGGAATCAGGAGGTCCATTTTATATGAAATCAAGTCCTATTTCGTGGAAGCAACGTAAGAATACATAACAGTGGACTCCTAAAAGTTTTTTTACTTTTTAACAGCGAATATCTCAAAAACGGTACGTGCTAGAAAAATTTGGACGGTAGATTTGGAAGCAGGAGACCAAAATCTATAAGGACCAGTTAGAAATTTCACTGGAAGGTTTTTGCTGTCGAACAGTGTTTTTAGTGTTAATATTACAAAAAAATACTCTTTCAATCAATCTTACAAAAATAAGTGAAAAAAGAACTTCTAATTTAGAAGTTCTAAATCACCAAATATAAATGACATAATCACACCCAAAATGCCAAGAAATATGTACTTCTAAATAAGTGATGAAAAAAGCGCTTTCAAAAGGTCAAGTTATATTAACACCCGGATCACTACTTCAGAAGTTGTGATAAAAACACTAGTGATATATGTTATACTTAAGTGTCAATCTTTCGCCACTGAAAAGTGGCGATAAAAAGAACATACTTTGTGTGTCACGCCCATATTAAATTCATCAATGTTTCAGTTGAAGAAGAAGTACATCTGGTTCATAAGTTGTGGTGAATTTTGTAGTGAATGGTAACCCGAGTAAAAATGTTTAGATATAATTATATCTAATAAGATATGATAATATATATTTATATCTTATACAAGATCAAATAATATATAACCAGATATGATAGATCTGTTGCTATATATGACGATATCTTTTATCATATCTGGTTATGTCTTCTATCATATCTGTCACTATATCAATATTTATATCCATATCAACAATAAACGCAATTAAACAACTGATCTTTTTTCAGAATTCAATTTTAAAGAACACCCTCTATTTTAAAAATCTTCATCTTTATTTGTTTTGATACCGAATGAAAACAAAATAAAATATGTTTGTACAAAATAAAAAAAAAAAACAAATAGAATTTTCTGTCAAATAAAAAAAAATATTTCAAATAAAAAAAAATATTTTTGTATTTTGGAAAAAATTGTTTCTACATACATATGTATTTTCATCAAAATATGGGATAATCAATTTCGATGCAGTTTCCAGACGTTGTTAAAGTGGATGTAAGTATTAAAGGAATAACCACGAACAATTTTAAATAAAAGTATTAACAATTTCTCTCAATTTGCAGATTTTTGAAATAGATATTAAAATGGAGCTAAATTGGATGACATTTTATGACACGGAGATTGAGGCAAAGCAAAAAGTGCAAATGATACATATGTATAAGTTTTCGCTGAATTAAAAAAAAAGTTTCAAAAGGATCCATTTGTTTACAATATAATATTTATAGAAGTGTTCGTTTTTATTTTTAATAACCACGGATGTTTATATGGTATTTACATTTACTCAAAATTCCATATAAAATATGTTTTTTTTTATAAAATATTTAACGTATTTTGGTACACATTGAAAGGCTCAATTAGTCCTAGTGTAATTTAAGATTTTGGGTTCTAACTTCCATATTTTATGTTATTTTGCATCCATTGTACATAGGATGTACTTTACTTTTTTGTCGGTCTCTTTTTCTGTTATTTGGTGCAAAAGGCTTTGCCTGATTATTTCAGATTTCAACAAAAAAAAAATTAGAGGTGTTTCAAGCAAAATTTTGCATCCGTAGTGCATTTGGGGGATGCCCGAAGCACCACCAAATATTTTTTTTTTTAAATTTGAAAAAATCAGGAAAAAGAAATTTTGCACCAAATAACAAAAAATTGTTGGTGAGACCATTAAAAAACTTTTTTTTTAAATTTTTAAAAAATTTGAAAAAATCAGACCAAGATTTTTGCACCAAATAACATAATATTGGTATTCACGTCATCAGTTTTTACCCTTGCCAATTACGAAATGCAACATTTTTACAACAAACACATGAGATGAAATAAAACAAAAAAATATTTTATGTGTATTTGTTGTAATAAATGTTGCATTTCGCATTATGCAAGGGTAAAAATTTCTGACGTGAATACCATCAATATGAGGGAGTGAGAACGCAAAAACATTTTCCTTCTGAAAATATACCTATCAATGTTTTTCTTCGATAGTTTCAATAAATTCAAACAATAATTTTGAAATTATTGAAATTCACATAGAAATGCAAACTCTAATTAAGCAGTACTCAATATTAAATCTACCACACATTACATCAAGACTAATTGAGCATTAAGATTTTTTATATTATCTTTTTATACAAATTTTATTTAAAACATTTTTGTCATTATTAATACTAAATAAATTTTAATTATTGTCATTTTAAATGAAAATGCATTTATTATTTCGACTTAAAAAAAAAATCACTATTATAAACATATACCACAATATCAATTCTGATCAATTCAGATCCAATAAGATCAGAATATATATGGGCCAAATGTCGGATCCAACGAGATCTAAATTGATCAGTTTGCATCAGAACTGATATAATTAGATCGGGTCAATTTCCGGATCTGATAAGATCTGATTATATCTTGACCCAGATCTAAATAGATATGGTACAATATCAAAATTTTTACTCGGGAAGCTCTTTTTTTGCTGGGTATTATTAGAAAAATAAACAAATAAAAACCAAAGAAGTGCAAAAACGATTTGTTTTTATTTGCTTTATTGATTTTTATGTGGTAATCAAGATTTCAGTCATTAACAAATGAAATTAAGAACTTTTGATAAACTGCCGGAAACAGTTATAAAAAACGCCATCTAGTGAACAGTAAAAAGAAGAAGCATTTGCTGCATCTTTATTATATACTAGCAGGCCCGTCCGGAACTTCGCCCCCGGTAATTTTAAATACCGGATTAAAGAAGGATCAGGATAAGAGTTTCCATTTCTGTAATTCTCCCCTTCTGAATTTTTATTTTATTTAATTTTTATCGTTGAAGTCTTCCATAAAAACTATTTAGAATAAACAATAAAATTAAAACAGCCCCGTTTAGCTTGTTCGTTTCGGTAAATAATATTCCTGAAAATTTTCGTGCCCTTATATCGTAATTATTGAAACCATTTCATTCCCCGTTTCACCCCATTTCGTTCCCGTTCTATTCCATTTCGTTTCGTTTCCTTTTTTATTCATTTGTTTTCCATTTAATTCCATTTTGTTCTGAATTCCAATTCAATTCGTTCCATGTAGGCTGCATTCTTTAAAAAAAAAATAAAAGTACCACAGTACAATAATTTACCCTTATAACCCCATTAAAATCTAAATTTCCAGAAGGTACATTTTCAGAATTATTTTTTGGGCTGGAGGATCCCACATTTCAAGTTACTATGACCAACTTTTGAGAAGATAGAAAAAGTTACAAAGTTTACTACCTTGCAGGTATTTGCCCCAGTTAAATAGGAATTTCCAAAAAGGACATTTTTCAGAATGTTTTGAAATTGGATGAGTAGTTTCGGAGATTTTAAAATTGTATGTCTTTTGACCCAAATTGATCTTTAAAATGGGTGTGGTTAATAAAACCTACCCTAACACACCCTAAAGGAAAATTCTAAATTTTGGTAAAAACATTTTTGAAATCCCATAATAAGTTTCGTATATTTACAAATTTTACGTAGATGAACCGTAGCCTATGTCTAACCATTCTTAATAAAACGTTTATTAAATGAGTAGTTTCGAATATTTCGAAATTTTATGTTTTTGGCCAAAAGTGGGCGTGGTGTTTTTGGCCAAAAGTGGGCGTGGTTAGCTCTAATGTCCACCCTGAAGGACAATTCTTAATATATATTGGTGATAATATTTTTTAAATCGGATACGTAGTTTGATCATATTTAAATTTTACGTTTTTCTTGCAGATGGTGGGCGTAGAAATGGGAGTGGTCAATTAAACCTAGAATATTTCCACTCTGAAGGACCAACTATTGGTGAAAAAAAATTGAAAATCGGATGAAAAATTTTGGAGATTTATAAATTTTAGTTTTTTTTGCCAAAAAGTGGGCGTATCAGTAAGCGTGGTTGATGAATCCTAGCCTATGTCCATCCTGGAGGAACACTCTTAATATTGGTGAAATCATTTTTGAAATCGTATGAGTTGCTTAATAGATATTTAAATTTTAAGTTTTTTTGCCAAAAGTGGGCGTAGAAATGGGAGTGATCGATGAAACCCAGCATATGTCTACTATGAAGGACCATTCCAAGCATGCATTGGTGAAAAAAAAAATTTAAATCGGTTTAGTAGTTGTGGAGATTTTGAAATTTTATGTTTTTTTTTGGCTAAAAGTGGGCGTTAAAGTGGGCGTGGTCGATAAAACTTAGCCTATGTCGACCCTGAAGGAACACTCTAAATATTTCTGAAAACTTTTTTGAAATCGGATGAGTAGTTTTACAGATATTTAAACTTTAAATTTTTTTACCAAAAGTGGGCGTAGATGTGGGCATGGTCGATGAAACCCAGCATATGTCCACCATGAAGGACCATTTCAAGTATGTATTGGTGAAAAAAATTTTGAAATCGGTTCAGTATTTTTGGAGATTTTTCAATTTTACGTTTTTTGGCCAAAAGTAAAAGTGGGCGTGGTCGATGAAACCCAGCATATGCCTACCATGAAGGACCATTCCAAGTATGTATTGGTGAAAAATTTTTTGAAATCGGTTTAGTAGTTTTGGAAATTTTCCAATTTTACGTTTTTTCGCCAAAAGTGGGCGTAGAAGTGGGCGTGGTCGATGAAACATAGCCTATGTCCGTCCTGGAGGAATACTTTAAATATTGCTGAAAACATTTTTGAAATCGGATAAGTAGTTCCGGAGATTACCCTCTACAAACAAACAAACAAACAAACAAACAAACAAACAAAAAAACAAACATTACCTCTTTATAATATAAAATATTAAAATATTATATATGTCTTTGGCCAAATCGTCTAAAGCGCCACCTATTGGGATTAAACTTAAGAGCAACCTTCCTACAGACTAAACTACCATATTGCCCAAGTTTGGTCTCAATCGGTCCAAGGTTTTCATATATAAGGGTAGAACCAGAATCAAATTGCGTAGCGCAAGACGTAAAAAAAACAAAAACAAACACATCAAATTTGAAATTTTTACGTCCGTTTGATTACATTTAAATTGTATAAACGAAAAGTTATTGGGCGTTGTGCCTTACGCGACGTAATTTGATTCAGGTTCGACGCTTAAGAAGATATTAAAACTTTGTTTGTTCTTTATGAATAAGAGAACAAGTAGATTAAATCGGTTTTAATAATGATTTTATTTATTTACTTTACATAGTACTACAATATGCATATGTATCGTATTATATATTGTATTGACACACACGTATCGTATATTGCAAACTTTTCCAGGGGTTGTGGACTCCTTGTAGTTTTTAGATTCCCTCTTAAACCCAAAGTGTTACTGTTATAAAATCTTTGAAGTTATTTTAGATACAGTCTTGAAAATTAGTTGGCCCCCCAGCATTTCTAAATGAAAAATTCATATTATAATCGAAACAATAATAAATTTAATTTTTTTAACATAATTTAAGAATTTCTAGATAATAAATATTTTGAAAAATTAACAAATATTTGGTAGGAAAAATACCGGTTTATTTTAAATAAATTTTTAAAGTATGTCTTTGTAGAACTATGAGTGTTGGGATCTCAGAAAAGAGGAAGATTAAAAAAATGTTTTGTTTTCTACATTTTATATAAAAATTAAAATTAAGCTTAAGTTTCCTTTTTTCAATTTTTTAGTATTAAATTTTGTTTATTGTTTCTTCTTTATTAATAATTTTTTTTATTTATTTTTTCATCAGATGATTTTGTGATTATTGTAATTGTATGGATTTTTGGTGTTAAAACTTATTTTTTTTATCTTTTTAGTCCAGTCGGTGTTTTTTCAGATGCAGTTCATTTTAAAAACTATCATATTATTATGTATTTGTTTTTTTTTTTTTTTTTAATTTGATGTTGCTGTAGTACTAAATTGTAGTAGTAATAGTAGAAGTAATAGTAATTGTTGTGTTTTTTTGATCATTTTTTTAAGAACATTACAAATCTGCTGTCGCTTTATTTTCCACATGATTACCAGCATTTGAACCGTCTTCGGTGGTGGTGTTGGTGGTAGTAGTTGGAACTGTTGTTTCCTCTTCTACATTATCACGAAATAGACGAGAATATTTAAAACGTTTATGACAGGTTTCTTTGTAGTTATTCACCGCATCTTCACAGTTTCCAAAGATACCATCGCGCAGCGATTCATATATCTTTGTGGCTTCCTAAAATAATAAAATTACAGTTTTTTTTTAAATTAGATTTGATAGATCTATAGATTAATATTTTAAAAAAATGAAAAGCATATTCAGGTTTTTAACTATTTTAGCTGTGTTTCTTGTTAGCAGAAATGTATGGTAAACGAAATATAAAACACTATTTTATAATGCAACTGCGTACAGGGGTTTAGAAGCGATCCCTGATCAATAAGGCAAGTAGTAAAAAATGGTCCATTCGATAACCTTATTATATTATTCAAGGGGCGATCTAGCCGTTACGTCCGGCACTGCGATCCTTATGGGTCTTTTGTGCCAATATCTATAACCTTAGTACAATATACTATTTTTACTACAGCTGGAAATTTTCAACACAAAAAGGCAAACCCACTGAAATGGGAACACATATGAAAAATCTTATCTGATCCTACTACTTTTTTTGTAAATTGGTTTCTGTTTTTTACGGAAATTAAAAAGCCTTACCATAGAAAAATAGAATAAATTTTAAATCGACTTTTAATTTTATTTCCATACAAATTGTTTTTGTTTTTAAAATCGACTTTCAGAAAATATGTAGAAAATTTAAAATAAAACTTTTGTTAAAATAGACTTTTTATTTTTCTTTAGTACGGGCCAAAACTTTTCTAATTTATACCCCAATTCTAAAATTTTTGTCATCTATAATAAATGACAAAATTATAATAAAAATGAGGTGAATGACAATTTTTAAATTTTGGTATTCTAGAAAAATTTGTTATAGAAAAATAATGACAAATTTGTTATGCTATGAAAACCACATAACAAGCAATATTTTTTTTTGTTATAAAAATAAATATAAAAAAATTAACAAAAAATGAACGGCTTATGTACTAATTTCAACGGTTTAAGTGGATAGGAAGTCAAAACTGGAAAGATGGAAAATTCTGATAAGACTTAGGATAAATTTGACCCATTTTCTGAGGATAAGAGGACGTTTGAAGGCAGTTTAGTTTTATTTGATGTGCATGGGAATTATTTTAGGGGTGCAGTGAGAGGTTTTACAAATTCATACAAATAAAAATAATTTAAGGTTGGTGATAAGGGAGATTACACCCCTCCCACAGGCAACAAATAGGAGACGGAGTGATTAAGAGACCCGTCATTGTGGTAGTGGGCATGGGAGCTTTGTAATGAATGTGTTGCTGATGAGGGTGAACAATGTTTAAAAGGACAATTTCTTATGGTCATATTATTTAGCTGGATATGAATATATCAATTGAAAACCATAAGAATTCTAAATCCTGGAAAGCAATTGCCATGCGATATTGGAACAATAGCATCTCCGAGTCTCGATATGTTTTAAATTATTCCTTAAATTTCACACCTATAATTTTGCGACCATCCGCCATCCCAAAGATGGGAATGGCAATAAGAGAATATCCTTTAGAAGCTTAGCTAATAACCCGAATAGCTGTGTAAAAATATTCCAAGAATTTATTTTATTTTTACTTTTTTAATTATTATTTATTTTTTTGACAATAAACAACTTTCAACACATGAAGGTGAATTTAATTTTAAGTTTTTTGTCATTTTATGAATAGAATACCAAATCAAATCTATAACAAAAATTATAACAGAAAGTATAATAAAATTTTATAACAAAGAAGTTTGTTATATTTTTTTAGAATAGGCCCATTAGTGTCTCTTCACAATACAGCAGCAAGCAGCAGACATCAAAATTGTACCAACAACAAAATACATATGGAAATTTTGTTGTCTGCTTTTTGTATTGTGAAGAGACACAAATGTTGTGGACAGCAATCCTTCTAAAACACTATTTTCCGTTAAAAAAAATACTGTAAATGGTGGCTTTACAATTCTATTTAAAAAAAAAAAAAAAATATTTTTTTCGATATTATTCGAACTCTATGAGCCATTTCTGTATCTTTATTATTTGTTATCTTTGGTCTAAGGAAAGATCATAAATACCCGAGTAAAAAAGTTTTTTTTTTTATATAATTATATATAATTTGATAAAATTATATAAAATTTTATAAAATTATATTTAATTATATCGGATATAAAATTTTATCAAATCTTATATAATTTTATCTGATTATACAAAATTTTTATCAAATTATATATAATTTTATCTGATTTTACAAAAATTTTATCAAATTATAATTTTATATAAAACAAAATCTGATATAATTATATTAAATTATATATAATTTTATAAAATTTTATATATATAAAAAAAATCGGATATAACTATATATAATTATATCAAATTATATATAATTTTTATCAAATACCCAGGCAGAAAAATGCAATCGGAATAACGTCAGAAGAGAGTTGGCGGAGGGCATTCCAACACCAAAGTGAGATCCTATATACAAAATTTATGGTGTTACTATAACATTGAAATGATAACGCCAAAAAACAATCGCCTGACTTTTGTTTCCAACGTCGTCACAACACCAAAAAATCAAATTTACTGGATTAAAATTACATTGTAATAATAAGTTTATGACCTTAGGATGGTGTTCAAAGACAACACTGGATAACGTTATTTCGACATATTTTTGGCGCTATTTTGGGGTTTTTTGTATTAGAAAATACAGTATATAAAAATATTTTAATTTAAATAAATAGAAATTGTTCAAAATATTTTTTTTTAATATCCGGGTTATACAGTCGCTACAAAAATTCGACTTTTCTAAAAATTCGAATGTCAATTTTCGAAAATTTGAAGAAAACGACATTTTCTAATCCTCTAGGTCAGGGTTGCAAAAGTTGGTACAATTGTACCATTTTTGGTACAATTCGAAGCTCAAAAGTACAATGGTACACCAATGACTCATTTGGTACAATTTTAAATCCTTCTCAGATTATGTTTTTTTCATGGAATTTACCCAGTTTATAGTTTTGATTTACTGTGTCGACTGGATCCATGTTTGGCCAGATCTGAAATTGGTGTACAAATACGTACAAACCAAATTTGAGTGAAATATTATACCAATAGGCAGATTTAAGTAAATATCGGGAGGACGTTTAAACGATACATGTATTTTTTGAAAAAAAGTAATATTTTGCTACATTGCCAGGGCTGACAGTAAGATTCTGAAGAACTCTCATGTATTCTGAAATGTATTTTCAAAAATTGATCATTTTCCACCAATACTAGGACTCTGAATACCACCTGATACACTTTTAAAGCACAAATAAAGTACAAATCCCAGCAAAACTTTTCGGAGTCATTCAAAAATAACTAGTTCTAGAAGTACTTCAAAGCTTGTCACGATAGGTTCCCAAAGAGCATCCTGGAACTAGTGATGTCACAACTACTTCTAGAAGTGATCCAAAAGGGTAATATTTTGATTCCAAAGAGCTTTTTTGGAGTAGTTTGGGAACTAGTGATTTGGAACTAGTCGTACATGACTTCTGCACCACTTCCATGAAGCAAATACTGGTTCTCAAATAACATTTTGGAAGCTGTTTCAAAAACTTATATTTTTTTTCAAAAAAGAAAAAAATATATATTTGATTACGCATTTCTCTGTTGCATCTTCTATTTGGAAAAGTCAAACTTTTTGAAATATGTATGTACAGAGGGGCAAAAAATATTATTAAGTATTGGGTAATTTGTTTGGTATTATTAAGTATTGGGGCATTAGTGCAAATAGGTTTTTATAGATCCATTCAATTACCTTACTACAATCTGGAATAAGCTTCTTTATTTACTACAGCTGGAATTTTTTTATTACAAAAAGTAAACAAAACTTTCCAATTGTAGCAAAAATAGTAAACAATTTGAGTAATCCAACTAAGTAAGGGTATTCATTTCAGCTTTTTTTTGGTTGTAAAAATGAAAAATTGGAAAAATGTAACTTTTTATTACAACAAACACATGAAAAAATTTTCCACTTAAAAGTTGCAATTTAAACAACCTATATCCAAGTGTAAAATTATCAGAGTAAAAAGTTACATTTTTCCAATTATTAAAGCGTTGCCATTCATTACTAATTAAAGAAAAAGTACCAAAATATGCTACTGTTATTTAAGTTTTTTCTACCTCGGCAGCCCTTATTGAACATGTGTTTGAAATTTTTCTTAGAAGAAAATATTTATACAAATAATTTTGGTTATAATAATAGAAATTAAGAATTAAACAACAAGAAAAAATTGTCAAAATGAGTAAAAAGTGTAATTTATAAGTTAATTGGTTCATTCGTTGAATAATTTAATTATTTTTGGAAACTTTTTATCACAATTTTTTTATCTACCCGTTCACATCATAGAGACTGGAATCTTACATTTTTCATTTTTCCACTTTTACATTCTCTGAAATGAATACCCTTAGTATATAATCGTATATTTTTTGGTCCCTACAATATTTTTTTTTTCAAAAATCCCTTATTCTCCTTCTAGATAATTTCCAATTGCATTAATGAAATAATAAAAATAATACGGAAACAAAAAATACTACTAATTTTGTTCAGTAAAGTGCTGATATTGCGTTATATTTTCAACAAAAAATAATTCAAAAATGTTTTTTTTTGCTAAAAAAAAATGTACAAAATGTTCCTAGACTGCTTCGCTAGAACTAGTTCTGATGGTGACAATTTCAAACAAAAATCATGGGTCAAAGAATAGGATAAAAAATTGGTTCTAGAATGACTTAAAGAACCGTTCCATACATGGATTCCTAGACTACTTCCCTAGAACTAGTTCTGATGGTGACAATTTCAAACAAAAATCATCACTCTGAGAACGAGATAGAGAACTAGTGACTAAGAACTAGTCGAACATGACTTCTACACCATTTCTATAAAACAAATTGTACTATAAAACTAAAAAAAAATTGTGTAAATTTTATAATTTTTTTTCGGGACTTATAAGGAGTTCACATTTACGACCTTATACCCTGTTCTCACGTACAGCTAAAACCCGTTTTAAACAACAATATTTTTAGGATTTTCTTTGCCATCTTTAATTTTGAAAAATATGTATTGTTCATTATTAATATCCCAGCAAAAATTGGCATTACTAGTAATGGGTTTTGTAATCCGAAACAGATGTTAATAAGTAGTTACTTATTGAATGAAACACTAATTATTTTAACAAGGGCGTGAGACAAAAATAACTAGTGAAGAGTATGGAGATAAATAAGTAGTTACTGCCTCGGATTACAAATAAGGAGTAAAAACCCATTACCAATAAGAAGTAAAATAATTAGTTAATTGAAATTTAAAATTTAACTTATTTTTACTAAAACTTAAAAATTTCGTAATTTTTATTGAGTTTTAAAGTACTTTTTACGGTAATTGAATTGTAAAGGTTAAAAACTGCAAGTGCAAGGAGATATTATTACTTAGAAGTGCTTTTATAACATATTACTGAAAAGTAATTACTTTTGGGCTTAAAATAATGTTAATGGTAATGGGTACCCATTATAAATAATGTACTTGGTAATGATTACTTTTCACAACTCATTACCATGTTTTTGCTGGGATGTTACGAGTATACCCTAAAATTTTACATTTCTCGTCAGTTAGTGGTTATCTTGTTTCTTGATTATACTAATTTGTTTCCGTTTTTCGTGACAACTTTTTTAAACTTAATTTGTTGTTTTTTAGTTTGCTATTTTAAAATTTGAATTAAAACTATTTTAATGAATTTGTTGAGAAAAAAATTAATGATTTTTTAGTATTTAAACTGGTTACACATTTATGCTCGAACTAGTTTTATATAGTAAAATAGAATTAGTGAACACACAACTTCTAGAAGGCATTCCTGAAGTACTTCCACATTCATGCCACAATAGTTTCTTGGAAGTAGTTCCTGTCGTTACCATTTTAAAGAAAAATCATGGGTTAAAGAATGGGATAAAGAACTGGTTCTAGAACTAGTTCTGGTGGTGACAATTTAAAACAAAAATCATGGGTTACAAAATGGGATAAACAATTGGTTCTAGAATGACTTATGGAACCGTTCCATAGAAGGTGTGATTGTTCCTAGACTACTTCCCTAGAACTAGTTCTGAGGGTGACAATTTCAAACAAAAATCATGACTCTGAGAACGAGATAGAGAACTAGTCGAGCTAAAAAGAAGGACTCTAGCACTAGTTCTGGAAGTCCTTCAAGTTTTGCTGGGATGTAAATTTTATAAAAATTTGTTTTTAATCAATGTTTTTTCGTTCCTTTTTTAAATTAAAATAAAAAAATAAAACAAAAAAAATTTTGTACAATTGGGGTCGAAAAAGTACAATTTTGTGAGCTCGTTGGTACAATTTTGATGTACTCATTTTGCAACCCTGCTCTAGGTCCAAATGCAGGACTTTGAACTTCTTGTAGCATAAAAATGTTGCATTTGTTAAACAAAAACACAAAAAATCATATAAAAACATGGTATTTTTCAGAGGTTGGTTAAGTTCTTCAAGAGCGAACTTTTTTCCCCTGGTCTGATTTTGCTGATTTACGAACTTAACCTGCATAGAAACAAAATTTTGGGAGTCTAGCTCTTTTTTTTGACTGCATCGTGTTAACTACAGACGGACGTACAGACAGATGGACGGACATCGCTAGAATGTCTTAGAATCGATCATAAATATATGTATAACTTTATGTATCTTTCTAATACAAGAAAGACAATTTCAATCACAATTTTAAGTTGTAATTAAACTCGTTACTCCGCTGTCATTTGAGTCTTTTTGGTTTTTTTTTTTACGAAGATTTTTTTTTCATCTGCCAACAAGTGAAAAAACTAAAAAGTCGACATTAAAAGTCCATTTCGTTTTTTTTTATAAAAAAAGTCAATTAATCGACTTTTCGACTATAAAAAAATGCAGTGACATTTTTACACAGAAAAAATATTTTCTATTGTTGAAAAAAGGTATAAAGAAATAATTAAATAAAATAAAGTCAGAAATTTTGTAAAAGTTTACCATAGTAAACCTTTTCGGATAATTATTATAAACTCTTATGTAACGTTGGTTCTTTTAAAATCCAATGTTGTAAGGGTATTGAATTTTTTGTTTTCAAGGTATTAAATTTTTAAAGTCGTATTTTTGTATATCCAATGTTATAATGGTATTGTATTTTTAGAAGAGTCGTAATTTCTGCCTGGGTATATACAATTATATATAATTTTATCATATATGGGGGTTTTCATGTCAACTGACACAACTTTTGAAACCGATATCTTCCGATCGGGATGAAATTTGCACCAAGGTTAGTCCTATTGGATAGTAGTTCAGACACAATTTTTCAACGAGATCGGTCAAGAACTCTCTGAGTTAGAGGGGGTCGAAATTTGACATTTTGGCCAAAGAGGTGTTTATTCTCATCCATGTAACTTCTTACATATTGTTTCTAGCAAAATGTGTCCCAAAGAGTTTAGATAGCTATTTCTTCAGTCTTTCGAAAAAAAATTATAAAAAAAATATAAAAAAAAATTTTAGATTTTTTTTCTTAAAAATCCAAAACTTTGTTGACTTTTTCCTCAAGAAAAATATTGGGGCAGAAAATTATTGGAGGTCAGTCTCACATTGCACCCCTCCAGGGGCGTTCTAGGGGAGTTTTGGGGCTTTTTGAGGATTTTTACCTCTTTACGCCCAACTTTGACCCCGATGAGGGGCCATATGGCCCCACCCCACCGCCCTCAATTTTTGGGACGTGCTTTCTTTTTCGAACATATAAAAATTAGAGGGTATCGCGGATCGAAATCGAAAACTGGTTAGCTATCCCACGCCTAATAGTGCAAATTGAAGAACCGTTTTTTGTGTTCCAAAGTTAAAAAATTTTTTTTTCATAGATATCCCACTCGCATCCCACTAAGCGACCCCATAGCTCTTAAGGAAATCACCTAAGCTTTCTTTTGAATCAAAAAAAAAAAAAAAAGTTTTGGATTTTTAAGAAAAAAAATCAAAAATTTTTTTTATATTTTTTTTTTTAATTTTTTTTCGAAAGACTGAAGAAATAGCTATCTTAACTCTTTGGGACACATTTTGCTAGAAACAATAAGTAAGAAGTTACATGGATGAGAATAAACACCTCTTTGGCCAAAATGTCAAATTTCGACCCCCTCTAACTCAGAGAGATCTTGACCGATCTCGTTATAAAATTGTATCTGAACTACTATCCAATAGGACCAACCTTGATGCAAATTTCATCCCGATCGGAAGACATCGGTTTCAAAAGTTGTGTCAGTTGACACGAAAACCCCCATATATATAATTATATATAAACTTTTTTACTCGGCCGAGTAAAAAAGATTATATATGTTTATATTTAATTATATAAAGACATCATATATATTCATATAGAATTTGATGCGAAAAATGAGTCGATAAAACCATATAAAGTTGCATTAAATTTGATATAATTTGATGTGATTTTAATATAATTTTATATGATTTGATGCGAAAATTGGCCCCTTTTTTAGAAAAATTTATGCAATTATATATAATTAAATAAAAAAAATCCAAAAAAAATTATATTAAATTATATATAAAGAACTTAGATTTTTTTTCATAAATTTTGCATTATATATAATAACATATAAAATTTTTAAAACAAATGTTTAAGGTTTAGGTTTGGAACTTAAAAAAAAAAAAATCTGGACTTAGAAAAATTTTCAAAAGTTATATCAAATTATATATAAAGGACTTAGATTTTTTTTTTTAATTTTACTCATATAAGATTACATATGATTCAGAAAAAAGTTGCATAAAGTTTTATATAAAATGTCTTCAAATATTTTGTTATATTAAATTATATAAAAAAACAGACAGAATTTTATATTTCATATGTAATTATATAAACTAACTTTAATCATATGTTATTATGTATAACTTAACATTTTCTTTTATATAATTTTATATAAGAAAAAAATACGAAGTGCAAATATATATAATCTTATATGATAGCAAAACAATTTACGTATAAATTTATCAAATAATATATGTTTATATAAAAATAAGTAAAATTATATATAATCTTTTTTACTCGGGGGGTAATAAATTTGTATACAGAAATGGTAACATTTCATAGAGTTCAAATAGGTTGTTCGAAAATATCATATCGTTGAACTATATTCAATTTGAGCTATCTGCAGGTTTATAATATAGCATATAGCTCAAATTGAATATAGATAGCTCAACGATATGTGTCTTTCTATTTTTTTTTTTTTTAAATAGTTTTTGAAAGGTTTGATGTCCACAACATAAATTAAAAAAGGTTTTATTTCCATAAAAACGTAAAACTTTTTTACAAAAAATGGGATCAGTGGAATAAGATTATTCTCATGTGTTCCCATTTCAGTGGGTTTGTTCTAAAAACGTTTTAACAACGATTTCCAAAAGGGTTTTTGTTCAAAAATTTCTTTAAACCCAACACGCTTTTTTGCGTTTTTGAGTAAAGAATTTGATTAAAAATGATTTTTGAAAAAAAAAGTTTTTTGACAAAGTTTCGAAAAAAAAAAGTTTTTTGACAAAGTTTCGAAAAAAAAAAAATTTGAAAAGTGCCGAACACAAAAAAAAAAAAAAATTTTTTAATTTTTGAATTAAGAAACGAAATTTCAAAAAAGTTCTTTTCCGGAATGTTTTTTCACCGAAAGATTATACAATTCATGTGTTAATTTTTTTAAGGAAATATAATAAGTACCAAAAGTATAATATTCAAAGGAAAATTTCGAAAAAGTCCTTTTTTTAGTATGTTTTTTTTCGCCGAAGGATACAGTATTCAAAATTTCGAGATTCTAGAACCATTATGTCAGAATATTTAAAAATAACCGAAAGTAACATCTTTTTAAACAGAAAGAAACAATTTTTTTAACCGAAAGTAAAATTTTTTAGAAATGGAATTTTTAAAAAGTACCTTTTCCAGAATGTTTTTTTCATTCAGAAATATAAATAAAAGTAACAAAAGTACACTTTTTACCCCTTTTTTTAAAAAGTGCTTTTTCCGGAATGTTTTTTTTTTTTATAGAAGGATCTTAAATTCCAATTTTCAAGTTCAAGTTATTAACCCTTTCACTCCCCTTGTACACTACAGTGTACACATCTTTAAAAATTCATTCAAAATTAACCGTACAACATTTTTGTGTTTTGTTTTGACAAGATTGATCATTGAAGGGTTATCTTTACGATAGATGTGCTCGGAAAAATAAAATTGCATTCCGATGGACTCTACACGCAATATTTGGTGGCAAACTGGAAATTTTTCAAATAACGTAAAAAAATTGCAAAACAAAATAAACGTTAAAAAGTTGTCAAAAATCGAATAATAATCATTCAAGCTTTCTTAAAAGCGGATTTTGTAGAACTTTTCGATACGAAAAATACAAAATTCGAATTTTGGAAAAATGTTTACTCGTTCGGGAGATATTGCATGTGAAAGCTTCAAGTTTGGTTGGATATATCTGCGCTAGAGGGCGCGGTAGACCAACGAAACCAACAAAAAGTTTTTACTTTGCATAGATCTACATTTTCACAAATTTTGGTCAAGAAATTACTAGCCAAAAAAGTCGGTAGTGAAAGGGTTAATGGAATTCACGTCAGAAATTTTAGTCTTGCAAAATTGCGCAATGTCAAAATTGCAACTTTTTTTGCTTGTTTCTTTGTAAATAAAAGCAATTACATTTATATGAAAATAAATTGCAAATCTTTTCTTGCAACTACGCATCATATAAAAGGTAATAGAAAAATAAAAATTTTATTAAAAATTAAAAAAAAAAAAAAATGTTGCAATATTGCACTGTTGCAAGGGTCAAAAAATTCTGAAGTGAATACCCTGATTATTTTATGAAACGAAAAATATGGTTGGCCTAGTTATAACTTAATTGGGTCTACGACCAAAATTTCAGATAGTTAAAAATTAATCTTACCTCTAATTTAAGTTTTTCTGCATCAAAAGTTGTTATCAACTTAATAGCCGCATCTTGATTACTATCATCCAAATCATACATAATACGTGCTGCTTCGTATAAATGCATTATGGAAGAACTATACTTTGCAATAAACTCATCATTCAATTGTTTAACACTCTTAGTACCTATCAGTTCTTTAACGGCTTTATCGACAACAGTTTTTACATGTGCATTCAAATCCTTTGTCAGTGTTGGCAGTACTTGCATCAAACGATTTAAACAGCGATGCACCTCCGGATGCTCAGCATCAATGGCACGAGCGCGTTTAATTGATTGAATCATCAAAAGGATCTTACTCTTGCGTGAGTACAATTCAAATGCCAGCAAATGCGTTTCAATACGTTCTTTGGCTAATTGTTGGAGCGGCTTTAAAAATTCAATGGCCTTTTCGAGGGGATCATTGGGTCGTTCCAGTTTTTCGGGTATTAATTCATCGAGTTGAGGTGCCTCAGGATCGGCTTCCTGATTGGCTTGTTGCTTTGATTTCTGGTGTTGTTCACGCTTAATTTGTGCTTGAGCTGCCTGTTGGCTTTCGAGTTCGGCTTTCTTTTTAGCTTTACGTTGTTTACTGCGAAGTTTCTTAAGTTCCGAGGGTGGTAAGTTTTCTAATTGAGAAGGTAAGGTACAGAATCAGTTTCAATTTGCTTAATTAACCAAAAAAAAAAATAACATACCAGTATCAATTTCCTCAATAGTCTCTTCAGATTTTTGAGGTTTGTCATATAGTCTGATATAAACCTAAAAAATAAATTAATTTAAAATTGTTATATTTGTTGTACTTGTTTCAATTTCTTACCTCTATGGCACATTTGGCCGCCTTATAGTAGAATGGATGACGCCTTAAGACATCCTCCAAACGCAACAATCCCACGTAGGCACGCATTGTCATTTTACGCATACAGTACGTATGGAAATCGAATTGATCTTCAATAATTTCAGAAAAATGTCTATCCACTTCGTGACACTTCTTTAATGCTTCACCCCAACGTTCCATACGTTGGAAGGCCAAAGCACATTCAGTTTGGAACCACATACATTGCATTTCATTTAGATTTTCCATGGCTGATACTCCTTCGCGTGTAAATTTTCCGCATATCTCTTCGGCCTCTTTGACCAAATCTGCACGCAGCATATATTTGGCACACTTTGAGTTTATATACCGATCGGCTGTATCCATACTCTGAGCCTCATCCAGCCACATGTATGCTTCCACAGGATCACCAGCATGCTTATAAATGCGTCCCTTTGTAATGAAGAGCTCAATTAGAGTGGGGGTATGTTCAATGGCGGCATTGATGTACTCTAAAGCTTTGTCGGTTTCACGCTTATAATCATAATGCTGAGCGAGGAACAAGAGGGTCCACACTACGGCAGAGGCTGGTTCAACGGGCAGATTATTGTCGGCATCTTCGCGGGCAAAGTGACCGGAGCGTGTTAGATTTTCATAATACTGCAGTATTAGCTTTTCTATAACGGCCGCTTTGTCGGGTTGCGAATGCAATGAACGCACGTTAACAAAGAGAGGAGGTACACCCTTACGCAGTCCACGCCTTAGATAGTCATCTAACACCGAACGGAAAGCGTCTCCTGTGGCCACATCCAGGGGCAATCGGCGAGGACACATAGCGCGAGGATAAATCTCTTGAAGATCTTTGAAAGCAATCAACTTGTTGTCGACATTTTCAATTTGTTTAGCCAAAAAGTATTGACCATAATAAAGAGTATTCTCGGGATTGCGGCGAATGAGTTCCTCAAAAATGGGAACAGCCTTAGGCTGTTGACCCAATTTAATATATAAATCACCAATACTTTCTTGAACGGCCAATTTATCTACCATTTGATATTCATATTTTGTCAAATGATCCAAAGCTTCTTTATATTTACCGGCCTCCGCTAAAATTTGATTTTGATACAGCAACAACTCTGAATGGCGATAATCATTTGGCTCCTTAAAATATAGAAAATAGAAGTAAAATATTAAAATATAATTCAATTATTTTGAAATTTTTAATTAAAACTTACCACGGACGTTTGAGATTGATTAAATGCATCCAATATACTATTGGCCATTTCTAAATCACCCAATAGATGATAACTCATAGCAAAACCAATCCACGATGCATGCTGAGATGGACGTAATTTAAATAAATGATGTCTGGTCTCTTTGTAGCCCTCCAAATCACGCATTTGTATTTGCAACAGCGACAAATCCTTGAGAATTTGAAGATTATCCTTTTCCCATTTCAGTGCGTTGCGATAACATTTAATGGCCTCATCGTATTTTTTATCACTTCGCTGTAGCAGACCATAGACATGCCAACAAACATGCGAACGCAAATCGTTACGCAATCCTAAGCGTACATATTTATAGGCCTCTTCACGTCGTCCCAGACCATTTAATGTTAAACCTTTCATGGCCAATGTTTCACCATGTTCGGTATACTTTGGATTCGAAAGTATTTGTTTGGCTAATTTAAGACCATTCTTGTATTGTTTCATTTCATAACATTTCTAAAAAAGGTAAAAAAAAAATGTAGTAGGTATAGTATAGAAAAATATTAACATTTGCAAATCGATGGCCTACACTAAAAAAATGATGTTAGTAAAATCAACTGAAAATAACTACTTTGTAAGTTGTTTTGGGGTCAACTACTTTTTCAGTTAAATCAACTTCTTATGTAGTAAAAACTACTTACATTTGTAGTCAAAACAACTAAAATGTAGTAAAAATAAAATAATAAATATTTTTTTTTTCAAAAAATTTTTTAGAAACAAATTTGGAGACCAAATTTTTTCAGTTTTTTTTTTTTTTTTTTTTTTTTTTTTTTTTTTAAAAAAGTTGTGAAAAATAAAAAAAAACAAAAATTTATTTTTAATTTTTGGAAAAAAACTGAAAATTTTTCCGAGATAAAGAAAATAAAATTAACTACTTTAAATAACTGTTACTACATCACAGTACTTTTTTGTTAGTTATTCAAAAAAACTACTTAAAATAACTAACAGAAATAGTTGTTTGATATTTTTCATACAAAAACAACTGACTTTGTAGTTGAAAACAACTTACTACTGTAAAATATATTCTTTTTGGTAAGAAAATTTTATTGCGTGAGTAGATTTTGCGTGACTTACGCGTGAGCGTGATTAAATCTGACGTGAGTCACGCGTGAGCGTGACTAAGTTTTTTATTACTCACGTGAATGTGAGTGAGCGTGACTAAAAAAAATTGCGTGAGTGATTAGTGAGTGATTCGATTATTTTTTGCGTGAGCGTGAGTGAGTCAAAATCCACTCACGCGCCCATCTCTGGTATGACCAAAATTTCCATTTATTTAAGACATGCTGAGTCCAATGGCGTACTCCGTTTTTTGATGTATGGTACAGTTTTCTTGCAAAATGTCATTAAAAATTATCTTATTCCAGCCTGTTTTTTAACAAAAAAAAAATTGTAAAATTTGGTTTAAAGCTTTTCATCTTAAGCCCTTAAATTCGCGAATTTCTTAATTTTTAAAGGTTCTCGCGAAATTAACCTCTAAATTGGTCTTTGATAAAAAAACTTGCTTTTAGTGAATCATAAAGGCATCCCTAACACTACGAGGAATGGTGGTATTTATTAAAAAAAGATATTTATATTAATAAACTTAAAAAAATCATGTTTTTATAAACAAAAAAAAATATTTTACATTTCATTAAGAAAAAAAATATTTTGAACTACATCCCAGCAAAATTTTCTGTTGTAAATAATCTGTTCCAGAATGCATCATTTTACCCTGCAACCGATTCTACTTAACATTCCAGAATCAATGATTTTTGTTTGAAATTTTCTCGAAAGCAATCGTTTTTTAGAGCAAGTGGTTTTTTTTGAAAAATAATTTTACATAGAAAATTTTGTTGTGATTACCGTAGAATATATTCAAGAATCGATTGAACCAGGAATTTGTTTCAAAAAAATTTCCTGGGATGTTGTATATTTATTGGACTGAAACATTCAAGTGAACTGAAACAATTGGAATGAAACACGAAATTAAAAAAAATCAGCGACTTTTCATATATTTTTTAATTAGAAAAAAGTTTTGGTTTCGGCTAATATTCTGCCAAAATTTGGCCGAATAGCGGCCGAAACTCCATTATTCGGCAGAAACTCCATTATTCGGCCGAAACCGAATATTCGGTCGGACTCTAGCCATAACCAACCAAATTTTACAAGAAAAGGCGTATTTGAAATTCAAGATAAAGTGACTAATAATCTTCTGGGTCCAATTATCAGTGAACTTGAGCAACTTATGGCAACTTATAACTACGAAATATTTCGTAATTCTACGATATATTTCGTACCTCAACGAAATTGTGGATTTACAAAAAAACTTTGCAATATATGGGTGAAATCAAAAATACAAAAATATTTTTTTCCACGAAATATTTGGTAGTTATACTAGGTTAGGTTGTAAGTGGCTGCTGACGTTTTACGTTAACACACGTAGACTCTGAGGTCCATTGTGATACCACGGGACCGTAATAGGTTTCCCTTCTAGTCCCTGTCGTTAAACCAGTTTGAGCTTCTTATGAAACTCCTTAAGGTGGTTTTAAATTGTTATACTTTGTGTGTTGAAATGTATTATTCAAACCAAAATACATTAAAAATTGTATAATTACAAAGTATTATCCGTTGTCATTTTTAATTTAAAATTTTGCAAAACACACAAAAACGAAAATTTTCTTTTCTCAATTTATTTTATTTTGATTTTAATTATAAATAAACACAACAAAATAAAAAGTCGAAAGCAAAGTACCCGAGTAAAAATAAACATATATTACAATATATAACTTAATACAAACATAATAAATCATATCGTGGAACTATATTCAATTTGAGCTATCTGCTCGGTTGACGAAAATGAGTTTTTGATGGAAAAATGTTCGCTGGCATAAGTGTCATCTATGGTATTAATTTCAGAAGAAAAAAATTATTTTAAGACTATTTTACTGCAAAAATAGCATATCCCGAGTAAAAATTTTTATATGATGCAATACATAATGATATATAACACAATATATATTTATACGCAATTTAATCCGAATAATGGTGGATGTTTTTGGATTAAAAAAGATCAACTTGTATAAAATATGATTCCATTTCATCCGAGTTTTGACCAGACATTGCCATATTTCATTGGATCCAATTAGATCTAATTGCATAAAAACATAAAAAATCTTGGTGTGTTTTGGTTTGGGTGAGTTACACCACAGGTCAACGATACATACATCAAACATATAATTTTCTAAAACAAAACAAATGTTTGGGTACGCTTCGAACCAGATAAGTGATATACATAACCCTAACAAGGAAATGTTTAGGAACATTTTAAAAGTTTTTTATACTTTGCTTAAAAAACTTAGAACATTTTTGGTTAATTGGAAACATTTAATTGGAAACATTTATATATGAAACAGAATAAGCTATATATAATTTTATATTAAATTATACAGAAAACCAAATTTTGTATTGGCCCTAATATTATTTCATATATTTATATCAACCGTATACCTTTTAATCCGAATCATGATTAAATTATATATTACAACATATGACTGCATTTAAAAAAATTAGAAAATACCTCACGGGATGTATAATCATATATGATTTACTATGTTTGTATCAAGTTATATATTGTTATATATGTTTATTTTTACTCGGGATGAGCTATGTGAAATCTTGTTTTTTTATAAATAAAAATTTGAGCTATCTACCGTATAGTTTACTGGAGTAAACTTTTAAATTTAAATTTTTTGATATATTACTTTTTAGACGGGATTTCCATCAATAAAAATAATGGCATATTTTTTTTTGGAAAATTTCAACTCCTTCCCGCGGTTAAAAACGCGGTTTTTGACCCTTATTTCGATGCGGAGCAAAAACGGTTAAACTTTTTGCATATTTTATTTACCCATTCGATTGTACAGCAAACACAAGTGCTATGACATTTTTCGCAAGCTTCATGAAGGTTCCAAATAATGGTGATAAAGCGCGAAAAAATCGATGATTTAAAAAAAAAGTATTTTTTTTAACACCTGTAATGGAAGGGGTTAAAAAACTGAGAAATATGGTACCAAAATCATATTTTATCATAATCCGTTAAAAAGTTATAAAGCTTTAAAGTCTATATTTAATGAGCTATCTGCTTAGGTTGATTAATTTCAAATAAAAAAGGTTGAGCTATATTTAGTAGTAATTATTAATTAATATTGTAAAAGATCGAATGATAAAACATTTAAAAATACGCGAATGCGACGGTTTTTTTGCTCTCCTGAAAAGTTATGTTTTTTTAGTTAGCTCAAATTGAATATAGTTTAACGATATATGATTATACATCCGTGAAATGTTTTCGAAATTTTTTTAATGCAGTCATATGTGGTAATATATAATTTAATCATGATTCGGATAAAAAGGTGTACGGTTGATATAATAATATGCAATAATATGATGGTCAATACAAAATTTGCTTTTCTGTATAATTTAATATAAAATCATACATATCTCATATACAACTATAATTGTTTCCAATTAACCAAAAATTTTCTAAGTTTTTTAGGCAAAGTATAAGAAACTTTTAAAATGTTCCTAAACATTTCCTTGTTAGGGTTATGTATATCCAGTGTTGCCATATATCAAGATTTATCTTTTTTTGCAAGTTTTTTGAGGTGCTAAAAAGTTTTTTTTTCTGAAAAAAAGATTTTTGAAAAGGTAAAAACAAGAATTTAATTTCTAAATAAGCTCAAATTACCTCAGAAATATATTATTTTTATAAATTTTATATTATTTTTTCATTCTACGCTATACTGTAACTTATTTTTTATGTAAAAATTGAATTTAAAATACAATTTGTGAGTTTTTTTTAATGATTTTAATACTTTTTTCCAAAAAAAAAAGATTTTTTTACAAAAAAAAAGATTTTTTTTCAGAAAAAATAAGATTTTTCATAAAAATATATGGTAACACTGTGTTTATCACCTATCTGGTTCGAAGCGTACCCAAACAATTTTTTTTGTTTAGAAAATTATATGTTTGGTGAATGTATCGTTGACCTGTGGTGTATGTATCTCACCCAAACCAGAAAACAACAAGGTTTCGGATGTTTTTACGCAATTAGATCTAATTGGATCCACTGATATATGGCAATGTCTGGTCAAAACTCGGATGAAATCGAATCATATTTTATACACGTTGATCTTTTTTAATGCAAAAACATCCACCATTATTCGGATTAAATTGCGTATAAATATACATTGTGTTATATATCATTACTAGCTGTTTCGCACCCGGCGTTGCCCGGGTTGAAAAAAATATTATATAATGAATAACAGATTGTAATGCCCTATGGTTGCATTCTCGGTTAGCACTCCATCTGGTGAAAATTTCAATTTCGCATTACTTTACACCACCTCTGTCCGATCGCGCGCTGATATGACCCTTTATTCCCGCCTTGTTTAGTACTCGACGTTTAAGCGTGATAAACGAATAGGCAGAAATATATTTCAATATATTATAAATGGGTGTGGAAATTTACGTCCCTTTGTTCGATCGCACACTGATATGGGCCCGCATCTGTTAGTCATTTATTAAAAATTGGCTCAGCCGTTTTTGCGTGATTGCGGAACTGGCAAAAATACACGCCTTTGCCCAATCACGCGCTAATATGGCATATTGTTCCCGCCTCGGTTAGTAAGTACTATATGTGTTGAAATTTTGTTAAAATCAGTTAAGGCGATTAAGCGTAATTACGGAACAGTGTGGTGCAAAGGGGCGTGACAACTTAAGCCCCGTGGTCTAAACACGCTCTATTATTCCCGTTTCGAAAGTACTATATGTGGTGAAAAATCCATTAAAATTGGTTAAGCCGTTTAAGCTTGATTGTGGGACAGGCAGAAATAACTTTCAATGTAATACAAAATAGCGTGGGTCCCCTTTGTCAAACCACACTCTTTTGTGGCCTATAGTTCCTGCCTCGGTTAGTACAATCTGCTGTGGAAATTTCTTCAAAATCAGTTAAGCCGAATAAGCGTGATTGCGAAAAAGGCAGAAAGGAGGTGCAATAAATTTAACAGGGCGTGTTATTTTATGCCCCTTTGTCCGATCGCTCATTTTATGTTCTATAGTTCCCGCCTCGTTTAGTACTATCTGTGACGAAAATTTCATCTTAATTGATTCAGCCGTTGATGCGTAATTGCGGAACTAACAGAAACAACTTTTAGTATAGTACAAAAGAGCGATGCAACTAATGCCTCTTTGTCCAAACGCGCTTTATTATGGCAGTCAAAAATAATTTGAAATTAATACCAAGCTCCTCGCATCTCGCTCACAAACCTTTGCAACATTTTTACAGAAGGTACGAAAACTGTTAGACGAGGAAAATACGATTATGTTACAAACAATGCTAACTTTTTATAACGAAAAAGCGCTTAATAAATTTAAAAAAATGTATCAATTTCTAGTTAGTATGGTAATATTATTTAAGAAACACCTTTCAAAGTGTTTAAAACAAATTCTTAGCAAACTAAATGTCATTGGATTTCCCGATAATCAACAAAAAAATACTTTTTATTGCTAAATGCAAAAAAAAACGCTCCATTAAGTCGTAAAAACGGTCAATTGCAATATTTTTTTTCAATTTTTGTTTTTGTATGTTCATTCGTCCTCTGTAATAGTATAGTTAGCCAGAGCGGCGTTAACAGGAGTCGAGCGACTTCAGATATCTTTATCATTGAGAGTCTTTGTTAATACAAAGAGCGGCATTTTAAAACGCGTTTGCCCAATAACGTGCTGATATGGCATATTGTTCCCGCTTCGGTTAGTACTATCTGTGTTGAAAATTGCAATAAAATCTGTTCAGACGTTTAAGAGTAATTACGGAACTGGCAGAAATAACTTTCAATTTAATACAAAGGGGCGTGGACTTTTACGCCCATCCCTCAGAGCGCCCTCCTATTATAACCTATAGTGCCCGTCTGGGTTAGTGGTGAAATTTTCATTAAAATCGGTTCAGACGTTTAAGCGTGATTACGGAACAGATAGAAATACCTTTCAATGAAGTACAAAGGGGCGTGGCATTTTCGCCTCTTTGTGTGATCGCCGCCCTATTATGAACTATATTTCCCGCTTGGATTAGTAGTATGTGGTGAAAATTTTTTTAAAATCGGTTCAGCCGTTTAAGTGTAATTGCTGAAAAGGCAGAAATAATGTTCAATATAATACAAAGGAGCGTGGCATTTTACGCCCACTTGGCAGATCGGTCTCTCTTATGGCCTATAGTTCCCGTTTCGGTTAGTACTATCTGTGGTGAAGATTTAATGTAAATCGGTACAGACAGACAGAAAAACCAAAGAATGCCACGCCCCTTTGTAAGGATCATATATTTACAAAAAGTGGGTGTAAAAAGAGGCGTGGCTTCCAATCAAGATGCGGGATGGCATATATTTCCTTGCAAAAACGACCTATTAGTATGCCAAATTGCATGTTTATCGGTAACAAACATCCAAATATATTGAAAAATCGGAAATTCACAAAAAGTGGGCGTAAAAGAAGGAGGAGGAGGAGTAGTTTTTTTCTGAAAGCGACACAAACAAACAAACTAACATGTCATTTTTATATATATATAAGGATAAGGATAATTCAAGAAAGATATTTTAAATATATAAAGTGGAATGTTAAAGAAAACAAACAACCAATATATTGTAAAATGTCGAATTTATAAAAAAGGTGGGCGTAAAGCCACTCTTGCATTCCAGAAAACTCACTGTATGCCAAATTCCTTTTGAATTCGTTACATCGTTTTGGCGTGAAAACGGCATAAACTAACAAAAAGTGGGCGTAAAAAAGGCGGGGCATCGAATCCGAATGCGGTAAGGCCTATATTCACTTCCACAAAAATTGCTATATGTATCCCATGTGAATTGGTAACAATCAACCAAATATTGTAACAAACAGGCAAATGTATTGAAAAGCCAGGCGCCCCAGTAGGCTAGTTGGCAGCGTGCTAGCCTATGAGTCTGGGGGTCGTGGGTTCGATTCCCACCAGAGGCCTTGGTCTGTTTCGCTACAACGAGACGAAGGTCATTGTTACCAGTTCTCGGTTAGGTAAAAATTAGTATATGATTTGTAATTATATGTTAATTCTTAATAAAATAAAAATAAATAAGTATTGAAAAGCCTTGAATTTACAAAAGTGGGCGTAAAAGAGGCGTGGCTTCCAATCAAGATGCGGGATGGCAAATTTCATGGTAATCGGTAAGAAACATTCAAATATAGTAACAAACATCCAAATACAGTAACAAACATCCAAATATATTAAAAAATCTGAAATTCACAAAAAGTGGGCGTAAAAGGGGGCGGGGCATCCAATCGAGATGCCATTGGTCGCATTTTTCATTCCAGAAAATTCTCTATCTACATGCCAAATTTCATTTGAATCGGTTCAGTAGTTTTTTTCTGAAAGCGACACAAACAAACAAACAAACATACAAACAAACAAACAAACAAACAAACTAACATGTCATTTTTATATATATATAAGGATATATTGCATCATATAAAAATTTTTACTCGGGTATTATGTTTTGAAAAATTTCAAAAAATTTTCTTTTACGTTATACATTTCAAAAAAGTTAATTATACAAAATACATTATACAAAGTGTGACAATGTAAAACCTGCTTTAGATGTTGAATTTTGACATCCGACAAATCAGAAAGATCGTACAGCTCCCTAGATCCCGACTTGAGGGCTGAAACTCCATCGATTTCCAATGGCCCTTTTACAGGAATATAAAGCAATCGTTGCTTTTCTCACCCGTTCCTCAATATTACGCCTGAAATTCAACTTTCTATCTAGAAATACTCCAAGATACTTGGCTCCATCTGAGAAGGTAATTTCAGTGCCGTCCAGATCAAAAGCAGGAATCTTATTTTTCCTTGTAAACAAAACAAGCTCTGTTTTACTTGGATTAACTCCTAGACCACAGTCTCTTGCCCATTTAGGCAGATCTTTCAGAGAACCCTGAAGAATGTCCCTCAATGTTGGCAGATGCTTCCCCTTTACCGCTATCGCGACATCGTCAGCATATGCGACAACATGACAACCACGTGCTTCTAGAGATAGCAGCATTGAATTCAGTGCCAGGTTCCAAAGAAGCGGCGAAAGAACACCTTGTGGTGTGCCCCTATTGACAAATCGAGATATGACGGACGCTCCCAATTCAGACGTTATACATCTATTGGCAAGTAGGTTTTCCACCATTAAAACGATACCACGCTTTACTCCCAGACCAGACAATGCCAAAATTATAGAGTCTGGGATGACATTATTAAAAGCCCCCTCTATATCAAGAAAGGCCACCATAGTGTACTCCTTTACCGAAAGCGATCTCTCGATGGTACCAACGAGCTCATGCAGAGCTGTTTCCGTAGATCTACCCTTGCTGTATGCAAAGCAACCTCGGGTCAATTACTCTACGCAAATATGGGTCTATCATTCGTTTTATTGTCTTCAACAAAAAAGAAGACAGACTAATTGGTCTGAAATCCTTCGGAGCTGTGTGGGAACTTTTTTTTCGGGATAAAGACGACTCTGGTATCTCTTCATTTTAAAGGAATATACGACCAGTTGATGCATGCTGTGTATAGATTATACAGCAACGGGGTTATATAGTCCGACACTTGCTGCATCTCAGCCGGGATTATACCATCAGCTACTCTCCACTGGAGGAAGACCACAACCCATTAGGATCTTTCAGGTATCCCAGGTTGCAAGGAAAAGAAGCCAGAACCTTGCGCAGCCTGGATGCCTCAGAAACGTCTTTTATGTTTCCACAGAAGTTTTCCAAAGAATCACATTTTGCATTTCTGATCATCTTCTTATAACTCTTAAGTTGCAGCCTGTATGCAGACCAGTCCTCGTCCGCTCTTGAAAATTTAGCCTTATTAAAGAGCTTTCTGCAGGAATCTCTGCTCGTCTGCAACTCATTTGACCACCAAGGTGGCTTTTTTTCATTCTAGGCTTTGCAGAAGGGCAAGACGCATCCAGGCACCTATTAAAAACATTTGTTATATGGTCAACCAGACTCAATTTCCGTCAAACTATGCGGTTCAGATAAGGGTACTTCACCCAAAAGCAAAGAAAAAGTCTCCCTATATTTCACCCAGTTTGTTCTCCTCAGATTTCTAGAGACTGTCTCAACCGGGGCTCGCTCCCTGAGTAAAAACTTAATGTAGCGATGATCTGAGAAAGAATGGTCTTCCAAAACTCTCCAGTCATCAATTCTATCAGACAATGTATCTGATACAAGTGTAACGTCAAGAACCTCTTGCCGCGTACTTGTTACGAAAGTTGGTTCACTACCCTTGTTACAAATATACAGGTTAGTGCTTAACAAAAACTCCAAATGTGATTCGCCTCTATCATTTGTGTCTGTACTTCCCCATATCGAATGATGTGCATTAGCATCACAGCACACTACTAACTGGTGTCCCCTAGATTCAGACTCCCGAATCAGACCGCCAACCTTCTCCGGGGGTATTGGCCCCGGATTAGGAAAATACGCAGAGGCGAGCCAAATAGACTTCCCATCAAGCTCTAAGCTAGCCGCTGTAACATCCATATCACTAAAAGTTGATAAAAATAATATATTTAAGTCATTTTTCGGCAGGATGCAGGCTCTTGGTGAGCCCTCACCTTTGGAAACCATCAACTTAAACCCAGAGGTCATCAATCCGCAAACCCTGCCACCCCGCACCCAGGGCTCTTGGATAAAAACCAAGTCAACTGCTCCTGTCGTCAGGCGCAGCAAGAGTGCAACTGAGGCTGCCTTACAGTGATGGAGGTTTATTTCTAGGAACCGCAACATCTTGCTTTTTTTCCACCATCCTTTCCACCACCGTGTTATTGGCTTCATCCTCCGTGTTTTCATAGAGGTCGCATTCGTCCCCAGATTCGGTTTCGAATAAGCCAGATGTGTGTCTCATCTGTTCTGAATCGGAGGCAACAGAACTCTCCGAATTCCTCACTGCATGGGCCTCGTCCTGAATGTCACCCATCGTGGCATCAGCTTTATCCTCCGTGCCATCACAGAGGTCGTATTCGTTACCAGATTCGGTTTCGAAAATGCCAGATGCATCTCCCATCAGCCTAGAATCGGTAAGCTGAATATCAACCTTTTCCAGATTCTCCTCCCCAGCCGACTCTGCCACTGGCTTGGCTGCGTCCAAAATAGGCTTCTGGTCGCCCTTGTAGACATTGACTCTTATATGAAAAAAGCCAAATCTAATAATGCCGTCAGTCCTGACTAAAAGCGGAAGCGATTCCTCATTAACCAAGACCACTGCTTGACGACGAGCGCCCTCCATCTCACCCAATCTGGCAATTTGCCAATTCTGAGTTGGAAGGTCAGGATTGCAGACTTTTATCATATTTAGAATCACCTCAGTGTCACTTTTAGCCATTGGAATCCATGCATGAGCTCTGGGTTGCGAGGGGATATCATGTTTTTCCACAACGTCCAGTCTGGCTCCAGGCCATAACTCTCCCACTTTGCTAATGGCAACCTTAAACACGGCTGCGGATCTTTCGTTCCCAAAAGCAACGAGTTTTACTCGCCCCTGATACCAACCTGCGTTGACAGTAGTTGGGAGAAAATCAGGCATACTCTCAAGGAGCCTAAAGTAGATTTCATTTAATTTAGTTTCAACTAAACTCCACTTGTCCCTTGGAATACTACAATCCCCATTTTGTAGTTATACTCAATATTTCGAAACTCAACGAAATATTTTCGTACAAATAAACTAAATTCGTTTTACAAAAAACAAAACTTCGTAATATGTACAAAAATATTTTGTATATTTCGTAATTATACAAAATATTTCGTACACTAAGAAAAAAAAATTTCAAATTAAGCTGAAACAACCTCAAATTGAAAAGAAAACAGTGACAAAAGTCAACAAACTTTGTTTTTGCTTAATTTGAGAATGTTTCTTTTCATTTTTAAAATGGGCGATTATAAAGTAACTTTTTAAAATCAAAGTTGCTTCATTTTTAATTTAAAATTGAGAAATTTTTGATTTAAGGTTGATATAATTTTATTTTTGTGTTGTTCCATACCATTTTATTTTATTAATAAAAACATTTTTTTATAATTTTAATATTAAACAATTTATTTAAAATAATAAAGAAATAATATGCAGTTTTATATAAAATTTTTGATTTGTTTTTTATGTGAAACCCAGTCAATGTAGCCTGGTAATATGATAAACTTAGACTATATTGACTATGGTAAAAACTTATATTACTTAAAAATTGCACATTTTATACTTAACCTGATTAAAATTAATTATTTTCCTTTCCGGGAATTGAATCGTAAAGTCCATTTTATAATTCTTGTCAATTATTTTTTCCACGACAACGCCTTTAAACCAGGGAATCCCTTTAACCAAAAAGAACAAAATCAAGTTAGTCAACAAAAAAACATATTGAAGTTTATAATATAACTTACCATTGCTTATAGATATTTTACACAAATCTATTTTTTTTACAGATATACATAACTCATTATATCTTAGGGATTATTCATTTTTTTGCAAAAATTAAGAAATGACGCAATATTTTTTTTTATATGAACATGTTCAAATTAAGAATGTTTTCATCTCAAAATTTGACATATGATTTCGAAATGTCAATTCACAACTAAAATTAAAATTGTTTGACATCAAATTGAAAATGAAACAATATAGTTTTTAAAATGAAAATTTGAATTGGCAATAATTCAAATTTGTAACGAGTTTTTACGACAGCATAATAAATATGAAATTATTCATTTTTAAATTAAGAGGTTAACAACTTTAAAACAAAAGTATTTATTTTTAAATCAACATATTTCAATATAAATAATAAAATTTTTGGAAAATAATGTAGCATTTTAAAATTAAAAATTAAAATTTTTGATTTAAATATGCTTATTTCCCTCAGTGTAACTTCACGAAATATTTCGTAAATATAATTTAAAAAATTTCGTACTATTTAGGAAGTGACATACATAGGTAAATATTACGAAATATTTCGTATCGGCAAAACCACGAAATATTTCGTACAATGTACGAAGTATTTCGTTTATTTTACCTATGAAATTTTTTGAGTGTAGGCGAAAGAATAATTTCACTATTAAGGCTGGATTACTCAATGCTCCGTTATAAAATAACTCTCCGTTAAATTTAACTTTTTCATACAAATTTTGACATAAGGCTCCGTTAAATCGGCAGTTAGCAGCTAACTTTTCATTGAGTAATCCGCTCTAAGTGAGACTAACAAGGAAGGTCTTTCATAGGGCAACCACAGATTGTCCTTAAACTTGCATATGGGAAAGATAGGAGGAAAATAAGAGTTACGTTCGAACGAGATTTCACCTCAGGTGTGAATAGGCCTTACCATATATATTTAAATCTCACTGAAAGCACAGACTAATACAGACTCGACATAAGTGACAGTTGTCAAAAAAGTAGTCCTTAACCATTTGGTTAAATTTTTCAAATTATATTACGAATTAGGTTAGAAAGAGAAAGCTAATATAACGCGCTATAGAAAATAATCACAATTGGAGCGAGAAGCGTTTTTCCGCAACTGTTCACACTCGTTTTGTATAAAAATGAAAAACCGCCGCGTTTTTCCGCCAAACTAGATTCAATTCTATTTTTATGAGGACAATTGCGGAAAACCGCTTGCCGTTCCAATTGTGATTATTGTCATAAGAAAAATAGATTCCAGACCGGTTTTTATTGTTTCACTCACTCCTAAGTCGTAGAAAGTGTTGCCATGTTAGCTTAAAACTTACTGAAAACCGCTCTGTTATCTCCTAAAATCGGTCAAAAATTTCTGAAGTGAATACCCTGATTATATGATCAGAAAACTTGCAGAAATTTAAAAAAAACAAGTGAGAGGGTTAAATTTGGCTGTGCCGAATTTTTTATACCCTCCAACACGTTAAAAAAAAAACAGAGGCGTCTTTTTTTTTTTTTTGAGTGGGGGGGGGGGGGTTTCTGTGGTGGGAGACAACCTTTCTGGATCCAACTACAGGATTTCTTGACATAAAAAATGTTTCGTTTACTAAGCAAAAGTACAAAAAATCTATAAAAAATGGCGTTTTTTCAGAGGTTGGTTTAGTTCGTAAAGGGGGAACTTTTTCCATCGTGGTCCGATTTTGCCCATCTCCGAACTTAACCAGCCTATGACCATTAGACATATTCGTGCCAAATTTCAGGAGTCTAGCTCTTTTATTTTGGACTGTATCGTGTCCTCCACTGATCAATAATATATATATACATTATGGGGTCCCCGACCGATATTTCGATGCGTTACACACGGAATGACAAAGTAAGTATACCCCCATACTGTGGTTGGAGGGTATAAAAATCCAAGTCCCGAAAATTTTTTTGAAAATATTTTTTTAAAGTTTTTTGGCATTTTTTTTAAACGTTTTGTGGTTAAATAATCATTAAGGGTCGAACCAGAATCAAATTACGTCGCGCAAGACGTAAAAAAACAGCAACAAACACATCAAATTTGAAATTTGTAAGTCCGATTGATTAAAATATTATAAACCAAAAATTATTGGGCCTTACGCGACGTAATTTAATTCAGGTTCGATGCTAAAATTTGTAAAACTTTCTAAGCTCTAAACAATTTTGAAAAATTTTCCAAGTTCCAAATTTTTTTTTTTGAAAATTCCCGGATACAAAAGTTTTTTGCCAATTTTTTGCGTTTTAGAGTAAAGATTTCAATAAAAATACTTTTAAGATATAAAGACCAAAAATTTATTTGAATCACCGACCATAAATTTTCTTTGCATTTTTTTTTGCGAGCTTGGGTAAAAAAAAAATAGAAAAAATACTACTACAAATTCTGAAAATTTTTTAAGTCTCTTAAAAAAACCTCTGAAATTACTGTAGTTTTTGTATTTGAAATACTGTGGAAAATAAAGTCAGAAATTTTGTAAAAGTTTTCCATAGTAAACCTTTTCGGATAATAATTTTAAACTCTTATGTAAACGTTGGTCCTTTTAAAATCCAATGTTGTTTTGTTTTCAAGGTATTAAATTTTTAAGTCGTATTTTTGTATATCCAATGTTAAAGTGGTATTGTATTTTTAGAAGAGTCGAAATTTCTGCTTGGGTAATTTAATATATGAACCAGCCTAGTTTATAAACAAAAATGTATGACAACAATGACTCTAAACAATGTATCGTAAAGCATCCAGTGTTAACATTTTTTAAGAGCATACACCTGTTTTTGTATTCTTCATGTTTTAAAAGTCTATAAATAGATTTGCGTATGTTGTATGCGGATTAAAAGCAAGTTTTGCAGGCTTTTAACTTGAATGACTTTTTCCTCAAGATTAATATTAAAGAAATGCGTAGATTAGCTGCATTGCATGTTTACTATTTTGTTCTTTAATATACATATACGCAGGCGAAGATTTGTGTGATGCTAGACAAAACATGACCAATAGGGTGGAGCAAGTTTATCTTTTTTCGAATTTTTAAAACGTCGGGGTCGGAAAAGTTGCCTTTTAGCGTCGACATTAACACACAAAAATATTGAACCTGTCGGACAATGGCTTTGGGTTCCTTTTTTGACTTGAAAATCGGAAAGATCCGAACAAAGCGAAATAAGAACTTTTGTGAACTTTTTTTTTGCTTGAATTATTAGTTTATATTTGGACTTTACTGAAAAAGTGCTTTTATATATTTTTGTAGGAAATCTGATAACAAACAAAACAATGGCAAACGATTAAAGGTACCCTATTTGGAGAGTTCTGCTACCTCCCCCCTTCAACTGATAGGCTTCCAAACTTAAGCGCGAAAATACTTTAGCTATGAAAATTTAAAATTTCATGGCTAGTAGTCCAGTACTTACAGAATGGCTGAATTTTTTCCAAAAAATTTGCCTTTTTTTTTTTAACTGTGTGTTGTTGGGTGGTTCATAAAAACAGAAGTTGGATTTTTGTATGGGCCACCCGGAATATATATTAAGCACCGTGAGAAAATAACACGTGATTTTTTTCAGAATTTTTCTTTAAGGTTTAGGGGCGCTACCGAGCTCTAAACATCGGGCCTAAAAAAAAAATCAAACAATAAAAAAAAATTTCGATTTTTATTTTTATTATAATTTAGCATGATTAGCTTATTAATGACAAAAAGTTTCATTTTGGTCGGACAAGTATTACAGCTCCAAAAGTGACCATGAAAAATTTTTTTTGGCTGGTTGGGGTATTTTTTTGAATTGTTTCAAAATATTTTTTTTTCTGTTTTGATAAACTTACGTAATAGGGTTTTAGTTGCTCTTGATAGTATATTCTGCTTAAAAATTTTAATTTTTTGTGATACAACGTTCACTTGCATCCAAAACCAAAAATTGATATTTTCCAAAAAAAAAAAAGAAAAAGAAAAACAATGAAAAAAATGTAATATCTTTTTTTTTGTAGTTTTTATTATAATTATACTTGATTAGCTTATTTAATGCAAAAACAAAATATAATAAAAAATACCAAAAAAAAATTTAAAACTTTTTTCTTTTTTTAAAATATCCCTATGGTATTCTTCGCAAGTTAATCCTCAAATGCCTGAGGCTGCCAAATGTCAATGTCTACATTTATTGCTATATCTTACTAACGGAAAATTATAGACTTATGGGACTGGTTTCGTTAGAAAGCTGGTATAAGAGAGAGTAAATCGTATTTTGGTCTTACATACGTGCCATTATTGGTTTTTCAGTTATTTAAGATTGAAATTCAAATTTGTGAAAAATGTGGCAAATAAATATTTTCCCAAAAATTTAAAATTTAAAAAAAATATAAAAGATACTAGCTGTTTTGCACCCGGCGTTGCCCGGGTTGAAAAAAATATTATATAATGAATGAGTTTTTTATTAGTCAGTTTATCTACTGCTTTATGACTTTTCACTGGTGAATATAAACCTATTCCTGAGGTTCGGTCGATTTTTTTCGACTTCGCTTAGCGTTGGAAACATTGTGCGTACGTGTTCTTCCGTCATGGGAACAAACCTTCTTGGTTGGGTGGAGTGTGTGATGCGGGCCGTTCAAAGAAAGTTATTCGACCATCATAAAAACCTTTTTTAACAAAAAAAAAAATCAAAAACGATTTTTTTAACAAAAAAAATCAAAACGTTTTTTGCACCTTGTTTGGAACTTCCCGATTTCAAATCAAAAAAGGAACCCAAAGACATTGCCCAGCAGGTGCAATACTTTTGTGAGTTAATATTGACCATAAAAGGCAACTGTTACGACCCGACGCAAAGCGAAATAGAAAAAACGAATAATCGCCCCACCCCAAAATTAATGTATTTCTTTAATGGCTTTTAAAAGGAACCTATAGTTCCCTCCTCGGTTAGCACTTTATGTGGTGAAAACTTCAATAAAGACATAACTTTCACAATAGTTCAAGTGGGTATGGCATTTAACGCATCTAGTTCAATTTTGGTCTCATGTGACCTATAGTTCCCCTATTGGTTAGCAATACATGTTAGCGTGCACGTAAAGAAAATTGCAATTAAATTTGTTCAGCAGGTTTTCCACGTTTGCGGAACTGGCAGACAATATTAACTCACAAAACTACAAAGGGGCGTGCCATTATATGCCTTTTTTATCAATCGCTGTTTAATATTGCCTATAGCACTATTTGTGTTGAAAATTTCATTGAAATCGGCTTAACTGTTTTCAGGTTCTAATATGGCAGTAGTGTTTAAAGGAATTGGTTAAGCCGTTTTTTCATGAAAGCAAATAAGCTAGAAATAACGTTCTGTATATTACAAATTGATGTGGCATTTTACTTTAATTTGTCTCATCGCATTTTATATGGCATATAGTTACGAAACAGGAAAAAATATTTTTTAATTTAATACAAAAGGGTGCGGCATTTTAAGCCCCTTTGCCCGATCGCCGCGGTAAGTACCAACTGTGGTGAAAATTTGCTTAAAATTGGTTTCACCGTTAACGCGTGAGTACGGATCAGGCAAAAATAAATTTTAATGTATTACAAAGGGGCGTGTCAATTCACGCCTTTGTCTGGTGGTGTCTATTTCCGCCTCAATAATTACTAACTGTGGTGAAAATTATAACAACATCAGGTTCGTAGTTTAAGCGTGATTACGGTATGGCAGAAAAAACTTTCAGTACATTGCAAAAGGCGTGGCAGTTGATACAGACTAAATTTCTCGCCTCTGTTAGTACTATCTATGGAAAAAGTTTTGTTAAAATCGGTTTAGTCGTTTAATCGTTATTAAGGAATAGGCAGAAACACTTTCAGTATAGTATAAAGGCTCGTGTCAATTTACGCCCCCTTTGTCCGCCTCGGTAAGTACTTACTATCTGTGGTAAAAATTTCATTCTAATCGGTTTAGCAGTTTATGCTAGATTACGGAACAGACACAAATAGCATTCAATTGAATAAAAAGGGGCGTGCTATTTTATTTATTTTTTTAAATCGGTATGGTTGTTTAAGCATGATTACGGAACATGCAGAAAAAACTTTCAGTATAGTAAAAAGGGGCGTGGCATTTTCCGCCCCCTTTCTTTGATCGCCCTCTATTGTGGATCATACTTTTCGCTTCGGTTAATACTATTTGTGGTGAAAATTTCAAAAAAATCAAGTTAACTGTTTAAGCGTAATTGCGGAAAAGGCAGAAATAGCTTTCAGTGTAACAAAAAGGGTCGTGGCATTTTACGCCCCTTTTTTCGATCGCCCTTTATTGTGGCTCATAGTTTTCGCCTCGGTTAGTAGTATCTGTGGTAAAAATTTCAGTGAATTGCGGAACAGGCAGACATAGTTTCTGATTGGTACAAAGGGGCGTGGCATTTTACGCCCATTTTTCCGATCGCGGATTTTTCTGACCTATAGTTCCCGCCTCGGTTTGTATTATCTGTGGTAAAAATTTCATAAAAAACAGTTCAGCCGTTTTTCCGTTATTGCAGGACAGGCAGATATAGCTTTAGCATGGTACAAAGGGGCGTGGCATTTTACGCCCCTTTTTCCGATCGCGGTCGCTTATGGCCTATAGTTCCCGCCTCGGTTAGTACTATCCGTGGTGAAAATTTCATGAAAATCGGTTCAGCCGTTTTTTCGTTATTGTCTGACAGGCTGATATAGCTTTAGAATGGTACAAAGGGGCGTGGCATTTTACGCCCCTTTTTCCGATCGCGGTCACTTATGGACTATTGTTACCGCTTTGGTTAGTACTATCTGTGGTGAAAATTTCATGAAAATCGGTTCAGCCGTTTTTCAGTTATTGTCTGACAGGCAGATATAGCTTTAGCATGGTACAAAGGGGCGTGGCATTTTACGCCCCATTGTCCGATCGCGTTCTCTTACGGCCTATAGTTCCCGCCTCGGTTAGTACTATCTGTGGTGAAAATTTCATGAAAATCGGTTAAGCCGTTCTGTACTTATTGCGGAACAGACAGACAGACAGACAGAAAGACAGACAGACAGACAAACCAACAATCAGATTTATAATATTAATAGGGATTTACCCAGCCAGAAAGTGCCAACCGTACCAAAACAAAAGTACTGGCAAAGCAATTTATTTTTTGTATAGCAAGCTCTTTTTAGTAAAGTACTTGGTTTCACCGAATTAAGTACTTTGCTAGTACTTTTTTACCAAACTAAAGGCGGTTTATTTATGTGAAATATTTTTTTAAATAATTTAATTAAATTTTAACATTTTATATGAAAACACTTAATTGTGTTATAAAGTTATGACAATGGTGCCATATCAAATTTAGTATGAATACATTTTGATTCTACTATGTGGATACTGATTTCAATGTTATTTTTATCAAATTTGTTTAACATTGTAGAGTCGTATTTCTCTTGATAGTAGTGGAAATTTAAAAAAATCGCTACATTCAATGAAAATATTGCCTTTCAAAAATATATCATCACATTTGTATTTAGACAGCTTTCTATTAAAAATTTCAGTAACTTTATTTATATTTTCATTGTCGAGTAAACATACGTTATCTGGATGAATTGGTTTTATTTTAAAACCATTAATGTTTACGAAAGAAAATACAACTCTCGATTCCGAGCTTTCTTTTATATTTCTAGAGTATTTGGAACTTCTATTAAGAGGATGTAGCAATAAATTCGAGAATTTCTCCATTTTTTGACGTTTTTGCGAAATTAGCCCCCTAAATTTGTCATTGAATTTTATCATCAAGTTGTTATCATTTTTGGACAAATTTTTCGTTAGTTATTTGTTTAAGGTTACCACATTATATACTTAAAGATGGACTATTTTGAGGATGTTTATTCTGGCTCGAGGTCATTATTTTCTTTACTAATTAAAACCATGATATTCTCAAAGCATAATTTTTAAGAAAATTATTTTTTGTTTTAAATTTATTTATGTTGGTTATTTTTGCAAGACTTAATCGACACGTGTTTCGGAATTTGTCAAGATTCCATTGTCAAGATTATTTAGCAAAAATAGAAACGATTTACTACAAAGTAGCAAACGAGTCTAATGACAAATCGTTTGTGCACAAACTAAAGTATAAGAACATATTCGACTCTATCCACAATGTGAATTAGAAAGACGAAGAAATTGTACTATACTAGTAAGGCAACGATTATCAATAACCAAAAAATTTTCATATTTTGCACTTGTTTGCATATTTTTCAGAGATGGCATTTATTACTATATCAAAAAACAAATATTTTTTTAGAGTTGGCATATTTTGTCGGAAAATAAAAATACATTTTTTTTTGGAAAAATTTTTAAAAATTTTTTTTTTTGGTTTTTGTTATCGTTAGTACGGTAATTGCAAAAACTGAACAAAAAATTTAAAATCTTTGCATATTTTTAAAAGTTACTAGCTCCGAAAGCCTTTTAATCTCAGGGTGGTCAACTTTGGCACTCTGTAACTCACGCTGTATTGCAATAGGGTCACTCCAAACCAGTTATTTTGAAAGCTTATATCATTGACTTTATTTGCCCCATTCATAATGTTTCAATCTGATAAATAGTTTGAAAGTTACATAAATATAAGCAATTTTTTTTTTGCAAACACTATTTACCGATATTTTTAAAATGGCAATATCACGAGAACCAGTCATTAGATATCAAAATCTTTACAAGACTCGTGTTTAGCATGGCAAATGCAATAAGATATGTGGTCTAAGTTTTTTTTTTAAATTTTTTGAAAAATTTTTGGAAATTTACAATGGGAGGTGGCATTTATTTCCACCAAAAAAATATGTACTTTGAGTTAGCAGAATAACAAATATGGATGTAAAACGACAACAAATAATTTTTTTGCTCTGAAATTTTTATGGCAGATAGGTATTACATAAGGGAGCTATTTGCCATCGGAAACTCATTTCCGTCAAATTTGAGTTGGCATATTTTGAATATAGGTTCACGATATGTAAAATGTTTTAAATATTTTTGTTGGTTATTGACAATCGTTGCCTTACTAGTATAGTACAATTTCTTCGTCTTTCTAATTCACATTGTGGATAGAGTCGAATATGTTCTTATACTTTAGTTTGTGTACAAACGATTTGTCATTAGACTCGTTTGCTACTTTGTAGTAAATCGTTTCTATTTTTGCTAAATAATCTTGACAATGGAATCTTGACAAATTCCGAAACACGTGTCGATTAAGTCTTGCAAAAATGACCAACATAAATAAATTTAAAACAAAAAATAATTTTCTTAAAAAATTATGCTATGAGAATATCATGGTTTTAATTAGTAAAGAAAATAATGACCTCGAGGTAGAATAAACATCCTCAAAATATAATATTTTAAAGGTCGAATTAAACAATTTTTATTTTTTAATAAAAATTAATCAGAATTTGAGTTAAAGATGGACCCTTAAGTCATCTTGTAAAATGATTCAGCCATAAAAAAAGTTTTTCGCGATTTTTAACATGATTTAACACTCTTCGTAGTGTTAGGGATGCCTGTATGATCCACGTGGCTTAGATTGGAGCTTTTGCGACTCCCAAAAAACTGTTTTAATGCACACAAGAAGAAAAAAATGTAACTATAGTTACATTTTTTAGTACTTTAGTACTTTAGGGACTTTACCCAGCAAAAAATAAAGGAAGTGGTTCAAAAAGAATTAATGGTTTCACTGCATACAAAGTAGCGATAGGTGCCGAACTTCATATTCCGTAGGAAGTACTTTTAAAATCACTTCCAAAAATGCTACAAAATAACAATAAAACCATCTTTCACCAGTTCTTAACTTAATAATTTTGAAGTACCTCTTTTATATGTTTTTAGGAATTAAATCAAATTAAATCAAATCACCGCAACATATGAACTTCTTTTTCAACTAAAACACTTAGAATGGGGGTGATACACGAAGTATGCAATTTTTTCTACGCCCAGCTTCGAATAGATTTTAGTTTTGCAAAAATGGTGACAAAATTTGGTAATGGCATTTCATTTCTCTTTATTTAGAGCCTAAAAAATCGAAAAGACGATAAACGATTATTGATAAATTTTTCAAATTTCATACAAGCAATTTGATGTTTATCTACCATTCTATATCTTATATCGAAAAAAGTTGGTCCTAAATTAAATGAATACACTTACGAACTAAAGTGGTGCATAACATTATTAAAGATTGTTAAAACTTTTTAGAAAATTGAGGTTTAGGCTTGTGGTCAGAACAAACTGGTGAATCGATTCGTCGTGAATTTTAATAGTTTTGTGATCTTTATAATTGCTCCTTTTTTTATTCGAAGTATATACGTTTGATTATCAATGAAATTAATTTTTCTATCACGTAAGGTTTTTAAGATATTCGCGTTTGAATATTGAAATATTTGGGTCTCCTCTGTAACGTTTTCTTAAGTTGCTCAAACACAATAGTACTCGATTTAGTTAAAATAAGACATCTTTATTCCAAATCTGTTATCCAAATTTTTCTATCGCGTACTGTTTTTGAAATATTGGCGTTTGAAAAACTCAAACTCCACTGTTGCGCACTTATATTCTTTATAAATCACACTAAAATTTTCAAACGAGAATATCTCAAAAACAGAACATGCTTGAAAAATTTGGATTGCAGTTTTGGAATCAGGAGGTCCATTTTATATGAATTCAAGTCCTATTTGGTGGAAGCAACGTAAGAATACGTAACAGTGGACCCCTAAAAGTACTAAAATATTGTTTTTTTTTTTTACTTTTTAACAGCAAATATCTCAAAAACGGTACGTGCTAGAAAAATTTGGACGGTAGATTTGGAAGCAGGAGACCAAAATCTATAAGGACCAGTTAGAAATTTCACTGGGAGTGTTTTTAGTGTAAATATTACAAAAAAATACTCTTTCAATCAATCTTACAAAAATATGTGAAAAAGAACTTCTAATTTAGAAGTTATAAATCACCAAATAAAAATGACATAATCACACCCAAAATGCCAAGAAATATGTACTTCTAAAGAAGTGATGGAAAAAGCGCTTCCAAAAGGTCAAGTTATATTAACATCCGGATCACTACTTCAGAAGTTGTGATAAAAATGTTAATATATATGTACATAATAAACACTAGTGATATATGTTATACTTAAGTGTCAATCTTTTGCCACTGCAAAGTGGCGAAAAAAAGAACATACTTTGTGTGTCACGCCCATATTAAATTCATCAATGTTTCAGTTGAAGAAGAAGTACATCTGGTTCATAAGTTGTGGTGAATTTTGTAGTGAATGGTAAGCTCTTTTTTTGCTGGGTAGTACTAAAAGCAAGTTTTTTTTATCAAATACCAATTTAGAGGTTTATTTCGAGCGAACCTTGAAAAATGAAGAAATTCGCGAATTTAAGGGCTTAAGATGAAAAGCTTTAAACCAAATTTGCATAAGAAACATTGCTAAAAGTCAAGAAAACTGTACCATGCATCGAAAAACGGAGTACGCCATTCGACTCAGCATGTCTCAAATAGATGGAAATGTTGGTCATACCTCTTATTTTCTATAATAGTGGTCACTTTTGTCATGCTGTGTAATTAATATACTACTACATATAATTTATTTAAAATAGAAAAATTAAAACAAAGATTTCTAATGTACAAATTATTAAATAAAGAAAATATTTTATTAAATACATTTTTAATTTTGTAATGGATTGCTTTAGTAAAAAAGCTATTTTACAAATTCTCGGATAGTACTTTTTAAAGCACAGGCAAAGCGCTTTAAAAGTACTTTGCTACTACTAAATGGTGTTATCATTTAGCATCTTAGCAAGTAATAAAAACCAAAAAAAGGTACTTTACCAGTAATTATACTATCTTATTAGGTACTTTGCCAGATCTGGCCCGTGTGTATTTTTCTGCCTGGGTAGTTTAAGTATAGGTTTTTGGATAACACGGGGTTTTATTTAACGGTAACGGTACATTGGTAATGGTAATCAACCATAATTATAAAAGCTCTTTATCTCAAAACAAGGTCAATGCAATTGTACATTAATTTTGGTTAGGACTGTAAAAAATTTAATTAATCCCAGCAACAAAAATCGAGATTTTGCAAGCAGTGTATACAAGAATCACTGTTGCCAACTATTTTTAACCAAAAACCTCTAAATTTCACTAAAAAAGCGCTAGAAACCGCCAAAAATAAATTTAGCGGGGAAAATTTAAAATTCTCCCGCTAAATTACGAAAAAAATCGCTAAAAACCGAAAAACTTGGCATTTTTGATTGACAAAAAAGAAAAATTAAAAAAAAAACCTCCAAATTATTTTTTCTACGAAAATTTACTTTTTACTAAAAACGCGCAAGAAACCGCCGAAAAAAATTTGGCGGGAAAATATAAAATTTTCCCGCTAAGTTACAACAAAAAGCGCTAAAATTCGACAAACTTGGCGTTTTCGATTGAAAAAAAAAAGAAAAATTGGAAAAAAACCTATAAGTTTTTCCAACTAAATCCAAACAAAAAGCGCTAGATTTTCCCGCTAAAGCACCGTTCCCGCTAAAACCAATTTTTCCCCGCTAAATCCAAACAAAAAGCGCTAGTTTTAGCGGGAAAACCTCCAACTTGGCAACAGTGACAAGAATGCACTTGTGTAAGCGAAAGAATTTTGATGTTGACAACAACACAGCTGCATACTGTGTGCAGTAGTGTAAGGGAAAGATTTTGTTCGCTTACTGACCTGCATACCGGTTGCAGTAAAGTATGACAGTGAATTAAAAAATACTTAAAAAATAAAAAAAAGATCTGAATTCAATTCATATTTTTTTTTGATGATTTGGAATTACTCCATACCCCTCTAAAAAATTAAAGGATAAGAGGATTATTTGGATTGTCCAAAGGAGGACAGCGCCACCAACACAATTCGAAAGTGTAGGATTTGCTTCTGATTTACATCCGGCGATTGGTCTGCGTGCAAAAAAAATTGAAGTTCTAAAAAAATATTTTTTTGGTGTAGACGTGTGTCGAATATCGAAATGTTTGACACTCACGTACTATGTATATTTTTCGTCTTAAAACTAAATAAATGCATAAATCTTTTATATACAACATACATAATATGGATATCTTAGAAAAATATTAATAACAACATAAAATTAAAATAAATTCATACATTCATTTGTACTTTTTGTATACATATGTATCAGCAAGTAGATTTACTTTGCCTTTGGGGGGGCCAAGTTATTCAGCACCCTCAACTTTGAGGTTATGTTAAATGAATTTGCAATTAAAAAAAATTAAAGCTAAAATTAGATTTTTCATCAAATTAATCAAAACAAATTATCTCTATGAATAGAAGAAATACAAATATAGGAAATATTAATTATAAAACACCTAAATTGAGGTGGGACGGTCAAAAAGTTAAAAATCCCATTTATTATACATCTTATAAAACCAATTATTTTCATTTGGGCAACATACCATTAGTTTCCTAAAGAGCGCACTCTCTTTTGGAGGCAGTGGATCGCTGGAAGGCATTTTGTTCCTTTTTTGCGTCCTTCTTAGTTTTTGCTGCTATTAACAAACACCGGTTACACTACTGACGACTGTGAATGATGAAAAAGAGCGTTGTATGTAGAGAAGCACGCTTTTGTGATTAGAATTGTGGCCACAAATACCTTTTTTTACGAATTTTCCAATTATTTATGGATTGTGAGAACTCAGTAAGTTTTTTCTTCAAAATTCTTGTCGAATATTTTACTTTTTTCACTATATTTTATTTTTTTTATATCTATTGTACCGTGGAAACCACGAGCAAATCGAGGTTTCCTCAAAAGTGGAAAATGATTGAAAAACGAATCGCACAAAATACACACACACACAACGAAAAACTCCTCAAAATTTACCAATACTAAAAACGAAAAAATATGCACATGAAGAATGACTAGAGAAATGTCAAATGCTAAAATTATGACAGTTACAAAAGCAGCACACTGAACAGTAACTGTAATCGCCTGTTCTCATTATAGTTCCAGGCCGATCAGCTTAAAATCGGAAGTGCGCCGCCGCCAGCTATTTTTTTGTATAAAAAGTCATATTTTTGCTCAAAACATATAAAATAGAGTCCGACCGAAACCAGTTTTTCGAGGCCGAACCGAACCAGATATTCGGCCAAAAGGAGATATTCAGCCGAAACCGAACCGAAACTAAAAAAAAATACCGCCTGGCATGAATGAAATCATTAAAAAAAAATTAAAGATAAATATACAGAACTTAATGTTTTGAAACCATAGGAATGGTTATATTTATAAAAAAATATATTTTTTAAAAAACTTGAAAAAAAAATAAATTTCATAGTAGATTGAGAGAAAAAAAATATTTTAACTGTAACAGTATTACATTTATTGATCAACCTTGCTTCTTTTTCTTCAAGTGAATTGAAACAAGTAAATTGGAACACGAAATTAAAAAAATTATCGACTTTTTTATATATTTTTTAAAATACCAAGAAGTTTCGGTTTCGGCTAATATTCGGCCAAAATTTTTCCGAATACCGAAAAGAAGTCGAAACACCATTATTCGGGCGAAACCGAGACCGAATATTCGGTCCGACTCTAATATTAAGCAATCGATACCAAAAGCAAAAAAAAATCTATCGTGTAGATTTTTGGCTTTATTCATAATACTTAAAGTGTACTTAAAGTAGGTTTATTTGACAAATATTCATGCAATATCAGTCAAATAAACCTAAATTAGATTTAATTTACTCATTATGAATAGCCCAGTTTTAATATAGTTGATCAGAAGTTTCCCAAGAAACACCCCAAGAAACACATTTACGTACTCACCGACAAGTATGTTTACGAAGTATGTTTACGGACCGCAAAATTCGTATCCGTCAATGCTGGTACGAAAACGGAACGTTACCGGTACGTAAAGTTTAATTTTCGAACAGGTCCGTTTTTACTCCGTTTTTGTGTGTCCGTTTCTGTACCGTTCAATACGGACTACACCTACTTTCATCCGTTTTTAATCCGTTGCAAACGGTGTCGTTTTTCTACCGTTACTTACGGAGTTTGTTGTTTTGTCAACAAACTTAAAAATTTTATGGAAATCTGTGAATTTTGGGAGAATATTAGCTGTTTTGACCATGAAATTGGTGAGTTAATTTAAATATAAAATTTTTTAACATTAATTGGATTTGTTTTCAAACTTTTTAGCATAAAATATGTGGTGAAAATCCATTTCTTTTGGCAAGGCTAATTTTTAAATAGAAGTGTGCGAAAATCATATGCATGGAATTATGGTTAATTGTTCAACACACATCAAAAGGGTAATATGCATATTAGGGTGGTTTTTTTCTTGGATGAAAAAAAATTTAATTCCGAGGAGTGCCGGGCGGAATTTTGTGCTATTGGATCAAATATAATTGTGCAACAATTTGAGGAAGATCAGAATTAATTAACCCGTGCCGCAGCGAGGTAAAATTTTCGAGAAAAGGCCAAAATGGTTACAATTTTAACAAAATTAAAAAATTTTTATTTTGTGAAAATAGTCAAAACAATTTTTTTTTTATTTTATTTTTACCCGCCCGGCACTCCTCAAAATTCCAATATAATAAAAACCACCCTAAAGGGCAGTTCACACGTTAACTACCCTTGACCACCCTTATCTACTATTTCCCAGTATTGGTGATATGGTTTGCCGGGTTTAAATAATTTTGTATGAAAAATTATTTGAATTTGACAATTGCTATCCTCCAATACTGGGAAATAGTAGATAAGGGTAGTCAAGGGTAGTTAACGTGTAAATCAAGCTTAATATAAATCATCTTTAAAAACATAATCAGTAAGAGAATAATCACAATTGGAGCGGGAAGCGTTTTTCCGCAACTGTTCAAACACGTTTTATATGAAAACTAAATTCCGACGCGTTTTTCCGCCAAACTAGATTCAATTCTATTTTTATAAGGACAATTGCGGAAAACCGCTTGCCGCTCCAATTGTAATTATTATCTTACTCTGTTTTTTTTTGTCTTTTTAGGGACTTAATCTGTAAATAGGATAGTCTACCAAACTAAAAAGGTAATTGTATGAAAAGTGCACTATAAGTCTTATTAAAGTTCCTGATAAATTGTACTATAAAAGCGCCGAGGCAAAATTAATACAGTCAAAAACACCTCTATTCAACCAGCAGAAAAATCTACTGAATATACACCAATTTTAAGCCTTATGAAATGCCTATTAGGGCAGTTTTCTTCAGAAAATTACAATAATGAGAATAATGCGTTGTCTAAAAGACGATATAGAAAGAGTGATAACGCAGCTTTAAAATATTTGTTTTTTTATTATTTGTTTTCCATTGTTTTGTTTTTTTGTAATATATTTAAATTTTAATCTGTAATTTGTTAAATGTTTACTATTTAAGTTTGAAATTTGTATTATACTATGTTTAGACCAAACACGCAAAAAAAAAATCTGTGTAAGATTGAGCAATCCTACTTGGTAAAACTTTTTTCATACCAAAAAAAAATTTTTACCAAATTTTTGCTAATATTATGCTTGTCGATGTTAAAGTAACATAATTCATTTTTTATGTAAAATAACCAAGTAGCTTGCACAATAACGCAAATTACCTGCACAAAAATTTATCGAAAGAAAACAACAAAAAAACAAATACAGACCGCCATTTTCATTTTTTTTGTGTGCGTTGTTTGTTTATTTTTTGTGTTATAAAAACGTAAAAAGAAAATTGATAAATAAAATAAAAATAAATAAATTAATAAATAAAAATAAATAATTAGTTTTCTAAAAGATAAATAAATGCAAGATAAAAGAATGTTAAAGTTAATTTTGCTTTCATCACTTAAAACACCATTCATTAAGAAAAACCAATGGAGTCCCAGACGTATGTTTCGATGAATAACAAATGGAATGATAAAGTGAGTATACCCGCATTCCGAAGACACCAATAAGGTTTAATAGATTTTTAGTGTTTGAAACCGGTATGGGAAATACCAGAAATGTCTATAATTTTTAGAAATTCAATTTTTCTTCTGCATTTTTTCAACTTGAACCCTTATAAAAATTAGTGTTTGGTAATAATTTTCTATTTTTACAGGGTACTGCTAAATAAATTTTTGAAGCTATGGCGAATCCTTCACTACAATAAAGAGCGTGGACACCAATCCTGCCTTTAGGTATAAAATTAAAACCTAAAAACCCAAAGCCAAGGGAGTCCATACCTGTTTTGAGTTACAAATGGAATGACAAAGTAAGTGTTCCTCCTTACCAAGAGACCAATGGGGTTTACCAATTTTTTAAATTAAAAATATATGTTTTGTAATAATTTTCTATTTTTACAGGATGCTTTTAAATAAATTCGTGAAGCTATAGCGGATCCTTTACTTCAAGAAGAAGCGTAGGCAGCAGTCACTCGAGAAAATTGTACAAAAAGGGTCAGTTGGTCGGTGGTAAATTAAATCCTACACAACATTTATTACATTAATATGTGAAAATTTTAAATTCAACAAATATACAAATTTTTACAAAAATTTATTGAAAATTTATTTTAGCATAAATGTGGTAATTTTTAGAATTATTTTTAGTCATCTTTTCTAATAATTTTGGAATATTTCACCATATCTCTTTTGGTATATTTTACCAAGTTTTTACTTAAATAGCATTAGCATTTTCTTCAAAATTTTTTACATAAGTGTTTTGGCTAAATTACGAAAACTACTTCGTCGGTTGTAGTTTTAGCATATTTTTGGTAAAATTATGCCAGATTTTTGCTCACTCCGACACAAGTTTTTTTTTGCGTGAACAAAAACTAACTTGTTTTTGGCAAAAAAGCATTTTGGAAAACCAAACTGTTTACACCGAATAAAAAGAGTTTTTGTTTGTCAAATCAAATTAATTATTTTCTAAATTCACTAAAAAACACAAAATAACAATAGCCATACGTAATTAAAAAAATTAATTTACACATTTATTTACTTTTTTAAAAGATTTGAATATTATTTATTTATTTATTGAAAATATATTTTACAAATAAATTTATAAAATACAATAAAGATAAAGCGCAGGGTAACTTGACCATATTGCGCGCGTGAAATATTATGCTATTTTTAAATTACAAATTGCTTAGTAAATGAAAAGGTTTAGAATAAGCAATATAAAAAAAAATATATATAATATAATGAATAATAGGTTTAAATATTTAAAATATTGTGCTTGTTGAAAGACTGTCGAATCTCTGCTAGTTGATTTGGTTCCGCGCAATTGAGAATTGTTTCCAAAGACTTATTATTTTTTGAAATTGGGCACTCCTTCAAAACATGAAAAACATCCATTATTTGGTTACATGAACTGCATTGCAGTGGGCTGGTGCGATTATAGTAATGTTGACAGTTGAATAATCCTTTGCCAACTCTGATACGAGCAAGCATTACGCACTGAAATCGTGTGTAGCTTTCGTGATATCTGGGTCGGTTGTAGCTCGGATTGTGTTTTCTTAAGAAACTATTTGAGTTTTGCCATTCACGTTGCATGTTAGAGTAATAAAGAGATTTAAAGGTATTATTTATGACAAAATGGAAACTTGGAACTTCTATTGTTAATGGCATTTTAATAGCTTGTTTTGCTGAATAGTCTGCGTGCTCGTTTCCTATAATTCCTATATGAGAAGGTACCCACAGAACGAGCATCGGATGATTTAGGTTGGGATTTTTTAAAATACAATCAAAGACTTCATTTTTGTTGAAAGAAATAGCTTTAACAGCGCTGAGACTGTCTGTGCATATAATAGTTTTGGAATTTTTGTTTGAAGCGTATAAAACTGCTGCGTTAATGGCTGCAAGTTCAGCTGCAAAAATACCTGAAAATTCAGGCAGTTGACTTTGTTTGATTATACTCCAATTCGAATTGGACTCCAGTTTTACAATTGCGTAGGCGGTTAGACCATTTTTGAAGGATCCATCCGTGAATAGAACAGTATCTGCTGAAAAAGTATCGATTTTTTCTATAACCATCGACTTATAGACTTCAGGGCTTGTGTTTGACTTATTGTGAGTAGATAAGCTTAGGTCTATTAATACCTTAGATTCTGGACTTAGGTTTTCTTTTGGTTTTTCAGGCAATGGAATCTCAAGTCTTTTAAGTAGAAAAATAATTTTTATTATAGCACAAGTACTTTTGGATCGTATCGTTTCGATGTTTAGCCAAAATGTTCTGTGAAGTCCTTCTTGAGGGTCTGTAATAGACCTCGAAGCCAAACTCACCGATCTTTTGGTCAGGAGTGAATTAAAATCTGATGATCTTGACTCAACTCTTAGAGATGGAAGGGGTGTAGTCCTCAGCAGACCAGTAGCTGTGCGAAAACAGTTGTTTAAGGATGCGTCTAATTTTTTAACATTATTATTACAAGTCCAACCGTACATGGTTATGCCATGTTGGACCGCCCCATGTGCAAGGGATCTGCATATGTCAATAGCTGTTTCTATATGTGGCCCTTTTTGTTTTGAACAAATTAATTTTAATAAATTGTTGATTCTGCTCAATTTTGCCACTACATTTTTAATATGTACATTCCAAAGCATGTTCTTTGTAAATGTTACACCAAGAATTCTTAACTCATTTTTACAAAGTAGCACAGAGCCACCGACAGTCACACTAGTAGTGCAGCAATTTCTTCGTTTACATACGTGAAGCAGCTCCGTTTTATTTTCTGGAATTACAGCTCCTCGAGTAGATGCCCATGTTTGAATTTTGTTGTTTAGCAGGTTCAAATTAGATGACACTTCAACAGGATTACCGGATGCAACAGCGAATATATTGTCAGCATATATCCCAACATAGTCGATACCTTGTAGACTTTTAATTGACTTAGCCAAAGAATTTACATAAACAGTGAATAAAACAACAGACAAAGGAGAACCTTGAGGCACTCCATTGTCTAAAGGGTATAATTGTGATAGATAACCATCTATTTTGACTTTAACCATGCGATGTGATAGAAAAGAATGGATTAGCTTTATAATTGGAAAAGATATGCCCCAATCTCTTAATTCATCCAGCACGAATGTCGATACCACACGATCGAAGGCCTTTCAATATCTTCTGAAATAACCACATTATGTTTTCCCTTTGACAGATTATATCTGAGTACACTTTCAAGTTGATGGCATAACGAGTGTACACCATGTTTAGGCAGGAAGGCATGTTGTAATGGAGATATATTTTTTTTGGCCTGTTTCCAGAACCTTATTGCTATTAACTTTTCCAATATTTTTGATAAAACCGGTATTAATGATATAGGTCGATACCCTTCAAGTTTGTTTGGATTTTTTCCTGGCTTTGGAATGGGTGTGAGTAGTGCTACTTTCCAATCATGAGGGTATATACCGCTTTGAGGGATGTTGTTGTATAGTTTAACCATTCGTTTCCTTAGCTCAAGAGGTGAATTTTTGATCATAGTATAAGTAATACGATCTATTGATGGTGTTGTACCTTTTGCTTTGCTGAGAGCTAGGTTAAGTTCATCGACGTTAAAATCGGCACATAAAAAGGTATTCCCACTGTTCACATTATTATTAATGTTTTTGATGTAATAACGTTTATCTGCTACAATATTGGGGTTAAACACATTATCAGATCCTATGGAACACCATACCTGTGCAAATTTGTTGGCTATTTCAAGAGGATTGTTTATTGTTACATTATCATCTATGATGGATGGAAAATAATTTCTCTTTTCGGTTCTGATGTTTTTAACTTTTGCCCATAAAGTTCTGATGTCTAACATAGGGTTGATTGAGTTTAAAAAATTGCTCCATGTTTGACGTTTAGCAATTTTGGATTCTCGTTTAACTAAGGCGCATGTTCTCCTAAAGATGAGTGCATTTTGCTGGCTTCTGTGGATTTTAAAAGTGTTCCAAGCTTTATGCTTATCTTTGATCAGATGGGCAATTGTAGAGTTAAACCAGGCTGGAGAGTGTCTCGTTCTAGGTTTATTGCTTTGTGGTATGGTTTCATTAGCTGCTTTCCTGATGATTCTTTTGATTTGTGCTGCTTCTCTGTTAATGTTCGTAGATTCTGGAAAATCTGTCATATTGTTCGAAACTTTCATAGAAAAAGTAAGCCAATCAGCTTTGTTATCTAAAAACCTTGGATGAAATCGCTTTTTGAAGGGATCTGTGCATCGATTTTTTGTATGACCTAGTCTCTGACAAGTTACGCACCTCATTGGATTGGAAATGTGCTCGTCTACACGAACCCTTTCCCAGCCCAACTTCAGCGTCTCTGGACGGCGAATTAGGTCGAATGTTAAAACTGCAGCTCCTGTAAATATCACGTTTTCACCCTCTTTTTTTGTTATTTTACGCACATCAGTTACTTTTTGGTCTTTGAGAGCGAGTAGTATTTCCTCCTGAGGTATATCAATTAACTTCCGAGAAAAAATTCTGCCCTGGCTTGAATTAAGCGATTTGTGTAATGTAATGTTCACTTTTACGACGTCAATAAACTTGGCTTTTAAAAACATTTGAGCTGATTTTAAGTTTGGAGTTTTTATCATCAAATCACCACCTTTCATTTCATTAACCTCAAGATAGTCTTTACAGATATGGTTGAGACCTCTTTCAATCTGGAAAACGTTGTAGGAGGATAAAGGTTTTACTTCTTTGTCACCTTCGTTTTGTACAGCAGAAGCTACTAAGTAGCGGGGAATATGTTCCTCTGTTTGTAATGTTTGTGGAAGTGGCATAAAGTCATCGCGCGGTAGCGTTTGTTCTTGGATTGCTTGATATTTTTATCAGGATCAAGATCCTTGAATCTATTATGATTCGGGGGATCCACCCCGTTCATGATTTTTTTGTTTTTACAGAATCAAATAATTAAAATTTAATTATCACGTGGAAAAAAAAAATTATACGAAGCAAAGGGGGAAAAAAATTACACACTTTATATAGTAATCGAAACTTAGTCAAAAAGAGAGAGAGCAAAAAGAACTTTTAGCAAAAGACTGAAAAAAAAGATTTGAATATTAATTTCACAAAAAAAACAAATATTTTTATTTTTGACATTCGTTTTTACCAAAAGAAAATTGAAAAAAACATTCACACTGAATTAATAGTAGCATAGACCACAACCTAAATTCTAGTTTTTGTTCAGTTTTAGTTGGCAATTCAGTTTTTAAATTATATGGAAAATACATGTAGTTTTTGCCAAAAACCAAAAAATATTCAAAAACAAGTTGTTTTCGTTGGTGTAAATACCGTATTAAAATATATCTAAAAAACATAAAAATTGAGTTTTATACTATGTTTAGACCAAACAAAAACCAACTTGTTTTTGGCAAAAAAGCATTTTGGAAAACCAAACTGTTTACACCGAATAAAAAGAGTTTTTGTTTGTCAAATCAAATTAATTATTTTCTAAATTCACTAAAAAACACAAAATTACAATAGCCACACGTTATTAAAAAAATTAAATTACACATTTATTTACTTTTTTAAAAGATTTGAATATTAATTTAACAAAAAAACAAATATTTTTATTTTGACATTCGTTTTTACCAAAAGAAAATTGAAAAAAACATTCACACTGAATTAATAGTAGCATAGACCACAACCTAAATTCTAGTTTTTGTTCAGTTTTAGTTGGCAACGCAGTTTTTAAATTGTGTGGAAAATTTATGTAGTTTTTGCCAAAAACCAAAAAAATATTCAAAAACAAGTTGTTTTCGTTGGTGTAAATACCGTATTACATGAAAATTTAAAGCAATATACATTTAAAGCAATATACGGTATATTGCCTTAAATGACGGTCGCAGAAAAGCTTTTTTTGCGAAAATTTTGAAAAAAACTAAATTTTTTTCTCAAAATTTTTTTTTTTTTTGACTTTTATGGGTTAATGTTTTTTTTTTTTGTTTTTACCAAAATGAAAGATATTTAAATTACCTTTCGAATGACAACAATATTTTTAAAATCGAACAATAAATAACGAAGATATAAGCAAAAAACTTCAAGTCGAGATAACTCGCTAAATACGTGTCGCCGACAATTTTTTTTATTTTTTTCGAAATCATCGCTAACAGGGCTATTTTCAATTTTTTTTATTTTTTTTTGGACCAATGCACATTGGTTCCAAATCAAAATCTAGCTGGACAAAAGTCCAAAAATTAGTGTCCTTAAAATTGGGAATTAATAGTGCTAGGGGCAAGCTAAGGGTGTGTTCTGATCAAACTAATAACCATTTCTTGGAATTAGGTCTTTAACTTTGTTAAATATGCGAATAAAATAACATTTTTGGTATCTAATATTTAAAAAAAAAAATATATATATATAAGTGTTCAACTAATAACATCATATTATCCATGTTACATCAATGGTTTCAAAACGGTTTATGTACAAGAAAGCTACAGATTTATACTTATTCTGTACACTAATAAGAAATTTATTATCGATCTTCTTCTTATATTTTTTGTATTTTGAAGTATGGTCAATAATAACAATATTTTTGAGGACTTATGAAACTTCCGCAGCTTGCCAAAACAGAATCCAGGCATATCATGTCGAATTACTACATACAACTTATAGGTAATTTATTACTGAACGTTGTCATGCAGACATTTCTTGCAGGTTTTTGCAGGTTTAAAATTAATCACAGTTTTTATGAAAATAGATTTTCGCCTAAATTTTTTTTTCTAAATAAAGTATCGAATTTTTGTAAGTTTTTGATAACTTTTAAGTATTATAATTATGCTTAGCTTAAATAAAGCATTAAATGTGATGTTTTCTATTAAACCGCGGCCAATTACACAATTCGACTAAATTCAAAAATGTCCGTCTGTCTGTCCGTCTGTAGAGGACACGATACAGTCCAAAATAAAAGAGCTAGACTTCCGAAGTTTGCCACGAATATGTCTTATATTCCTAGGAAGGTTAAGTTCGGAAATGGATAAAATCGGACCAAGGGGAAAAAAGTTCCCCCTTGGAGAACTAAACCAACCTAAGAAAAATTGCTTTTTTTGCAGGGTTTTTTGTACTTTTGCTAAGCAAATGCAACATTCTTCTCTCAGATGAAGTTCGAAATCGCAAGGGGAAGGTGCTCCCTAACGTCTCCCACCAACCCCCCCCCCAAACAAAAGACGCCCCTGGATTTTTTTTATATTGTTTTTTTTTTACATTTTGGAGGGTATAAAAGTTTCGGCACAGCCGAATGTAACACTCTCACTGTTTTTTTTATTTTTTTTTACATTTTGGAGGGTATAAAAGATTCGGCATAGCCGAATTTAACACTCTCACTTGTTTTTTTCAATTACACTTCTCGACAAAAAAATTTTTTTTTTTAGAGATTACAAAACTTTCAAAAAATAAATTTTTGCATTTCATATATCTGTTCTGCATATAAACCATTTTTGTCATTAATGAATTAGTGAAATTAGAAAAAAAAATAAAAAGTTGTCGATTAGTGTAATCGACTTAGAAAAATTTAAACATGTTTTTTGAACTCAGCGACCCCAAAAACATATAAAACGGTGATAAAATAATTTTGTCCAGTTAGATTTGGACTTGGAACCACTGTGCAATGCCAGTAAACTCAACTTGTTCCGAATGTATGTATGTTCAGCAATCTATTTATGGTCTAAATTTTGGTATGGTGGCCCACAGTGCACTGCCCAGTATTTTTTGCAAGTTACTAAACTGTTATACAAATATAATTAACCAGCACTGTTAAATGTCAATTGCATCAGCTGTTGTATTAACCTCAATTTTTTAGTTTTTTGTAATTATCTTCATATCTCAAGGAAAGATTAGGAATTTGAAATGAATTCCTTGTTTAGAGTAGGACATTTTGTTAACCAATCTGTAACATTTGCAGGTTGTGGTGTAAGCATTTGAAATTTTTAGTTTTGACTTAAAATCTTTTGTAATATCTTAGAAAATTTTAGTTTCAACAAGTTCGAACCAAATATGCTGATTGGAAAATGATCAGAGATGTAAAACGGCGTAAATGTGTCACAGAAAATGCCAAGGATCGATTACGTGTAAATGCATTACGAAAAAACGATATACTACCGGTTGAATTAAGAGAAGTTGCTGATGCTGAAATTGCTGCCTTCCCGAGAGATTCGTGTTTAGTTCGAGTACGTGAACGTTGTGCCCTTACGTCACGTTCCCGTGGTGTTGTACACAAGTATCGTTTGAGTCGTATTGTTTGGCGTCATTTAGCGGACTACAACAAATTATCCGGTGTACAAAGGGCAATGTGGTAATCATAGATATTAATTTGAATTAATAAAGAATAACATTTAGTCTTATTTGTTAAAATTGATACAATTTATTTAAAATAAAGTTTGTAGTATGTATAAAATTATAAATTACAATTTAAAAAGCAAATCTATTATTGATCTGGTAATTAATCAATATAGGGCAGTTCCGATTTAAGTTCCTGCAAATTAAAACAATTGTGAGTAGTTGACAAAGTACGCTGATATGACTCTTTGGAAATTTCTGGATATCTTTTGGTTAATTCCATAATAGTCTCTGAAATAATTTTAACATTTAATTAAAAAATATCAAGTGAAAATCAAAAGTTCCAATTGAATTAATAATTATATTTGGATTAATAGGCATTACAGTGGTTGAAAATCAAATATATTTTAAAATTGTCCAAATAAATTTTATAATTATCCAAGTGTATTTTATAATTGCCAAAATATATTTTAAAATTGTCCAAATGAATTTTAAAAATGTCCAAATATATTTTAAAATTGTCCAAATATAAAATTGAAGGGCTTACTGCAAGAACTTGATAAGCAACATTTTATTTTTTCGTGTTTTTCGCCATCTGCGAAAATTTTTGGCAGAAGTCTTGATTTAACCATTTACAAGTATAATGAGAATAAAAGTTCTCCAAAAGTTATATTTTCTAAATTATTTTAAAAAAACCACTATAAAATAAAATGTTGCATATCGAGTTTTCACAATAAGCCCTTCAATTGTCCAAATGTATTTTAATATTGTACAAATATGTTTCTAAATTGTCCAAATGTATTTTAAAATTGTCCAAAAATTTATTTCAAAATTGCCTAAATTTATTTTTAAATTGTCCAAACATAATGTAAAATTTATCAAACACAATTTAAAACACAAATAAACAAATTTTTCAAACACAATCAGCCTTATATATGGGGCATTCCATGTCAAATCGGACACCTTGAATTTTTTTTTTTTAGATTTTCCCAATTTGTTTACAGTTTTTAGTACCCTTCGAAAACTCCTTCGTGGTAAATTTTCAGATTTTTTTGATGACCCGTTCAATAAATATCGAATTTTTAAAAATTGGTAGTTTGTTCCTTTACTCAAACTCCTTTTACTCATAACTTCTTCACTAAAGGTCCAAATTAATTTTTTTTTTTTTCAAAATTTTTGTTTTTTTACGTACTTTAAAAAAAAAATCCCAAAAAATTCTTAAAAGCGCTCTACAACATTTACAGATGTATTTCGAAAAAGATCAATTGTTATTCGAAGATTCTATTTGTAATTCGAAGATTCCATTTGTAATTCGAAGATTCCATTTGAAATTCGAAGATTCCATTTGTAATTCGAATACTCCAATTGTAATTCGAAGATTCCATTTGTAATTCGAAGATTCCAACTGTATTTCCATTGATATTTTTCGAATTACAATTGGAATCTTCGAATTACAATTGATCTTTTACGAATTACAATTGATCTTTTTCGAATTACATTTGATCTTTTTCGAATTACAATTGATCTTTTTCGAATTACAATTGATCTTTTTCGAATTACAATTGATCTTTTTCGAATTACAATTGGAATCTTCGAATTACAAATGGAATCTTCGAATTACAATTGGAGTATTCGAATTACAAATGGGATCTTAGAATTACAAATGGAATCTTCGAATTACATCTGTAAATGGTGTAGTATGCGATTTCTAAGTTTTAAATTTTAAATCTCATTTTTGAAAATGTTTGTACTCTTCGATTTTATTGAATTTTTTTTGTGTAAAACTTCTATCGATTCTACAAATTTTTTGCCCAGGAGGATCATGGGATAACGATTATTACTATTTTTTAAATTTTTTGAAAAAAATTTATTGTAATTTTCCAATCTTAAAATCATTTCTACTGCTCTAATGGTGCGTCATAGAGGGGTCATTTATAAGACCGACCCCCATAATTTTTACGTCTTAACATTTCTTTGGAACAAACTAATACCCTATCTCCAATTTCTAAGGGGCTCCCACACAAAACGACATTTTTTAACATTTGCTTCAACCGCTGTAACTTCCCTAATAGTGCCCTTAGAGCAACAAAATGTATGACCACCCACAATATTTTTTTAGTCAAATCATTTTCTCTGAACACACCTACCCTCTATCTCTAATTGTTAAGGCGGTCCCCATACAATTTTTTTTATTTTTTGTAAATTTGTTTTATTTAATCAGCTTATACCGGTCCAATGGTGCGTCCGAGAGGGGTCATTATAGAGACCGACCCCCATTTATTTTTACCCCCTAACATTTTTGTAAAACATACTAACGCCCTATCTCCACTCCCTAAGTAGGCTCCCATACAAATAACAGTTGGAGCAAATTTTATAAAAATGTAATTTTGAATGGAAGCCTACATAGGGAGTGGACATAGGGCGTAGGTATGTTTTAAAAAAATCTTGTAGGGTAAAAATAAATGGGGGTCGGTCTCACTAATGACCCCTCTCGGACGCACCATTGGACCGGTAAAAGCTGATTAAATAAAACAAATTTACAAAAAATAAAAAAAAATGTATGGGGACCGCCTTAACAATTAGAGATAGAGGGTAGGTGTGTTCAGAGAAAATGTTTGGACTAAAAAAATATTGTGGATCGGTCATACATTTTGTTACTCTAAGGGCACTATTAGGGCAGTTAGAGCGGTTGGAGCAAATTTTAAAAAATGTCGTTTTGTGTGTTATCCCCCTTAGAAATTGGAGAAAGGGTATTAGTTTGTTCCAAAGAAATGTTAAGACGTAAGAATTAATGGGGGTCGGTCTTATAAACCCTCTATGACGCACCATTGGAGCAGTAGAAATGATTTTAAGATTAGAAAATTAAAATACATTTTTTTCAAAAATTTTTAGAAAATAGTAATAATAGTTATCCCACGATCCTCCTGGGCAAAAAATGTGTAGAAACGATAGAAGTTTTACACAAAAAAATTAAAAAAAAATCGAAGAGTACAAACATTTTCAAAAATGAGATTTAAATTTTAAAACTTAAAAATCGCATACTAGAGCGCTTTTAAGAATTTTTTGAGATTTTTTTTTTTTTTAAAGTACGTAAAAAAACAAAAATTTTGAAAAAAAAAAAAAAATTAAAATTTGGACCATTATTGAAGAAGTTATGATTAAAAGAAGTTTGAGTAAAGGAACAAAATACCAATTTTTAAAATTTACCACGAAGGAGTTTTCAAAGAGTACTAAAAACTGTAAACAAATTGAGAAAATCTAAAAAAAAATTTCAAAGTGTCCGATTTGACATGGAATGCCCCATATATATGTTCCCGTCGTTCCTATAAGGAGCATAGGGCCTCAATCAGCCTTACCAAAGAAAAATCAAAATTTTGTTATAAAATAAATTTAAAATCTACTTTAAATTCTATTTCCATACAAATTGTCCCTTACCACAAGAAAATAAAAAGTCTATTTTAACAAAATTTTTATTTTAAATTTCAAATTTTCAATACATTTTTTGAAAGTCGATTTTAAAAACAAACTTTTTGTTTTTCTTTGGTACGGGCCAATACATTTGAAAAATTTTAAAATATATTTGGACAATTTTGAAAATGCATTTGGATAATTTAAAATTACATTTCGACAACATTTGAACATTTTTAAAATGTATTTAAACAATTTTAAAATACATATGAGGCATTCCACACTAAATGTTCTGCTTAAGAAAACCATGTTTTCCGTGAATTTCTGAATAGGTGGTATGGATGACCCTATATGTAACTAAAAAATGTCGTTTTTGGTTTTTAAATTTTTCTAAAACTGAGCTTAGGAGACGTGTTCAAATATTGGAAAAATGGTAAAATTTGTGTCGAGTTCCCTTAATTAAATATTTATCAAATTTAAACGGAGTGCACCGCAATATATAAAATCTACATTCCTGTATATTTTTTTATGTGTGCTATCGATTAAAAATTTTTATTTTGTAAAATTTTCAGAACTCGCTCTAAAATTTTTCATTTTTTAAAAAAGTAAATTTATCAAAAATCCGGCCACTTTTTTTATTTTTTCTTAAGTTTTTATCATTGTCTGTTCACAAAAAAAAAATGTGAATTTTCGGGTTTTTTTGAAAAAATCGCATTTGAATATTGAATTTCATAATAATTGTCAATTTTTTTCAAGATAATTGCATTTGAATATTTAATTTCATAATAATTTTTTAATTTGCTTGTATTTGCTTGTTTTAACATAGCGTATGAGTAACATTTTCGTAAATGTTTGTTCTGATCTGTTGAAACAAGAAAATACAAGCAAATTGCTAAATTATTATGAAATTCAATATTCAAATGCAATTTTCTCGAAAAAAATGCTCTTCTGAATTTTTTTGTGTAGATATGCAAACATCTAAACTTTTAAAAAAATATTAAAAAAACAAATTCTGGTGAATTACGTTGTAATTTGATAAAAATTTAATTAAGGCAATTCAACACAAATTTTACAAATTAAAAAAAAATTAAAAATCAAAAATGCAATTTTCTTAGTTTTATAGGGATATTAACCTATTCAGAATGGACATTTGGTGTGGAATGCCTTATATGGAAAAATTTTTAATTGTATTTGGACAATTTTAAATTATATTTGGACAATATACAAATACAATTGGACAATTTTAAAATATACTTGGAGAATTTTAAAATACATTTGGACATTTTTAAAATTCATTTGGACAATTTTGATATATATTTGGGCAATTTAAAATGCACTTGAGTAATTTGAAAATATATTTCGACAATTTTAAAATACATATGAACAATTTGAAAATACGCTTGGACAATTTTAAAATATATTTGGACAATTTGAAAATACATTTCGAAAATTTTAAAATATATTTGGACAATTTTAAAATTCATTAGGACATTTTTAAAATACATACATTCGGAAATTAAAATATATTTGGAAACTTCAAATTCCATTATATAAGTTTGGAGATATTTAAAAGCATGCCGCATATCTTCGTTTTTATGCAAAAATCGCTTCTTCCAAAACACGTGTTTGGAGAAACTTCGTTCACCACATACATATTTATATAAATTTACCTTTAATGGTTGCTTGCAAACGTTTTTCTGGGCCACCATAATGCAGAAACATTAAATCCAAACAGTTATTAACGAAAGCTTGCCAAACATCATGCCCAAATGGGTTTTCAGCATCTCCTTCTTTTGTAAGGTCTTCAACAAATTTGGGTCTTAATTTCGGTATAACGGCAGCTGCCAAAATGCGGATACCCGAGGAAGGATCATCTAAACGTTGCAAACAAGCTATAATACATTGTAAAAAGTTTATATGTAATGCAATCAGACCACAGAAAATAATGTCGTTCAGAAATTTCAATTCATAATTATACATGCATATTTAAAAAATCTCTAAATATATATTTCAGAAATTTCCATTTAGGTTTCAGAAATTTCCGTATATTTAAAAAATTGTATTTTTTTTTTTTAAAGCATTTAGAAAATTTTGAAATTCAAATGGAAATTTTTGAAATATAAATGTAATTTTATGGAAAACATTTAAAAAAAATTAAAATGCAAACGGAAATTCTCAGCCTTACCACAAGAAAATAAAATAAATTTAAAATGAGCTTTTAATTTTATTTCCATACAAATTATTTTTGTTTTTAAAATCGACTTTCAAAAAATGTATTGAAAATTTAAAATAAAACTTTTGTTAAAATAGACTTTTTGTTTTCTTGTGGTAAGGGCCTCTGATTAATATTTATTAAAAAATTTAATTATTCGACATTTTAATATTATATTTTGAGTAGGTTTATTATTGCCCAAGGTCATTATTTCCATGATTTATTAAGAAAATATAAAAAACCCTATACTACAAGTAGCAAAAGGAATTTATATGACACATTCGCTAATGTTCAAACTAAAATATTAATACATATTCGACTTTACTCCCATTGAGAATTAGAAGACGAAAATTGTACCATCGTAACAATTGTTACCATTGTTGTTTGTAAATTTTAAGCTCAATTTTCTTAAAATTCTAAATTGATAAACAAAAAATTTAAATCTGAAAAAACCCCGGAAACCCCGGTTATTCGAAACGGGTTTTAACTAAAAAGCCGAAAATTAGTTTTTTTAAAAAATGGCGGTTTTCCTAACTATTTGAATAGTCGAATAGTTGGCAACTCTAGTCTTCCTCCCAACCCGCCAATAAAATTTCTTTTATTAGACGTCTATGATATCACCTCTACTAACGATAAGTTAGTATATTTGTAAAAGGGACTAATTATATTTCACCTGAGACATCTGTTTTGACAAATTCTACACTACTTTGGTCAAAAACAATTTAACCATATTTATATGGTAAGTCTAAATTTTACTTTTTTAAGCATTTCGCTCATATCACACGAACTTTTGGCGTTTTACAACCCCTGGTGAAATAAAATGTATAACATTTTAACCCTTTAAACGCACGTTTTAGTGCTTGTTTGTATCGAATCAAGAATCAAATTACGTCGCATAGGGTGTCACGCCCATATATTGTATACATTTTTCGTTTTTACAATTTGAATGTGAGGTACCTAAATCAAACGGACGTAAACATTTCAAATTGAATGTTTGTTTTTTACGTCAAACTCACCATAAGCAATTGGTTTTAAAAATTCAATTTCAATATCTCCAAAATTAAATAAACATTTAATGGCGTAATGTCGTGTAGTTACGGCTTGATCTTCCAACAGATGTGGCATATATTTAGCTAAGTTAGGTAATACATAAACAGCTTCCTCTGCTGCACCCTGCGATAGAGAACATATAGTAGCAGTGGCCAAAGAACGCATTGCTTCAGCATTAGCTCCTGCTTTCCATATTAAATGTGGTTCTACTACACTACAAACAAATTTATTTAAAAGATCAGAACTCTCGCTTAAAGATCTCCTCATGGTATCATGCCAATCTAACATGGCTATGGAAACAGCACTAAATATTTTTATCTTTGATTCGTCAGCACATTGTTTAAATACAATATTGATTTTATTTTGCAATTCCGTTAAATATGTTTGACGAAATTTGGCAATTTTTAAAAGACCATATAAAAGTAAGATAGGTTCACTTAAAGCATCCAACTGAACATCAATATCAACAACATATTCTAAAGCACATTTAAAGTATTTTTCATGTAATTCATCTTGAGAGCAACTTAATAGATCGCCTATTTTCCGCAGTATACTGTATGATTTATTTTGTAATTCTTCACTATTAGATTGATCAGACTCCAAAGATAATGCCATTACTTTGATGGTAGAACAATAACAATTTTTATACAGTTCATTGATCTCATTGTCTTTATCGTGGAATGTTGATTTTTCGTCGTCGTGGGTTTTTTCTGTTTTATCTAGTATAGTTTCAATCATTTTTAAAATATACATTTGTAAATCACATTTTAATGTTTGAGAAAAGTCTGGATTGACTAGAATTTTTGATAAACGTAAATTATGCTCAAATTGTACACCCAAAGCTGCTGAGTACATGTAATAGAAACATTTTAAATAGCCCTCTTTGGAATTTCTTTCCAAACCTTCAAAACCATGTTCATGCCAATCATTATAGTTTAAGAGCCTGCCCATTAAATCGGCTACCTTAAATGCTTCTTGTACGACTATAGGCTCAGCATCTCTAGAAGCTCTTGCTACATCGGCATAAATTTCAAAAAATTTAGCAGTCATGGCTGCTTCTGCATGAAGTACAAATTGATATAGCAACTTAAGAGAGTGTAAACGTACATTAGCTTTCCAATCACTTGATTCTCTCATAATCAATTTTAAAAGACGTAGGGATCGTTGAACTAAACCACGACAACCAATAGTGGGACGAATAACATTGGAAGGATAATTGGATGGTGGTAAATCTGCAATTTCTTGTTTACTCAACTCATTTTCATTTTCGTCATAGTATAGTTTACCACATTTGTTCCACAAGGGAAGAATATAGTCACGTACTTCGGGCGAATCGTCCTTAAGACTGTAATAAAAAAAAATATAGAAAGCAAATAAATTAATAATAAAAAGTTAATTCGATTTGGCTAAATCAATAAATACCCTCCACAATACCCAAAAAACGAACGGACTTCCTTAGTCTTAAAACACCGTCCAACCCAATAAGCAATTTTAAAATTCAAGTGCAAATCAAGTATAAAACAAGTGTAAATCAAGCCCTAAATTCCAGCCCCTGCTTGATTTATACTTGAATTACACTTGAATTCAATAGCATACTCCAGCAAAACGGACACTGGAATTCAAACCCTATTTTTACAGCCTTTTCACTGGTTTTCAAGTGTAAAAACAGCGCTTGAATTGAAGTATCCGTTTTGCTGGAGAATGCTATTGAATTCAAGTGTAATTCAAGTATAATTCAAGCATAGACTGGAAATAAGGGCTTGATTTACACTTGATTTATACTTGATTTGCATTTGAATTTTAAAAGTGCTTATTGGGAACAGACAATATTAAACATGAACCGGATGATATACCTCTCAATGAAGAGATCAAATGGAGTAAAACTGTATTTAAAGTTTTCATTTCGTGATCCTGTTTCTTTTTTTAAGGACTTCAAAGTTTTAAAGGATTTCATTTTGTAAAATATTTTTTAAATATTTGTACTTGTCCTGGGATGCCATTAGTGAATATTAAAGATGAACCGGATGATAGTCTACTGAATGTATAGATCAAATGAAGTAAAAACCCCTATAAAACTTTGAAGTCCTTTTAAAATGAAACAGGATCACGAAATGAAAAACTGTAAATGCAGATTTACTATATTTAGTCTCTAGTTTTTAACGTATATATCCATTTCGCTTTTAACGACTTTTTCTTTTTGTCGGATGGTGGAATTGATCAAGGATCATGAGTACATATACTTTGTAGGGCCCTATTGCAGGAAAAGTGACCCGTCCTTGATAAAGAAGAACAACAAAATTCCGAATTTGACTTATGTGATTTGGAAAATTTCTTGTGAATTGAAAAGTTGCAAAAGACAGAACAGAGACCGAAAATATATTTTTCCTATCATAACGATATGTATTTAGATGCCCTTTATGTATCGTCAATCGGTTTACTAGATTAGCCCACAGGTTTTCGTTATTAAATATAATGGGGTAAATTTTTTTTATAAAGTTCAAATCAGCATTATTCTTATACTTTAGCCACATTACTCTTATACTTACCAGCATAATACTAATGGTATTAATCTTTCAAAGTATGAATAACGATCGCGCAACTCCAACAATAGTCTAGCACCCAATTCACCACATTCACGTCTAACCAATGGCATTGAATCCATTAACAGTGGTGAAACTTCCATAATCAATCGGGACAATGCCTCACCACTTGCATCGATGTGTAAAGCCACATGACCCAAAGCATTTACTGATGCTATACGTGCTTGAGAATGTTTATGATTTAACATTCCATACATAGCTTTGGCCAATGTTTCAGCATATGGTTGGAATACATAAGTATCTGCTGATAATGCCAAAACCGTGCAACAAACACAAGCTTCTCTTTGTACAGCTGGATAAGGATCTCTTAGTGCTTTTACAATTATTCGCACTATATCTGCGTAACAATCATGTAAGGAGCGTTTATTACCAGTTTGAATAAAACGATTTTCTAATTTTAATAATTGCTGTATAAATACTAAACGCATTTCTTCACTTTCTTCCAATGTCTCTTGCTGGCCCATACGATCTACTAATGTAGCAATAATGTTTAATAAATGAAAATCGTTTGGTGGCAAACGTTCCATAAATGTGTTGACGGTTTCCACTGCCTGCTCTCTTACACTCTCAAAGCGATCCGCATAACATTTTAATAAATGCAAATAGCACTCATCGTAAATTTGTTGAAGGTCTGAATCGCTGCACTTCTGATCTTCGGTGTTTAAACATTTTTGTTGCAAATTTTCCAGAGTAGAGATCTTAACTCGGCGATCTGTAAATTGCAATTTCTCACAAATTTCTTCAACATTTAGGGACATTTTTTAAAGCGAGCTCCGATATTTTTTTAATGGAAGATTTTACAATGTTGTCAAAGATTTTTGTTTATTTTGATTAATAAAACTTAACTACGGAAACAAACAAGTTGCCTAGTAACATTGTTGCTTGCAAAAAAAACCTGAGCAACAATGTTGTCATGTATAGCGATTTCTAATCAAATGTGACGATTTTTAAACATTTTTTAGCGAAATATTTTTTGACCAATTTGTGAAAAAAAATGTTTCGAAAAAATGCGAGAAAATCAAAAAACCTTTCACAATACCACAAAAATGCACAAAAGTACGGGAACGCAAAAAAAAAAACACATTTCAAGCCCAAAATTATAGAAAATGTAAACAAACCAATAACGCTAAAATATTTTCGTAAAAATTTTTTTAAACAAAAAAACAAATTGTAAAAGTTTATTTTAATAACAAATAATCTTTTTTTGTATTGAAATAACACATTTCCTAGGTTTATTTCTTTATTTTATTCAAATTTCCAATTTAGCTTCACAAAAAAAAAACAGCTGTTTTCCAATATCTGACTGTTACCAATTTATTCTCTCGAAAACTCTCTCATTTACCCAATTTTTGCGTACGGGATAGAGATGGGGCGTGAGTGAATTTTGACTCACGCACGCTCACGCTCACAAAATAAAAATATTGCTCATGCACGATCACGCACGAAATTGTTTTTTCTGCTTACTCACGCACGCTCACGTGAGTAACTAAAATTTTTCTCACGCATATATTTATTTTACTTTTTTCGATTTCTTGCACAAAAAATATTTAATTTTATTGTTGCGTTTTACAAAATTATGCAATTATACGACGTTCACACTTGCTGTTTTGAAGTGTTCAAGAGTGAGATATTTAAAAAAGTCTTTGTTCTGTGTCCATTACCGTTTTTATTCTGCTACTGGTGTTTTGTTAAACAACTTGTTTAAGGTCGCTAGTGTGAATGCCATATTAAGCTAAGTAATACCAAATTCGCATTCATTTTTTAAACATGTTTAACCACTTAAACGTGTTTAATATGGAGTTCACACTAGCGACTTTAAACAAGTTGTTTAACAAAACACCAGTAACAGAATAAAAACGAAATGGATACAGAACAAAGACTTTTTTAAACATCTCACTTTTAAACACTTCAAAACAGCAAGTGTGAACGCCGTATAAATTTAAACTTATTAAGGTACATTAACATGTTTAAAGGTACCTACAGACGACGCAATATTATGTACAATATTCAATTATATTGAAGGTGTGTGGGTAATATTGACGATTGTACAATAGTCAATGAGCGTGTTCAGCAGAGAAACCTGCTACTCAACAGTTGGAATGTAGCATGTTTTGACTAGTTGATTCTGCTGAACGCAATTTTTTACGAATGTTTTAAAATATTGGAATAAATGATTTTTTTTTATATTTTTATTTATTTTATCTGTGGAAATTACTTTGTTATGATATTTTTGTTTATTTCCTTAAATAACGTCAAAAAAAGAAATAATTTCAATAAAACAGCTTATTTATCAGTTTGTGATCAAATGTAGCATAATTTTTTAACGCTACCAGTGATGAGTAGCGCTCACTCAACATGTTGACTGAAATGTCAAAAATTAAGCCGTTCAGCAGAATGTTGCGGAGCAGCTGGGTAGCAGCTTTCTCTGCTGAACGTACCCAATCTTACCCACACACCATCAATATAATTGAATATTGTACATTATATTGCGTCGTCTGTATGCACCTTAAGTATTTAAACATGTTTAAAAAAATAAATGCGAATTTGGTATAAAGCTAAGTAAGTTGTTCACCGGTGAAAAAAAATGTTTCGAAACATCAATTAATTTGTAGTGAAAATTTGACAGTCATATGTTTGGTTATGTTTTGCGCATCAGCATGCATAAAATACCTTCAATTAAAATTTTGTTGATAATTTTTGTCTATGCAAGCAAAACCTACGGCTTTGTTCTGCGACGGAGACTAATCAAAGATGGGCAAATGGATGGACGTGTGAGACAACACGACTGATTTGGCCTTCTCTTAATCAGGGGCGCACAAGTGAGCTGATATCGCTTCCAAGAGGAGAGATTTCAACGGTGGTTTCTATAATTACCGGACACTGTCTTATAGGGAAGCACGCAGAGCGGTTAAATGTGCCGTCGAATGACTTTTGCCGAAGTTGCATGGATGAAGAGGAGTTGGAAACTATCGAACACTTTATTTGCCATTGCCCGGCACTTTCTGGTCAGCGACTTGCTTCACTGGGATCTAGGGAGCTGTACGATCTTTCAGATTTGTCGGATGTCAAAATTCAACATCTAAGGAGTTTCATAAGAAGCTCAAACTGGTTTAACGACAGGGACTAGTAGGGAAACCTATTACGATCCCGTGGTATCACAATGGACCTCAGAGTCTACGTGTGTTGACGTAAAACGTCAGCAGCCACTTACAACCTAACCTAACCTAACCTTTGTCTATTTATGTGATATAATTAATGTTTACAGTGCCAAACACTTATAATTACTTCATTTTATTTCTGAATGTTAAATTTCACCGCTTTTTAAATGGTCTGTACAATTTAAAAAAATTTTGCTTATAGTGTTGTTGCGTATTGATGCAACATATACCGGGTTATTTTGCCGGTTTTTCACCAGTGAACAGAATACCTCTTCAGCGAAATGTTTACGCTTTTGTAAAGCTAGTGTGAAATTTACGTTTTTTTATATGGAGTTTGACAGATTTTCACGTGAAAACCGAGCAACTTACCCACACTCAGAAAATTATTGCAGTTACTACATGACGGTCGTTTTTGTAGTAAGTAGTAGCTGTTGTTTTTAACTACAATTTCGGTCGTTTTTGTATGAAAAAATCTCAAACAACTTTTTTTGTAGTAGTTTCAAAAAATAACTACAAAAAATATACTACACTGTAGCAATAGTTGATTTATGTAGTTGTTTTTAGTTTTTTTTCTAAAACTCGTTTTTTCTAGAAATTTTTATTGCAAACGAATGTGTCGAGCGAGTTGGTCGTGCGGGATGCGGAAGGAATTATTTTTATACCAAATAAATAATATCTAAATAAATTAAATTACAATTTATTAAATTTAATTATAACAAAAAATATGTTTTTGGAAAAATATTTTTGAGCGAAAGAAAATAAGTGGATAAATGAGATAACAAGTGTGTATAATATAGCGCTCACATAAGCGTGCGTAAAAACCAATCGGAAAAAAACAAAATAAAATGTGTGCAGTGTTTTGTTTTCTTATGAGCGCGCCATCTTTCTTTTCTTTGTATACACAACAGAACAGGTACATACTTTTTTTTAAACATTGCAAATTAATTCTTTTTTTTTATAAATCAATTTTGCCAAAGCATTTCGTTTTTTTTTTTTATTCCAGACAAATTTTGATCAGTAGCGGTGAAAATTTGAAATGAACTATTAAAGAAACAAAGGTAAATACAATCAATTTATTTTGTTTAACATTTTATTAATATAATTTTTTTCTTCTATAATTCCAGATAAATACATCAAAAAATTGTCATCATGTCGAAATTCTATACAACCAACTGAAATGTATTGCTTTTTAAATAAATAAATATCAATCATTTAAACGTTTAAGAAATTTTTTAAATAAAATTTCAGGCAATTGTAGAAAAAACAACTGTATTAAACAGTTTTGTAGCAGTTTTTACTACATTTTGTAGTTGAAAATCAATAGTTAAAAACAACAACATGTTCAGTTGTTTTTACCGTTATATGTAGTGGACGCCTTTTCAACGACAAAATGTAGTCAAAACAACTGTCTTTTGTAGTAGATTTTACCGACATCCTTTTTCGAGTGCACCTTTAAACTCAACTTATATGGCGTTCACACTTGCGACCTTAAACAAGTTGTTCAACAAAACACCAGTAATATGGCATTCACGCTAGCGACTTTAAACAAGTTGTTCAACAAAACACCAGTAGCAGAATAAAAATGTAATGGACACAGAACAAAGACTTTTTTAAACATCTCACTCTTGAACACTTCAAAACAGCAAGTGTGAACGCCGTATAACAGAATAAAAACGTAATATTTTTAGCACATTCTTTATTCTATTACAGTATATTGACAGCAAATGCTAAAAAAAATTGCTAAAAACGGTTTTAAACTGTAAGTGAGAATAGGGTATTAAACACTTCAAAACAGCAAGAGTGAATCCCGTATTAAGACAAATGTTTTTTATTATTTGTAAAATGTCGCATCTGTTAAATCAGTGTCTAATTATTAGTGTTTCCAATTCGGTTAATCGATTAACCGATTCCTCGATTATTGGCCTCTATTTCGGTTAATGGCAAAACAAATAATTTTGAATGCAAATAATTATTCGACCCAATTAATCGGTTAAAATGGTTCGATTAACCGGTTAATATTATCTCCATATTCTGCTATAATTTGTTTGAAACACTTCCTCTTTTTTACAGACACTTCCGAAAAAAGTCAAAACTACAGAAAAAAATATTCAGAAACCAGCATTTAACAGTTTAGAAAAGCAAAATTAAAATTTAGAAGACATCATTTAAAACTCAGAAATCCTAAAAAAAAGCCAACTGAAATTCACAAATCTGAATTGATATTCATAGTTTTGAAAATCAAAATTTAAAAATTACAATTATAAGTAAATTGAAATTTTGAAATCCCAATTGAAAAACGGAAATGGCCAATTGAAACTCAGAAATCCCGATTGAAATTTAGAAAATTCCAAATAAAATTTAGGAATTTTTATTATATCTAAATTTTAATTAGTTGCGTTTTGGTTTTCCGCTTTAAAAACTGCACACAAAAAATTTTAAAGAAAAAAAATTTAATTAAAAATTTTAAAAAATTGGATTTTGTTTTAATAATTTTTAAAATTGATATGATTAAGTTTTTTAATAGATTCCGAAAATTTCCGTGAATTGAGAATAAATGCACTTTTGCTATATTAAAATTTTAGTAATTAATTTATTTTGTGGTTTAAAATTTTTCTAAATAAGCTTTCAAGGTCACATGCTATTACTTTTGTGCTAGGTGCAAAATCAATTAAAATAGTAAGTGAAACGCATTCTAATTTTGTGTGTGTGTGTATAAAGACTGAAAATGAAATGTTACTTAAAATACTTTTATTTTTTGTTACATTACTTTTAAAAAATCGTTTAAAATTAATTTTTCATTGTTTTTGACGATTAATCGATTAACCGCCACTTTTTCCGATTAATCGACCCGAATAACCGATTAACCAATTTTCAATTTTCGAATAATGCCTTAACCGGTTAACCGGCAGGGTCGTATAGTTGGAAACACTACTAATTATCTATTTCAAGTAATCCTGGCAGCTCTTAACAGCTGACTTTTGTTTTGTAAACAAATAGTAGTATCTTTTTTTTTCTATAAAAAATTGTTAAAATGAAAAAATCTTTTAATAAAAATCAATCAATAAATAAAATTGAAACAAACATTATTGATTTTTCTTTTTGTGATCATAAATCGTCACTTGAGCCATTACTTTTAAGTCATGATCAACGCAATACCATCATTGAAGACCGTTCGGATTTTTGGAAATTTGTTAACAAATATGAAAATATGTTGAAAAATGTGGGTCAACCTATATTGTCTCAACCATTAGAGGATGAAAAATACACTGAACTTATACCCAGTCATAAATTAAAGTGTATTTGTTTGCAACTAAACGATGATGCTAAACGGAATAACAATAGTACGTCTGATTACAGACACTTTTCTGCGGAATCCCAAATGACGCCACTGAGAATTAACCAATTCCTGGAGATACTTGTTATTTACTTGGACTTTAAGCAAAAAGAAAGATTTGCAAAAATAAAAAAACTAAGGAAAACACAAAAATCTTTACCCATATGGAAATTTAAGAAATCATTATGTAAATCTTTGGAGGAGTCTAGGGTTTTAATAATTGCTGGTGATACTGGATGTGGCAAATCAACACAAGTTCCACAATATTTATATGAGTTTGGTTATAAAAATATTGGTAGATATGGAATAATAAAAGTTCTTGAAGGATTTGTTAATTATATATCACATTTTCAGCTTGTACCCAGCCAAGACGTTTAGCTTGTGTCTCATTGTCAAAACGTGTGGCTCATGAGATGTTAGAAGACTATGGTTCAAAAGTTGGGTTTCAAATTAGATTTGAGAAAAATAGGACTATGCATACAAATATTGTGTTTATAACGGAAGGTCTATTGTTAAGACAGGTAAGAAAATCTATAAATATGGAAAACATTGTACTTAACTGTGGGAACACAAAAACAGACCAATAGCTTTCCCGCATACAAAATTGTGGGAGTATTGTTGTTTAGACTGGTTTATGTTACTTTGATTAGGTACCGGAATAAACATATTAGTGGTATTCAGAGTCTTGCTTGCCAGCCCTGGCACTGGTGGTAAAAGAGCACTTTTCAAAATTACTTTTCAAAATACATGTATTTTTTGAAAGAAGTAATCTTTTGCTACATAGCCAGGGGTGGCAACAAGACTCTGAATACCTCTATTGTATTGAGTGAGCCTTTTGGTTAATTAATAAATAATTCCATTACATTTAGTTGGCATTAGAAACAAATCTCGATCAGTATGATGTTTTAATACTCGATGAAATACATGAACGAAACCTCTTTGGAGATTTTCTACTAGGTGTAACCAAATGTTTGTTGCGTGCTAAACCCGATTTAAAGCTTATTCTTATGTCAGCCACAATTAATGTGGAGTTATTTCATAATTACTTCAAAGAAGAAGGTGCTAAACTTTTACAAGTACCGGGCCGCTTATATCCCATTAAAACTGTTTATATGCCTCCGGCAGCTTTAGAATTACAAGGAAAAGGATCTTCACGTGGACAACAAACTTCTGGACGTTTAGATCCAGCACCGTTTGTACAAGTTTTAAATCTTATTGATCAAAAATACCCACGTAAGAACTTACATACTGCTTATATATTTAAAATTTCAAATAAAATTGTTTTTTTTTTTTTTGTTATGTTCAGCCAGTGAACGTGGAGATGTTTTAATATTTGTCAGTGGGGTTAATGAGATAACTACCGTTTGTGATGCAGCCAAAGAATATGCTGAACAACAGTCACATTGGATTATTTTACCACTACATAGTGGATTATCATTAGCAGAACAAGATAAGGTAAGGCACTGCGTATGAGTATTATTAATTTGAACTATTGTTAAGAATTATAAGAATTATACGGCAACCGTTGCGTATAAGTGTTATTTGTTTAAATAATAACAATCATACGCCACCGGTAGAAATAAGCAATTAGCTTTAAGGCTGAGTTAGGCACCCGTCAGTGTTACCAGTTTAGGGGTTTTGTCCCCAAATAGGGATTTTTTTTTGAAATTGGGGATGAAAAATTTGATTTGGTGATCCGGGGATTTCATGAGGATGACACTGATTTTTTCGGGGATTTTTAGGGGATGAAATATTTTAGATCAACAAGTGTTTTTTAAATACATCAATCATAAAATAATGCTAAAATCAGCAAAATTAACTCTACTTAACTCTATTTTTGAACAATCGTGGACATTAAAGCATCAAAAAAAAAAAAACCGCAAACGTAGGAATTATGTGAGATTTGTAAAGAAAAAACTAAAATTTTGTATGGTGTCTGTCAAAACGTGGATCGTATTGGTATCATGTTATCATGCTTTTCTTTTTCTTTAAACCAAATTGTAGATTTTCATACGTTTTCTATAATATATCCTTTAGAAAAAAGTCTAAAGGATAAAAAAAGTCTAAAAGTACATCAATTGAAAATACTGGTCTTTTACGACTTCTTAAAATCTTAAAAAGCAATACCACGTTTTGGATACCTATTCCGGAGTAAGTATTTATAAAACCTTAAAAGAATTTTCGTTGTTGTTTTTTAAGGGTACAAACAATTTCTTAGGGCCGATGACTTATGTTTACTGAGAAAACCTTTGGGGGAATTCAAGATATAAAACAAGATTAAATCAAATTTTGACCAATAAAGTACTCTATTGCTGGTGTGTAAATTAAAAATTCCTGAGGTATCCATCCCTGATAAAACATTTCCGTTTGTTTTTGATTTCTATCATAATACTTATCGAAACATTTGCGGTTTCAAATGATGTGCTAATCGCTCAATACGCAAAATACACTTACACTTTTTAGCCAAGTTTCTGTGTAAATTACAACCCACCAAGTGTTTGTGAGTAAGTTAACAAAGTTTTTGTTCTAAAAAATTGGCTAAATTACGGGAAAGCACTTGATTGGTTGCAAGTGTTTTTTACGTGTAGTAAATTTTAAGATTTTTTTTTTTTTTTGGGGATGAGCAATTTTAAGTTGGGGATGGCATTAAAAAAAAAACTGGCGACCCTGGCACCCGTAACCGTAAACTTGCGTAGCGTAGAGAGTTTTTCGTTATATGAGAACAAATGAGAGCAACTACTCTTCTTTGCAGACGTCTACGTGATTTTCTATTTGATTTTGATCGCTATGCTAGTTTCCGGTTAAAATACGCGCTAAAAACGTGTCGAAACAAACGTTTGCTATTCCTGAAAACGTTAGCGTCGAACTAGAATCAAATTACGTTACGTAAGGCGTAGCGCCAGTAAATTCTCGTTTATACAATTTAAATGTGAGGTACCTAAATCAAACGGACTTAAAAATTAAAAATTGAATGTGTTTGTTTTTTTACGTCTGACGCGACGCAATTTGATTTTGTTTCGACCCTTAGGGATGTGCAAAACGAAAAACATATAAGGTTCGTTCCACAACGTTACCGCGGGTACCCAAACCAGCCCGAAAAGCGTTCCCGTACGCAAAAATTGGGTAAATGAGAGAATTTTTGAAAGAATAAATTAGTTTCTCATTTTACCGAACTTACCCGCACTTTTTTTTCGGGTAAATTGGTAACAATCAGATGTTGAAAAAACAGCTGTTTTTTGTGAAGCTTAGTTGGAAATTTAAATAAAATAAAGAACTTAACCAAGGAAATGTGTTATTTCAATAAAAAAAAAGATATTTTGTTATTAGCTGTGTTCGCGAACTCAATAATTTGTACGAATTTGTACAAATTATTACGAATTTTGTCTAAAAGTCGTTCGCGTACTTTAAAAACCCAGTAACGAGAGAGAAAATGAGAGAAAAAAGTGACAGTTCTATTTTAGAAACTTGCAAGTTTTTACTGGATAAATTTTTGCCAGCAAGAATTATCAAGCACAAAAAAACATATGTTTTAAAAACATATGATTATATTTTTGTAAACAAAATACAAAATATTCTGCATGCAGAACTGCAGTTACATTCTTGTGTATAAAATATGATTAAATATCAACGAATGATTAAAAAAATACATCCTAAAATTAAATTTCTTTTATTAACGAGTTAAAAAATAAATACGATCATACTAAAAATTTACAAATGAAGGCAAAATTTTTTATAAGCTGATTTAAATCAGCTGTTTAACTAACTTGCAAATTTTTACGGATTTCTGTTCGCGTACTTTTTACAATTTTTCCTTTTTGAGAGCGATTTCTTTTTTACTCTCTAAAATTTTGTTGCTTGATAATTTTTACTGGGAAAGTACGCAAACAGACTTATTAAAATAAACTTTTACAATTTGTTTAAAGTACTTTTTCTTACAAAAATATTTCAGCGTTATTGGTTTGTTTACATTTTCTACACTCAGAAAATTATTGCAGTTACTACATGACGGTCGTTTGTGTAGTAAGTAGTAGCTGTTGTTTTTAACTACAATTTCGGTCGTTTTTGTATGAAAAAATCTCAAACAACTTTTTTTTGTAGTAGTTTCAAAAAATAAATACAAAAATTATACTACACTGTTGATAGTTGATAATAGTTGATTTATGTAGTTGTTTTAAGTTTTTTTCTAGAAATTTTTATTGCAAACGAATGTGTCGAACGAGTTGGTCGTGCGGGATGCGGAAGGAATTATTTTTATACACTCAAAAAAGTATGTCGGTAAAATCTACTACAAAAGACAGTTGTTTTTACTACATTTTGTTGTTGAAAAGGCGTCCACTACATATTACGGTAAAAACAACTGAACATGTTGTTGTTTTTAACTACAAAATGTAGTAAAAACTACTACAAAAGACGGTGTACAGTTGTTTTTACTACACTTGCCTGAAATTTTATTTAAAAAAATTTCTTAAACGTTTAAGTGATTGAAATTACAATTTATTAAATATAATTATAACAAAAAATATGTTTTTGGAAAAATATTATTGAGCGAAAGAAAATAAGTGAATAAATGAGATAACAAGTGTGTATAATATAGTGCTCACATAAGCGTGCGTAAAAACCAATCGGAAAAAACCAAAACAAAATGTATGCAATGTTTTGTTTCTTATGAGCGTGCCGTGCCATCTTTCTTTTCTTTGTATACACAACAGAACAGGTACATACTTTTTTGAAACATTGCAAATTAATTCTTTTTTTTATAAATCAATTTTACCAAAGCATTTCATTTTTTTTTTTATTCCAGACAAATTTTGATCAGTTGCAGTGATAATTTGAACTATTAAAAAAACAAAGGTAAATACAATCAATTTATTTTGTTTAACATTTTATTAATATAATTTTTTTCTTCTATAATTCCAGATAAATACACCAAAAAATTTTAATTTCATGTCGAAATTCTATACAACCAAATGAAATGTATTGCTTTTTAAATAAATAAATATCAATCACTTAAACGTTTAAGAAATTTTTTTAAATAAAATTTCAGGCAAGTGTAGTAAAAACAACAAACGTCATGTAGTAACTGCAATAATTTTCTGAGTGTAGATTTTACCGACATACTTTTTTGAGTGTATTTTTTTGGGCTTGAAATGTGGTTTTTTGCGTTTTTGCGTGTACAAATTAAATTGAGAAAAGCTCATTTGATATTGAGATTTTTCATTTTATATTGAGAAAATATTAACTGAAATTGAGGTTTTCCATTTCAAATTGAGAACAAAACAAATGAAAATGAGTTTTACATTTAAAATTGAGAAAAGAATAATTGAAATTAAGAATTTCCATTTAATATTGAGAAAAAATCAACTGAAATTGTGATTTTCTATTTAAAATAGAGAAAAAACCAATTGAAATTGAGATTTTTTACTTGAAATTGGGAAAAAAATAATTAAAATTGAGAAAAACGAATTAATTTGTTGTAAAAAAGAATATAATATAAAAAAACTATGTACTGGCCAACTGGCATATCTATCATACTTTTGGATTTAACGTGAGTTTTTATTTTTTACCATATGTTTTTGATTGGGTTGAGCATGTGGGAATATGGGCTTAACCTGAACAGAGTTGCGGTAGGACTTTCAAACTCACTTTCAAGCCTAACCTTTCACGATAGGTTAGGTTGTAAAACCTAACCAGATTGTTGCCCAAGAACAAACTTCATCCGTTCTCCTGCATCATCATTTATATATTTTTTTTACCTAAAATATTTTTATATATTTTTTTAATATATCGTCGAACTATATTCAATAAATGCCAACTCGAAAAAGCTTACTGTTCAGGAGAGCTAAAAAACTAGTTATTTCGCGTATTATTGCAAAAATAAACAATGTACCTTCCACAAGATGGTTTAAATATTCTGAACAATTTTTACCTATGCAAAAATTTTCATATTTTGCACTTGTTTGCATATTTTTCAGAGATGGCTTTTATTACTATATCAAAAAACAAATATTTTTTTAGAGTTGGCATATTTTGTCGGAAAATAAAAATAAATTTTTTTTGGAAAAATTTTAAAAATTTTTTTTTTTTTGGTTTTTGTTATCCTTAGTACGGTAATTGGCGCCCTATGCTCCAGTGGGAGTTAGAGGAACATATATATATTAGTACGGTAATTGCAAAAACTGAACAAAAAATTTAAAATCTTTGCATATTTTTAAAAGTTACTAGCTCCGAAAGCCTTTTAATCTCAGGGTGGTCAACTTTGGCACTCTGTAACTCACGCTGTATTGCAATAGGGTCACTCCAAACCAGCTATTTTGAAAGCTTATATCATTGACTTTATTTGCCCCATTCATAATGTTTCAATCTGATAAATAGTTTGAAAGTTACATAAATATAAGCAATTTTTTTTTTTTGCAAACACTATTTACCGATATTTTTAAAATGGCAATATCTCGAGAACCAGTCATTAGATATCAAAATCTTTACAAGATTCGTGTTTAGCATAGCAAATGCAATAAGATATGTGGTCTAATTTTTTTTTAAATTTTTTGAAAAATTTTTGGAAATTTACAATGGGAGTTGGCATTTATTTCCACCAAAAAAATATGTACTTTGAGTTAGCAGAATAACAAAAATGGATGTAAAACGACAACAAATTATTTTTTTGCTCTGAAATTTTTATGGCAGATAGGTATTACATAGGGGAGCCATTTGCCATCGGAAACTCATTTCCGTCAAATTTGAGTTGGCATATTTTGAATATAGGTTCACGATATATTTTTTTACCTAAACCTAAAATTAATACAGTAAAATTGTGCGAAAATCGACAAAAGGAGGTCTTATTGTACGAAATTAACAGAACATAGGCTTATCCACCAAATTATGTATGTAGACTTTTTAACAAAATCAATTAAATTTACTTAAAATTAATAAATCTCATTTACAAGTGTTCTTTTCTCAATTTCAATTGTTATTTTCTCATTTTTAACTTATAAATTCTCAATATTAAATGAAAAACCTCATTTTCAATTGTTGTTTTCTCAATATAAATTGGAAAGTCTCAATTTTAATTAATGTTTTCTCAAAATTAATTGAAAATCTCAATTTCATTTGTTGAGTTCTCAAATTGAAATATAAAATATAAATTTCAATTGTACATTTCTCAATATTAAATGAAAAATCTTAATAACAATTGAACTTTTCTCAATTTTAAATGGAAAATCCCAATTTCATTTGTGGTTTTCCCATTTTCATTTGTTGCTTTCTCAATTTAATGTAAAAAGTCTCAATTTTAATTACCCAGGCAGAAACTGCCAACTGTTCCAAAGAAAAAGTCTCGGCAAAGCACTTTATTTTTTGTGTAGAAGGTAGTATGAATTCGAAAAAGTGCTTTGCAAGCGCTTTGCCAATGGTTTTCTTTTTAAATCCGTTCAAAGTATACATTTTTTATTAAAATTTATTAATTTTTGTAACAATTGGAATATTTTTTATTTCCCTGCAGGATAAGTGGCCGGTTCTTGATAGTTCTGGTGATATGTCACTTAAACACAATGACCTACATATTACAAACTTGACACCTTTTATATAAAAACACCTGTTTCTTTCGTGAGGAAGTGTCCTAAACTCCGGATACATTACCCTTAAACTCCGGATACATACCCGTTTCGGTTCAATACACCATTTTTTTCGGGAATTTTCCAAATTTTTTCCTAAAAGCATTTTTAATAATTTGTTTATTCTAAAATGCAAAGAAAACTGCAAACAAATTTTTTCCGGGACTTAGAAAATATTTCAAAGTTTGTCCAAAATTTCTTTATCCTAATAAATTAGTCAATAAATTTTTTATCCTAATTTAATACATTTCTTTGTTCAAATAAACACCAACAAAAGCTGTGTCTTGTGGACTTATACAATTTTGATACGACCCATTTTTTTGTTCTAAAAGTGCTATAATAGTACCATATTTTTTGTTTTTAAAGCGCTTTCAAAGTGCTTTAAAATAGCAACGGCATACCGTTTACCGTGGTTATCATTTTGGACGCTGGGGGAGTACTAAACTGTGATGCTTTCCCAGCACACAAGCGACCATAAAAGGTACTTTGCCAGCGCTTTCCCGTTCGTATTTTTCTGCCTGTGTACCTTTGTCTCAATATTAAATAGAAAATCATAATTTCAACTGACCAATTCTCAATTTTAAATGGAAAATCTAAATTTCAATTGGTGTTTTCTGATTTTAAAATGTAAATCTCAATTACATTTGATGAGTTCTCAATAAAAAATTAAAAATCTAAATTTCAATTGATGTTTACTCAATATTAGAGAATAATCACAATTGGAGCAGGAAGCGTTTTTCCGCAACTGTTTACACACGTTTTGTATTAAAACAATAAACCGCCGCGTTTTTCCGCCAAACTAGATTCAATTCTATTTATATGAGGACAATTGCGGAAAACCGCTTCACGCTCCAATTGTGATTATTCTCTTAAATGGAAAATCTCAATATCAATTGTAATTTTCTCAATTTAAAATCGAAAATCTCAATTACAGTTGTTCTTTTCTCAATTACAATTGGAAATGGTGTAGTTTAGTTTTAAGATTTTATATTTTGTAAATAAGTTTTATTTTTATATTTAATAAATCAGTATCCTACAAATACTCAATGAGTATTGTACAAAAACTGAATCGAGTATCTCATTCAATCCTTAACATTTTGGTCCTTCGAACCGGATTAATCCTTAACATTTGGTCCTTCGAACCGGATTAATCCTTAACAGAAAGAAAGACCATTTTAGAAGGAAAACACCGTCATGTTGATATGTTTTCTAAGCTTCTAAAGACACTTCATGAGTCTTTTTGGATTCCAAATGTACGCTATTATTAAAATGTTAAAATTTGGTATTTACTAGAGTTCTTTAGTCGAAAAGTCGATTTTGTAGGAAAAAGTCGAAATCGACTTTTTTTATTGTCAAAAAGTCGACTTTTGCTATGGACTTTTTCGAATTTTTTATTGTTACCAGAAAAAAAAATATATTTCTTTTGCAAATAAAAAAATACCAAAGACTCAAATAACAGCGAAGTTAAGAGTTTAAGAACAACTGAAGCTATTGGCGTTTCGTTGTTATCATGCATTTTGTATGTGGAGCAAAATTGCCAAATCTATGAGTCAGAAGTGTTAAGTGCATTTTCTAATTACTGTTACTGTAATTGGGACGTTACCAATATTTTTAATTATTGAGAAAACCTTAGTGATAGGTTTTCGGTACTCTATCTTGATAAAAATAATACAACCAAAAAACAAAAAAAAAAAAAAATACATAAAAATTAACCAACTTAATATTACAGGTTTTTGATTATGCTCCTGAGGGATTGCGTAAATGTATTGTATCTACAAATATAGCAGAAACTTCTTTAACTGTAGATGGTATACGTTTTGTTTTGGATTCTGGCAAAGTTAAAGAAATGTCATACGATGCGTCATGCAAAGGTAGACGTTTAAAAGAATTTTGGGTATCAAAATCCTCTGCGGAACAACGTAAAGGCCGTGCTGGCCGTACCGGACCTGGGGTAGTTAAACAAATATTTTACCTTTTATGAAATCAAAATTAACTATTTTATTTCTTTAGACTTGTTATCGTTTATTTTCGGAAAAACAATATGCTGCTTTTGAATCATATCCAACACCAGAAATATTTCGTGTACCATTAGATACCATACTATTACAAATGGTATCTATGGGTCTGCCAAATGTGCGACAATTCCCTTTTATAGAATCACCCGAAGATGAGAGTATAGAACAAACAATATTAGGTTTAAAACAACATGTATGTAGTATGGATTTTAACACCATTTAAAATTATTACATAGGATAATTTGACTTTATTAAAAGTTTTATTTTATGTTTCACCTACCTGTTTTTAGAATGCATTAACTCCGGATGAAAAAATAACTGCCTTAGGAAAATCACTTTCCAATTTACCTGTAGAAATTTCTATTGGTAAAATGTTATTAATGGGCTGTGTTTTTCCTGACATAGAAAAGATTTTAACCCTAGCTGCAGTCATGAGTGTACAAAATCCCTTTACAAATCGTGCCTATACAGATCCTAAGTGTGAGGTAGTATTAACAAAAATATTTGATATGAATGTTGTCTTGTATCTGTTTTGAATAATGTTATTTTTAATTTGCAACAGCAAGCACGTTCATCTTTGGAATCAGATCAAGGCGATGTTTTTACCCTGCTACGTGCCTATCATGAATGGTTAGAACTTAAATGGGAAAGAGAAAATACTCGCAAATGGTGTCATAAATTAGGCATTGAAGAACAAAGGTATTTAAAAACGTATTTTAAGATATTTTTAAATATTAAAGGCACTACTGTCTGACTGGTTGAGTTTAAGGAACAAAATGTCTGCGAAATACTCATTCTCAAACCATTAAATCATGATAATGTTTAATATATAAATAGGTGTTCTTTGCAAATTAAAATTTTTCTAGAAAAAATAACGCTATTAATTTGTTATTCCATGCAAAACGTATTAAAATATCTGTCGAAGTTTTGTTATGGTCTTGTTACCCTGCGCCTTCTTTTATGTATTTTGTAAATTTATTTATAAAATATATTTCGATATAAATAAATATCTGTCGAGACCCCATTATGTTTATATATTATTGATCCGTAAAGGTTTCTAAGACATTCTAGTGATATCCATCTATCTGTTTGTCTGTGTTTGTCGATAAAAAAGTTTTTGATGAAAAAAAGATCGCGTCAAATTGTTGAGATTTTTTATTGCATTTGTTTTTTTAGAACTTAAAAAATTTTACTTTTTGAATTTTTGCAATCATTTAAAAAAATTTATATTGCATTTATATAGTTAATAATAGCTATATTTGGTTTAAATTATCAAATTATCAATGATTTTTGGAACCCGATCTCAAATCTAATTCTTATTTCCTGATTCCATGAAAAATTTCAAACTTAAGTATAAGCCAAAGTCCTTTTTCACTTTGGAAGCCTATAACTTGGAAATAAGGCATACCGCTACATTAAAATTATTCTTTAAGCTTACCATGGAAGCCCCTAATAGCGCTGTACGTCATTTCAATTTTTTTTTTTTTTGCAAATTTTATCAAAAATTTTCTAAGTCTTTTTGAAAATTGTGTACAAGTGAATAACATATTTAATTGGATGTAATCATATATTACTATATGTTAGATCAATTTGATATAATTAGATACGATCAATTTATTTAAAACTAAGTCTTTTAAAGTTGTTATTTGCTAACAACGTCCGCTGGTCTAGAGGGTAGAGATTGCGATTACAAAACGGAAGACTTGTGGTTCTAATCCCCGTCCGTTCGAAGTTTTTTTTTTTTTTATTTATTTTCAGTTTGACATTATTATATCTAAAAATAAATCTAAAAACAGAAACATTTTTTGGATAAAAATGTATCCCAGCAAAAAAAAGAGCTTACCATTCACTACAAAATTCACCACAACTTATGAACCAGATGTACTTCTTCTTCAGCTGAAACACTGATGAATTTTATATGGGCGTGACACACAATATCACTAGTGTTTAGTATGTACATATATATTAACATCTTTATCACAACTTCTGAAGTAGTGATCGGGATGTTAATATAACTTGAGCTTTTGGAAGTGCTTTTTTCATCACTTCTTTAGAAGTATATATTTTCTGGCATTTTGGATGTGATTATGTAATTTTTATATGGTGATTTAGAAGTGATTTTTTCATCACTTCTTGATAAGTACATATTTCGTGTGTACGAGTTTAAGTGAAAAGATTTTTATTTTCTTTCTTTTTAATTTAGTTTTATTTAGGTAAAGAATTTTAATTTAATTTTTGTATAAAGTTTTTGAAATAGGTTTGTTTATTTTTATTTATTTAAATAATTTTAATTTAAATTTTTGTATAAAGTTTTTTGTTAATTTGTTGCAGCACGGCAGTAGTTTATTTTTTAAAATCCAAAACAACAATAATAATACGAAACTTTAAATCTGATGTTATTTCCAAAAAAATTCTTTTTACTTAAAAAATCACAAAAGTAAATAACACACATACAGATGCATGCATGCAGTTAGCAGGGTCGCCAGTTTTTTTTTGGATGCCATCCCCAAATTAAAATTTTTCATCCCCAAAAATCCCCAAAAAAAATTTTCTCAAAATTTACTACACGCAAAAAACACTTGCAACCCATCAAGTGCTTTTGAGTAAGTTAGCATATTTTTTAGAACAAAAACTTGGTTAACTTAAACACAAACACTTGGTGGGTTGTATTTTACACAGAAATTTGGCTAAAACGTGTAAGTGTATTTTGCATGTTGAGTGATTAGCACATCATTTGAAACCGCCAATGGTTCGACAAGTATTATGATAAAATTCAAAAACCAACGGAAATGTTTTATCAGGGATGGATAACTCAGGAATTTTTAATCTACATACCACCGATAGAGTATTTTATTGGTCTAATTGGATAATTTCCATAATAGATTTAAAGGATGTAGTGCTATAGAAAATGTATGAAAATCTACAATTTGGTTTAAAGAAAAAGAAAATCATGATAACATGATACCACTACGATCCATGTTTTGACATACACTATAAAAAATTTTAGATTTTTCTTTATAAACCTCACATAATTACTACGTCTGCGTTTTTTTTTTGTGATGTTTTAATGTCTACGATTGATCAAAAATAAAGTAGAGTTAATTTTACCGATTTTAGCATTATTTTATGATTGATGTATTTAACAAACACTTGTTTATCTAAAATATTTCATCCCCAAAAAATCCCCGAAAAAATCAGTGTCATCCCCATGAAATCCCCAGATCCCCAAATCAAATTTTTCATCCCCAATTTCCAAAAAAAATCCCCAATTTGGGGACAAAACCCCTAAACTGGCAACACTGGCAGTTAGTATTCAGATAAAAACCAGTTTTGAGTAAAAAAACTAACAAAGTCTTATTAGAAAAAAATGAGCATTTAGCGAATAAGATAATAAGAGATAATAAAACACAAGCAAAGTGTGTACAGGGAGAAGTTTTTAAAGTGTGTACAAGAAAAAGTGTTCACAATATTTAAAGTTTATAAATTAATATGAATTTTGCATTTTATAATATAACATGAATTAATAAATAACATTTAAGAATTAAAAAACATTGTTGTTCGCCAACATTCTCCCCCACTAAGGACGACAGTACTTAAACCAGGTTACTTTCATCAGGGTTAGAGCGTATATTATCTTCTTTATCGTTTGTCGGTAAGAAAGCAATCTTCGATATTGGTCGTTTAATAATTTTTCCATTTGAAAACAGAGTTACCACCCTTACACAGCCATCTTTGCCAGGATGAACCTCTTGAACTCTAGCGAGAGGCCACTCGCCAGGTGGGCAACGTTCATCAATTATAATAACTAAATCTCCAATTTCAGCATTTTTCGTAATTTTTAACCATTTTGGTCTAGCTTGAAGCCGACATAACCACTCATCTGCCCAACGGCGCCAAAAATGTTGCTTAAGCTTTTCAACCACTTTCCATCGACTGAGACGATCGATATTTATTTCGAGCAAGTTTTCATCTGGAACACAAAGCGTAGGTTCACCTATTAAAAAATGTGCTGGGGTTAGGGCATTACAATCCGACGGCTCCGAGCTAAGCGGGCAAAGGGGTCTGGAGTTAAGACAGCATTCAATTTGAGCCAATAGTGTTGTTAGTTCTTCATACGTAAGAATACGATTTTGCATTAATCTTTTTAAGTGATATTTTGTCGATTTTACTCCGGTCTCCCAGAGGCCACCGAAATTTGGTGAGGCTGGAGGAATGAAATGCCATGTAGTTCCATTAGAAGCGAGTTGCTCAAGAACATCTTGCGGAATTGATGATTTATTTCGATTATATAGAATTTGAAGCTCCTTGTTTGCTCCGATGAAATTTGTACCACAATCGGAATAAAGATCAGTGCAAACACCACGACGAGCAACAAATCGGCGAAAAGCGGCCATAAACGCTTCTGTAGATAAGCTAGTAACAGCCTCCAAGTGTAAAGCTTTGGTAACCATGCAGACAAATAAACAGATATATCCTTTTGTTGTAACTGTGTTTCGGGCTGTAGACTGTTTTATAGTTATTGGACCCGCATAATCGACTCCACTGTGCTTAAAAGGACGTGCAGGATGCAAACGGACACTCGGAAGATTGCCCATCATCTGTTGAGCTGCCTTTGCATTGTATTTAAAACAAGTAGTACATTTACGTAAAACAAGCTTCGCAATGTTTCTTCCAGCGAAAATCCAGTATTCTCGACTGACATACGACTGCATTTGGATTAAGCCACCGTGTAATGTTTTAAAATGTGCATCTAGAAAAATAAGATATGACAACGGATTGTGCTTATTAAGTAAAATGGGGTGTTTATAGCCATAGCTTAAATCTGAGTTTTGTATTCTACCGCCAACTCTTAAAATTTGAGAAGAGTCTAGAAATGGACACAACCTGGCAAGTGCGCTATTTGTGTATATTTGACCTTTTCGTTGAAGTTCAGTAATTTCATTAGCGAAATCTATACTTTGTGAAATTCGTATGAGTTCAAAACGAGCGTAGTTTAATTCTTTGGAAGTGAGGAACCCTGTCATCTTACTGTAACCTTTATCTAGTGATTTATTTTTGTAAAATTCGTAAATGAAATTGTTTTTGAAACGAAGTCTATATGCATTCACGCGAATCAGTTTGCTCAGAGAAGAAAATTCTGCGAATAATTCTGGGTAAATTTTTACGTTAACCCCAGTTGAGTGTATATTTATAACCGGATCTGATGATGGTACCTCGATAACTTCATTGTATAGGTTAGGTTGTTTTGGCCACTTTGCTGATGAATTCATAAGCCACTTGGGACCACTCCACCATAGAGTATGTTCCACCAATTCTTTAGATGAGATACCTCTCGAAGCGCAGTCTGCTGGATTATCTCGTGTTGAAATATATTTCCATTGCGAAGTCAGAGATTTTCGTTGAATTTCTGCCACCCTATTTCCCACAAAAACAGGCCACCTGGATGATTGCCCACGTATCCAAGCAAGAACTGTTGTACTATCGGTCCAAAAATAGGTTTGAACAATTTCTTGATCAATTGAAGATGTAATTTTTTCCACAAGGTTAACGAGCAAACTAGCTCCACATAACTCCATTCGAGGTATAGTGAGACGTTTTAAAGGACCAACTTTAGTTTTAGACTGAAGGAGACTTATTTTTACACATCCATCATTAGAAAACGTTTTTGAATAAACTACGGCAGCATAAGCGAGCTTCGAAGAGTCACAGAATCCATGTATTTCCATCTTGACATTTTTATTTAAACCAATCCATCGCGGTATTTTTATTTCTTCAATAGTTTTTAAATTGTTTCTGTACTCTAACCATTTTATTTTAAGGTTTTCAGGAAGACTATCATTCCAATCAAGACCTAGCAACCATAGATTCTGAAATTCTAATTTTGCTAGTAATGTTGTTGGGGCTAACCAGCCAAGAGGATCATAAAGTTTGGCAGCATCAGATAGCAAACTTCGTTTTGTAACGTTATCAGTAGTATTAGTGAAATTTATTTTAAAAGAAAAACAATCATCATTTGTATTCCATTCAAGACCAAGAGCCTTTACCGTATTGGTATCATTAAATTCAACCACATTAGCATTTTCCCTAAATTCTGCAGGAATTTCCTTTAAAAGTTCTTGCGAGTTTGTAGCCCATTTTCGTAAATTAAACTTTCCTTTATTTAACATTTGACATAATTGAGTGTGTAATTCAACAGCTTCTTGTAAATCGTCTGCACCTGAAATGACGTCATCGACGTACGTATCGGTATCCAATACCTTACTGGCTAATGGATAATGTAGCCTTTCATCAGTTGATAATTGTTGTAAGACTCGTATAGATAAATAAGGTGCTGGGGTTGTTCCGTAAGTAACGGTGGTAAGTTTAAAAATGGAGATTTCATTTGAATTCGCTCTTCTCCATAAAATTTGTTGATACTTTTGCTGTTCTTAAACCACGCGAATTTGACGGAACATTTTCTCTAAATCTGCCCTAAAGCCAATTCTAAAGCGTCTCCATCGAGAAATAATTGTAGGGAGATCATTTTGTAAAGCAGGACCTGCTGCCAGTTCTTCGTTTAAGGACGATTGAAGAGATCGTTTACAACTGCCGTCAAAAACTACTCTTAGCTTTGTAGTAGAACTACTTTCCTTAAAAACACCATGGTGCGGTAAAAAGAAACCAGTCCTTTCTAAATCACGAGGGTACACACCGACTCTGGTCATATGCCCAAGACTTTCATATTCATCCATAAAATTTTTGTAAAGGTTACCATAAGACGGATTTGATATGCATTTTGTTTCAACATTTTTCAAGCGAGAAAGTGCACTATAATCAGTGTGGGAAAAAACAGGTAGTGGCTGATTTTTTAGTAACGATTTGAATGGAAGTGAAACAGTATAACGACCACATGGGTCACGGGTTGTAGTTTTTCTAAAATGTTCTTCACACATCTCTTCTTCTTCTGTTAGGCGTCGTTTTTCAACAAGTTCTTCTTGTTCCCAGAAGGCACGCAATTGTTGATATAAAGCACAAATATGAACGTTTATGTTGTTTTCATATGAGATAGTAGTAGTAGGTCCAGAGACTATCCAACCGAAATGTGTGAGTTGTAAAAAAAGACTATCATTGAACTTCTTTTGCTCCGGTAAGACAATGTTCCCGTATACATCACCCCCGAGTAAGAGATCGATATCACCAGATTTTGAAAAGTAAGGATCAGCCAACAACAAATTGTTAAAATGGGGTAAAGTGCTTTCATCGATAGGCAAAGGCTGATAGGTAGTTATTTTTGGTAAAACAAAAGCTTTACAATTCATTTTAAAATCATCTTTAGTGTTAGAAAAGAGTGTAAATTGCACATATTTTTTAGAAATATGGGGTTCATTTCCACCAACACCACTGATTTGGGCGAACGTTTTATTCATGGAAAGATTTAAGGACTCGGCTGCTTGTTGAGTTATAAATGTAGCTTGAGCACATTGATCTAGAATGGCTCGTAAATAAAAAATACCAGTTGCAGTTTTTAGCACTACACGTATAGTAGCCAATAAAACTTGTGGTCGATTTATAGCACCAAAATTGCATGCAATATTAGCAGACAAATTTTCAGCAGCCTGTGCAGATGTAGAAGGGTTAGTATCAATTTGAGATGGAGTGTTAGAAACATTAATACCAGTATTGTTTGCTGCAGCTGTATATTCATTATGCAATGTAGTGTGGTGATCTTGGTGGCATATTTGACAACGCGACGATATACGACAAGTGTAACTGAAGTGACCTACGTTTAAACAATTACGACAAATTTTTCTAGAATTCAAAAATTCTCGTTTTTCTATAGAAGGCAAAGCAGCAAATTTAAAACACTTAAACAACAGGTGACGTTTATTACAGCAGGGACAGTTTGCATCATTGTTAAAAGTTGTAATGTGAGCATTATGGCGTGGATTATTTCTCGTTTTATTTTGAAATGACGTAGAATTAAGTATTCGAGAAGAAGAAAATGAAGTGAAATTAAGCGTAGATTGATCACTTAATGTTTCCAGTGTACGAAAACTAGTTTCAAGAAAGCTAAGTAAGTCTTTAATTAAACCAATATCAGTGGAAGCCTGCTGAAATTGTTCCCATTCTTTACGAGTTTGAGGGTCAAGTTTATTTACCGTTATATAAATCAATATTGAGTCCCAACCTTTAGTAGAAATCCCTTGAGTTAATAGCATAGCAATTGTATTTCGAGTTGTATCTAAAATAGTTTGAATGCTCGCAGCAGAACCATCGGCAACTGGTATAGAGAAGAATTTTTGGTAAATCATATTAACTATTTTCCTCTTGTTATGATATCTATCAATAAGGGCATTCCAAGCTAGTACATAACTTTCATCTGTAGCGGGATATTCATTTATTATATCTAACGGAGTTCCTGTGCACGAGCTTTTCAAAAAATAATACTTTTGCACACCACTTAACGACTGATTAGTATGAACCAAAGCACTGAACATATCTCTGTACGACATCCAAGCCAAATAATCGCCAGAAAATGTTGGCAAATCAATTTTGGGCAACCTAGCCTGAACAGTAAACGATTCATTTCTGCTGTGGGAGGGGGCAGAAAAGGTAGAATTGAAACCAAGCGAAAGAGAACTAGGAACTTCTGCTAACAAATCTAAAACTTCGGCATTTAATGAAAAATATAAATCTTGGCACTGTATATATATGTCATCCGCGAAGTATGATATATCATTAGTATTTATAGAACTTTCATGTACTAAAGCAGACAGCTCGCTATGAGATTCTTTAAATGTTTGAAACATCGACTCAACTTCCTTTGAAACAATCTGAGCAAACCCGCGCGATTTATCAGTTTTAGCATTAAAACCTTCAACAGTTTTCTTCATTAGTTCAAACAAAGCCTTTTGCTTTTCAATTATTGTATAAACATCCGCCATTTTTAAAACAATTATTTAAAATTTCATTTAATACATACGGTTTTCCTTGGAAATCACAAAAGGTTACAGCAACGCAAGATTACAACAAACCAAAATACGCAAAGCACAAAAGTTCCAATCAGATGAGCAGGCACAATAGCAATAGTCCCAATCACAACAGCTCCAATCGGCTCAACAGGTACAATAGTCACAATCACAACAGTTCCAATCAGTTAACCAGGTACAACAGCAATAGTCCACAATAATTTCCAATATATATTATTTTTTATTTTTTCACAATAGCAAATTATATAGCAAATCGTTTATTATTTTCTCCCGGGTTTCGGCACCATTTAATGTACGAGTTTAAGTGAAAAGATTTTTATTTTCTTTCTTTTTAATTTAGTTTTATTTAGGTAAAGAATTTTAATTTAATTTTTGTATAAAGTTTTTGAAATAGGTTTGTTTATTTTTATTTATTTAAATAATTTTAATTTAAATTTTTGTATAAAGTTTTTTGTTAATTTGTTGCAGCACGGCAGTAGTTTATTTTTTAAAATCCAAAACAACAATAATAATACGAAACTTTAAATCTGATGTTATTTCCAAAAAAATTCTTTTTACTTAAAAAATCACAAAAGTAAATAACACACATACAGATGCATGCATGCAGTTAGTATTCAGATAAAAACCAGTTTTGAGTAAAAAAACTAACAAAGTCTTATTAGAAAAAAAATGAGCATTTAGCGAATAAGATAATAAGAGATAATAAAACACAAGCAAAGTGTGTACAGGGAGAAGTTTTTAAAGTGTGTACAAGAAAAAGTGTTCACAATATTTAAAGTTTATAAATTAATATGAATTTTGCATTTTATAATATAACATGAATTAATAAATAACATTTAAGAATTAAAAAACATTGTTGTTCGCCAACATCGTGACTTTTTGGGATTGATTTTAAGAGTTTTTTTTAGTATTTACACAAATAATAATTAAAACCAAAACGATATGTTTAACAATGTATAATATTTATTATGTAATATTTAGACTTGAAATTGTTAAGATTAAATCGATGTTTTTAATAATTTAGTTTAGCTAATAGGAATTATTAATTAAATGTGGATGTATATATTTTTCTAATAGTTTTTCATGCGCTTAATCCGAATCTGGCCTTAGAAGTGATTTATCTGATTGACAGTACTGCATAAACTCAGATATTCGCAATGTTCGGGACCTTATAAAACCGAGAATTATTTTATGATGTATAATTAGTTCAGCACATCTAAAAATACTTCACTTATTCTTCAAATTATTTTTGCAATCCTTAAGATATCTTTTTTCATTACGGAGATATCGACCGATAAAATTATTGCAATTTCGGCCCTAAAAAATAAAAGAAAACAAATTTGAAAACCAACCAATTTGTCTTGTTGATATATAATAGTACCGAATTCGAAACTCTATTAGAGGTGCATCTAAGCCCGGCATCAATTTGGGTATCAAAAATCTTTATTTGGGCTAACATTATAGAGCTTCGCCATATCGGATAAAGATTTATTTTAAATAAAATTAATAAAATTCTTAAAAGTACATAAAGTTCTTAGTTTTATATTCAATTAAAATTTTTATTATTCGGTTAACCGAATAATTCAAATTTATCCGATTATTAACCGATTAAATCTCAACCCCGCACTCAGAAAATTATGTAAGTTACTACATGTTAGTTATTTGTATATTTTACAGTAGTTAGTTGTTTTCAACTACAAAGTCAGTTGTTTTTGTATGAAAAATATCAAACAACTATTTCTGTTAGTTATTTTAAATCGTTTTTTTGAACTAATAAAAAAGTACTGTGATGTAGTAACAGTTATTTAAAGTAGTTAATTTTATTTATTTTATCTCTGAAAAGTTTTAAAGTTTTTTTTCCAAAAAAAAAAAAATTTTGTTATTTTTATTTTTCACAACTTTTTAAAAAAAAAAAAACTTGGAAAAAATTTGGTCTTCAATTTTTTTTTCTGAAAAATGTTTTAAAAAAAAAAAATTATATATTGATTTTTTTATTTTACTACATTTTAGTTGTTTTGACTACAAATGTAAGTAGTTTTTACTACATAAGTCAGTTGTTTTTTTTTGTCAGTTAAAATAACTAACATTGTTAGTTGATTTAACTGAAAAAGTAGTTGACCCCAAAACAACTTACAAAGTAGTTATTTAAGTGCGATTAATTATTTGCCCGATTAGCCGATTAAACCAAAACCTCGATTAATTGAATACCCTAATGTTTAGAAGAGTTTTTATACCTTTCAACAGCGATACCAACTTAGTCATTTTGTGGCTATAATTCACCCCTTTTTTTTAAAGGCTACCACCTTTTTTTGGTTATCTTTTTTAGCCCTTTAAGCACTTTTTAAGTCATTTGATTTTTACCATAATCTGGAAACTTTTTATTAGAGGTATTCAGAGTCTTGTTGCCACCCCTGGCAATGTAGCAAAAGAGTACTTCTTTCAAAAAATACATGTATTTTGAAAAGTAATTTTGAAAAGTGCTCTTTTACCACCAGTGCCAGGGCTGGCAAGCAAGACTCTAAATACCTCTATTGTTTTTTTGTACATAATTTACAAAACAACTCCAAAAATTATAAAAAAAAATGTTTTTATACATGTAGTTAAAAAAAAACATCCAATAAATAAAATGAAGAGATAAAAAAAGTAATTCTCTCATTTTAAATCAGATATCGTATATTTTTAGAAGAGTTTTTATACCTTTAAACGGCAATACCAACTTAGCTCTTTTTTGGTTATATTTAACCCTTGTCTTTTTTAAGGGCTAACAGTTTTTTTGTTATCTTTTTAGCACTTCTTGAGTCATTTGGTAATTTTAACAAAAATCTGGAAACTGTATTTTTTTATAACATAATTTACATAACAAATTCGCTTTTGCGGCATATCAAGTTAATTCATTTATAAAATTTAACTTTTTATTAAAGAAGTGGCCACTTCAAATCGGTACGCACTGTTGTAATCGTAACGACGCCCCCTGTTATCAAAATGGGAAAACATTAACATACGTTTTTAACAACAAATCTACCGTTAATCTACAATTAATTGCGAGTAATTAAGTTTAATTTTAAAAAGTGTAGACACAATGGAAAAAGAAGCTATAAATAAAATTGTGCACAAATATCTAGAAAATCCGACTTTGGCGGGTTCAAATAAAGCAAAATCACTTAAAATGGCTACATCTACAGTGTGTAAATTTTTAAAAAAAGTACAATAATAAATTATACACTGAAATAAAGATCAAAATTGTGAAAAAAAAAACAGGAACTCGAGACAAAAAATTAAAGCAGAAAGTGCTAAGGTCTCTCAAAAAAAAGACCCAGGCTTATCAAACAATAATCGTGCAAAAAAAAATTAAACTAGCAGAAGTATTGTACGTCGAATTAGTAAAAATGTTGGATTAAAGTCCTACCGTGCTAATTAATATCCAAATAGAACAGAAAATAAAGAACCAGTAGCAAAAAAGTGTAGCAGATTGCTGTGTGATCAGGATTTTACCAATTTTTAAACGCAAATTGAAAAAGTGTTCAGGAACAGTAAATAACCATATTTTGATGAGAACAAAGTGGAATAAATTAGCTTGAGAGTGAAAAGAAAAGTTGTATAGAAGTTGATAGGAGGCATTAAAAGAGAAGCCAGAAAATTTATACTAAATAAGGACCCATAAACTTCCAATTATATTTTTTTTAAAGGTTAAAAAATTACCTTTAATTTAATGTATAACATGTTAATATATGTTGTTTCATTTAAAATTTATGGTCGCTTTAATACGTACCGATTTTAAGTGGCCACTTCTTTAAATCAGAGAAAATTATAAAAAAAATGTTCAACAAAACAAATTCAATACTTAACATAAGTGCCACAAATTTGTAATTTTCAATTGCATTTGTAAACACATATGAAAATTGTACTTATAAATCATTGAGGAAAGAACTGGTGAAAGTTGTTATTATTGGCATTTTTTTAGCAGTTTTGGAAGTGCTTATAAAAGTACTTCTTATGGAATATGAAGATCGGCACATATACCCAGCAAAAATTGGCATTACTAGTAATGGGTTTTGTAATCCGAAACAGATGTTAATCGGTAGTTACTTATTGAATGAAACACTAATTATTTTAACAAGGGCGTGAGACAAAAATAACTAGTGAAGAGTATGGAGATAAATAAGTAGTTACTGCCTCGGATTACAAATAAGGAGTAAAAACCCATTACCAATAAGAAGTAAAATAATTAGTTAATTAAAACTTTTAAAATTTAACTTGTTTTTACTAAAACTTAAAAACTGCGTAATTTTTATTAAGTTTTTAAGTACTTTTTAAGTTAATTGAATTGTAAAGGTTAAAAACTGCAAGTGCAAGAAGATATTATTACTTAGAAGTGCTTTTATAACATATTACTAAAAAGTAGTTACTTTTGAGCTTAAAATAATGTTAATGGTAATGGGTACTCATTATAAATAATGTGCTTGGTAATGATTATTTTTCACAACTCATTACCATGTTTTTGCTGGGTAGCTACTATGTATGTAGTGAATCACTTATTCTTTTTGCACCACTTCGATTTTTTTTTGCTGGGTATCCAATAATTTTTTTATAAAATCAAAATATCAGATATTATTAGATAACTTTGGCGCGGCCAAATTTCGGATGAAATTACATTATATAATATCCAATTTAATATAAAATCATGATATTGGATATTTTAAGATAACTTTGGCGCGGCCAATTTCCGGATGAAATTACATCATATCATATCATATTTAATACAAAATCATGATAATAGATAATTTGGGATAACTTTGGCGCGGCCAATTTTCGGATGAAATCACATACAATCAAATATTAAACTGTAACTTCATATATTATAAGATGTTAGGAGATAACTTTGGCGCGGCCAATTTTCGGATGAAATTTAGCAAAATCAGATCCAATAAATTATATATAATTTTACTAGCTTACAATCCCGGTACTTCGTTACCGGTTGTATTAAATACCGGATAATAGAAGGATCATAATTATTCTATCGATTTCAAAAAAAATTCCCCTACGTAGTCTTTGTTTTATTTACTTGTGGACGTTTAAGTCTTCCATAAAAAAATATTTCAATGAATAATTTAAACAATAAAATTTGAATAACTTTGCTGGTACGTTATCATGTTCGTTCCGGGGGAAAAATATAATGAGAATTTTCGAGCCCTTATGTCGGTATTTTGGATTTTGAGTGAATAAATATTTCAGTGAAAAAAGAAATTGGAATAAAAAAATATGGAGTAAAAAAAGCTAAACACCAAAAATTTGAGTTGAAAATATCCTTCCATATTTTTCCCTGCTCTATCTATTTCATATTGTTCCCCGTTCTACGCCATTTCATTTCCAATTCCATCTCCATCTTCTAAGGTCATTAGTATAGGAGCAAAAAAAGTACCAAAAGTATACTTAATTACCCCAATTAGAAACGGAATTTAAAAAAAGTACCTCTTCCAGAATGTTTTTTCTTCACCGAAGGATCCTACAATCCATATTTCAATTATCTAGGATCATTGTTTCAGCAAATATTAAAAGTACTTTGTATCCCGTTAAGAAACGGAATTTCCAAAAAGAACATTTCCCAATCTCTTTTTTTTACCGAAGAATTTTATATTCCAAATTTTAAGTTTCTGGGACCATTATATCAGGAAATAAAAAAGTACACTTTTTATTCCTTTTAATCCCTTTATTTTCCGAGAGGCGAACCTTTTCCAATTTCAAGTTTCTATGTTCATTATTATTTCAGGAAGGTAAGGTAAGGTAAGGTAAGGTAAGGTAAGGTAAGGTAAGGTAAGGTAAGGTAAGGTAAGGTAAGGTAAGGTAAGGTAAGGTAAGGTAAGGTAAGGTAAGGTAAGGTAAGGTAAGGTAAGGCAAGGCAAGGTAAGGTAAGGTAAGGTAAGGTAAGGTAAGGTAAGGTAAGGTAAGGTAAGGTAAGGTAAGGTAAGGTAAGGTAAGGTAAGGTAAGGTAAGGTAAGGTAAGGTAAGGTAAGGTAAGGTAAGGTAAGGTAAGGTAAGGTAAGGTAAGGTAAGGTAAGGTAAGGTAAGGTAAGGTAAGGTAAGGTAAGGTAAGGTAAGGTAAGGTAAGGTAAGGTAAGGTAAGGTAAGGTAAGGTAAGGTAAGGTAAGGTAAGGTAAGGTAAGGTAAGGTAAGGTAAGGTAAGGTAAGGTAAGGTAAGGTAAGGTAAGGTAAGGTAAGGTAAGGTAAGGTAAGGTAAGGTAAGGTAAGGTAAGGTAAGGTAAGGTAAGGTAAGGTAAGGTAAGGTAAGGTAAGGTAAGGTAAGGTAAGGTAAGGTAAGGTAAGGTAAGGTAAGGTAAGGTAAGGTAAGGTAAGGTAAGGTAAGGTAAGGTAAGGTAAGGTAAGGTAAGGTAAGGTAAGGTAAGGTAAGGTAAGGTAAGGTAAGGTAAGGTAAGGTAAGGTAAGGTAAGGTAAGGTAAGGTAAGGTAAGGTAAGGTAAGGTAAGGTAAGGTAAGGTAAGGTAAGGTAAGGTAAGGTAAGGTAAGGTAAGGTAAGGTAAGGTAAGGTAAGGTAAGGTAAGATAAGGTAAGGTAAGGTAAGGTAAGGTACTTTTTTATAAAAGTTACTTTTTAAAAAGTACCAAAAGTACACTTTTTTCCATTTTACTCCCGTAGAGTCAACATTGGCAAAATCCCATATACCCTTGGTGAATATTTTTTCCTGGAGGTGAACCTACATTGCAAATTTTAAGTTTTTAGGACCATTATTTAAGAAAATATAAAAGGTACCGTAAGTTCAGTTTTTTACCCTTAAGAATCAACATTGGCAAAATCCAGCCTTAGCAGATTTATATTCCGGGAGCTGAACCTACATTCAAAATTTCAAGTGTATAGGACCATTTTTTAAGGAAATATAAAAGGTACCAAAGGTACATTTTTTTACCCTTTTTACCCCCTTAGAATCAACAGTGGCAAAAATCCAGCCTTACTGGATCTATATTCCGGGAGGTGAACATACAGTTTAAATTTCAAGTTTCTGTGACCATTATTTCAAGTGATATAAAAAGTACCATAAGTACAGTTTTTTACCCTTTTTACCCCCTTAGAATCAACATTAGCCAAAATCCGGCCGTACTGGATCTACATTCCAGGAGTTGAACATACAGTCCAAATTTCAAGTCTCTGTGACCATTATTTCCGGAGATATAAAAAGTACCAAAAGTACAGTTTTTTACCCTTTTAGTCCCCTTAGAATCAACACTGGCAAAAATCCGGCCTTACTGGATCTATACTCCGGGAGGTAAACATACAGTCCAAATTTCATGTCTCTATGACCATTATTTCAGGAGATATAAAAAGTACCAAAAGTACAGTTTTTTACCCTTTTTGTCCCCTTAGAATCAACACTGGCAAAAATCCAGCCTTAGTGGATCTATATTCCGGGAAGTGGACCTACAGTCCAAATTTCAAGTCTCTAGCTTCAGCGGTTTGGGCTGGGCGATGATGAATGAGTATGTCAGTCAGTCAGTCAGTCACATTACTCTTTTATATATATAGATAAGATAACATGTTTTACCATACAATTTTTTTTTACTCGGGTCGGAATATTATAAAAAAAATTCACATCTTTGTTATAACTATAGATCAATTTATACATATGAAAAGTTGTATCCTTCTTCTATCTAAAACACTTTGAAAATTAAAAATCCATCAAAAAGTTTTTGAGTTACATGTCCCAGGAAAATTTTTTGGAACAAATTCCTGGTTCAATAGACAGACAAAAATCAATTGTATTTCAGAAATTATCAATAGTTTTTCAGAAGTTATCAATTATATTTCAGAAATTATCAAATGTATTTCAGAAATTGTCAATTGTATTTCAGAAATTATCAATTGTATTTCAGAATTATCAATTGTATTTTAGAAATTATCAATTGTATTTAAGAAGTTATCAATTGCATTTCAGAATTTATCAATTCTATTTCAGAATTTATCAATTGTATTTCAGATATTATCAATTGCATTTTAGAAATTATCAATTGTATTTCAGAAATTATCAATTGTATTTTAGATATTATCATTTGTGTTTCAGAAATTATCAATTGTATTTCAGAATTTATCAATTGTATTTCGGAAATTATTGTATTTCAGAAACAAACCTTGGTAAAACAATTGCAAATTTCTGAAATAAAATTGATAATTTCTGAAATACAATTGATAAATTCTAAAATACAAATGATAAATTCTGAAATACAATTGATAAATTCTGATTTGATAATTCTAATTGATCATTTCTGAAATACAATTGATATTTTCTGAAATACAATTGGTATTTCCTGAAATACAAATTAATAATTTCTAAAATACGATTCCTAAATTCTGAAATACAATTGATAATTTCTGAAATACAATTGATGATATATGAAATACAATTGATAAATTCTGAAATACAATTGATAGCTTCTGAAATAAAATTGATAATTTCTGAAATACAATTGATAATTTCTGAAATACAATTGACAATTTCTGAAATACAATTTCTGAAATACATTTGATAATTTCTGAAATATAATTGATAACTTCTGAAAAACTATTGATAATTTCTGAAATACAATTGATTTTTGTCTTAAAACTTTTGAAATAATGTAGTAAATATAACTTTTGCAGAGCTTTCATTCTCAAGATACTTGTACGAAGGGTTTAAGCAACACTTCTGCCAAAAATTTGTCAATGGAACATCAGTAGAATTCAAAAAACACCAAAAAATAAAATTTTGCTTAACAAGCTTTTGCAGTAAGACCTTAAATTGATAAATTCTGAAATATAATTGATAGCTTCTGAAATTCAATTGATAATTTCTAAAACACAATTTATTATTTCTGAAATACAGTTGAAAATTTGCTTTTGGCGAGAAAACTATTACTCTTTTTTTTATTTTTTCTAGATTTTACGAAATAACTAAATTACGTAATCAATTTCAAAATATTTTAGAGTCATGTAATATGACTACCTCTAAAAATAACGATGAACTTTCTAGTTCTGAACGAGCTCGTCGCCATGGTGAAGTACGCATGTTAAAGGCTATAAAACGCAAGCAAAAATATCAAGAACCACGTAAACGAAAACTTCTCAAACACCATAGTAGTCAAAATGATGACGATTTTGAGAATGCTAGTGACGATATAAGAGATGTTGATTTTCGATTATATAATGATGCAGCTAAATTAGAGGTAAATAAATTAGTATTTATGTATGTTAAATATACAAAATTCATTCGCCTAAATTATAATTTCCACAGATTTTACTTAATTCTTCTAAAACTGATAAATTACGAGATGTAATTTTGCTAAAACTTATAATAGTAAGTGGATTTTATCCTCAAATTGCCATAGCAGATGAATTTAATTATTGCAAGGGTGGTACACAACAATTTTTCCATACATTCTTAAAACCTTTTATATCTATACATCCGAATTCGTATTTTGCAAAATACTTTGACATTTTAAAATTGAATGATAGTGACATTTTGGACAAACCTTCTTATTATACACCAAAACAAGTATTTAGTGAAACACATCAGGTGCTATGTTATCAGTAAGTAAAGGATCTATAAAGCCTCTTTAGTTGCTTTGCTTTTATGAAAAAAATTAATGAGTAAAAAAAAATTAAAATCTCATTTTACAGAATTTAATTGTATAAAAGGGAGACAAAATTTTCGCCCAAAAAATGTTTAACATGTTTAAAATTTGTTACTTGACCTTATTAGATTTTTGTAAAATTTCCAAAAAAAAAAAAAAGGATTTTGAAAAAATTTTGAATAAAATATACGTTTATCTTGAGACTAGTTTTGTTAATTTTGGCATGTATACCACAATTTATTTGTGCGGCAATATTTTGGGGAGAGTAATGTAATTGCTCTGAATATTTCAGAGAAGTTTGATCGTGTGTGGCACAGAGCACACGTATCTTATTGCCTTGGACAATGAACCTTTAATAACAGTAGTGTATCCAACTCTATTGATTCATTGAAGTATCGTCAGAATGTGTGTTGTGTGACACTTCTCTGTCGATATTTCAATGGGAGGTGCTCATCTGAGATAAGTGAACTTATTCGTCACAGAAAAAAAATTTTGAGAAAAACAGTTTAAATAATCACTTGTTTAAATTTAAAAAAAAAAATTGAATAATTTTTTAGTTGATTAAAATTTAACTTAAAAATTAAAAGAAAACTTGGAGTAAATAATTTATTATAAATTTAATAGTTGTTTGTTTTTTCTTAGTTATTGGAATTCTTATTTAGTTTATAGTTTTTGTATATAAAAGTTAGAAATCATCCCTGCAAACAATAGGGCGATAGATCGCCGAAAAGATATTGCGGCAATACGAAAATTTATCATCAATCAAAGTAGTATTTTTATTATATCGCCGTTTTCTAATACGAACGATATTTTGGCGATAAACAAAAAAATATTGAATAATTTAAAATAAAATAATTTTTCAAGCACAACAAGAAATCTTTGACAGAATATAAATTTGGCCGAAAAACACAAATTTGTGTTGTACGTTCGTGAAAATGTTGTATACCAACTACAGCCACATCTTGGCTGTAATGATGCGGAATTTAACTCGCTTTGGGTTAAATTCCAAATCAGGACACACATTTTGCACTTCGGGTTCGTCTATAGGAGCCCAAATTTGGACACGGCGAACTCCTACGACCGTTTTGACTCCGTATCTGATTCCATCACTGGAATCCTTGGGGTCTGTCCGAGTAGTGAAATAGTCGTTGCCGGGGATTTCAATGTGCACAATTCGTCATGGCTTCGCCATTCTAGCCATACGACTCCCGAGGGCTTATATGTTGAGCTTTTCGCTGCACACAACCACCTTGTGCAACTCGTGAATAAACCAACACATATTCCGTGTGTTGATGGGCAGTTTCGTAATACCCTAGACCTTTTTCTCACTTCGCATCCTGACAAATATGAAGTCGAGATCCTTGCGCCTCTCGGAAACTCGGATCATAACATCATTTCTGCATCCTTTTCATTTTCTGACCTTCGTAGTGCATCAAGACCAGCAACGAAGCGCTCTATTTTTGTATATGAAAAGGCTCGTTGTGCTGAGCTTAACGAGTTCTTCCAGCATTTCAATTGGAAACTCTGTTTTCTTGATGACAATGTTAACGCTGCGGCAGAAATGATAGTAAATGTGATAATGCTTGGAATGAAATTATTCATTCCATCGAAGCAAATTTCGACTAAACCAAAACATAAGTACTGGTTTAATCAGACGTGCCGGAATGCAGTCAGATCCAGAGAGGATGCGTTCAGTAATTGGCGTAATGACAAAAACTCAGTTACTGACACGTTACGTAAACAGGCGAGAAATGAATGTGCCAGAGTACTCAGACGTGAAAAGCTTCTCTACGAACAACGTCTGCGTGCTAAGCTCCTTGCTGCTCCGCGGGGTAGTAAGACCTTTTGGTCATTTGTTAAAAGGGTAAAGAATAATACTAGTTCATCCATTCCAACCCTTATAATGAATGACCAAATATTCACAGACCCGGTTGATAAAGCCAACCTTTTTGCTGACATGTTTGCAAGAAATGCGTACTTGCCGGAAAGCAATCAACCACCGCCCGAGCTCGAAAGGGTATCCTTTACTATGTCCAAGATATTTTTTCGAGCGCGTGCAGTTAAAAAGGTTCTTGAGGATCTCAACATAAATAAGTCCCCGGGCCGGATGGTATTATGCCTGTGGTCCTGAAACGGTGTGCTTTGTCTTTGTGTCGTCCTTTGGCAGCATTATTTAGCTACTCGTACCGGGTAGGAGTTTTTCCCTCTTGCTGGAAGGTGGCCAACGTCCAGCCAATTCCAAAAAAGGGAGAGGCTACAAACCCTGAAAACTACCGCCCAATAGCAATTTGCTCTACGCTCTCGAAAGTCATGGAGAGCATGATGAATCACCACCTGGTAAATTATTTGGAGTCTAATTCACTTTTGTGCGATCGACAGTATGGCTTTCGTAGAGGTCGTTCTACGGGAGACCTGTTAGCGTTTCTTTCGGAACGCTGGAGTCGTTCTATTCACCAATTTGGTGAAAGCAAGGTGGTTGCTCTAGATATTTCCAAGGCGTTTGATCGTGTGTGGCACGGTGCACTCGTTTCGAAGCTTATTGCGTTTGGTGTCGGTAGTGATTTCTCTCGATGACAGCAACATTTGTCATTCATTTTCCTTCAATCATAGACCAAGCCTTACTGAGGTTGATGCTATGAGGCAGAACATGAATGACACACTCAATCATGACCTTACGAAAATCTCCGAGTGGGGTCTTGCGAATCAGGTCGATTTTAATGCTCGTAAAACCCAATGTTGTATGCTGACCCACAGACGTCTTGTGGAATCAGCGTCATCTGTATCCATGGGTGGTATAGCTATTGAGGAATCAGACACTCTTGATGTTCTAGGCATGAAAATCCAATGTGATGTTCGATGGAACCAACATGTTTTTCAGGTGTCGAAAGAAGCATTCAAGTGTCTTGGTTTTTTAAAACGGTGCAAGAATTACTTCACCCCGTCTGATCTTCTCACTATTTATACCGCCTATATCCGACCGAAAATGGAATACAACTCCCATATCTGGGCAGGTGCTTCAAGGTCTATCTTAAAGCTTCTGGACCGGGTGCAAAGGAGTGCGTTGAAGCTCATCAATGACAGTAGGGTATCCAGCTCTATTGATTCATTGGAGCATCGTCGGAATGTGGGTTGTGCGTCATTGTTCTATCGATATTACCACGGTAAGTGCTCAGCTGAGATGGGTGAACTCATCCCTGAGACGCGGGTGCATACCCGTAGTACTCGCCTTTCCAGCAACTCACATCCGTTTGTTGTCGATTGTCCAATGTATCGCACAACGCATTACAGAGAAAATTCGTTTCTTGGTCGAACTAGTCGTATGTGGAATAAACTCCCCGCAGAAATCTTTCCAGTAGGCTATAATTTAGAAAAGTTCAAATTAAATGTCCACAAACACTACTCCCTCTTTCCTTCTCCTCATAACCTATTTTCCTAATACCAACACAATACATTGCATTAGTAGGGGGCATCCCCTGAGTGTTGGCTCAAAGTAAAAAAAAAAAAAAAAAACATGACCAAAATACAAATGAAAAAAATTTATATTTTCAGCTTCAGGGAATCGATATAGCTGTATCGCTGCTTTATCATTTTGGTGATATTCCGGCGATACATAAAAATCTATTATTTTTCGTTTATACGATTATCTGGCGATATTGCCCTTTTATCGCCAAGACGAAACGTTTTCGTATCGCCGGAATGTATTGCGGTCAGATAACAGTTTCTCTTGAAAGGTGTATCGCCGGCGATACGAATTCGATAATTGCCGCAATAACATTAATCGTAACGGCAATACAACCGGCGAATCGATGTCGCATCATTTTGTTTGCAGGGTTAACATGTAAATTGCCCTTAAGAAAAAGACAACATAAATTAACATGAAACGCGCTCTTTTTACTCATTTATTTTTTCATAAAGAGCGTCTGTTACGTTAAGACTCCTCGAGGCTTATTTTTTGTTTTAACTTTACTACATCTCAACTAATTTTTTTTTTAAAGAAATCTATTAGAAACTGCCAAGCCTTATTTAATGAATTGTATACGTATGCCGGCCGTTCAATGCTTACTATTGTTCTCCTATAGTATTGATACAAATGCATCTATTACACAGCTGATTTGTGACTCTTGGCTGTGTTTAGAGTTTCCGACACCCGAAGCAGGCTGCGAATTACTTCAAAGAGCTATTAAATTAAGAAGATTATGGAATAAATTGTTAATGGATAAATTAACAGGTGATTATTGAGAAAACTACCTATTCGCTATATGCAAGGTAAACTATTTTTTTTCTTTAATAAATGCTTTCAATAGATTTGGAAATTAATGCAGAAAATCAGTCAAAACCCAAAACATCATCGGAAGATAAGAAATATTTGGAGGAAGATTTATGGCATAATTTAATAGAATTCATGACTGCCAATGTTGCCTATACCATTAAACGTTTACTGCCTGCAGATTTGAAAAATATTTACACCCAACGATCTTTGGAAGATGCAGAGGAAAAATTCAAAATAAATCCATTTGCTAAAGATTATAAAATAACTCAAAACATTGAAAAAGGTGGCATAAATATTTGTGAAAATGTGGTTTATAATTGGTAAGTTAAGCATGAAAATGGGGATACCCTTGCATAAATTCCACAGCTTAAAATTTGCACGAACGTTAGGAATACCATTATAATAAAATTGTAAAAAGTCCCATCGATTTCAAGTTTTTATGAGAGGTTAGAGGTCACAAAAATGTTGAGCAAGATTACTCCAACTCGAGGTCACATTTCTTTACTAATAATTACGATGATATTGACAAAGTAACAATTATCAAGATACTATTTATAAAATTGTTTGTTTAAAATTAATTGACAAGGCTTTACGTCAGCACACATAAGACTCTGAGATCCGTTCTGATTGCAAGAGAACTACTGTAAGTATGTACAAAATGGTCAGTAATACTAATTCTTGAATGAAGGTATGTTTGTGTTTAAATGGAGATAGTATGGCCAGGGCATTTTGTTTTAAATTTAGAGCTGTATACTGTTTTTTACCGTTTTAATTTTTATTTTTATAAAACATTTTTGATCCACGCCCACAAGGGGGGTCTGGTTGGAAAAAGACCTAACATTTTTAGTTCTCTGTGTCCAAGTGCAGGACTTTCAACATTTCTTGCATTAAAATATTTCATTTGTTTAACAAAAATTTTTACAGCTTACAAGAACAACAATGGTCTCTTAATATGGATTTGGATTTAAGTACACATACTTGGACTTGTAGTTATTGTGATTTTGAAATTGAATTTAATGTTATCGAAAAACTATTACATAAAACAAGTAAGTTCAATTATTTTACTAATAAAAGAATAAATTTTTATACTTAAATACTATTTAAATAGATTGTAAAAAACGTCAAAAGATCAATGAAGACCGTGAAAGGAGATCAAAAGCATCATCTGCCAATGAAAGCAACAGCAGCGACAGCAGTAGTAAAAATAAAATTAAATATAATTGCCCAACATGTTTACATGAATTGTATATAACTCAAATCGATATTTTAAAACATAAAAAATCTTGTAGATATAAATAAAAAATACATTTTTGTTTCTCGTTTTTTATCCTATTTTATTTACAATAGATTTATTTGTCTCCATACATTAGTACTAATAATTAATTTTAATTTTATTTCTTTCAACTTAGTGTTATGTTTTCATTTATGAAATAATTTATAATATATGTACGTGATGAAATTTGTATGAGAATAAATAATATCGAATAAAAATAAAAAAAAAAACTAACTTGTTTCTTTAATTTAAAAATATTTATATGTTTAAACTTAAATAAAATAAGCAAAAATAAAAGGTCAAGTGATGATATCTATATATTAAAGGTCTTTCAATTTTATATGCAAGCAGTCCATAGATTTATTGTGCAAAATCAAATTTAGCTCCAATTTTTGGTACACGTGGTGGTTTCTTGCGACCGTATACAGGCTGAAATAAAATAGAAAAATAAATGTTAAATGAAGTACAACAAATAAAATTCATGTAGAAGAAAAAAAAAATGTTGACAATTTGTTTTTATAAAGTACACGAAATTCACAAAAATTTTCTTTTAACAAAATAGTTTTTTTTTTAATTTTTTTCTTTAATAGAATAATAAGAAGTAGAAAAGTTAAATTCGACTTGACGGTATCTACACCGAAAAAATCAATGCAAACCTTTACGAAATGAATTTTGCTTTCGTAATATATAGTAAATAAAATTTTAAATTGAAATTTGAACGTTCCCTGCAGGACGCCAACTACCAGACATGTGCACGAATGCATTTCGTCACCTAAAATGCAAAACGCCCTAACTAACAAAAAATTCAAAATCGCGTTTTTAATTGATTCTTATGTATTGGATCAAAATACATGTCCACAAAAAAATTTAGACTCCTTTAATCAAAAATGGGGATTTTATTAACAAAATTCAAAAAGCCCTAACTACATGCTATGATATATGTTAAACCAAAAAGCCCCAACTACACATTTGTATACATAACATTGCCGACGCAACTGTTATTTTTTAAGCTTAAACCTTTTTTTTATGCTTCTTCTTCCACAATGTCCACTACAATAGGAAAAATATATGTATATGTACACAAAAAATAAAGTTTAGAAATTTACCAATTAACCCCTTCAGGCCCGCACTCTCACGAGCAGGGCCGGATTATCCTTAAGGCAAAGTAGGCAACTGCCTAGGGGCCCCGCATCAGCTAGGGGCCCCTAGCTTTTTTTTTTAATTATTACTTGGTAAAAAATGCGCCCACGTATTTCTTTGAATAAAAATTATTACTTGGTAAAAAATACCAATGTAAACATGGAAGAATAAATAGGGAAATGCTAACAATTATTCTTTTCACAGCGATGAGTCTGTTGTTGGTACAATTTTCAAAGAAGAAAGGTAGGGGCCCCTAGCTTTTTTTTGTAATTATTACTTGTTAAAAAAATGCGCCTACGTATTTCTTTGACTGAAAATTATTAGGGGCCCCTAGCTTTGTTTTATTCAATTATTACTTGGTAAAAAAATGGGCCCACGTATTTCTTTGACTTAAAATTATTACTTGGTAAAAAATACCACTGTAAACATGGAAGAAAAAATAGGGAAATGCTAACAATTATTCTTTTCACAGCGCACACAGGGCCAGCCAGATCGATTTCCGGCCAATAGTGCTTATATTTAATTTCTCAAAAAATATCTATACCAATTTGTTGGACACATATAGGAGCTGGTTTCCTGAACTTATCTTTATGATTCAACTACACCATTTCCTTTGACAGGTCTTCAAAGTTAAAAAAGTAAAAAAAAAAAAATTGTAAGTGGAGATACTTTTTTTTTTTTTTACACATTTCTATTACTAATGATCAAGTTTTGATTTGCAGGGTTCACCCTTATACATACTTATATTAGCCTTTGTAACGAAAATAGTATGGAAAAATATAACTCATTTTCCTGACAGCAATTCGCGTTTTAGTGAAAACAACTATGATTTTTTTAATTATTTACTACGCGCCGAAAAAATCCTCAGCGATCCTCAGTTCGATACAATCAGTCTATATTTTTTCTTATATAGAATGGATCCATATCTTTCGAAAAAAAGTTGCCCAAACTTGCTCGAAATGAAGAATGGCGAAATTACAGCTATATATGCAGTTGTCCGAGATTTGTTTTAAAAAAAATAATAATTTAACCCAAAATAATGTTTTACGGCTTGATTAGTTTTTTTATTGTCAGAGAGTTCCTTAAGTGTAGGAAAAAAAAAAATTCACATTTCTAGTTTTTTTGTAGAATTATGGAAAATATCAGTTACACACTTTCCAATTAAATTCAAAGATTTATTGAATTTCCAAAAAAAAGTGAATAATTTGTCGTCACCATTTCCAAAAGATTTTCTGAAACTAACAATAAGTAAATCATTTACACCATTTCCATATTTATATCAAAAATAAAAAAATATATATATAAAAATTATGTGCGTAGATTTAACTTCAGACATTCTTAATACTCTTAAAACTAATTTTTAGTTGGATCAGACAAAGTTAAAAAATCTAGGTGCCATATTATTTACGCCATATTGAATTTTATTAGTTCGATTTTAAGATAACAGAACCGGAAATTTACTAGGCCACACTTTCAGCTAGCTTCAACAAAGAAAAGGAATATATCTGTTTTTTAATTACTTGTAACAAACTTTACTAAGCATATTTAGTCCACCATTTTGTTTTTCAAAATTCACGCCAGTAATTCTGATTCAGTAACTCCAAGACCCCCTTAAAACAAAATTTGAGTTTAATCGGACAATTATTAAAAAAATTGTCCACCATATTGGATGCGCCATTTTGATTTTTTTAGTTTTTAGTTAAATTTTGAAATCAGCGACCCTGAAATACACTTGAAGCACATTTTCAGTCGGATCCAACAACGATAAAGACTTTTGGCCGGAGTTAGATCATTCTTTAAACTTTAAGAAGCATATTTAGTCCGCCATTTTGTTTATCAAAATTCTTAGTAATAATTCCTATTCAGTAACTCCAAGACCCGCAAAAAAAAAATTGTCCGCCATATTGGATCGCCATTTTGATTTTTTTGGTTTTTAGCTAAATTTTGAAATCAGCGACCTCGAATTCCTTTAGAAGCACATTTTCAGACGGATCCAACAACTACAAAGACTTTTGGCCGAATTGGATCATGCTGGCCCTGTGTGCAGCGATGAGTATTTTGTTGGTACAATTTTCAAAGAAAAAAAGCCAGGGGCCCCTAGCTTTTAATTAAATTTAATTTTTTTTTATTTTTTTTATTTTTTTTATTTTGTTTATTGGTTTAACCGAAAAGTGGTAAAAATTACCTTTGTGTCGTGGTAGCATAACAGATCAAGGCCTCTGGTGGGAATCGAACACAGTTTCCATTTTACCCCTTTTTTGAGTTCTCTTATGCTTTTTTGGCCTTCTTAGAAGCAATTTTTAAAAATACTTTTTCTTAAAAAAGGCTTTCAGGAAATGAAACATTACTTCTAAGAAGGTCAAAAAAGGAAAAGAGAATTCCAGAAAGGGGTAAACTATTCACAAAAAACAGCGTAATTTAGAAAAAATTTACATTGTGCTTGGAAATTTTTTAATTTTTTTATTTTTTGGAATTATAAAAAATCTGAAGGGGCCCCGAGACATGCATTGCCTAAGGGCCCCGACATGGCTAATCCGGCCCTGCTCACGAGAATTGTTTCTTTTCAGCTATAGAAATCGCAAGTTATGCAGTACAATTAGTCTTAAGTAAGATATAAATTCTACATAAAATTTAATAATTAATGACGATAAAAAACATGATTGGAAGTTCTTTATTCCGATTGAATAAAATTCAAAGTAAATTTTTCGTTAAATAAGTAAAAAAAAAAAAATGTTTTTAATTATAATTTTTGCTATTATTACAAAAAATACAGGGGGCTAATTATGTAACTTGATAATCGTAAATAGTCATCGTGAGCCCATTATTCTATTACCATAATATGGCACTATATGGTAATGGAATAACGATACGATTGACAACTATCAAGTTACATAATTACCCCCCAGTATATAACAAAAAACGTTAGCTTCATTGGAAAGCTATAATTTCTTCATCAAAAGGGACAGAAATAAAAAAGTTGATGTCTAATATCGCTTACATTAAATACAGGGCGAAGAAAAGATAAAATAACAACATGTGTCAAATTTCATCATTTACATATGGGGGTTTTCATCTCAAGTGACACAACTTTTAAGACCAATACCCAGGTAGAAAAATACAACCGTAAAAACGCTTTTAAAGCGCTCTGCATGGTACTACGAATGCTTTCAGATCATACGGATAACCATCCTCAGAGCGCTTTCAGATAGTCCTAATGATAACACCGTTAAACGGTTTATATAAAGCGTTTTTGAAGACATTTATAATAGTGATTTGAGAACGCTTCGTTAAAGCATTATTAAAGCGTTAAAAAGCAAAAAATATAGCAATTTTAAAATTTTTGTAAACTTTGTCGTACTGGAAGATACAAGTTGCAAATTGGTATAGGCAAGAAATTGCTTCAAAAATTAGTTTTAAAAATGTTAAAGTTTGCAAGAAAATGTAATATTGCAACAAAATTTTAATAAAATATCTGATGACATAACTTTATAGTTTCAGAGGAAATCTTTCGTTTTAATGGATATTGAAAATTGGAAAATTAGATATTTTTGTTATATGGTTGAGCAATAATTTGAAAAAAATGTAGTGGAATTTAAGCAGTACTGACACTTTAAATTCTTTATACAGTTTGTCGTATTTTTCCATCCAGAAAAATAGATACTTCAAAAGCGATTAATGCGAAGACAATTTTAAGAAAATTATTAGAAACAAACAATGAATTTTCACAAAATTTTTCACATCGCAGATGATGTAGCTAATATGGAAGCTACAATATCTCAGTTTTATGACTTCGATTTTGAAACCAGTTTCTTAAAATCAATTGTAAATGCTTTATACAAATTCTCAAAATAAAACGCCATTGGTAGTATACCCACTCTACAAGGATAGAATCCAATGCAACAAAATTGGTGTTTTCTTATGGCTGCCACTCATGATCAACTATGATTGAAATCAAATTTTTATCACAAAGTGATCCAATATCTTCAATGAAATGAACAACATTTTTTAACCCAATTTCATCAATAGATACAGGACATAAAAGGATATAATGTTGAAAATACTTTGAAAGGGAAAATTATGATAGCAAACCCAATTTTTTGCTCAAATCAAGCCAAAAACAATTTTGACAGTTATTTTTTGAATGGCAGTGAAATAAAATCATAGGTTTGGTTAAAAAGTATTCTCAAAACGCTTTTACGAATCGTTCGAAAAGCGTTATGAAGTTATGCTTTAAGATTGAGTTATTTTTGATAAGTCTTGATTTTATTTTATAACCATCATGAATTTATACTTGGGGGTGTTTTGAAAACGCTTTTTCTTATTACCGTCATGAATTTCTACTTAAGAGTGCTTTAAAGACGCTTTATTTTTATAACCGTCATGAATTTCTACTTGGGTAGTCACAATTTTTCAACGTAATTTTACATTTTGGTCAAGCAGGTGTTTTTTTGCATCCATGTAACTGATTACCTAATGTTCCTAGGAAAATGTGTCCCGAGAGTTTAAGATATCTATTTCTTTAATCTTTCAAAAAAAATTTTTTTTTTACTTTTTTTTTGCAAAATCAAAAACTTGTTTGCATTTTTTTAAAACCGGCCCTTTTTAAACTCAAAATAAAGCTTAGGTATTTTCCTTTAGGAGCTTTGTGGGAAGCGAGTGAGATATCTATCAAATGCCCAATATTTGCTGTAGATCTTAAGAAATTTTCCAGAAGCCGAGTAAACGCTTTGACGACCATACATTTTTGACCGAAGTGTTTTTCTTTCCATTTTCGTAATTTCTGACCTAGTAATAGTTACGCATAAAAAATTGGGCCCCTCCTTCCCCCTTATTACGCTGTTTTGGCCAAGGCCATTTTGGTACTCGCTGTGATCTGTAAGAAATGCAACTTAATATTATTTAATCTACAAGAATTTGGATTTCTGAACCCCCTCTTGACCCTTATTTCGCCTGTCAAGTAAATATAATTTTGTCCCTGATATATTTACTACTTCGCAGACTTTGAGAACTTATAGTGAGTAAGTGGGCCCAGTTAAAGACTTAATGAAAACAAAACTTTTGTTTCTCTAAAACTCTTCTATAATTCATCTTTTAGCACATTTATCCTATCTTTTACTTGAACAAAAAAAAAAAATCGCAAAAAATCATTTGGGAAGTATAGTTGCCTGTGGTCGTTAAAAGGTTAAAGCATTTTGATGCATTAGGTTATTTCGGGCCATACCCTCATTTGACATGGAGCTTTAAAATGGTGAATTGACATTTTGTATCGAATTAAGTTAGCATGTGTTAAACAGAATCCAAAATGAGACATTTTGCAGTGTTAGGTTATATAACAGGTGCCACGCCCCTTTTTACAATACCGCCCACATTTTGTTAGAGTTCTATATGATAAAACAACATTCAGTATAACATTTTGTTAGCATGTTGTTACATTTTATAACACATCTGCTTGGTGTTTTTAAACATCTTCAGTGCAGTTAGGGCTTTTTGTGTTTCTGAAAATTACAAGACAAAAGGGCGTTACTAACATAACTTTTCAAATATTAAAAATTTATCATTTTTTTTAACAGAAATGAATTTGTTTGTGTGTTTTTACTAATATTTGTAATGAAAACTTTTATAGTTTTTATATAAACACGTTTTTTGCTTCTCCTGTAAAATTTATAAAATGTTAGATAGGGCGTTTTGCATTTTAGGTGACGATTTAAAAGTCGTTTAGAGACATTCTAAAAATTTATAATGAAAAACACTATTCTATTTTTTCAGTTCGAAACGAATGAATAATGATAGAATACAATGAAAAAAAAACGAGGACACTATTTTAGAATAAGAAATATTCTTAAATACTGTACTCTAAAGCGAAAAGAAAAGAAAATTTTTTTTTTTTACAATTTTTTTAATTCCACACAGAAAAAAAACGTCGAGGTAATGTTATCTAAGCTGGCATAGGTGAATTATTTTTGTATGAAATTTAAAAGCCACGACTTATTACCTATGCCACCAGTATAATTTTACTTTACATTTTTACCTAATGGCCATGTAAGATTTACTAATGAATATAGGTAAAATTTCGAATTTAATTTTTTTATGTTTTATTGACATTTTCAATTTTAATATTTTGAACAGGTATGTCCAAAAATTTAATTAATTAAAAAATAATAAAATAATAATTTGCATATTCAATTTTTAGAAACTGAATACATATTTAATTTGAATTAATCTGGAATTGATAGTGATTTTAAAGAACGGGTACATGGATTATAATTTACATTTGCAAGCTCTTGTAGGTACGAAATAGAAGCGCGAAATTATAACGATTATTTCCATATGCTGTCTTTTAATATAAATCATATTTTGCAACCAGTTTCAGATTACAAGAACATTCCATGCCCAAAATTGTTAAAATGCAAATTGATTGTAAGATTATCAAAACAATAGAATTGGAAAATAAATCCCATTTGATCCCCGAAAAGTTAACGCCAACATATATAAATTGGACCAGTTTCAGCTTCTAATTAATACCCTTGAAAAGAGAGAAAATGAAAGAAAGGCCACTGCCTCAGAATCTGAGATTTTTTCTACAAAAAGAATTTCTGAGAATCTGAGAATTTTTCTATAGAAATAATATTTCAAAATCTGAGAATTTTTATATAGAAAAATATTTCAGAATCTGAGAATTTTTCTATAGAAAAAATGTCTCAGAATCTGATAATTTTCCGATAGAAAAAATGTCTCAGATTCTGAGAATTTTTCTATAGAAAAACTTTTTCAGAATCTGAGAATTTTTTTATAGAAAAAATTTTTCTATAGAAAAAATGTCTCAGAATATGAGAATTTTTCTATAGAAAAAATGTCTCAGAATCTGAGAGTTTTTCTTTAGAAAAAATTTCTCAGAATCTGATAATTTTTCTATATTTTCTCAGATTCTGAGACATTTTTCTAAAGAAAAATTATCAGATTCTGGAACATTTTTTCTATAGAAAAATTCTCAGAATCTGAGACATTTTTTCTATAGAAAAATTCTCAGATTCTGAGACATTTTCTCTATAGAAAAATTCTCAGATTCTGAGACATTTTTTCTATAGAAAAATTCTAAGATTCTGAGACATTTTTTTCTATAGAAAAATTCTCAGATTCTGAGAAATTTTTTCTATAGAAAAGTTTTTAGATTCTAAGACATTTTTTCTATAGAAAAATTCTCAGAGTCTGAGACATTTTTTTCTATAGAAAAATTCTCATATTCTGAGACATTTTTTCTATAGAAAAGTTCTTAGATTCTGAGACATTTTTTCTATAGAAAAATTCTCAGATTCTGAGACATATTTTCTATAGAAAAATTCTCAGATTCTGAGACATTTTTTCTATAGAAAAATTCTTAGATTCTGAGACATTTTTTCTATAGAAAAATTCTTAGATTCTGAGACATTTTTTCTATAGAAAATTTCTCAGATTCTGAGACATTTTTTCTATAGAAAAATTTCTCAGATTCTGAGACATTTTTTCTATAGAAAAATTCTCAGATTCTGAGACATTTTTTCCATAGAAAAATTCTCAGATTCTGAGACATTTTTTCTATAGAAAAGTTCTCAGATTCTGAGACATTATTTCTATAGAAAAATTCTCAGATTCTGAGACATATTTTCTATAGAAAAATTCTCAGATTCTGAGACATTTTTTCCATAGAAAAATTCTCAGATTCTGAGACATTTTTTCTGTAGAAAAATTCTCAGATTCTGAGGCATTTTTTCTATAGAAAAATTCTCAGATTCTGAGACATTTTTTCTTTAGAAAAATTCTCAGATTCTGAGACATTTTTTCTATAGAAAAATTTTCAGATTCTGAGACATTTTTTCTATAGAAAAATTTTCAGATTCTGAGACATTTTTTCTATAGCAAAATTCTCAGATTCTGAGACATTTTTTCTATAGAAAAATTCTCAGATTCTGAGACATTTTTTCTATAGAAAAATTCTCAGATTCTGAGACATTTTTTCTATAGAAAAATTCTCAGATTCTGAGACATTTTTTCTATAGAAAAATTCTCAGATTCTGAGACATTTTTTCTATAGAAAAATTCTCAGATTCTGAGACATTTTTTCTATAGAAAAATTCTCAGATTCTGAGACATTTTTTCTATAGAAAAATTCTCAGATTCTGAGACATTTTTTCTATAGAAAAATTCTCAGATTCTGTGATATTTTTTCTATAGAACAATTCTCAGATTCTGAGATATTTTTCTATAGAAAAAATGTCTCAAAATCTGAGAATTTTTGTTCTATAGAAAAAATATCACAGAATCTGAGAATTTTTCTATAGAAAAAATGTCTCAGAATCTGAGAATTTTTCTATAAAAAAAATATTTCAGAATCTAAGAATTTTTCTATAGAAAAAATGTTTTAGAATCTGAGAATTTTTCTATAGAAAAAATGTCTCAGAATCTGAGAATTTTTCTAAAGAAAAAATGTCTCAGAATCTTAAAATTTTTGTATGTAGAAGAAATGTCTCAGAATCTGAGAATTTTTCTATAGAAAAAATGTCTCAAAATCTGTAAATTTTTCTATAGAAAAAATGTCTAAGAATCTGTAAATTTTTCTATAGAAAAAATGTCTCAGAATCTGAGAATTTTTCTATAGAAAAAATGTCTCAGAATCTTAAAATTTTTTTATGTAGAAGAAATGTCTCAGAATCTGAGAACTTTTCTATAGAAAAAATGTCTCAGAATCTGTAAATTTTTCTATATAAAAAATGTCTCAGAATCTGAGAATTTTTCTATAGAAAAAATGTCTCAGAATCTGAAAATTTTTCTATAGAAAAAATGTCTCAGAATCTGAGACATTTTCTACAGAAATAATGTCGCAGAATCTGAGAATTGTTCTATAGAAAAAATGTCACAGAATCTGAGAATTTTTCTATAGAAAAAATGTCTCAGAATCTGAGAATTTTTCTATAGAAAAAATGTCTCAGAATCTGAGAATTTTTCTATAGAAAAAAATTTCTCAGAATCTGAGAATTTATCTATAAAATAAATGTCTCAGAATCTAGGAATTTTTCTATAAAAAAAATGTCTCAGAATCTTAAAATTTTTTTATATAGAAAAACTGTCTCAGAATCTGAGAATTTTTCTATAGAAAAAATGTCTCAGAATCTAAGAATTTTTCTATGGAAAAAATGTCTCAGAATCTAAGAATTTTTCTATAGAAAAAATGTCTCAGAATCTGAGAATGAAAAAATATTTCAGAATCTATGAAGATTTCTACAGAAAAAATGTATCAGAATCTTATAATTTTTCTACAGAAAAATTATTTTAGAATCAGAATTTTTCTATAGAAAAATGTTTCAGAATCTGAGGAATTTTTTAAATATATAAAAAATTTTAAAAATCTGAGAATTATCTATAAAAAAAAAAAAAAACAATTTTCTATAGAAAAAATGTCACAGAATCTGATAATTTATTGTATCGAAAATATGTCTCAGAATCGGAGAATTTTTCTAGAAAAAAATTATCTCAGAGACTGAGAATTTTTCTATAGGAAAAATGTCTCAGAATCTGAGAATTTTTCTATAAAAAACTGTCTTAGAATCTGAGAATTTTTCTATAGAAAAAATGTCTTAGAATCTGAGAATTTTTCTATAGAAAAAATGTCTCAGAATCTGAGAATTTATTTTTTGAAAAATATTTCTCAAAATCTTTCTATAACAACAATAATTGTAATTCATGATTAAATTTATTTATAAAAACATAATAAAATCAAATAATTTTTTAATTTATTTAATTTAGTAAAGTGTGTAATTATTTATACCTAGCGTATTAACAAAATAATTTAGATAAATTACCAAAATTTATATATAAATTTTTAGTCTGCTAAACTTTGAAAAGTTTACAAAGTTTCCTAGGAATATTTCCTAAAAGCATAGATAATTTTTCGAACATATCATTTTTTAAAAATCACCTTGGCTTTTTAGTAATATTGTCTAAAAACTTTGTAGGCTCTATGTTATCTTGGCACTTAGATAAAGTTATACTATAAATTTAGGTAATATTACCTCGATTTTTTTTTGTGTGCATATTTTGACTCACCAACTGAAAATTTTAATTTTCAAAAATTTCGTTCGTTCACTCACTCACGGCACAAAGAAAATTTAAAATATTAAAATTTAATATGCTAATACCTCGAAAACTACGCAAGTTAGAGCAAAATGGAGCTAAACTTCGAATCAAAATCGAAGACGACCCTACAGGGAAAGTGGTTTTCTTCACATGTGTGGACCCTATTAGGTCGTAACTTTGAATCAAAAATTCGAATTCAGGATAATTTTAAAATCCTCATCGGTAACTACCGCCAACACGAAAAAAAGTTGCTCTCGGATCTAGGGTTTCTAAATTCCCGGACTTTTTCAATTCCCGGGAAATCGTTTTTAAAAAACCTAATTCCCGGGAATTCCCGGGAATTTTTTTTATAACGCAATTTCTGAATATTATCATATATTAATAAGTTTTTTTATAAATTATGGTAAAATTTCTTTAATTTAAGGCACATGTAACCTTTTTCAAAACCATTTTTCTTTACTTTTATAGTAAACGTCGAAAATTCACAAAATCTAATTTTTGTATAAATATTGGACCTTATCTCGGTTGTCGCATTTGATATAGCATTGTCAGCTCCATATAGCATGTTTTTTTTATTTATTAAAATTTATTAATAAATAAAGATCTGATTTATATTTTCGCAATTCGGAAAACATTTTTAACTTATCCGATTTTTAAATTTTGCAACAAATGTGATTTTGAGAACTTCTTGGGAAATTCGACTAATTTTAAGTAATAATAAGCAACCGATTTGAACTTTGAAGATTTATTTTATAAAACTTTCGTATTATTTTTATAGATTGGTTTAAGGAAACCATTCTTAAATGGGACACTAAAACATGTGAACTATTTTTAAAAATATTGGTCTACAAATTATTATTTTTTTTTTTATTTAAATTCTTTTAAAAAAAAGTATTTAATAAATTGCTTTTGGTTAATACTTTATTTAAGAACTATAAAGGTTGATTACCTGAATTTTAAAATATCAAGTTTCAAAATCATTATATTTTAAGATGGGAAAAACGCTTACCTATTCGCAACCAAACTTCGAAGTGGAATTAGTTCCTTTCAGTATTTTATCATACAATCGATTCAAGTAAATTTGAGTTAAAGCTTAAATAAAATACAAATTAAAGCATATCCAAAATATTTTCTCCCATAATTAAATTTTTTCATGAACTATTAATATCATTTTTAAAAAATCCTTTTAAATTGAAGTAAAAGTGTGTACTTTGAAAACATTTTTCTTTTTCGGGATTTTACGAAAAATATTTCCCGGGAATTCCCGGGAATTTTTTCCCGAATAGAAACCCTACTCGGATCGTATAACAAGACCACCAAATACCCCAAATCAATTCGAGCAATAGGTATCTACATCTACAAGAACTGGAGGAGTCGTTATATATTTAAAAAAGTTATGGAAATTGACTAAAATTATTAAAAAGGCAGAAAGTGTAAAATACTGGATTTTAGTATGTGAAGCCACATGTAAACACAATCAAATTAAAGTTGTGCAAAATATTAGAGTTAATTTTGAAAATTTGATATCATAATTTTTTTTAAGGATTTAAGGAAGGATTTTTTTTTGGAAAAATTTTCGCACTTTCGGGTGGTTCAACGCATCTGAAAACGAGGATTTTGAGCTAATTTTTCTGGAGAGCAAAATCGGCTGAATATATTGCAAAACTGATTTCTCTTTAAAATAGTTCTAAAAACCCACCGCAGACGGCGGAAAAATATTGTTTTTAATCTTTTTATTAATTTTTTAAATATGCATTTTGAACTTCAAAAAATGGTACCAAATCAGAATCCGTTATAAGCTCTTAAAAATCTAAAAAAAAATACGTTTTTTGAGAAATTTGGCCTTAATTTTATCGAAAACCTGGCGTGATAGAAATATTTGAAAACCAGATTCAGAATCAGCATTTAAATGTTCATCGAAAACAAATATGAATATCCGTCAAAAATATCACAAAAAATGCTGTCAATAATACTCAAAAATACGTTTTTTGTGAACTTTGATCTCAATTTTCTCAAAAATCGTTATGGAAAGCTTTGGGAACCTGGTTTGGAATCAGCATTGAGATTTTAAAATAAAAAGCAGACCCCAGACCCATCCAAACATTTTTTTTTTCAAATATCGGCCTGTGTTTTATAATTTTGTCATTATTCAAAATTTTGAAGCCTTATACATAACTTTTAAATGGGTTGTACCAATTTTTTAAGCAAAAACAAACTCTTTGATTAAAAAATTAAAAACCCATATTTCCGCTCCTATGGCCTAAAACCCCAAACTTTTTTAAGAGTTAAAAAATCTTCCATTGCATTAATTTTTGCTGTGGAGTCGACTGGTGAAATCAGATTTGCTCTGAAGAAAAATTAGCTCAAAATCTGCATTTGCAAGAAGCGATATTTTTTCCAAAAAAAAAAAACGGATAAATAGATGAAGTGACATTTACAACAAAGTCGTAAAATGTTCCTTGGATTTTTATCGATGTTTAGCTCCCCTAAATCCTTCAAAAAAAAATATGGTACCCGATAAATAGATAAAGTGATATTTACGACACAGTCATAAAATGTTGCTATAGAAAGTGCTATAGCACTTAAATGTTTATCACGTGACAGGTGAAAATTGGACGTATCTCTTCACTGTCCCAAAAATACTTATCCTGTGCATACATGGGACTATTATAATAAATGGACTAATTAATTGACGATTTCATTGGCATTATATTGAAATTTTTAGCATTGGCATTATTTCAATCAATGCCAATGCCCGTTAAGGAATTAGTAGCATTAGTAGTGCCAGTTATGAAAATTTTCATTGGCATTAATAAATTTGTAAGTTGTATTTTCGTCAGCATGATTTTTTTTTTGGTTCTTTGAATATCCACAGTTTCGCCGGTCCGCTTCATATGTGTGATCCCTAATAGGTCGCAATTTTGAATTTAAAAAATTGGCACTCCCGAAAATTTAAAAATTTACATACCTTTAGCATTAGCTTAGTTTTCCAGGTACTGCAATTTAGGGGACCAATAGGGTCTTGAGAATTTTAGGAACGGAATAACTAAAAAACTATTGCTCTGACAGCTTTCGAGGATTTGGCAGACGAAACCAAGAGCTACAAAAATGCTCTTGGACTTTTTGTTGTGTCGACAATATTTACCGAGATATGAGCATTTTTAAATTTTCGGGAATGCCAAATTTTTTGGATTCAAAGTTTGGACCCATTGGGGTCCAATATAAAGAACCAAAAATGTCCTCCATTTTCATCTATCTGGCTTAGTTTTCGAGATATCGCCATTTTAAGTTTTTTTTTTTTAATATATTTATTGTAAAAAAATGTTTTTTTTATGCTCGGTTTCATTTGCATTAGTACAGGTTAGGTTAGGGTGGCGGTGTACGATTTACACCTCGCATAGACTTTTTGGTCCATAGCGATACCACAAAACTTTTTTTCTTTTTCGCTAGCGGCTAAGTTAAACACGTTCAAAGTCATTGCGAATCTCTTTAATATTCTAAGATCCATTCGCGTTATATCCTCCAAAGTATTAAAGCTTATATGACCAGTAATCGATCGGCGACTTCTTGCCACCGCTGGACAGTGACAAAGTATGTGTTCTATCGTTTCATCCACTCCTGGTGAGCCGCATCTTTTACAACTGGCGTCCGGGATGAGTCTAATATTCTTAGCATGAATGCCGATGAGACAGTGACCAGTTATTATTCCCGTCAGAGCTCGACATTCCCTTCTCGTAAGTGATAGTAGATATTGAGTTTTCCCTTGATCATAAGTTGGCCACAAAGTTCTGCTGATTTTGCATGTTGTCAGTTCTCTCCACCTCCTGTTTGCCTTTGCAACATTGATGGAATTCCGTTTAAGTTTATAGTGTTGAAGTGGTGGTAAAACTGGCACCATGGTACCTAAACCATCAGCTCCAAGTTTTGCGAGTTCACCTGCCTTTTCATTTCCTTGTATTCCGTTGTGTCCTGGTACCCATAATAAATTACTTAACCTGGTTGTGTCCCTTGGTTTCCCTGATATGTTCCACAGCTTTAGTTATGGCAACTATTTCAGCCTGAAATATGCTCGAGTCCAAAGGTAGGTTAAAAGAAAAGTTCTGGTTTTGTTCCACGTTCGTAAAACCCGCGCCTACTCCATGCGTTTGTTTGGATCCGTCGGTAAAGATATTTACGGTGTCTGCAGGGGTGTCCTGCCAGTTAGACCAATATTCTCGAGTTGGATAAAAGGTATTCAGTTTTCCCTTGGTCATAAGTTGGCCATAAAGTTCTGCTGATTTTGCATGTTGTTAGTTGTCCCCACTTCCTGTTCACTACTGCAACATTTATGGAATCCCGTCTTTTTTTGAAGTGTTGGAGCGATGGTAAAACTAGCACCGTGGTACCTACACCATCAGCTCGAAGTTTCGCGAGTTCGTCTGCCCTTTCATTTCCCTGTATTCCGTTGTGTCCTGGTACCCATAACCCTGGTTGTGTTGACACAACGTCTGCAAGTTCTCGTAACATTGTAAAACTATTTTAGATCTGATATAATAACCTTGAAGCGCCTTTAAAGCGGCCTGGCTATCCACTTAAAAATTTATGGTTGCTCCCCTGGTTTCCTCGATATGTTCCACAGCCTTAGTTATTGCAACAATTTCAGCTTGAAATATGCTCGAGTCCAAAGGCAGATTAAACGAAAAGTTCTGGTTTAGCTCAACGTTTGTAAAACCAGCACCACTTCATGGTGTTTGCAGGGGTGTCCTGCCAGTTAGACCAATATTCTCGAGTCGGAAATTTTACTTCATATTTCCGGTTGAAAAAGAGTTTGGGCACTATATAATCCGAGTCAATACTGTTTATATTGTTCATGTTACTGTGTCCAAAGTTGCGAAACTTGAACCAATTTGATTCTTTGAGTCTGAGGCAGGCCTTATAAGCCTCACCTTTTGCAAAGACGTCAATTGGTATAAAGTGCAATAACGCATCAATAGAGTTGGCAGAAGTTGTTCTCAAAGCGCCTGTGATACTACGTCCCATAAGCCGTTGAAGTCTTTGGAACTGGTTTAGTATCGCATTCCTTTCAAGTGCCTTATACCAGACTAACACTCCGTAAAGTAAGATTGGTCTTACCACTGAAGTATAAATTCAATACGTAACTCTAGGCTCTAAACCCCATGTCATACCAAACATTTTCTTACATGCGTAGTAAGCATTGTTAGCCTTCTTAATTCTCTCAACCGTGTTAGTTTTCCAAGAGAGCTTACTGTCCAAAATTTCAACTCCCCCGATTCTAATCCTCCTAAAATTTGGGATCTTGTATCTCCTAGTAAAAAGTACTATTTCCGTCTTTTTCGGGTTTACGTTGAGTCCGTTATCTGATGCCCACTTCCACATCATCTTCAATGACCCCTCGAGTAAATCAGGTATCGTGTCCGGATAATTTCCGCAAGACAATATCACGACATCATCCGCATAAGCGATGGTGCATTAGTACAAATAATTCCAATACCAAAAAATTTTATTGGCAATTATTGATAATGCTTTTTTGGCATTAGTTCCAACTAATGCCAATGAAAATTCAATGCCAATTAAAAATTCCAAAATTTTTGAAGTCCCAGACAAAAACTGTTTTTTCTCGTTTTGCAGTAAAGAACTTCGTTAAAATGATTTTAGAAACAAATTTCCCGAAACATTTTTTGAAGTCCCGGACACAAATTTTGCTTTGCGTTTTTGAGTAAAAAAAATAAATTAAAAAAAAAAAATTTTAAATTTTTAAAGTTCCGAATTTTTTTTTTTAATTTTTTTACGGCCGTATTCAAAATGGAATTCTAGACACTGTCTAGATACTGTTTAAGGATTTCTTATTCAAAACACATTTTCTTAAACTATGGACATACGCTGAACAGCTCTTGCACAACTGGCGCCATATTGATTTTGTAAAATGTCAACAAAAAAATGCCAAAGAGTTGAAGTTATTTTAAGACTCTCGCTTTTATTAAAAACAATTTCCACAACTTTCTTTTTAATTAAAGCCATTTTTAGTAAAAAATTACGATTTTTTTGTGGTTTTTCATATTTTTTTTTTTGTTTACTAAAACAGGGATGGTCAACTATTTGTTAAGCAGACTTAACTAAAATCATTTTGAATAGACTCTTGAACAAACAGTGAACAAGCCTTAAAAACAGTTTAGTTACGAACAGACGTATTCATTTTGAATACGTCTGTTAGTCAATCTTTTTTTTTTTTTTGAGAATTTTTATATTACAATGTACGAAATGTGATCTTATTTACCTTAACATCATCATTTTGTTGACCTGAATTATTTTCATCGGCTGTATTGATCAATGATAACTCGTTTAACTAAAATATAAAATAAAAAACATACATACAAAAATAGAAACTTGCTAAAGTTTCGCTAACAATTTAATAAAAATAAAACTTACACTTTGAACAACTTGTTGATCGGAACTATTATGATTATTGGCTGAAGTTGAGGGCGTTTGATTGTTGTTACTGTTACGTGCAACTTGAAGTGGTATAAATGCACCTTTTTGATTTAAGCTGTTTGAACAAAAAACTTTATCATTTGATGACATACGTAATTGTTGCTGTTGTTGCTGATATTGTTGCTGCTTTTGTGTAGCTTGCTGAAATTTAGATTGTTGTAACATCTGATTTTTTTCAAATAATTAAAATAATTTGTTCATGTAATGTTTGGTTGTTTTTCTAAAATAACACTGTGCCAGTTCAAAAATCATACATGGCATTGGATAATTAACATAATAAAAAATTTCAAGAAAATTTCTTTAGAATTGTAATTAGAATGTTTTTTGTAAAAATTTTATTTTGCAACTATAACATTTCCATTTCTCAGTAAACATATGTAATCGGAAAAATATATATAATTTTAAAACATTGAAGATTTAAAAAACCCGGGTGAAAATGAACATGTATGTTCATTAGAGCACCCATATGTGCATAATTGTTTTTTTTATCGCTCCCCGCTCATTTTCGGTTGAGTTGGGAGTAAAAAATAATATCTATCCAGAAATTGGACTTCTAGGTTGCAAACAGGCCAAGCGGTTTGAACTTTTGACCTCAAAAATGGGCTAAAAAACCTTTATAGATTTATTTGGCTGTAACTCTTAAAATAAAAGTTTTTAGCAATTAACTTTCATAACAATTTTTTGTAGAATCAGAATGCAAAGATTTTTCTCTCATACTGTTTTGACCTATATATGTCCGATCGCGGTGTTTTAAGCGGTTAAAGTCGAAATTTGGGTCAGAACTTTTGTTAAAAAAATTCTCGTAAATTTTTAAATTGGGGAAAATTTGAGCTCTTTGCATAATTTAATAGGGTATTGAATGCAGTTTTCCAAAAAATTTTTTTTTGCAAAAATATATCGACCCTTCCATGAAAAATTGCCAAAATCCTACCCTGAACCACAATTTTTTGACCTCCAACCACGTTATGAGGGTGTACTCACTTTGTCATTGCATGTTTTACGCATCGAAAGATGATTCTAGGATTTCACATAGTATATATGGGGTATTCCATGGCAAATCGGACGCTTGGAAAATTTTTAATTTTATGTTTTTTCAATTTTTTAGTACCCTTAAAAAACCCATTCCAAGTAAATTTTGACATCTTTTTTGATAACACGTTCAAAAAATATCGAATTAAAAAAAAAAACACGATTTTTTCTGTCTTCACTTCTTTAAAAATGGTCCAAATTCTAAATAATTTGTTGAAATTTTAGTATTTTCTTTAAAGTTTTTTAATAAAGATTGGAAAACAACAAAAAAAAAATTCAAAAACCGCTGAATATATTAACCCTTTAAAAGCCAAATTTTTTTGGCTAGGAATTTCTTGACCAAACTTTGTGAAAATGTTGATCTATACTAAAGAAAACTTTTTTGTTGATTTCATTGGTCTACTGCGCCCTCTAGCGGAGATATATGCAATCAAACTTAAAACTTTCACATACAATATCTCCCGAACAAGTTAAATTTTTTTCAAAATTTTAATTTTGTATTTTTTGTACAGAAAAGTACTACACAACTCGCTTTCGAGAAAGCTTTTGCAACTATTATTCAATGTTTTAGCATTTTTTAACGTTTATTTTATTTTTAAAATTTTTTACGTTATTTGAAAAATTTCGGTTATGCCAACAAATATTGCGTCTACCCCTTCGGTTTGCAAATTTATTTTTCGGAACAAATGTATCGTAAATATAACCCTTCAATGATCATTCTTGTCCAAATAAAACATAAAAATGCTGTACGTTTAAATTTTAATGATTTTTTTAACGACGTGTACACGGTTGTGTACAGTGGCCAGTAATGGGTTAATTACCATAATCCCACGATCTACATAAGTTAAAATTTTAAGAAAATATTAATTTTACCACGAAAAATTAAAAAAAATCAAAAAAAAAAAAATTTAAGAAAATATTAAAAAAAAAAAGAGTGCAAGCATTTAAAAATCGCATATTAGAATACTTTAAGAAATTTTTAATAAAAAAACAAAAATTAAAAAAAAAAAACGTTGATCATTTTTGAATTTGTTATGATAAAAATACGGAAAACGATAGTTTTTTTTGAAAATTCCATATCTTTGGAACGGATAATTTAAAAAAATTTAAAAACTAACTTGGATGGGGGTTTTAATGGGTTTTAAAAAAATTTAAAAATAATTAAAAAATCTAAAATAAAATTTTTCAAAGTGTTCAATTTGGCACTGAATACCCCATATATATTTAGGGAAATCCTAGACAGATGTTTCGGTGCGAAACTAACGGAATTACAAAGTGAGTATTCGCCTATGTATATTGAGGATGAATTGGAAAAAATGAGATTCAGAGTAGAACTTTGGGATTTTTTCATGGAACAGTCGATATATTTTTGCAAAAAAAAAAAAATTTGGAAAACTACATTCAATACCCTAGTGAATTGTGCAAAGAGCTCAAATTTTCCCCAATTTAAAAATTTACGAGAATTTTTTTAAAAAAAGTTCTGACCCAAATTTCGACTTTTACCGCTTAAAACACCGCGATCGGACATATTTAGGTTAAAACAGTATGAGAGAAAAATCTTTGCATTTTGATTCTACAAAAAAATTGTTATGAAAGTTAATTGCGAAAAACTTTTATTTTAAGAGTTACAGCCAAATTAATCTATAAAGGTTTTTTAGCCCATTTTTGAGGTCAAAAGTTCAAACCGCTTGGCCTGTTTGCAACCTAGAAGTCCAATTTCTGGATAGATATTATTTTTTAATCCCAACTCAACCGAAAATGAGCGGGGAGCGATAAAAAATACAATTTTGCACATCCCATACATTTTGTGGGTGCTCTAATGTTCATACATGATCATATATGATACCCTGTATGATAGTACATGAACAATATATGGAAATGTATGTCATATATGGGAGCATATATGAACATACACACGTAATGTAATATTCCATATATGTAAATGTATGCAACTATGTGTGGAAAGGTATATGTCATACACCTTCATATATGCTACGCATCTGCATAGCATACATGTCTTAAAAACATTTTTGTTTTAAGGTTGGGTTCGGCAAAACTTTGCAAAATTGGACGAAGTTCATGTATGGGTTCAGTCTGAAAAAGTCTTTCGGTCGGACAATAATGATCATACATCATCAAGATTGATTATAATTTTTGTATTCTATAGGCGAATATGAACGGCACTAACGTAAACAACCAAATTTAGAAGAAAATGCGAACACTTTGGCGGTTTACTATCAGAGCTGCGAAGGATTTCATTCCTTAATTAGATTTGGTGTTCTGAATTAAACTTTAATGATTGCGTTCCCCAATCACAATTTATCGAATGATTTTACACTTGATTTTAAAATATGCGCATTCGATTTCTTTTACATTTGACCATGAAATTGAATGCGTAATTTTTTTTAAATTCGATTTTTAAAAGTCTCATGAATAATAAAAAAATGAAATAAAGAATGCATTTAATTTTTAAAATTCTCGTAAACAAGAATTCGATTTAATGGTAAAAATCGAATCCATTCCAAGAAATATTGATATTTAAAGATGATTGTATTCAGTGACTATTAAAATCGAATGTATTTTATTTGTGAATTCATTCGAAAAGTGGTTAATTCTTCGAAGCTTTGATTACCCTAAAGTATCATAAAGTATATTTTTAAAATATTCGTTGGTTTTTATTAAAAAAACAGTGTCATAAATTAATACAAATTATTTATATTTGAAAAAATTTAAATTAATAGACGTTTTATGAAAAAAAAAATTGTACATACAAATTCATGTATGACAATGTATGATCATTAATGTACATGTACCCTCAAATTACGGATATGCACATGTATGGACATCCATACATGCATCATATATGAACATACATGCTCATTTTCACCCGGGAAGAAAATGTTACGATTGATTCGGACCTTATTTTAAATTTTAGACACATAACGAGCGTAAAAATTAAACTTACCTGTTGCTGATATTGGGGTTGTGTTGTTGGCAACGGAAATACCGCACCACCGATAGCAGCGACTGGAGCAGTTGATTGGCTAAAAGAGGGTTGTGGAAAGGGCATGCGAGGATAATTATGGGGACCACCACCGCCGCTTTGCAATATTGGCATTTTTTGTGCATCTGTACGCCAACTTGTCGGTGGTTGTGGCAACTGTGGCTGTAATGAATGTATAAACGAACAACTTTAAAGAATTTTCCAAAAAAGAATAAAATAAACATACTTTAGATGAGTTTGCCGGTCCTGCCGTCACCTGAGATTTATTGGCAGATAAACCTAAAAGAGACTTAAGAAGTAGTGTACCATCTTCACATTGTTGAGGTGGTGCAACTGCAGTCGTAGTAGCTGTGGATTGTGGCCCATTGTTACTGGAATTATTTTCAGTTTGATTTTGCAGTATTTTATTTTGATTTTGTTTATTTTCTATCACATTGTTTGTATGCTTTTGTTTTGTATTGGCAGCAGGCATCCAAAAATCATCACCACCTTTTTGTAAAATTTGTGGTATTTTAACTTCATTTTGAGTATTGTTTTTATGCGAAGACATTGTTGTACTCGAATTGTTGGTCAATGAATTATTGGCTGTCTTACTTTGTGTCCATGACTTTGATGCAATGTGATCTCTAGTATGATCTAATTGATGGGACATTTTAGAATCATAATAATTATCACTTTGTCTTTCGTTATCTGTAATAGTTAACATGACAATTAATTAATTTATTACAAACAAGTACGAAACCTGCAGGGAAAAAGGTGTTAGTCGATCCGAAATCATCTATTCCGTAACTTGTTAAAGCGATACATTACACTAAAGTGGTGAAAATTGAAAATCAATCTGTCTCAAAAGTACTTATATGTATTTACCGTGAAAATACTTATACCTTCCCAGCAAAAAAAGAGCTTACCATTCACTACAAAATTCATCACAACTTATGAACTAGATGTACTTCTTCTTCAACTGAAACATTGAATTTAATATGGGCGTGACACACAAAGTATGTTCTTTTTTTCGCCACTTTTCAGTGGCGAAAGATTGACACTTAAGTATAACATATATCACTAGTGTTTATTATGTACATATATATTAACATTTTTATCACAACTTCTGAAGTAGTGATCCGGATGTTAATATAACTTGACCTTTTGGAAGCGTTTTTTTCATCACTTCTTTAGAAGTACATATTTCTTTGCATTTTGGTTGTGATTATGTCATTTTTATTTGGTGATTTAGAACTAAATTAGAAGTGATTTTTTCACTTCTTTTTGTAAGATTGATTGATTTTTGTAATATTTACTCTAAAAACACTGTTCGACAGCAAAAACCTCCAAGTGAAATTTCTAACTGGTCCTTATAGATTTTCGCTGTTAAAAAGTAAAAAAAACAATATTTTTGCACTTTTAGGGGTCCACTGTTACGTATTCTTTGCTTCCACCAAATAGGACTCAATTTTATATAAAATGGACCTCCTGATTACAAAACTGCAATCCAAATTTTTCAAGCATGTCCTGTTTTTGAGATATTCGCGTTTGAAAATTTTAGTGTGATTTATAAAGAATATAAGTGCGTAACAGTGGAGTTTGAGTTTTTCAAACGCCAATATTTCAAAAACAGTACGCGATAGAAAAAAAGTACTAAATCGAGTACTATTGTGTTTGAGCAACTTAAGTATACGTTACAGATGAGACCCAAATATTTCAATATTCATACTCGAATATCTTAAAAACCTTACGTGATAGAAAAATTAATTCATTGATAATCAAACGTATATACTTCGAATTTAAAAAAGGAGTAATTATAAAGATCACAAAACTATAAAAATTCACGACGAATCGATTCACCACAAGAGTAAATCTAAATTTTCTAAAAAGCTTAAACAATCTTTAATAATGTGATGGAGCAACATCCGCTTTAGTTCGTAAATGTATTTATTTAATTTAGGACCAACTTTTTTCGATATAAAATATAGAATGGTAGTTAAACGTCAAATTGCTTGTATGAAATTTGAACAATTTATCAATAATCGATTTTCGTCTTTTCGATTTTTTAAGCTCTAAATAAAGAGAAATGAATTGCCATTACCATCACCATTTTTGCAAAACCTAAATCTATTCGAAGCTGGACGTAGAAAAAATTGCATACTTCGTGTATTACCCCCATTCTAAGTGTTTCAGTTGAAAAAGAAGTTCATATGTTGTGGTGATTTGATTTAATTTCTAAGAATATATGAAAGAGGTACTTCAAAATCATCAAGTAAAGAACTGGTGAAAGATGTTTTTATTGTTATTTTGTAGCATTTTTGGAAGTGATTTTAAAAGTACTTCCAACGGAATATGAAGTTCGGCACCTATCGCTACTTTGTATGTAGGGAAACCACTAATTCTTTTTGAACCACTTCCTTTATTTTTTGCTGGGAGGTATCAAATTTCTGATTGGTTTTTTAGGTTCGTGTGACATGTGTCACGTAATCTAGTGCCGGTCAATTTTTCTGCGGGAAATGTTTGATGCAAGTATTAAACTTTTCACTTATTATTTTAATGGAAAAATGTAGAAATTTGTGAAATAAAAAATTACCTTGCGTAAATATTAGAAGGACGGAAGATTCTGGTACTTTATATACACGTTGATCAGCTATACCATGTATATCGTTACCATTCGGTAAATGTTTATCAAAGAGTACTTCATAGAAATTATCTACAGCTTTAACACATTCCAAACGTACTGGATTGGGATCACTTACAGGATAAATACCCACAACTGTACCTTTGGAGCCAAGAGGTACCTAGTTCGTACATATTAACAGAAATTATACAAATTATTTACATTAAAATAAAAAAAATATTGGTCTTACCATATAAGTAGTTTTAACAATAACAACACGATCAAATAGTTTAATAAATCTTTTAGGTTTATATACATCTGGTAAACTAACATCAGGTTTAAGTAATAGGTGGGGTTTAACTTGCAATTTAACAGTCTTAACTGGCAAACACTATAAAAGAACAGATGCCCCATTAAATCAAATAATATTTTAATAAATTGGTATATTAAGAGTACCTTTAATTGCTCTATAGCATCTAAAATTTTTTCCACAGCTTCTTTTTCCATAGTCTTTGAACCACAAGCTATTCTTTCAGCTTTTGAATGATTTTGTTCTTTCAGCCAGGCCACAATTTCTTCAAGCTTTTTCTCACCAACTTCCGTAGGAAAGAGATCTTGTTCAAAAAATAGTTCTGGCCGATCTGCAGATTTGCTTAAATACTCTATAACGACAGGAAACCTTTCAACATATAATTGAACGAGTGCTATAGCCTTGGAAGACAGAAACCATTGATTGTCCATACGTCTAGCATAACCAGCAAGTTCTTCTTGCTGTTTAATATATTTAAATTGTAAACCAATATTTAGTTTTGGTAAATTATCGGGTAGATCGGATTTAGGACGCCTTGCGCCCTTAACAACTAACACAGAGCCCGTTAAACGTGCTAAACTCTTAACGTGTATTCCAATTTGTGCAGCGGCTTGATATGAATTTACATAATCTCTTTGTAATTGATTTTGTATATATCTGGCTTCCGTAAAATCAGGTTCAGGTAAAACAGTTATATTAACTATATTGAAAAGAAGAAGAAATTTTTTATAATACAAATCATTACTGAATCATGAGTGAATTCGCCTTTATTCACCTTTGAGTCTACCACATTCATAGACTAACATAGGATTCATTACAATTCCCTCACTGCCATAATAGGGATTACCAACAAAGAATATACTACTATTTTCCGGAAATAATTGTTCGATTTTTTTGTGATGATTAACCAACGTATTATGTACGGAAATTTGTGAAACTACACCTTGTGCAGGATATGCTGTAGTTGTTTGACTCCATACTTCGTTCATAGTTACCTTTCCCTGACTGCCGCATATATACGAAGAACCAATATATGTACGTACATGGACCATCACGGAAAAGTCCGGATATTCTATTCCCATACGTGTTGATAAACTGAATGAAAAAATGGTTTTAATTAAAATTTTAATACTAATAGCAACGATTTCGTTTAAAAACTCAACTGTTCTTGTGCCGCTTTAACATGTAAATCAAATATTTTTGGTTCCATGTCTTTGATGCCATCCACATCTATGTATTTTTCCTTACTTGATATTCCCACAACTTTTGCTTTAATTAAATGTGGCCAACCAATATAAACAATTTGATTAAGATGTTTTTCGCCTACTGTATAAAGATCGTCGAAATTTTTTCGACTTTCAGGTTTTAGAATCATATTTTCGTTGCGGCTAGGATAATCAAATACTTTGACTCGAGCATTTTTAATTTCAAACTATATGGAGGAGAAATTTGATATTAAGCAAATAATTACAAAAGAATGAAAGCACTTTGAAACAAAACAAATATTTAAAAAATATTACAAATTTTTGTGTAAAAAAAATATTCAGTCAAAAAACATTTTTGCCAGTTTTTTCTTAATTTGCCTTACTCAAACCTTGAGTAAAATGAATTTACCACAGCACAAATTAACAAGTTGAAAAGTTAAATTCGACTTGGCCGAATCCATGAATACCCTCCACAACATACATGGGACTATTCAAATAAATGGACTTATTAATTGCCGATTTCATTGGATTTATATTGAAACTAATGCCAATGAAATTTTTTGCATTGACATAGGTTCAATCAATGCTAATGTCCGTTAAGGAATTAGTATTAGTAATGCCAATTATGAAAAATTTCATTGGCATTAATAAATGCCTTAATGAAAGCAAAACATTAGCAATATTAAATGTCGTAATTTACAACAGCACAAATTAACAAGTTTAAAAGTTAAATTCGACTTGGCCGAATCCATGAATACCCTCCACAACATACATGGGACTATTCAAATAAATGGACTCATTAATTGACGATTTCATTGGATTTATATTGAAACTAATGTCAATGAAATTTTTTGCATTGACATAGGTTCAATCAATGCTAATGTCCGTTAAGGAATTAGTAGCATTAGTAATGCCAATTATGAAAAATTTCATTGGCATTAATAAATGCCTTAATGAAAGCAAAACATTAGCAATATTAAATGTCGTATTTCCGTCAGTGATTTTTTTTTTATGTTTTTGGTTAAAACTTGAAAAGGCTATATCTCGAAAACTAAGCTAGATAGCGCAAAATGGAGTGCATTTTTAGTTCTTCGTATCCCCAAAGTTTCGCCGGTCCTTTTTACATCATTGGATAATAGGTCCAAATTTTGAATCTTAAAAATTGTCACTCCCGAAAATTAGTAAGTTTTCCAGGTACTGAAATTTAGGGGCCCAATAGGTTCTTAAGAATTTTAGAAACTGAATAAGAGCTACAAAAATGCTTTTTGACTTCTTGTTGTGTCGGCAATATTTACCGAGATATGAGCATTTTTAAATTTTCGGGATAGCCAATTTTTTTGGATTCAAAGTTAAGACCCATTGGGGTCCACACATGTGGCGTCCATTTTGCTCTATCTGGCTTAGTTTTCGAGATATCACCATTTTATGTTTTAAAAAAGAATATATTTAAATAAATAGTTTTTTTAGGCATTTGTGCGGTTTCATTGGCATTGGTACAAATAATGCCAATGCCAAAAAGTTGCATTGGCAATAAATGCTAATTTTTTTTTGGCATTGGATTTAGTTCCAACTAATTTGTTTGCTCATATCTTTTGAACCACTAGGCCGATTTTGCTGAAATTGAACACCAACTATACCAGGAAAAATCGACAAACATATATGCTAAGCTTTACCATCCTCAGAATTGCCTTTTGTAAGTTAGCGTGCTTTTTAACTCGAAAATTCGCTGAAACCCTTTGCCGAAATTCACACTTTTGCTTATTTGGCTGAAATGCAATAACAATCCAGGTAAATTACAAACATATAAGCCAAACTTCAGCCTCAGTAAAGTCTTTCAAAAGTTCGAGTGTTTTCTACAGACACAGACGGACGGACATCCATAGATTGACTTAAAATCGATCAAGGATCATATACCCCATAAAGTATATATTATGGGGCCCTAGACCAATATTTCAAGGTGTTACAAATAGAACACCTTGAAATAGACCAATATATCAAGGTGTTCACTAGAGTGAAGGGTATAAAAATTGAAACCTTATGTTGGAATTTTAAATGCGACAGCAAAAACATTCGTGTTTTGATGCAAAGATATTAACAAAAAAGAAGAATTGTGTTAGTATTTGTTTTGAAAATTATTTACATTTATTTACGAAAAAATGGTGGCAAATATTTGTCGTTTAGTTAAATATCCTACTAAAAAGCCCGAGATCCTGACAATTCCTTATTAGTTTTCATGACTTAAGTGTAAACTTTTAATTTTTCTAAATTGATAAATTATAATTTTTTTTATTAAAGTACCTACACACACCCGATTTTATATGGGATCCCAAACACAGATCTAATGCTTTTCTTTTTAAACACTTTGTTTACACAAAATAAATTTATTCTTTACACTTGCTCTTTTACTCACCTTATAAGCTAAATGTTTCATAGTTGGAAAACCTGGAAAAAATACATTGCGAGCCGCATTAGGCAACTCAATACATACAGTCTTCTCCGGTGATACTAAAATATCATTTGACCAAAATTGTTTTTCTGTACAAAAAACATGATACAATGCTTTAAGAGAATATACACCTGGTACTTGACCTTGAGATTCAGTGTTGTAATCGTATTGTAACATGGGTCCATGTTGATTACGTCTTCTTTCACCAGCAGTCAAATTTTGGTCACATGCAGCCATAGCTTGCAATAACAATTTCTAAAAGTACAAGCAATATAATCAAATGTGAGTAGGGAGCTTAAAAAAAACCTAATAAACAAATTATACTTCATCTATAAATGGTATAAGAACAACAGCCTCCCATTCGTGTTGTTTGCCATTGAGATCAGTTTGAAAATCTTCTGGATAAAAATGGATCAATTCACTGGTAGCACTGGTCATCAATTCACGATAAGCCGACGGTAATAAACATTTACTTGCAGCTGGTAACACAGCTAGTAACTAAAATGTTAAATGAATTCATTTAGATCTACATACATCTGCTTAGTCCTACTACAATTGAAAAGTTTTGTTTACTCATTGTATTCAAAATTTCCAGCTGTACTAAAAATATTAGATTGTAGTAAGGTAATCGATCTATAATTTAAAATTTTAGTTCCAAACTATTAAATATATCAACAGAAATATTACAATCATACCGTTATGTGATAGAAATCGATCAATTTCATTATAAATCGAAATTCAAAAAGTGAGTAAAATTCCAAAATAATTTGGAATCGTTTTCAAAATTTTTAATTGAATCAAATTAGTGAATATATTAATTGTTCTCTTTTTAATTATGAATTTATCAAAATAATCGAGATTGAAATTTAAAAAACCATCGATTTGAAAACAATCGTTTTCCATTACATGGGGGATAGATTAAAATCACCTTTTTTGTAGAACATTTGTTTCGAATAAAATACACAAAAATTATCCTAAGTTTTGGTTATATTTTTTAAACTCAAATTATTATGCAAATTTTAACATAAATCTCTGTTAAATGTTAGCCCATGGACTACGAAATTTCATAATATACTCTATAGAATAAAACCTTAATTTCAGTAATTTTTATAAATGTGTGTGCAATTTATCTAAAAACAAAGTTCAGTACCATAAAACAGCACTATATATCTTCTAAATTTTACATGGTATTTAATCTTTTCTTATTTTTTATATCTTCTTTATTTTTTATTTGGAAAAAACATTGAAAAATTAAAAATGTAATTGTAATGCACACAACATACCTGTTGAAATGGTAAAAATGGTTTACCCAAATTAAATTTAATCTCATAATCTTGAAAATCCTTTAAATCACTAATAAATGGAGCATAATGATGAGGATAATACCAGTCCCAGGATTGGACACCACGATAATAATAATCCAAAATCCATTGCAAAGCAGTTATATAACAAACAGCTTGCTCTCTTGTATGTTCGCTATAAAATATAATATAAAATATGAGGGGTTTACAAAAGTTACATAACAAAGACGTTAGTTAGTGACACGAAGCTCACCTTTTTGAATTGTCCTTATTTAATTTATTCATATAATAATTTCGTTTATAATTTGCAAATTCATCATTTATATGCTGTTCATTATCTGATAAATCTTCATCGTCATCCTCTAAAAACTGAAAAAAAAACAAAACAGTTTTAATTACATCGATTGGAAATTTTTTAAAATTAATTTCTTTTAATAATACCTGTCTACTACTTTCAATTAAAGCTGCCAAATCGTTATCAGTACTTTCGTTGTTAATTTCACTAACGTCAAAATCAAAGGCTTCATCAATGCCATTCTAATGCAAAGACAATAGATAAAGTCAATGTAAATTACAATTTAAAAGCATAATTCCTAAAAACCTTAGTTTGTTTAGCTTCAAAATATTTGAGATCAGCATGATTTTCTTGAAAAATTTCAAATTCCACTTCAGCTAAAGCGGCAAAATATTTTTCCAAACGAGGCAAATTTAATTTACCATTTTCATTGATATTACCTTTAAAAAAGAATAATTTTTAATGATTAAGAGATTTTTCAGTCATTACGAGTCTGCACTTTACTTACCTCCCAACGTGCTGTATACTTTTTTATAAGTTTTATATAATAAAGGCAAAGCATTTGACGATATATGCAAACACGGTAAGTGTGGAATAAAATCATTGCCAACTAAAAAGCCCATTAATACCCAATCATCAATTAATTGGGCAATATCAAAATTCGGATCTTGCAGCTTTAGTTCATTGAATTCCATTTCTAAATATTCACGTAATAGACCTAAATGTAATAAAAAGAAACGTGTTTCCTCGACCGAGGCTTTTTTTGTTTTCTTGCCAAACTTAACTTCTTCACGGAGTACCACAAAATGCAATTCATGGGTACATAGGCCCAGTATAATTAAATCAGCATCGAGGCCGTAGAGACAGTGACGAGTATTAGGATTAAAATCGCTTTGTGATTTTAAATAGCGTATGTAATCCATAATTTTGTGTTCACCTTCTCCGGGAGACTAAAAATAAAATAATAAAAGTATCTTCAAAACGAAATCGAGTATTAAAACAAATAAAAAAGCACTATCATCACCATTTGCAGATGTAATTCGAAAAACATCAATTGTAATTCGAAGATTCTATTTGTTATTCGAAGATTCTACTTTTTATTTGTATATTTTTAATTTGTAATTCCAAAATTCTTATTGACATTCGAAGATTCCAGTTGTAATTTAAAAAATCATAATAGTAATTTGTAAAAGATCAATTGTAATTTGGAAAAAATAAATTGTGATTCAATAAAGATCAATTGTAATCAGGGTTGGCAACCGATACCCACCTAGAATAACGGTATTTGGCTATTGTACCGCAACCAATAAAGATATGGAAATTTTCAAAAGCGATTATGAAAGCTGATGAAATTTCTAGTATTTTAAATCTGTCACTTCGTGTTTCTACTGGTTCGTTTTGGAAATATAGGTCAATACCTTTATAATACCGTTTGAAACGGTATTATAACGGTATTGGCCTATATAACTAAAACGAACTGGTAGAAACACGAAGTGACACATTTAAAATACTAGAAATTTCATCAGCTTTCATAATCGCTTTTGAAAATGTCCATATCTTTATTGGTTGCGGTACAATAGCCAAATACCCAATCAGTTGGGCCAGGCAATTGAAAAAGCTCAACTTTTGTCAACCTGTGCAATTCGAAGATTCCAATTGATATTTTTCGAATTACAATTGATCATTTTCGAATTACACCTGTTATTTTTTTTATCTTTTTGGAATTACAATTTATTTTTTACGAATTAGAATTAGATTAAGTTCTTCGAATTACAATTGAACATTTTATGATAATAAGAACGAATAGACCATTTGTAGAATTTTACAGGGGACAATAAACACACAGAAAACGGTTAAAAACTAATATTTTGTAACCTTTTTTGCATTGGCTTTAAGATTTAACTCACTTCTACCCATATACAAAATTTTAGTAAGGTATTCGAAAGAGAACTTGCCAATAATTGGACTTTTTTGCTTAAATGAAAAAAGACAAATACCCAAAAAAATATGTATTGAAACTCGAATAAAAATGTATTATTTTGCAGAGGTTTTGAACACAGACTTGCAAAACATGAAGAACTATTGTTGGTATTTGTTTGTAAAACTTTAAGTACTTCAGGGATACACTTTTTAAGGATTGCAAGGATTCCGATTTTCCCATTTCGGAACTTAACCAGCCTATGACCATAAGAAGTATTCGTACCAGCAGAGTAGCACGTTTATTTTAGACCGTATCGTGTCTTTTAAAGACGGAAAGACGAACATCGCTTACAATCGATCACTGATAAATATAAAATCTCTTAATTGCGAATGTGATCATTGGTTGGGATTGGCAAAAAATTTTGTTTTTTATTTTAAGTATTTTTAATCCACAACAAAATTAAAATAAATAATATTAATGCAACCGGAACAAAACCGAAATAATACCGGTAAAAATCCGAATAAAGGTAACGGTTTTTTATCGGTAACGGTATTTACAATTTTTTATTTCGGTATAGGTAACGGTAACGGTAGTCAATATTAAAGGGTTTTTGATCGGTAACGGTATTGAAAGGGTAACGGTAGCCAACACTGCATTTACACATTCCCAACTATGTCAAAATCCAACTTTTTGCATACTAGAAGAAAGGTCTTAAAATAAGCTTTAATTTGAGCTTTAATTCAACCATATACGTTAAGTAGTTTTTGAGAAATTTAAAAAAAAAAAAACAGTTTGACCTTTAGGGCCACGCCTAACCTCTTGTGGGCGTTTGCCCCTGACAGAAGTGGTACCACAAGACTCAGAATGAAGTCCTTATTTGATGCTCAAAGTTTTATCAGATTTGGATGGGTGCAGGTAAACTTGACTTAAACCGACTTTTTTTCCTAAAATTATTTTAAATGAAATTCTTTACTCCAAAAAGTAAAAAAAAATGAGGGCATATCAAAATTTTGATAGGAATAGGTGATTTTGGATAGACCAACACTTTTTTCCTGCAGAAATGTTTTAAATATGTACTGTGGGCTAATTATGTAGTTTGATAATCGTATCATTAGCTTATTGATTTCAATTTTGGTCAATTAGTAAAGTTGGGATTTTACAGCAAAAGCTATTTTAAAAACTTACATTATGTCCACTTAGTATAACACGACATTTTTGCCAAAGTGGATCGGCGCTAATTTTGCTCTTAATAAAATAACGCAACGCTTCATGTAAGCGATCCATAAACTCAGTGCCCGGTGTAATGCAATTACTATCAAAACGTTCATGCTCTCTAACTTCGCCCCGGCTATTGGCCAATTTCTCCAGAGTTTCAGCTTCTTTGGCTGAACGAAAACGACGGCTACGCTGTTGATTCATTTTAGCACGTGGTGCAACACCATCAATGGCCATGAAAAATAATTTCTGTGGCTTAATCAAAAAAAATAATTTATCAATATAATTGAAAATGTCCTTGAACATATCCTCCTCGGTAATATTGAAATGGATATTGCTGTCATCTGGATGGGAACAGTTGTGTATGATTCCATTCATATCTAAATATAAATTATCAAAATCAGGAATCTGAAAAATAAAGATTGATTTAAAACAACTCTTGCAAGCCACTTGTGGACGGACGGAATTTCCACAAGAATATTACTTACACATTGCTCACGTGCCAATTCACTGAGGCAAGGATATCGCTCACTTATATAGCGGAAAAATTTTGGAACTCCCATGATAATAAGTTTTCAATAAATATCCCTTAAAAAATGCTGTAAATTATTTTAATTTTCACTTTTTGATGACGGCTTGACGATTTTGCTGTAAGTAGTCGAATATAAAAAAAAAAGTATGTATTTCTGCTGCCACAATTTATTTGTTGTATATTTTCACTTTCTGCTATTTTCTTGTATCTTTTTATTTGCCAAAAAGTCAAACAAATAAAATTTCTGTTCCTTTTCGATTTACATACACATTTTATATTTAACTTACTTTCGTTTATTTCTTTGTATGTAATTTCTTCGAGTTGTATATTAATTTCATAAGCAAATAACTTTTGTGAAATAATTTAAACTTTTTTCAAGAAAAACTTCGCTACGGAAAAACGAAATGCTCAGAAAAAAAGAAACGTCAAAATTTTTAGTACAATTTGCGCAGTGTTGCATGTATAGAGGCAAAGGAAAAATCGCTGAAATGATCGAACACTGTTGCCAACTATTTTTAACCAAAAACCTCTAAATTTCACTAAAAAAGCGCTAGAAACCGCCAAAAATAAATTTAGCGGGGAAAATTTAAAATTCTCCCGCTAAATTACGAAAAAAAGCGCTAAAAACCGAAAAACGTGGCATTTTTGATTGACAAAAAAGAAAAATTAAGAAAAAAAACCAAGGGTGGTCAAGGGTAGTTATCGTGTAAATCAAGCTTTAAGGGCAGTTTACACGTTAACTACCCTTGACCACCCTTATCTCCTACACCCAAAAAATTTCCCAGTTATTGCTGACTAATTTATTAACTAATTCTCAGTTAAAATACACCTAACTGAGCCCCAGTTGATTTGGCTCAGTTAATGATAACTAATTTTTTATTCTATTTTGAATTTAACTATGATTCCAGTTACTGGCAACAAGTTGTTAATTAAAGCTCGACAAATTTGGAAATTGGTAGATAATAACTGGCTGAAAATTGACAATTGGGTTTTAAAGTTTTTAGTGGAATAAAAGATCTATTTTATTTTAAACAGCCTTTATTAAATACATACATACATATGATGAAAAATATACAATCTTTAAACTTTAATTTATTTTTCTAATTACCAATTACCTTTAATTTATTTTTCTAATTAATAAAAAAACTATTAGTTAGTCACTGAGGAGACTAGTCGTAGTATTAGTCAAACATGTAATTTAAAATTTTGTTTAAATAAAGAAAAAAAAAAAAAATTACCAAACGATTTCGAAATACATGCCTCACCAACCCGACACTAAATTGCAAGTTCGCCGATTTCGTCATCACATATAGCTTCCGATTTTTCACATCCTTCATCAAGATCTAAAAAATAATAATTTCTTTATTAACTTTTGCAAAAATTAAAATACAAAATAATAAATAGAAACTTACCAAAGATTTGTTGTTATTTGTATCTGTTTTATTTAATTTGTTGATGAAGTTTTTTTTTAAATTTCCTGTCAATAAAATTAATTTTGATTTACAGGTAACTGAAAGACTGTTAAAATTAACTGGGTTTAATAGTTATTGGTGATTATTCCAGTTATTTTAAATTTATTTAAAATCAACTGGGGTTTTTTGTAACTATCCAACTGGGAAATTTTTTCGGTGTATTTCCCAGTATTAGTGATACGATTTGCCGGGTTTAAATAATTTTGTATGAAAAATTATTTAAATTTGACAATTGTTATCCTCCAATACTGGGAAATAGTAGATAAGGGTGGTCAAGGGTAGTTAACGTGTGAATCAAGCTTTATACCCCAGTTGGCAAAATAAAATCACACCTGACACACTGCTGACTCTCCCTTTATAAAATCGCTGACATCTTCATACAATTTTTCAAAATGTCATCAATGACATGTCAGCAGTTGGTCAGCAGTGTCCACCAGTATCGGTGGCCACTAACAGTTCGTTTAAACAACCGCTGACCAACTGCTGACATGTCATTGATGACATTTTGAAAAATTGTATGAAGATGTCAGCGATTTCATAAAGGGAGAGTCAGCAGTATGTCAGGTGTGATTTTTTTGCCGACTGGGACCCTATTCTACCTATACTGTAATAGAATAAAGAAAGTGCTAAAAATATTGCTGCTAAAAACGGTTTAAAACTGTACGTGTGAATAGGGTATTATGTTATCTATCTCTTTCTAATACCAAATTCGCATTCATTTTGTTAAACATGTTTAAGTACTTAAACATGTTTATGTACCTTAACAAGTTTAAATTTAAACATGTTTAAGTGGTTAAACATGTTTAAAAAAAATGAATGCGAATTTGGTATAACCTAATTCGTAGAATAATTATACCCTACACCACACTGTGGTACAGGGTATAATGAGTTTGTGCTGATGTTTGTACACTCATAGAAATATCTTAGTAGAAAAATTAGTAAACCCATTGTAGATCAAGTTTTACAGAATATTGCCGTATTCAACAAAAATTAATGTTGATATCGTTGAATAATCAGTAAATTTGAATCAACTATTTACAACGCTTATACAGAATTCAATAGATAAAACCAAAAAAGAAAAAACAACCCTGTTCGTTCATTTTTGTATTATCAAGTTGGTAGCAATGCATTGCAATGTGAAATTTGTTTGTCTCTTATAAAATTATTTTATGTGTTTGTTTCTTATAAAAATATTTAATATTATAAAAATAAATAAAAATGGGATCTGATGATCAGATTCTGATCTGTAAATATTTGGTAAGTAATAAAATACATTGGTTTCTTTATGTATTCATACTATATGATATTTTTTTTTTGTTTTTTTTTAGGTTTTTGATTTGGTGTCATTAGAATGAGAGAATGGCTTACGAATGCATAACTTAAATAAACGAAGTGTGTGTGAAAATCTTGTTTAAATATTGCAGCCTTAAAAGCCGGTGATAATTTAAAAAAAAATATTGTGATTTATACTTAATAAAATAATATTTACAAATAACAACCACCTTTTTTTATTAATAAAATTTCTTATATCAACAAAAAAATGAGTTGAGTTTACAAAAAATACGAGTTGATTTACAAAAAAACGAGTTGATCAACTTTTACAAAAACTGACAACAATTTTTATTAAAATCAACGTAAATATTTGTAGGGTCAAAATCAACAATGATTTCTGTTGAATTTACAGCGATTTTCTTTGGGAATACAATGATTTTTGGTTGAGTGTAACTACCCGAAATATTGGTCCTAGACCCACTTTTAAGTATACCGATCGACTTAGAATCACTTTTTGAGTCGATTTAGCGATGTCCGTCCGTCCGTCCGTCTGTCCGTCCGTCTGTCTGTCCATGTAAACGGTGTAAACACGATACAGGTCGCAATTCTCGATCAATTGACTTCACTCAGAAAATTATGTAAGTTACTACATGTTAGTTGTTTGTATATTTTACAGTAGTTAGTTGTTTTCAACTACAAAGTCAGTTATTTTTGTATGAAAAATATCAAACAACTATTTCTGTTAGTTATTTAAAGTCGTTTTTTTGAATAACTAACAAAAAAGTACTGTAATGTAGTAACAGTTATTAAAAATAGTTAATTTTATTTTATTATCTCTGAAAAATTTTCAAAGTTTTTTGAAAAAACTTTTTTCCAAAAAAAAAAAAAAAAAAATATTTTTTTTTATTTTTCACATCTTTAAAAAAAAAAAAAACTTGGAAAAAATTTGGTCTTCAATTTTTTTTCTGAAAAATTTTTTGTTTATTTTATTTTTACTACATATTAGTTGTTTTGACTACAAATGTTAGTAATTTTTACTACATAAGTCAGTTGTTTTTTGTCAGTTAAAATAACTAACATTGTTAGTTGATTTAACTGAAAAAGTAGTTGACCCCAAAATAACTAACAAAGTAGTTATTTTAACTGACATTTTCAGTTGATTTTACTAACATAATTTTTTGAGTGTTGAAATTTAAAACTTAAGCCTCTTTTGGCCCAAGGACGAAGCCTATTGAAATTGGAAAAAATCGGTCCATATTTAGACCTAGCCCCCATACAAAGGTCCTCTTTAGTTTTGGCTCAAATGACTCTAATAGTCGCATTTTAATAGGTATCTTTTCAAAATTTGGCAGGAATTAATGTTTTATACACACAAATCACCATTCCGAATTTTAAAGAAATCGAACCAGTTCTTCTAGTAGCCCCCATACAAACCACCTTCCCGATTTTCACATAAATCTCTCAATTTTCATGAAAATAGAAAATATTTAATTAAAATTCTGTTTGTGTATGTTAAACGCGTACTTTAATAACCTTATCAAATCTAATTATCATCGGACCATTTTGGACTTAGGTCCCATTTGGAAATTTCGCCCGATATTCAGTTGAAGCGATTTATTGTCAACAAAAAGAAGCCTATTCCACTCAAATTTGATTAGTGATTGCTTTTTACACTTATTAAAGATTTGACAAAATATAGATCTAATCAGTCCATGTTTGAACTTGGGACCCATGGTCCGGGAAACTCTGGTGTAGGGTATTATATGGTCGGTCTTGACCGACTATAATTTTCTTACTTGTTTAAAAAATTAACCTTATGGTTAAGGAATACTTTTTTGACACCTATCACTTATGTTGAGTCTGTATTATACCCTATTCACACTTACAGTTTTAAACCGTTTTTAGCAATTATTTTTAGCATTTTCTGTCAATATACTGTAATAGAATAATGAAAGTGCTAAAAATATTGCTGCTAAAAACGATTTAAAACTGTACGTGTGAATAGGGTATTAAGGCCACAGTACATGAGTAGTAGTATCACAGAGTTGCATCTGATGGGTGTAAGTATTAGTGACAGCACACGGTGTAACTTTTGACGTTTCATACAAAACGTAAACAAACATCATAAATACATGCACAAAAGCTCACACGTACAGGCACACATATACTAGGCAGCGATGATCATTCTGTACTAAAAACCATACCACCATATTGGAAAGTACGCAATTAGCACCAGTGTTTGCATACTAGTCTGTACTGTGATTAAGGCCTAGGCCAGAGTCATAGAGTAGTCAAACAAATGACGTTTGAAAAAGTAGTAAACAAAAACCATATGGTATTGTTTACGAAATTTTATCACAAATCGAAATGTGAGCGAGATGGAAGATACTAGTTTTACAGTGAGAATGCAGATTGTTTTTTGTCTCTCTTTGCTTTGCGTTTGAACTTTTGTTTGGCATTGCCAGAATTTTCCAATTATCTTTGGTGATGCCAGATCTACAAAACGGTCGATGGATTACTATGTCACTATGGCCTAGGCCACAGACTAAATACAGACTCGACAGTAGAGTCACAGACTAAATACAGACTCGACAGTAGAGTTTTATAAGAAAAAATGGGGAAAAACTAAGCGATTTTAGGAGAAATAACAGCGGTTTTTAGTCCGTTTTACGCTAACATGGCAACACTTTCTACGACTTAGGAGTGAGTGAAACAACAAAAACCGATCTGGCATCCATTTTTCTTATGGCGCGTTATACTAGCTTTCTCTTTCTAACCTAATTCGTAGAATAATTTGAAAATATTAACCATATGGTTCAAGAATACTTTTTTGACACCTGTCACTTATGTCGAGTCTGTATTAGTCTGTGGTAGAGTTTTACAAGAAAAAATGGGGAAAAAATAAGCGATTTTAGGAGAAAACACAGCGGTTTTTAGTCCGTTTTACGCTAACATGGCAACACTTTCTACGAATTAGGAGTGAGTGAGACAACAAAAACCGATCTGGCATCCATTTTTCTAAGGGCGCGTTATATCAGTTTTCTCTTTCTAACCTAATTCGTAGAATAATTTGAAAATATTAACCATATGGTTGAAGAATACTTTTTTGACACCTGTCACTTATGTCGAGTCTGTATTAGTCTGTGCCTAGGCACTTGAGCGCTACACTCAGAAAATTATGTAAGTTACTACATGTAAGTTGTTTGTATATTTTACAGTAGTTAGTTGTTTTCAACTACAAAGTCAGTTGTTTTTGCATGAAAAATATCAAACAACTATTTCTGTTAGTTATTTTAAGTCGTTTTTTTTTTGACTAACTAACAAAAAAGTGCTGTAATGTAGTAACAGTTATTTAAAGTAGTAAATTTATTTTTTTTATCTCTCAAAAATTTTCAAAGTTTTTTTTCCACAAAATAAAAATAAATTTTCGTTTTTTTTTTATATTTCACAACTTAAAAAAAAAAAAAAAAAAAACTTGGAAAAAATTTTGTCCTCAATTTTTTTTCTGAAAAATTAAAACAAAAAAAAATCCAAAAAATAAAAATAAATTTTATTTTTTTTTATTTTTCACAACTTTTTCAAAAAAAAAAAAAAACTTGGAAAAAATTTGGTCTTCAATTTTTTTTTTTTTGAAAATAAAAAAAAAAAAAAAATATTAAATTGATTATTTTATTTTTACTACATATTAGTCGTTTTGACTACAAATGTAAGTAGTTTTTACTACATAAGTCAGTTGTTTTTTTTTGTCAGTTAAAATAACTTACATTGTTAATTGATTTAACTGAAAAAGTAGTTGACCCCAAAACAACTAACAAAGTAGTTATTTTAACTGACATTTTCAGTTGATTTTACTAACATAATTTTTTGAGTGTACTGTAGCGTGACGGGCTGTTGTATTTTTCAAGCACTTACTGATTCCGTTTAACGTGTGATATTAATTTATAGTGCGTTTACATTGGATTTCTAATCTAGTAAATTGCGATTTTAATCTACTTTGCAATCTGTACCGTTTACATTGGCATTTTTTACATTTGAGAAGATTAAGATTGGCATTTATAACAACAAGTTGGTAATTAATGTGTGTGACTGCGTCAAAAGACAGCGACGGTAATTAGTCGTCGTATGATTAACAAGGACAGTGACGGCGTTTACAAATAACAATGACGGCGGCATAAACATACTTGGCGGCGTCATCAAAACGGCAGGCTTTGCATCGGTGTTTTTCAGTGTTGGAAAATGCAAATAATAGAAATACAGAGTTGTATCTAACTTTACCAGATTGCGTTTGCCGATTAGTGTCTAAACTACTAGATTGAAAAAAATAAATTTGTATGAGCAATCTAATAGATTGAAACTGGATTGGAGCCACAATCTACTTTAAGCTAGCTTAGAGGATCAGTGTAAATGCACTATTACAAATTTTATTTTAAAAAGTGGTTATTTGTGATTTTTTTTAATTTATATTTACAGAAAAACATTTTTTTTTGTTTATTTATATTTATTTGTCAATTCTGCCACACAAATGAAAAAATTTCAACACAAAATAAAAAATAAAATCAGCTGACACGTAAAACGTACGGAAAATCAAAATTTTTTTAGGTTCGGCCGCTACAGCACCGTCAAGTATTCGTTTAAGTACCTATTTCTATTTATTTTAATACATATTTTTAAATACATAACGTATCAGCTGACACGTCTCCGAACCGTATTCGCTCAAGTAATTATGCCTTTAGTCAGTGGTGGTACCAAGGAGGGTACAAATAGAGGAGGGAGGGATTGGAGAAGACTCAAGGAGGGTACAAATACAGGAGATGGGGATTGGAGAACACTCAACCTAGCACTAATCCAAGCACAATACCACGGCGTCAAAAAAACAAAATATTGCAAAACAAATGGAAAAAAGAGTTGTCATGTTATTTGTATTTATTTAAAATTGTGGCATGGTTGCATTTTTTTGTTAAGGCAATGTTTTTTGGAGTTTAAATTACGAAGAAAACATGTATACAACTAGTTAAAAAACAAAAAAGTACGACACCAGCAAAGAACAATTAAAATATATAAAAAACATTTATTTATTTATTTATTTATTTATTTTCCATTTCCTGTACAACAAGAGTGATCTTATATTTATAGTACAGGAATCCAATATACTTAAGGGAAATTTTATATAATTATAACATTTATTAAATACACAAACATATAATAAAAAATTTAATAAAAAATTAAATACACGCAAAAAAATAACTGGTGTAAGAATAACTACTGTAGCTTAGGTAAATTTTTTTTTATATGGTTTCAAAAATAATATACAAGTTATATATAAATTTCCAAAGTTTGAGTTAAAATTGCCATTGCCATTTATTTTGTATTATGCCAAAGTTCACTTTGTTGCACCATTTTTAATCTTATTCCTTTATAATATTTAAATATTTGACATTGTGGTTTTTTTAAAGTGTAAACTTGATATCTTTACCTAAGTTATTTGGAAAGTATCATACTTTTAGTGGGATAACCTGTAAAGTGTTACCTCGACCAATTTAAAAATGCTTGCTTTTGAGAATAAAATAAGTACTTAAGTACTTTCTTTTCCATCTCCCATCAAATTATTTTTTTTTTAATTTTTACAATAAGAAATAATTATACTTAAAATTGCAAATTGCAATGGAAGAAAAGCTTTTAAGGGGTGCTAACATTGAAGTAAGTATTTAATAGTTTTATTACGAGTTTTTTTTTATTTAATGTGTGTTTATATATAATTTATTAAAAAGGCATTCCCCGAAGATTCAATGCCAAATTTTTCAAGGTTGTGATCAACATTTGGACTTATACTGGGAGCTAACAAAAAAAAAGCAATGAAACTGCACTCTGCTTAAAAAATGAATTAGAGCGAAGACCAAACAGCCGTCGTTCAAGAACCGCCAAGGGAGTCTAAAGTATTAATTGCTACGAGTTCTTTATCCAGCAAGCGGTAAGAAAGGTCAAGTGATGTTTCCTACATCTTCAGTTCAAAAGCGAACAACCCGCAAAGGAAACTGGTTTACAATGTATGCGGTAATGGTGGTTGACCATATTACAATCATCCAAATTTTGACACTAATACAAGTGAGAACGAGTTTATCATTATGCCTGTATTTTGAGTCCTGTGGAAGGCACGATACAGTTCAAAACAAAATAGCCGGATCCCTGAAAGTGTCTCAGAATCAAAAACTTTTTCCATGTCGAAGAATCTAAGAATTTTTCTATACGAATTTTTTTTGGAATCGGAGAATTTTTTATATTATATACAAAAAAATGTTTCACAATCTAAAACTTTTTCTATACGGAAAAATGTCACATAATCTGTTGGGAAAAAATTTTTAGCATCCGATAAATCCTTATTTAAAAATGCTTCAGAATCTGAAAACTTTTCTACAGTGAAAAATTAATTTTCTATAAAAATTTTATAATCGATAACAAATTTTATATAGAAAATTTATCGATAAAAAATTTTCTGTAAAAAATTTAAAATTTTTCTATAGAAAATTAATAATCGATAAAAAATTTAAAAAATTTTCTAGAAAATTTTTTATCGATTTTTAGTTTTCTATAGAAAAATTTAAATTTTTTATCAATTATAAATTTTCTATAAAAAAATGAATTTTCTATAAAAAATTTATAATCGATAACAAATTTTCTATAGAAAATTTATAATCCATAAAAAAATTTTCTGTAGAAAATTTAAAATTTTTCTATAGAAAATAAATAATGATAAAAAATTTTCTTGAAAATTTTTTATCGATTTTTAATTTTCTACAGAATTTTTTTTTTTTTTTTTAATTTTTATTTTCTATAGAAAAATTTTTAAATTTTTATTGATTATAAATTTTCTATAAAAATTTTTTGTCGATTTTAAATTTTCTATCGAAAATTTGTTATCGATTGAACATATTATATTGAAAATTATATTAATTAATTAATTATAATCTATTGGGAAAAAATTTTCAGCATCCGATAAATCCTTATTAAAAAATGTTTCAGAATCTGAAAATTTTTCTACGTTGAAAAATGAATTTTCTATAAAAAATTTATAATCAATAACAAATTTTCTATAGAAAATTTATAATCCATAAAAAAATTTTCTGTAGAAAATTTAAAATTTTTCTATAGAAAATAAATAATGATAAAAAATTTTAAAAATTTTCTATAAATTTTCTTGAAAATTTTTTATCGATTTTTAATTTTCTACAGAAATTTTTTTTTGAATTTTAATTTTCTATAGAAAAATTTTAAAATTTTTATTGATTATAAATTTTCTATAAAATTTGTTTGTCGATTTTAAATTTTCTATCGATTGAACAATATTTTTATTGTTATCGATTGAACATATTATATTGAAAATTTTTAATCGATTTTAAATTCTATTTATAAATTTTGATCGACCATAAGTTTTCTATAGAAAATTTATAATCGATAAAAAATCTTCTATAGAAAATTTATAATCGATAAAAAGTTTTCTATAGAAAATTTATAATCAATAAAAAATTTTCTATACAAAATTTTCTAGAAAAATTTATAATCAACCAAAAATTTTTATAGACAATTTATAATCGCTTTAAAATTTTTTAATATAATATTGACAATCGAAAACAAATTTTCTATAGAAAATTTATAATCAATACAAAATTTGCTATAAACAATTTTCAATAAAAAAATTTATATTAATAGGAAATTTATAATCGATCAAAAGTTTTTTATAGACAATGTATAATCGATTAAAAATTTTTTAATATAATATTTACAATCGATAACAAATTTTCTACATAAAATTTATAATCGATTAACAATTTTCTATATAATATTTACAATCGATAACAAACTTTCCATAGAAAATTTAAAATCGATAAAAAATTTGTATAGAAAATTTATAATCAATAAAAATTTTCTTTAAAAAATGTCTATATAAAATATACAGCCGATAACAAATTGTCTATAAAAAAATTATCGATTATAAATTTTCTATAGAAAATTTGTTATCGATTGTAAATATTATATTAAAAAATTTTAAATCAATTATAAATTGTCTATAAAAAATTTTTGATCGATTATAAATTTTTCATAAATTTTTTTTTTAATATAATTTTTTATATAATATTATACAGAAAATTTTTAATCGATTAGAAAATTTCTTTAGAAAATTTTTATCGATAATAAATTTTCTATACAAAATTTTTAATCGATTATAAATTTTCTATACAAAATATAAACAATTTTTTATCGATTATAAATTTTCTATAACAAATATTTTATCGATTATAAATTTTCTATAAAAATTTTTTTGTCGATTACAAATAAATTTTCCATAAAACATTTTTATCGATTATAAATTTTATTTTAATTTTTCTAAAGAAAATTTTTAATCCGTTGTAAATTTTCTACAAAATTTTTTTTATCAATTATAAATTTTCTATAGAACATTTTTTATCGATTATAAATTTTCTATAGAAAACTTCTTATCGATTTAAAATCTTCTATAGAAAATATTTTATCGATTATAAATAAAAAAAATTTTATCTATTATAATTTATAATTATAAATTTTTTATCGATTTTTTGTAAAAAAATTTTCAAATCCATAAAAATTTTTTATCGATTATAAATTTTATTATAAATTTTTTATAAAAATTTTTTATCGATTTTAAATTTTTTACAAAATTTTTTTTATCGATTTTAAATTTTCTACTAAAATTTTTTATCGATTATAAATTTTATTATAAATAGTTTATAGAAAATTTGCTTGGATTTTAAATTTTCTACAAACAACTTTTTTATCGATTATAAATTTTCTATAGAAAACTTTTTATCGATTATTAATCTTCTATAGAAAATTTTTTATCAATTATAAGTTTTATATAGAAAATATTTAATCGATTACATTTACCAATTTTAATTTTTTTTATATAATTTTATTTTAAAATTTTTAATCGATAAAAAAATTTTCTATTTAAAATCGATAAAAAAGTTTCTAATCGATAAAAAATTTTCTATAGAAAATTTATAATCGATAAAAAATTTCCTATAGAAAATTTATAATCCATAAAAAATTGTTTATGGAAAATTTTTATCGATTTTAAATTTTTGACAAAAAATCGATAAAAAATTTTCTATAGAAAATTTATAATCGATAAAAAATTTTCTATAGAAATTTTTTTATCGATTTTAAATTTTTTACAAAAAATCGATAAAAAATTTTCTATAGAAAATTTATAGTCTATAAAAAAATTTTCTATAGAAAATTTATAATTGATAAAAAATTTTCTATAGGAGAATTAAAATATACAAAAAGTTTTCTATAGAAAATTAATAATCGATAAAAAATGTTCTATAGAAAATTTATAATCGATAAAAAAATTTTTTATAGAAAATTTAAAATCCATAAAAATTTTCTTTAAAATAATTATAATAAAATTTATGATCGAATAAAAATTTTAATAGAAAATTTATAATCTATAATAACTTTTTTATAGAAAATTTATAAACGATAAAAAATTATTTGTAAAAAATTTAAATTCGGTAAAAATTTTCTATAAAAAGTTTATAATCGATTAAAAATTTTCTGAAGAAAATTTTCTAAAGAAAATTTATAATCGATTAAAAATTTTCTATAGAAAATAATTATCGATAAAGATTTTTCTATAGAAAATGTATAATCGATAAAAAATTTTCTGTAGAAAATTCAAAATCGATAAAAAATTCTATAGTAATATGTGTAAATTTTATTTTGTATGTTTGCATTTAATGTATCAATTAATCTAATGTATCATTTTTAACCATAATAAATAATATATAAAAACATTTTTTGTAATTTTTTTATTTATGTAGTAAAGAAAGTTAAAAATATAAAGGTAAATGTATAAATTGATATACGTTATTTGGTTTATTAAGTTGGAATTTATTTGTTAAATTGTATAAAATATTTGAATAAGTGGTAACTTTGACTTGATTAAATTGATAAATTTTACTTGATCATTTTTACAAAGTTTTCTTTTATAAACGTCATATTTTTTGTAAGACAATTTTTTACCTAAGTATATTAACTAAATAGTCTAATAACTTGTTAAGTTGTATATTTACGTATAAACTTAGGTAGATTATGCCAGATTTTTGAGTAATCTTACACCTGTTTTTTTTTGCGTGTACATATAAAAAACAAATAAAAAGTTAGGCATAATTGGAAAATAGAGATTTCTTAAAACTATTTGCGTTGCTATTGAGTTGATCAGTTTCTAAAAGTGAATTCCAAAGACGTATTGCATGCACAAAAAAATTCCATTCAGAAACAAGATAATGGTGTAACGGGATGATAATTTTTTTTCCTCTTGGAGATCTAGCAAATCGAAGTTTTTCGTAAAGATAGTATGGTGTTTTAGTATATACTATTTTGTGTAAGCATATAAGTACTCGTATCTTCAATAAGTTATCGAAAGATACACCGTATAGGCTTTTGGAGACGTGAGATATATGATCAAACTTTCGTAATCCATAAACATATCTTAGTATATTGTTGTACAGAACATTAAGTTTTTGTTTACTAGCTTCATCACAACTCGCAAAAAGCTCACATCCATATATTAAACCAGGTATTAAATAAGTCTTAGCGAGAAGTATTTTAATTTTTATCGGGATAAAGTATTGTGTTGCCCAAAGTGACCTTAACTTCATATAAGTTTGACCGACGAGTTTGTTTATATGATTATTCCAGGTTAGATTGTTGTTAAAAGTCATCCCTAGATTTTTGGCAGTATTGACGAGTGCAATTTTTTCCCCATTTATCATAATGTCATCTTCAATAATAGGCACAATCTTTTTTTTATGGATAACTATGCATTTCGATTTTATTGGATTTAGGCAGAGTCCATTTGCAGTTGCCCAGAGAAAGATTCTATTTAAGTCCTCATTCAGTTTCTTAATATTGGCAGCAACAGATCGAACTGGACTACTTAAGTATAATTGGACGTCATCTGCGTACATGTGTATTTTGCAATGCAGCAGTTGGTTCGGCAAATCGTTTGCATAAAGTGAAAAAAGCAAAGGTCCAAGAATGGATCCTTGAGGTACTCCTCTTAAAAGACTTATTGAGTTTGACCACATGTTATTTACATGTACAGATTGAGATCGATTAGTTAAATAAGAATGTAAAAGTCTCGTTGACATTATAGAGAATTTAAAAAAATTTGAAAGTTTCATGCAAAGTGTGTTGTGATCAACCGTATCGAAGGCCTTAGAATGATCGAGAAGCACCAAAAAATTCAATTTACTATTATCTAGCTCACTCCGTATATTTTCAGACACATCCAATAATGCTGTTACACAACTATGGTTAGAGCGAAAACCTGATTGTTTATTAGTTAATAGACGATTATTTTTTATATACAAGACCATTTGTGCATGTAAAAGCTTTTCTAGCACTTTTGAGAGGAAGCATAAGATCGCTATCGGCCTAAACTCAGTGTTCGATTTTGGTAATGACATTATTTTGGCGTGCTTCCATTTCATTGGGAAAGTACTGGACATTATAATAGTATTGAACATGTGCGTTATATATGGTAGAAGTAGAGGTAACAGCAATTTTATGAACTTTGGATGCATATTATCATAACCAACAGCATTAGATTTTATGGATACAAAAGAATTAACAACATCGTACGGATGAACACAAGCAAACTCGAACAGATGATCTTCGCCAGTATTATTAATGGTTGTAAAGTTGTAAAAATTTGTATTCTTTTGAATCATAGGTATATTCGTAAATGTATTATTAAGCTCATTAGCATCAGTTTGACAGTCATTAGTTTTATTTTCCTTGCCAATTCCTATTTCGCGAATGGTTTTCCAGGTTTGTTTAGAATCAATAGCCTCCCCAAAACGACTTGAATAGTATTCAGTTTTTGCAATTTTAATATTAATGTTTACATTTTTTCTGGCAGAAGTGTATACAGCTTTTAATTCAGGTGTTTTAAATCGTTTCCACCTTGAGTAAGCCAAATCTCTATTGTGAATTAATTTTTTAATGGCAGTGGTAAACCAAGGTTTCGTCTTTGCGGAAAGCGTTTTTGATTTTAGAGGAACAAAATCATCATAAATACGTTGAATATTTTCCTCAAAAAATGTCAATTGATCATCAACAGAAACCATTTGATACATGTCACTCCAACTAACACAACGTATGTTCTCATAAAGCATATTAAAGTTGATGTTTTTGAAATCACGATAGTAAATAGTCTGATCCACATGTTGAATTCTAAAGTCGTAAGTTAAGAAAATCAAATCATGTCTAGAAAAACACGGAGCAGATATCTGATCATACAATAAAACCTTTGATACATTAGACACAAAGAAAAGATCAATAATAAATAAATAAAAATAACATGACAACTCTTTTTTCCATTTGTTATGCACAATTTTGTTTTTTTGACGCCGTGGTATTGTGCTTGGATTAGTGCTAGGTTGAGTGTTCTCCAATCCCCCATCTCCTGTATTTGTACTAGAGATGCGCGCGTGACACGAATTTTTCGTGATTCACGTGATTCACGCGTGAATCACGCGTGATCGTGAGTGAAATTTATTTTTACTCACGTGATCGTGAGTGCACGTGATTAGAAAAAAATGTTTCGTGCGTGAGCGTGCGTGAGTAATTTTTGCTTCGTGAGTTTGCGTGATTGTTTTGTGCTGTTTAAAACAAAAAACCAAGTAAAAAATCGTCATTTTATTGAATTTAGAGGGTAATTATTACAAAATTGTTATTTAAATAAATTTTTATCATTGTTTTAAGGAAGTTAAATACTTTTTTTGCACGAATTCGAAAAAAGTAAAACAAAAATTTGTTAATTTAAATTTCGTGAGTCTTCGTGAGCGTGATTATTTCGTGAGCGTGAGCAAAATTTTAGTAACTCACGTGAGCGTGCGTGAACGTGAGCAGAAAAAATTATTTCGTGCGTGATCGTGCGTGAGCAATATTTTTATTTCGTGAGCGTGAGCGTGCGTGAGTCAAAATTCACTCACGCGCCCATCTCTAATTTGTACCCTCCTTGGAAGACTCAACCTAGCACTAATCCAAGCACAATACCACGGCGTCAAAAAAACAAAATATTGCAAAACAAATGGAAAAACGAGTTGTCATGTTATTTGTATTTATTTAAAATTGTGGCATGGTTGCATTTTTTTGTTAAGGCAATGTTTTTTGGAGTTTAAATTACGAAGAAAACATGTATACAACTACACGCAAAAAAAAACTTGGGTGCGATTTCATAATAAAATGTTCCAATTTTACCAAGCAGATAGGGAGGAATCCCATTAAACAAGTTATTTTAATATTTTGCCAAAACGCTTAGGAACATCCCAGTAAACAAAATTTTAACTATATTTGCCCAAAAATGCTTGGCAAATATTGCCATTCATGTCTTATTTGTTACGGCCTTCTTTGCGTGTTCAGACCCGGCTATGTATATTCGGTCGTGGTTTCTCAACCCATAACACCTTAAAGGACCAACAAGAAAAACTATTTCAAAATATGGACTATAAACACCAGACAACCAACACGACAATATGGAACAACGACAAGGAGACATGATGTTCCGCTCCTGTCTTTACCCTCCCTTCCTGGCCATAGTTTATCAAATTTTTCTATGACCCCAAAAAAAACGACACCAACTTACCATTTACACCAACCTTATACGACCCATTGTCCTTTCTTTTCCCTCCAAACAAATAAAATTAACCAGACATAATATTTTTATATTTTCAACTAAAATCAAACATTTATTAAAATAAAAGGTCTAAAACTACAAAAAAAATACATATAAATTTTTCTGTTTTTATTCTGATTCTAATTTTCCTTTAAACTTTCAGATTTTTATTCAAAATTGTCCGTTACAAAACCAACTTTTCGTTTTCATTTAAATTTTAACTTTCATCAACTACTTTCAGGTTATATTGGACTTAATTGGAGTACTTGGACCCAAAAATCAGACTGACAACATTATAAATTAAATTGGAAAACCAAATCAGAAAATCTGTACTTATAAAAAAAAATTTTTTTACTAAATCAAAAAAAAACATGCGAAATTAAATTTTATAAAACATATTAAAATTTGTAAAAAAAAATAAAAATAAAATGAGTATAAAAAAAATTATCACTATTGGATTATAAAATTATTAAAAAAAACACAAATAAAAAAAAACTATAGGAACAACCAAACGGAAAAAAAAACAATCTTTCAAAATTTTCACTTTTGTCTTTCAAACGCTATTAACTTTCAACTTTCTCTAAAGAGCTCTCTGGAGGATTTTATTTCCTACTGGGCTTTCTATTAGTCAATATTGCCCTTTTTCGCGTATCCTTTTCTCTTGGTTTATCCCTTACAACATAAAAAAAACTACAAAAAAAATTATACGTATATCAAAAATAACTTAATAACTAGCATGCAATAAAAAAAACGATATATTAATATTTTGAAATTAAATAAATAAAAAAAATTTGTAATTTGAAATTTTTCCTTCTTTAGCCACCAAACTTAACGTTTCGATGATTTAATAGCTTTAAATGACTGTTTTGGTTATTTTCGGCAGAGAAAATAATTCTGCCGGCTGACTAAATACGCTCAATTTTTTTCTTCTCTTTACGACAATCTGGTTTCTCCTTTTTAGGCTAATTTGTTTCCCACATTTCCCCTTAGAACTTATCTAGAAAAACCTGTGGATTCTGTCTATTGGATTTTGTTTGGATTCTATGGTCTTCTCCCCTCCTTTATACAAAATCCACCTGGGTTGATTTATTTTCGTAGCGGGTACTTTCCTTTCGGTACTTTTGACCACTTCTCAAATTGGTACACCAAATTAAATAAAAAAAACGTTACCTTTTTAAAAAAGAAAATCCTGCGGTCACACGTCGTCTGGGAAAATTGTCCCGGCTTATTCTTCTCTCTTCCCACTAGACTGCACTCGTTTGAGGTTATTACGTGACCACACTATATAGACAAAAACCGCACTTGAAATTTCACACAGTACTTATTTCCTTAAAATTTCATTTTAACTTACGGTTCTATCGGTAAACGCTGGGAAATAATTAAATTTAATGGCTGTCCTCAGAAATTTGGCTCAAAAGCTCCTATTCGCCACAGGGTTATTCCTCCAAAAAAAATATATTTTATTTTTGGATTTTCACTAAAACATTAAACACAATAACTTTCTGAATTTTCACGTAATTACCACACTTATTTACCTTATTTAATATTCAAATTTATTTAAGCAAAAATTAAAACTCTTGATCTATAAAATTTTAAGGTTACAAAATTTCCAACAAAGAAACTTTACTTTAACACACAATAAAAAAAAATGGTGGTATTTTATATACTTTAAAAAAAATTTAAGTTTTAAATAAATACACACGACTTAAGTGTTTGGCGCCAGTTATTATAATGTTTAATGTTCTGTGCCCTAAGTAGTCAATAAGCCTAGCTTTTATTTAACATATAATCGCGTAAATAAAAACTTCTAATCACATAGAAACCTCTATAACATTTCCATTTGTTCCTACATATACATTTTACCCACATACCAATCAAACGCATACATTTTCATATAACCGCACACTCAATTTTCCACGATTTCCTAACTTCGGGTTCGTTTCCATTTAAACTCTGATTCAAATAACAGTGTAAGAGAATTGTTAGTACTCGCCCCCAATCTGCTACTAAAATTTGCAACCCTGCCTGTTGATATTATAAAATGCAACTCTGTTACTTATGTTCCAAAAAAAATAATTTATCTACGTTGACTATGGTTTGGGCAGCCATAGTCAATGACAGCATTTTTCTCCCTAAAAACTAAAAAAAATAAACTAAATAAATTAAATACAATATTATTGAAGAAAACAGCAAATTAAAAACAAACTACTACAAAACAACACAATCTACGTATAAAAACAAATTCATTGGCACAAATAACAACAATAAGCAAGAATAAAAAAAATTAACCTAACAAAAAGAACAAGAACCAAAAAAAACAAAACTACGAATAAAAAGAAATTAATGATATTGGTCAACACAAGAAAAATTAAAGGAACTATTAAAACTTTAATTGAGACAGTTCCCAAGTTGCCCATCGTCCCAAGGGTCGTGATGAACCCGCAGTTCAAAGTCCCATGAAAATGCGGTCTCTTAAGAAAGTCACTAGAGACACTTTCCCCCGGAACTCTTTCCTCTATTAACGCCAACGGTTTGGTAAATATTCAGAGGAGGCCCGATGCTTGCCAAGAAAACATTTTTTTCTATATGCTATTATGAAGGTAATCCCTCCTTGGGCAAACGTGGATAACATGTTAAGTTTTAGTGTAGTCAATTCTTCTTTTCAGGAAATCGCCACTTAGCCCAATAAAATCGCCGACCATTACGATAGTCACCCTACTGCCTGCCAATGATACCCTTTCACCCCCCAGCATCCTCAACAAAACTCTGGGGTTTATCAGCTCGCGCAATGGACCACAGTGTGACGGGTGCACCTGGGCCTGGTACGTAATATTTTCCACTTGATATCCAGACATATTGAAAATTCCCTAAGCGCCCAACGTAGGCTACACCCACTGTGTCACTTTCCACTACCTCAAGAGTTAGCCGGGCAAGAAACCAGTTCCATTAAAACATCAGGTCTCCTTCAAAAAAAATTTCTATTGACCTACAGCTGTGATCAACAAAATAGCACACCATTACCAACTTATTTTTTTATTTATTTTTTTTTTTTTTATATCTCGGGTTTAAGATACCCGTGTCCAAAATCAATACGATCTCAAATTGCATCAGTTCAATTTGAACAAATAATCTTTTAATTACATTTTCCAAATTCATCTCAAGCACTCGAAAGCTTGATAATTTATATGTATCAAATTAAAATGTTCCAAAGTCTCACTATAAAATTTCTCTTGCACAATATATAACCCATTTTTAGGATTTTTTTTTCTTTTTCGAAATACAATATAACAAAAGTATATTGTATTGAAATCGGTAGAATCCCTACCAAATATCCTAAAAATAGATCCATTGTATCGTCCAGTATACATTGGAACTATTCATACGATACGTTAATTTATTTTTTTATATTATATATTTTTTTTTCTCGTTTTGAAACCTATTAAGATAGGGTTTACTCAATTTCTCCTTCATCGTCGTCTTAACTTCAACTTAATTTTTAATTTAAATTTATTTTAACAAAAATAAACTAATAGTAAACTGTGCTATTTTATTTTTCTTCACTGTATGCCATATTACTTGTCAGAGCTTTGAAAGGACTGTTTCTTATTACAAAAAAATATTGGAAGTATTTTATAAAAAAAATTTATGTGTATAAAAGAAACGTATTCTTTCAATGCTCTGAAATTCTAAAACAAATTTGGTTCTAACAATATTCCCTCACAGTTTCGTGAATCTACAACAACTGGTTACCATAAAGAAACTAAATTATTTTGAAGGCAATTTTCTATTGTAGAATTTATATTTCTGAATATCATTTGTACCATGAATGCAAAAAAAAATATCCTCTTCAATCTTTAAAAAAATAAAATATATCACAGTAAACACACTGAACATTGGACAAGCACAATAAAGATTGTATAATAAAAAAAATATAATTGTATAAATTAAACGAAGACACAGCTTAATCTAATATTGCACATCATAAAAAAATTTTTCTTTAAGCTTTTGTATCTCCTATAAACTAGTTTTATTGCACTTTTCCAATCACAGATTTACTGCTTAATATCCTTCGAGTGGTAAACTCCCAACGGCTCTCCATTCAATGTTCCCAATCTATACATGTTACTCCCTAACACTTCTAATACCCTACACTTGGTATATTTTCTACAAAACTTCGCATTTCGATTGTCTTTGAAACTACTTAGGACAAAATTTCTTTTGTAGACTTCTTGTCCTGGGACAAATCTAGTTACCCTAGCTTTCCGATTATACCTAAGTGCACTTCGTTCGTATGCCTCATGTAAATTCTGTTTCACTTTATCACGAATTATCTGAATACGGTCCTTTTTGTCCAATAAATTTAATTCTCCCTCACTTAATGCTTTGAGTTTTCTTGCCAGTTTGTAATCTTTTCCACAGGTGAACATGTTGTGTCCAAAAAGAGCGAAAAACGGAGTTACACCTGTCGCCGCATGTACTGAAGTTCTAAGTGCTATCTCAATGTTCGCCAAATTTAAGTCCCAATTGGTGTGATCATTTTCTAAATAGGACCTTATTGCATTCAGCACACTTTGATTGACCCTTTCGGCCGCATTTGATTGTGGTGAATATACTGCAGTTTTTAAGTGATTAATTTTGTAATCCTCGACCATTTTTTGAAACTCTTTTGATAAGAACTGTTTCCCATTATCCGAGTGGATGGTTTCTGGTACTCCAAACTGTTGATAAACGTGTTCTATCAAAAATTTTACAACATTGTTAGCCGTTGCTTCCCTCATAGCTTTTATAAAAACAAATTTGGTCAAATGATCCACCACAATAAAAATATAGGTATTTCCCCTTTTCGATCTAGGATACTTTCCCAGAAAATCTATATAAATTTTCTGAAAAGGGCGATCTGTGGTCACTTCTTTCCCTATTTCTGGCATCATATGTTGGTTTGAGCTTTTGCATTCCTTACACACCCTACAGTTTTTTATAAAATTTCTCACATGAACTGTCATGTTTGGCCAATAAAATTTTAGTCTTAGATGGTGAAGAGTTTTCCGAATTCCTCCGTGGGCTTTATCAGGTGGTTCGTGAGCATCCTTTATGAGTGTATTTGTTAAGTTTTCAGGTACCCAAAGCTTCCACTCAAATTCTTCAATTTCCAGGTCCGTCAAAGTGTCATTTCTTCTAAATACTAAACCATTTTCGATTTTTATGTCTGGAAACCTTTCTTTATTTTCATTTATAGTTTTTATTAAGTCCATATAATCTTCAGATTCAAATTCTGTAGTTGAGAATCCTAGAATGTCTTCAGGGTCCATCAATTCTTCAATCATTCTCGACAGGGTGTCAGCCACTACATTTTCTGATCCCTTTTTATGCTCAATCTGAAAATCATATGTCTGCAACTGCAATGCCCATCTGGCTAACCTACCATTTAGGTCACGCAAGGACATTAGCCATTTTAAGCTAGCATGATCAGTAATGATGGTAAATGGCATTAATTCCACATAAGGTCGAAATCTTTTTACCGCTAAGACTGCAGCTAGGCATTCTTTCTCCGTGACGCTATAGTTAGATTGTGCTGCATTCAATTTCTGGGAAAAAAATGCGATGGGTCGTTCGTGTTCTTCTTTATCTCTTTGAAAGAGCACGGCTCCAACTCCTACATTTGATGCATCACACTGTATATAAAAACGTTGTTTAAAATTTGGATGAGCTAATACTGGAGCGTGTGTTAATGCGTATTTTACCTTTTCGAAACTTTCTAGAGCAGCTTCGGTTACTACAAATTTCTTTCCTTTTTTAATCAGATCAGTAAGTGGTGCAGTAATTTCGGAGAAATTCTTTACAAACCGCCTGTACCAACCTGCAGTACCCAGGAAACTTCTCACTTCTCTCACTGTTTTCGGAAACGGAATATTATTAATTGCGATTATTTTTTCTGGATCTGGTCGCATAATGCCCCCACCTATTATAAATCCTAAATAATGTAGCTCTTTGAAGCAGAATTTTGATTTCTTTAACCCTATAGTAAGATTAGCTTTTTCCAAACATTTTGCTACCTTTTCTAATAACTGTATGTGGCTTTCAAAATCAGCTGAAATAACTAAAAGGTCGTCTAAGTAAACGAAAACATTGGTCTTTAACTCTTCTGGTATCACCTTATCCATGAGCCTACACAGCCTCTGTGCCGCATTACATAGCCCGAACGGCATTACGACGTACTGGTATAGTGGGCGACCAGGTACAGTAAAGGCTGTGTATGCTCTGGATTTTTCCTCTAACTCAATTTGCCAGAAGGCAAATTTCAAATCAACGCTGCTGATAAAATGAGTTTCGTCCAGTCGACTTAGAATACCTTCAATATTTTGGATTGGATAAGCGTCTTTGATGGTACGTTCATTTAGTTTTCTGGCATCGAGACACAATCGGTTTTTTCCAGGTTTCCTTACCAAGGTGGATCGGTTACTCCATGGACTCTCACATTTTTCTATAACGCCCAGTCGCAACATCTCATCCACTTCAGCGTATATGAGATCCTGAATCGCTGGAGAAACTGGGTAGTATCTTTCCTTGATTGGTTGAGCTCCCTCTATTAACTCTATAACATGCTTTTCTATCGTTGTCTTTCCCAGTCCGAATTCCTCAAAAGACCTAAATTTGTTTTTCACCTCGTCTAATTTGACACTCATTTCCGGGGACAATTCATGCTCTACTACCTTATCTAATTTTAAAGGGTATTCCGTTAACATTTCCGGATTTATTTCATCTGCCTGAAAAATGTCAGGTGCCAGTTGAAATAATTTCCAAAAATCTACCCCTAGATAAGCTTTTTGTAGCAAATCTGGACATAAATAGAACGTCATTTTATTACAAATTTCCTTAAATTTTACAGGGACTACTATTTTCCCAATCACTGAAAAGTTATTACCACCAGCTGTCTTAATAGAACTATAAAATGGAGTTATCTTGGCCTTGATTTTCTTTATTACCTCCAAACAATTTTTGCCAAGTAAGCTTACTGACGCACCTGAATCAAGTAATCCACTGACTACCACATCTTCAATCATTATTTCGGCAAAAACTCTTGGATCCTCGTTTTCATTATCTACTTCTGCACAACTTATATTAGATTTATTAACATGTGACAAAATCCCTTTTTTCACTTTGAATTTCTCCCTAGTATTTTTGATTTTTGCTATTCTGTCCTCACTTTTATCTTCCCTAAAAATTCTATCCCTAATTTTGTTATAATTTTTCCATCTTTCCTGAATAGGCACTATTTTCATTTTTCTAACATTTTGCTCTTCACTGTATTTCTTATTTTTATCTAAACTACTTATTTTTTTATTTGTAAACTGACTCATACTATTTCTTTTTAGGATTCTCAATTTTTCTGGTTCTAAAATGGGATACTGTTCCGGTTCAGTTTGTGTTGTTTGGCTTTGGCTGGTTATTCCGGTTTTTCGGGAGTTTGGGTGGAGTGAGTTTCTCCCGATTTCGACGCACTCCTCTTCTGGTTTTCCAGACATTTGGGACATTCTGGTGAGATGACTCCTGGATGACCACATGTGTAGCAAAAGTACTTTCTTTTCTTAGTACATTGCTTGAACAAATGTCCATTTTCCCGGCAGTTCCAGCAAGTGAGTACATTATTTGAATTTTTGTTGAATTTCTTTTGATAAATCTCTTCTAACAATTTAGCAACTTCTGTGAAGTCATCAGTTTCATCAACGTCATCGTACATGACTTCGGCGACAGGATATTGACGTCGCTGAACAGGCATTCGATTACTTGGAGCTGGCTGCGATTCTTTCTTCAAGTAATCCCTCTCAAGCTCACGGCATTTTGCCCGAAGTTGTTCCACGGTCTTCACTTTCTTCGCATACACCAGGTTGCTCAATTTGGTATGTAAATTTTTTTTAATTATTCGGATCACTTCTTTTTCCTTAAATGGTTTTCTCAGCCTCGACCTTAATTTCTTCATAGCATGAAAATATTCGTCTAGTGATTCCCCCGGTCGCTGTTTCCTTTCTTCTAGATCTCTTATAAATTCATAGTCACTCCTAGTAGATCTATATTCTTGTTTTAAAGCTGCTTTTAAAGATTTCCAAGTTTTTATTTTCTTGGTCCTGATTACTAGCCAATACCAGTCATTAGCGTCCTTTTTTACTAGGTGATGGAAATCCCTTAATATATCTTTCCAAGGACAATCATGGTATCTTTGCAAAAATTCGATTCTGAATATAAAATCATCTACATTTTCTTTCTCAATATCACCAGTAAAATGGATCTCCCACTTATCAACTTTTGGTGGTGCTCTTGAACGAGAAAAATTGTTTTGGGGATACGGCCTTCGATGTGCAGGAGGCATAAAATTATCGGACGAACTATTATGATGATTTTCTTCTCGCCATTGCCCATAATCCAATCGTCTTTGAGTGGAATGGCTATGTGTACTTCTCGCCCTTTGAGGAACCATAGCATCTCTAGGTACACCGCCTACGGCACCTTCTTCTTCATCATCATCATCCTCTTCTTCATCAGTACTTTCGTCTTCCTCTTCTTCATCCGTACTGTCAGCACTAATTTCATCCTCGGACTGCTTATTATTTTCTCCAATCTTTAAATTTTTAATCTCCTTCAAAAGATCCTTAAACCCATTTCGTAGACTGTCTTCTATTTTTCTATCTATCGAATCTTCTAAACTAGTTCTATAATCAGTATTTGACTCAACTATTAAATTTTTAATCATGTCAGCAAATCTTCTAGGACTATCAGGTCGATTTTGTACTGTATCTGTTAGAGTAGGGGGTGGAATTGAAGTATCCAGTGGCAGTATACCAGGTGTTGACTGTACGTTAGTATTACTTGTACTTGGTTTAGTATTGATCGTTGCAGACAAATCTTGAAAGGACCCTCCCTGCTGAGCGTTTTTTGCATTTCTATCAGAATCCTCATTTTTCTTAGTATTTCCCCCCTTATTTTTACTACTCGAATGACCTACTGGCATGTTTGCTTTTTCCAAAGTTTTAAATTATTATTTCACCCAAAAAAGAATTATATAAAAAAAATTATTTTTACGTGCACAAAATATTATACACTTATATTTGACAAATTCACTTTTTACTTTTTTCACACAAATACTTTCACAAACGGAGGTACTTACAAAGGACAATAGTTTACTCGTACTCTGTCAAATGTTGGTGTTTTTTTTTTTTTCTTTTTGTTCTGTTGGTGTATACATTTTACGATATCCCATAAAGTCTGTAAGTTCATTACTAAATTTTTGGACAAACGATTGTAAATTTACAAACGTGATCACTACTATAGGTTTGTTGAAGATAATATTACAATTAACGACATTTGTGTTAAGCTAATATTGTCTTCACGGTAATTTATTTTAAACTATGTTAGTTTGCGCAATTAGCCCATTTTTTAAGGACTAAGACGTCTACTAACAAAAATACAAAAAAAAATCATGCATTAATTCTCAAGCAATTGGATTTCATTATCCTTTATCCCAAGACTTTTTTGAATTAATCAAGACTTTAACGTTAACCTTTTTTAATCACTCTGAGCATTTGAGATCATATTAATTCCAAGACTCATTTTCAAACGCGAACGCTATAAGTGCCGGTTAACTATATATAATATAATTTAAAAAAAAATAATATACTTTAAATGAATTCTATTGCATCATTGCCTTTTCATTGGGCGCCATTTCTGTTACGGCCTTCTTTGCGTGTTCAGACCCGGCTATGTATATTCGGTCGTGGTTTCTCAACCCATAACACCTTAAAGGACCAACAAGAAAAACTATTTCAAAATATGGACTATAAACACCAGACAACCAACACGACAATATGGAACAACGACAAGGAGACATGATGTTCCGCTCCTGTCTTTACCCTCCCTTCCTGGCCATAGTTTATCAAATTTTTCTATGACCCCAAAAAAAACGACACCAACTTACCATTTACACCAACCTTATACGACCCATTGTCCTTTCTTTTCCCTCCAAACAAATAAAATTAACCAGACATAATATTTTTATATTTTCAACTAAAATCAAACATTTATTAAAATAAAAGGTCTAAAACTACAAAAAAAATACATATAAATTTTTCTGTTTTTATTCTGATTCTAATTTTCCTTTAAACTTTCAGATTTTTATTCAAAATTGTCCGTTACAAAACCAACTTTTCGTTTTCATTTAAATTTTAACTTTCATCAACTACTTTCAGGTTATATTGGACTTAATTGGAGTACTTGGACCCAAAAATCAGACTGACAACATTATAAATTAAATTGGAAAACCAAATCAGAAAATCTGTACTTATAAAAAAAAATTTTTTTACTAAATCAAAAAAAAACATGCGAAATTAAATTTTATAAAACATATTAAAATTTGTAAAAAAAAATAAAAATAAAATGAGTATAAAAAAAATTATCACTATTGGATTATAAAATTATTAAAAAAAACACAAATAAAAAAAAACTATAGGAACAACCAAACGGAAAAAAAAACAATCTTTCAAAATTTTCACTTTTGTCTTTCAAACGCTATTAACTTTCAACTTTCTCTAAAGAGCTCTCTGGAGGATTTTATTTCCTACTGGGCTTTCTATTAGTCAATATTGCCCTTTTTCGCGTATCCTTTTCTCTTGGTTTATCCCTTACAACATAAAAAAAACTACAAAAAAAATTATACGTATATCAAAAATAACTTAATAACTAGCATGCAATAAAAAAAACGATATATTAATATTTTGAAATTAAATAAATAAAAAAAATTTGTAATTTGAAATTTTTCCTTCTTTAGCCACCAAACTTAACGTTTCGATGATTTAATAGCTTTAAATGACTGTTTTGGTTATTTTCGGCAGAGAAAATAATTCTGCCGGCTGACTAAATACGCTCAATTTTTTTCTTCTCTTTACGACAATCTGGTTTCTCCTTTTTAGGCTAATTTGTTTCCCACATTTCCCCTTAGAACTTATCTAGAAAAACCTGTGGATTCTGTCTATTGGATTTTGTTTGGATTCTATGGTCTTCTCCCCTCCTTTATACAAAATCCACCTGGGTTGATTTATTTTCGTAGCGGGTACTTTCCTTTCGGTACTTTTGACCACTTCTCAAATTGGTACACCAAATTAAATAAAAAAAACGTTACCTTTTTAAAAAAGAAAATCCTGCGGTCACACGTCGTCTGGGAAAATTGTCCCGGCTTATTCTTCTCTCTTCCCACTAGACTGCACTCGTTTGAGGTTATTACGTGACCACACTATATAGACAAAAACCGCACTTGAAATTTCACACAGTACTTATTTCCTTAAAATTTCATTTTAACTTACGGTTCTATCGGTAAACGCTGGGAAATAATTAAATTTAATGGCTGTCCTCAGAAATTTGGCTCAAAAGCTCCTATTCGCCACAGGGTTATTCCTCCAAAAAAAATATATTTTATTTTTGGATTTTCACTAAAACATTAAACACAATAACTTTCTGAATTTTCACGTAATTACCACACTTATTTACCTTATTTAATATTCAAATTTATTTAAGCAAAAATTAAAACTCTTGATCTATAAAATTTTAAGGTTACAAAATTTCCAACAAAGAAACTTTACTTTAACACACAATAAAAAAAAATGGTGGTATTTTATATACTTTAAAAAAAATTTAAGTTTTAAATAAATACACACGACTTAAGTGTTTGGCGCCAGTTATTATAATGTTTAATGTTCTGTGCCCTAAGTAGTCAATAAGCCTAGCTTTTATTTAACATATAATCGCGTAAATAAAAACTTCTAATCACATAGAAACCTCTATAACATTTCCATTTGTTCCTACATATACATTTTACCCACATACCAATCAAACGCATACATTTTCATATAACCGCACACTCAATTTTCCACGATTTCCTAACTTCGGGTTCGTTTCCATTTAAACTCTGATTCAAATAACAGTGTAAGAGAATTGTTAGTACTCGCCCCCAATCTGCTACTAAAATTTGCAACCCTGCCTGTTGATATTATAAAATGCAACTCTGTTACTTATGTTCCAAAAAAAATAATTTATCTACGTTGACTATGGTTTGGGCAGCCATAGTCAATGACAGCATTTTTCTCCCTAAAAACTAAAAAAAATAAACTAAATAAATTAAATACAATATTATTGAAGAAAACAGCAAATTAAAAACAAACTACTACAAAACAACACAATCTACGTATAAAAACAAATTCATTGGCACAAATAACAACAATAAGCAAGAATAAAAAAAATTAACCTAACAAAAAGAACAAGAACCAAAAAAAACAAAACTACGAATAAAAAGAAATTAATGATATTGGTCAACACAAGAAAAATTAAAGGAACTATTAAAACTTTAATTGAGACAGTTCCCAAGTTGCCCATCGTCCCAAGGGTCGTGATGAACCCGCAGTTCAAAGTCCCATGAAAATGCGGTCTCTTAAGAAAGTCACTAGAGACACTTTCCCCCGGAACTCTTTCCTCTATTAACGCCAACGGTTTGGTAAATATTCAGAGGAGGCCCGATGCTTGCCAAGAAAACATTTTTTTCTATATGCTATTATGAAGGTAATCCCTCCTTGGGCAAACGTGGATAACATGTTAAGTTTTAGTGTAGTCAATTCTTCTTTTCAGGAAATCGCCACTTAGCCCAATAAAATCGCCGACCATTACGATAGTCACCCTACTGCCTGCCAATGATACCCTTTCACCCCCCAGCATCCTCAACATATTAAAAAAAAACGTCAATGCTTAATAAATATAATCAATTTTGTTTTGTATAAAAAATAAAAGAAATTTAGTAATATTTTTTTTTCATTTATTTATTTAATATATCTAAAATTAAATACAATACAATATAAAATACAATAAACTTACATATCTAATATGGCATTCACACTTGCGACATTAAACAAGTTGTTGAATAAATCACCAGGAACAGAATAAAAACGTAATGGACACGGAACAAAGACTTTTTTAAACATCTCACTCTTAAACACTTCAAAACAGCATGTGTGAATCCCGTATAAACTGCATCTTCCATCGGCCGTAAAAAGTCGTAAACCTGAAAAAAAAAAACAATTTTAACAAAACTTAATAGTAAACAAAAGTTACAAATTAATTTCATGCTAACCTTGTCGAAATATATTTGTGTTTATATACATAGTTTTTTTCTTCACACGCTTGAAACTAGAGTTGTTGAACGAACTAGTTCAATTGAACTAGTTTAAATGAACTGCAAATTATTTTCGTACTGTATTGGGTCACTTTTACACGCTCGTACAAAAATTTACCAAGTTTTTACAAAAATAAATCAATTTAATAGCGGGCAATAATAAACAAGTCGTTTTGCATAATGTTTAAAAGTACTTGCAATGTGCCAAGCAAGCTTGGTAATATTTGTTAACAACATAAATATGAAATTTTAGCTTTGACAGAGGAAAACAAAACAAGGCTTGCGAAAAATGTTAAAACTCTATAGAAAAAAAAATTTACCAAGCATGATTGCATAATTTTACACACCGGATTTTTTTGCGTGTAGTTAAAAAACAAAAAAGTACGACACCAGCAAAGTACAATTAAAATAAATATAAAACATAAACAAAATAGAGAAAAAACTGGTAATAAATAATTTTATTCTAGAAAAATGCAACCATGCCACAATTTTAAATAAATAAAAATAACATGACAACTCTTTTTTCCATTTGTTATGCACAATTTTGTTTTTTTGACGCCGTGGTATTGTGCTTGGATTAGTGCTAGGTTGAGTCTTCTCCAATCCCTCCCTCCTCTATTTGTACCCTCCTTGGTGGTACTACCAGATTTTTCCAACTATTCACACGTACAGTTTTAAATCGTTTTTAGCCTATTCACACTTACAGTTTTATACCAAATTCGCATTAGTTTTTTAAAAAATGTTTAAGCATTTAAACATGTTTATATACCTTAACAAGTTTAAATTTAAACATGTTTAAGTGGTTAAGGTGGGTAAGTTGCTCGGTTTTCACGTGAAAATCTGTCAAACTCCATATAAAAAAAAATAAATTTCACAATGGCTTAACAAAAGCGTAAAAATGTCGCTGAAGAGGTATTCTGTTCATTAAACATGTTTAAAAAAATTAATGCGAATTTGGTTTTAAACCGTTTTTACACCGAAAAATTTTCCCAGTAGGATAGTTACGAAAAACCCCAGTTGATTTGAAATAAATTTAAATTAACTGGTATAATCACCAATAACTATAAAACCCAGTAAATTTTAACAGTCTTTCAGTTACCTGTAAATCAAAATTAATTTTACTGACAGGAAATTAAAAAAAAAACTTTATCAACAAATTAAATAAAATGGATACAAATAAGAACAAATCTTTGGTAAGTTTCTATTTATTATTTTGTATTTTAATTTTTGCAAAAATTTATAAAGAAATTATTATTTTTTAGATCTTGATGAAGGATGAAAAAAAATCGGAAGCATGTAAAGGACCATATGTGATGACGAAATCGGCGAACTTGTAATTTAGTGTCGGGTTGGTGAGGCATGAAGTTCAAAATCGTTTGGTAATTAGAAAATTAAATTTAAGTGTAAAGATTGTATATTTTTTTGTCGTATATATTTAATAAAGGTTGTTAAAAATAGAATAAATATTTTATTTCCCTAAAAACGTTAAAACCAAATTGTCAATTTTCAGCCAAATTCAAAATAGAATAAATTCAAAATAGAATAAAAAAATAGTTATCATTAACTGAGCCAAATCAACGGGGACTGAGTTAAGCTTGATTCACACGTTAACTACCCTTGACCACCCTTATCTACTATTTCCCAGTATTGGGGGATAACGATTGTCAAATTCAAATAATTTTTCATACAAAATTATTTAAACCCGGCAAATCGTATCACTAATACTGGGAAATAGGAGATAAGGGTGGTCAAGGGTAGTTAACGTGTAAATTGCCCTTTAGGTGTATTTTAACTGGGACTTAGTTAATAAATTAGTCAGCAGTAACTGGGAAATTTTTTGGGTGTAGCAATTATTTTTAGCATTTTTTGTCAATATACTGTAATAGCACAGACTAATACGGCGTTCACACTTGCTGTTTTGAAGTGTTCAAGAGTGAGATGTTTAAAAAAGTCTTTGTTCTGTGTCCATTACGTTTTTATTCTGCTACTGGTGTTTTGTTAAACAACTTGTTTAAGGTCGCTAGTGTGAATGCTATATAAATACAGACTCGACAGTACACGCAAAAAAAAAATCTGTGTAAGATTGAGCAATCCTACTTGGTAAAACTTTTTTCATACCAAACAAAATTTTTTACCAAATTTTTGCTAATATTATGCTTGTCGATGTTAAAGTAACATAATTCATTTTTTATGTAAAATAACCAAGTAGCTTGCTCAATAACGCAAATTACCTGCACAAAAATTTATCGAAAGAAAACAACAAAAAAACAAAACAAATACAGACCGCCATTTTCATTTTGTATTTTTGTGTGCGTGCGTTGTTCGTTTATTTTTTGTGTTATAAAAACGTAAAAAGGAAATTGATATATAAAATAAAAATAAATTAATACATAAATAAAAATAAATAATTAGTTTTCTAAAAGATAAATAAATGTAAGATAAAAGAATGTTAAAGTTAATTTTGCTTTCATCACTTAAAACACCATTCAATAAGAAAAACCAATGGAGTCCCAGACGTATGTTTCGATGAATAACAAATGGAATGATAAAGTGAGTATACCCGCATTCCGAAGACACCAATAAGGTTTAATAGATTTTTAGTTAAAAATTAGTGTTTGGTAATAATTTTATATTTTTACAGGGTACTGCTAAATAAATTTTTGAAGCTATGGAGAATCTTTCACTACAATAAAGAGCGTGGACACCAATCCTGCCTTTAGTTATAAAATTAAAACCTAAAAACCCAAAGCCAAGGGAGTCCATACCTGTTTTGATGAGTTACAAATGGAATGACAAAGTATGTGTTCCTCCTTACCAAGAGACCAATAGGGTTAACCAATTTTTTAAATTAAAAATTTATGTTTTGTAATAATTTTCTATTTTTACAGGATGCTTTTAAATAAATTCGAGAAGCTATAGCGGATCCTTTACTTCAAGAAGAAGCGTAGGCAGCAGTCACTCGAGAAAATTGAACAAAAAGGGTCAGTTGGTCGGTGGTAAATTAAATCCTACACAACATTTATTATATTAATATGGATTTATTCTGTGAAAATTTTAAATTCAACAAATATACAAATTTTTATAAAAATTTATTGAAAATTTATTTTAGCATAAATGTGGTAATTTTTAGCATTATTTTTAGTCAGCTTTTCAAATAATTTTGGTATATTTCACCATATTTCTTTTGGTATATTTTACCAAGTTTTTGCTTAAATAGCATTAGCATTTTCTTCAAAATTTTTTACATAAGTGTTTTGGCTAAATTACGAAAACTACTTCGTCGGTTGTAGTTTTAGCATATTTTTGGTAAAATTATGCCAGATTTTTGCTCACTCCGACACAAGTTTTTTTTTGCGTGTAGAGTCACAGACTATATACCATAGAAAAAATAGAAGTGTAACAGAGTCGTATTTCGCTTGAATAAGTATTAGTGACAGCACATTATGTAACTTTTGACGTTTAATAAAAACAATGCCACATAAAGGAGAACAACAACAAAGAAAACAAAAAAAGAAAAAACAAAAGGTTTTAAACTATCAATAGTGCGTATTATCTTTAAAAAAACGTTGAATAAAGCAAAGTAAATAATAAATTTAATTAAATGAAAGACAAATTCCATTTTTCATAAACAAAGAATCTAATTTGATATTAAATACGTGTGAGATGAGGAAGAACAAGCATTTTGCCACCATATTGGAAAATACATCAAATACAACACTGCGTACCTTCTAATCTTTTCTATGCTATATACAGACTCGACAGTAGAGTTTTATAAGAAAAATGGGGAAAAACTAAACGATTTTAGGAGAAAACACAGCGGTTTTTAGTCCGTTTTACGCTAACATGGCAACACTTTCTACGACTTAGGAGTGAGTGAAACAACAAAAACCGATCTGGCATCAATTTTTCTGATGGCGCGTTATATCAGTTTTCTCTTTCTAACCTAATTCGTAGAATAATTTGAAAATATTAGCCATATGGTTCAAGACTACTTTTTTGACACCTGTCACTTATGTCGAGTCTGTATTAGTCTGTGGTAATAGAATAAAGAAAGTGCTAAAAATATTGCTGCTAAAAACGACGTGTGAATAGGGTACACTCAACCAAAAATCGTTGTATTCCCAAAGAAAATCGTACACTCAGAAAATTATGTAAGTTACTACATGTTAGTTGTTTATATATTTTACAGTAGTTAGTTGTTTTCAACTACAAAGTCAGTTGTTTTTGTATGAAAAATTTCAAACAACTATTTCTGTTAGTTATTTTAAGTCGTTTTTTTGAACAACTAACAAAAAAGTACTGTAGTGAAATAACAGTTAATTAAAGTAGTTAATTTTATTTTTTTATCTCTAAAAAATTTTCAAAGTTTTTTTTTTCAAAAAAATAACAATAAATTTTCGATTTTTTATTTCTCACAACTTTTAAAAAAAAAAAAAAAAACTTTGAATAAATTTGGTCTTCAATTTTTTTTTCTAAAAAATTTTTTGAAAAAAAAAAAAAAAATATAAATATATTGATTATTTTATTTTTACTACATGTTAGTTGTTTTGACTACAAATGTAAGTAGTTTTTACTACATAAGTCAGTTGTTTTTTGTCAGTTAAAATAACTAACTTTGTTAGTTGATTTAACTGAAAAAGTAGTTGACCCCAAAACAACTAACAAAGTAGTTATTTTAACTGACATTTTCAGTTGATTTTACTAACATAATTTTTTGAGTGTAGTAAATTCAACAGAAATCATTGTTGATTTTGACCCTACAAATATTTATGTTGATTTCAACATTAATTGTTGTCAGTTTTTGTAAAAGCTGATTAACTCGTATTTTTGTTGGTTCTATTCGTATTTTTGTTAATCATACTTTTAAATATTCATGCAATTTTATTTATTAAAATGAAATTCTTATTTGTGTTGTAAATGTTATTTTATTTAATTAAATATTTTCACAATATTTTTTCGTGGTTTTAATTAACTCATTATTTTCACATAAACTTATTTTGTTTTTAGATGATATTTTTTTGTTTCCTTGGACTGGGATGTATTTCGCTGCTGTTTTGCTGTCGGCAATCGTTTTTCGTGATTAGCTTCTGGAGTTTTTAGAAAGATTCCAAATCACAAATTGCTAAAAAAAAATAAAAAAATTGCTTTATTAATGAATTAAATAATAAATAAATTTAATTACTCACCAAATATTTTCTAATAAAAAATATTTTTTAGAGAAACATCCCTAAAGTATACCCCCATTCCGAAGACACCAATAAGGTTGAATAGATTTTTAGTTAAAAATTAGTGTTTGGTAATAATTTTCTATTTTTACAGGGTACTGGTAAATAAATTTTTGAAGCCATGGCGAATCCTTCACTACAATAAAGAGCGTGGGCACCAGTCCTGCCTTTAGTTATAAAATTAAAATCTAAAAACTCATTTATATAGTAAAGCCAATGGAGTCCATACCTGTTTTGATGAGTTACAAATGGAATGACAAAAAGTAAGTGTTCCTCCATACCAAGAAACCAATGGGGTTAACTAGTTTTTTAAATTAAAAATTTGTGTTTTGTAATAATTTTCTATATTTACAGGATGCTTTTAAATAAATTCGTGAAGCTATAGCGGATCCTTCACTTCAAGAAAAAGCGTAGACAGCAGTCACTGGAGAAATTTGTACAAAAAGGGTCAGTTGGTCGGTGGTAAATTAAATCCTACACAACATTTATTATATTAATATGGATTTATTGTGTGAAAATTTTAAATTCAACAAATATAAAATTTTTTACAAAAATTTAATAAAAAAATTATTTTAGCATAAATGTGGTAATTTTTAGCATTATTTTTAGTCACCTTTTCAAATATTTTACCAAGTTTTTGCTTAAATAGCTTTAGCATTTTCTTTTTACATAAGCGTTTTGGCTAAATTAAGTAAACTACTTCGTCGGTTGTAGTTTTACCATATTTTTGGTTTAATTATGCCAGATTTTTGCTCACTCCGACACAGATTTTTTTTTGCGTGTATGGTCCACGATCAAATTCGCATTTTCATCCAGAAAATAGTACAGCAAGCTGTATCGTGTATGCCCCCCTATTGAGAGAATATAAATGACATCCAACCAATTTGACACCCACTGGGAAACACTGCCAAAACTATCCCACTGGCTCCACCTTCTATAATTATGTGGACATTTATTCCGACATACGTCAAAATCGTGTTATTTCTCGTGTGCCATAGTCAAATGTTATACATATTTGTGTTGGAAATAAATATTAACATAGTTCTCCAAACATAAAGGCATAATTAGTTTAGAGGTGTAGTATATTGAGGTGTCAGCTGATTACTTCTGCTTTATGGTGAGAACATATAAGTGGTTTGTTTTGATGTGAGGTATAATGAGGTGAGGTAGTTTTCTGTAGAAAATAGAATTTTCTTACTTTACTGCTCCACCTCACATACACAGCTGATAAAATATATACAAAAAAAGTAAACAAACACATTTTTTTGTTCGAAATAAAAAAATTAAAGAATTTTCAGCTTTTATTTGAACAAATACAATAAATTTAAACAAAAAAAAAATACATTAAAATAAAAAACAGCTGACACGATTTTACGTGAAAACTAACACCACTAAAATCCTACCTCATCTTACTATACCTCATCATACATTTACCTCATCATACATCTAGACTAACAAACCCTTAAGTCTTAACAATTATGTTAACATAAGAAACGTCAAATTCATGAGTTTGTTGATGCCGACATTTTGGAAAAATACAAATACGCAAAAAACATTCACTTTATTAATAATAAATGTTGTTTTTTGAAAGAAAATAACTTAATAACGTTAAATTTAAGGTTTTTAATTTAAAAAAGTGTGTTATATGTATTAAAAAAATAAATAAAAAATAAAATCCAAACGACCTTCATCAATGAATTCCTGAAAAAAATGAGTTAACATAAATTACGATTACACCACCCTTTAACATAAAATGAAAATACAAAAAAGTTCTGCCGACGTTATCTCTTATCAAAGACTATCAATACTTAAAGATATGTGAAGTCTCCCTTCTTCTGTTAAACCCTCTCTTAAATTCCCTTTGCTAAGTCCGCCATCGAACTGGACGTTTGATCAAACCAAAAAAAATCCCTTAAGTTCGATAGAAACAAAAAAAAAGTGTTGCAGTTTGTCGATTTTCAGACTTAAGCTAGCGTTTTTTTTTCATCTAGCTGTAAAAAAAGTTTTTTTTTGTGGATTATCAGGAAATCCAATGACTTCTTATTTGCTGACAATTTGTTTTAAACACTTTTAAAGGTATTTCTATAATATAAACATAAAAATTATAAATTGATACATTTTTTCAAAATTTATTAAGCGCTTTTTCGATATAAAAAGTTAGCATTATTTGTCAAACCAACAATGTTAATTTAACATTATCGTATTTTCCTCGTCTAACAGTTTTCGTACCTTCTGTTAAAAAGTTCCAAAATATTAAGAGCGGGAGACAAAGAGCTTGCTCTTATGTTATCTACAATTTTATGTTGGTGGAGCCGGAGCGTATCAGAAAATAAAAATAAAACACTGAAGTGGCAACACTGAAGCTGTCAAAAACAGCTGATTGTCGGCGTTTTCACCTTTTATTTTATTCCAATTGGACTTATTAATTTTTTTATTGTTTTCGTTTCTATTAAAAACAAAATTTAAAAAGAGTTGATAAGAAACTAAAATTAACTCAATCAAATAAAATGTGAAAATTAATCAACGCGCAATATTCGAATCAACAAGACCGTCAAACATATTAGGAAAAGACAAGTACAAAGAACTTGCAAGAAGACAACATTTTGGTAGTGAAATAGTTAAAAAAAAGTTATGTAAAGTAGATGGTAAAAAACAAATTAATAAAAAAAGTAAGAAATATAAAAACTACAGTATGCAAGACAGCATCAATAGTTAAACCACAGTTAAGTAGTGATTAAGATAATGAAAAGCAAAATTTTGTGGTTAAAAAATTGTTTTGGAATCAATAGCTGGAGTTCCATTTATTTGATGTTAATTAATAATTTGTTTTATATCTTGTGGTGTGCGCGATAATGAAAAAAGAATAAAATTATGTAGATCAAAACAAAATTGTTTGTGCTATTTTTTCTTCATAATAATTTAAATAATTTTGTATACAAAAGATTTTTAGTTTGATAGTGTTGGACAATAGAAAAATTTGTTAAAATAAATAATATAAAATATTTATTATTCAATACTTGGCGTAGTTTTATACATTTTATGTCTTATTAGCTTATTTTTTATAATTTGTTTTATTTACTTTTTGTTTTATTTTGGTTCATCTTATAAGGCACAGCACTGCGCCATTAAACAAAAAAAAATTCCAACAAGTAATCTCTTGGCTGTTTTAAGTTTTTTTTTTTGTATAAATTTAGTCACACGAAAAGGAACAAGTTTATTCTGTTTTATCTACGCCAAAAATAAACCTCGTCAAAGTGAACGTTAAGATCAAAAAACAAAAATTTCATAATCATGCAAAGTCAAAACCAGGCTGCATCAGCTGACACTTTAACACCTGCATCGGATGCGGCAACAGTAGCAGCAGCAACAACAACTGTTGACACATCCTCTGCGACGACGCGCAATCAACTGCGACCGGTAAAATATCATTATGCTGATAGTTTTGCGTGTACGTATATTGTATCGGTGGTGGCTGCAGCAAATGCTGAATTAGTTACATATCCCTTGGATCTAACAAAAACACGTTTACAAATACAGGGGGAGGCAGCTGCAACAGCTCATCATGTTGCCAGTAGTTCTGGTACTACAACCAAACCACAGGCAAGTGTACAGTTTAAAAAAAATAAAAATAATTTTAAGTAATTTTTACTGGATAAATTTTTGCCTGCAAGAATTACACTGTGCAACAAATTTCGGGTCATCGCATTGAGCCTCAATGCCTTCAACGCCATATGAAAGTAGACCATCAAATGGACAAAATCACCAAAGGGTTTTGCAAAGTCAGTTCGGATTTCTTTTTTATAGCCCACTGAAGTTTTTATTTTTTTTATCAAAGGCGTTTAGAAAACGTCTAAAATACTAAGGGTATTCATTTCAGCTTTTTTTTGGTTGTAAAAATGAAAAATTGGAAAAATGTAACTTTTTATTACAACAAACACATGAAAAAATGTTCCACTTAAAAGTTGCAATTTAAACAACCTATATCCAAGTGTAAAATTATCAGAGTAAAAAGTTACATTTTTCCAATTATTTAAGCGTTGCCATTCATTACTAATTAAAGAAAAAGTACCAAAATATGCTACTGTTATTTAAGTTTTTTCTACCTCGGCAGCCCTTATTGAACATGTGTTTGAAATTTTTCTTAGAAGAAAATATTTATACAAATAATTTTGGTTATAATAATAGAAATTAAGAATTAAACAACAAGAAAAAATTGTCAAAATGAGTAAAAAGTGTAATTTATAAGTTAATTGGTTCATTCGTTGAATAATTTAATTATTTTTGGAAACTTTTTATCACAATTTTTTTATGTACCCGTTCACATCATTGAGAGTGGAATCTTACATTTTTCATTTTTCCACTTTTACATTCTCTGAAATGAATACCCTTACTATAATAAAAACACATCTGAGCTTCAAAATATGATTTGATGTCTTCAGTGAAATTTTATGGCGGTTTTTTTCTTAGGACATTTTAACCCTCTAACTGCCATTCTAAGGGGTCATTTTAGTCCTTTTTCAAAAAATAAACACAGAAGTCTAATAAAACGTCCATTTAGAGGGTTAAAATGTTCTACAAATATTTTCCTCATAAAATTTCACTAGGGGTTGTCGAATGTTCAAAGTTTGTGCGACATGCGCAAAGTGCTTAAAAAGGGTCAAGTATAAATAATCAATGTTTGTTATTTATTTTTACCAAAGCAGTGTTACAAAATATCGACAAAAAACAGTGCAAATATACTTTTGAGCTAAAAATGATGTTCTGATGTGTTTTATAAAATTTTATGATGATTCTTTTCTTTGACCAAATTAACCCTCTAGCTCCCGTTTTAAAGGGTGATTTTTGTCCTATTTTAAAAGAAATACAAAAAAGTCTATAAAAAAAATGCAGTTAGAGGGTTAAAATGTTTTACAAATATTTTCTGCATCAAATTTTTCTAGGGCACGTCTAAGACAGAAAGTTCGTCCAGCATATAGAAAATGCTTAAAAATTTTAAAGTATTCAAATTTTTTTATTATTTTTTTTAGGCCGATATAAAAAAACAAGTAACAAAGTTAAATTCGACTTTGTCGAATGTATTTACACCCTTCACGATGTAAAAAAGTTTATTTGCAAAAAAAAAACAAAAAAATTAAAAGAAAAAAAAATCCACGAAAAAAATTTTTTGGTAAAAAAAAAATTCGACGAAAATGTTTGTTTTTTTTTTTTTTAAATATGTTTGGACTTGTATAAATACCATTCGGTGATCGATTTTGTTCTCATGTGTCAACCAGTTGCCAAATTAAAGCATTTTGTGTTTTTAGGTTATGTTGAATGTACCACAATTTTCGAGGTGTTCTTACATTTTCGTTCATAACTTTTGAACCCCTGAACCGATTTCGTTCAAATGCAATACCAAACTGCTTAGGGCAACAACAAGTAAATACGCTAAGTCTTTGTTATATCTGTTTAATACTTTGGCCGATATCAGCATTTCCACAGACGGACAGGCATCGCTAGAATGTCTTTAAATCGATCACTGATCAATAATATATATGGGGGTTTTCGTGTCAACTGACACGACTTTTGATCCCGATCTACTATCCTATTGGATAGTAGTGCAGACACAATTTTTCAACGAGATCGGTAAAGGACTCTCTGGGTTAGAGGGGGTCGAATTTGATATTGTGGCCAAAGAGGATTTTTTTCTCATCCATGTAACTTCTTACCAATTGTTTTTAGCAAAATGTGTCTCAAATAGTTTAGATAGCTATTTCTTCAATCTTGCGAAAAAAATTATATAAAAAAAAAAAAAAAAAATTAATTTTTTTTTAAATCCAAAACTTTTTTGACTTTTTTGTCAAATAGGACCCTTTTTTTTGACTAAAAAGAAAGCTTAGGTCTTTTCCTCACCTAATTCTTCTTCGTCCTCAAATATATTTTTGCTCCGCCAACAAATTTCCGCTAGAACGGCATCACGCGACTTTTTCCCAAGATATCTGAAATGGTGATCACGGCCAAAGTATTAAACAGATTTAGCAAAAACTTAGCATATTTACTTATTGTTGCCCTACGCAGTTTGGTATTACATTCAACATAGCCTAAAAACACAAAATGCTTTGATTCGGCGGCTGGTTGACACATGTGAACAGAATCGATCACCGAATGGTATTTAAACAAGTACAAACATATTAAAAAAAAAACATTTTCGTCGAATTTTTTTTTTAACCAAAAAATTTTTTTCGCGGATTTTTTTTTTAATTTTTTTTTTTTTTTTGCAAATTAACTTTTTTACATTGTGGAGGGTATTAATACATTCGACAAAGTCGAATTTAACTTGGTTACTTGTTTTTTTTTTTATTTCGGCCCAAAAAAAATATAAAAAAAAAAATTTTGAATACTTTAAAATTTTTAAGCATTTTTTATATGCTGAACGAACTTTCTATCTTAGACGTGCCCTACACTCAAAATAATTCTACAGTAAAAGGTTTAGTAAGTGATATTGTACAAAAATATACTAATTAGTTACTAATTTTAGTATCTTCAAAGTACTAAAATTAGTAATTTTTACTGGTTTTGAATAATATTAGTAAAAAATGTTAGTATTGGTTACCAATTCCTGCACTAGGTCCTTTTGGACTAAAATTTAGTTAACTTTTTAGTATTGAATACCCACGTTTTTTTTTTGGGTGTAGTAAAATTTGATGCAGAAAATATTTGTAAAACATTTTAACCCTTTAACTGCCTTTTTTTATAGACTTTTTTGTATTTCTTTTAAAAAAGGACAAAAATGACCCTTTAAAACGGGAGCTAGAGGGTTAATTTGGTCAACGAAAAGAATCATCATAAAATTTTATAAAACACATCAAAACATAATTTTTAGCTCAAGAGTATATTTGCACTGTTTTTTGTCGATATTTTTTATCACTGCTTTGGTAAAAATAAATAACAAACATTGATTATTTATACTTGACCCTTTTTAAGCACTTTGCGCATGTCGCACAAACTTTGAACATTCAACAACCCCTAGTGAAATTTTATGAGGAAAATATTTGTAGAACATTTTAACCCTCTAAATGGACATTTTATTAGACTTCTGTGTTTAGATTATAAAAAAGGACTAAAATGACCCCTTAAAATGGCAGTTAGGGGGTTAAAATGTTCTAAGAAAAGAACCGCCATTAAATTTCACTGAAGACATCAAATCATATTTTGAAGCTCAGATGTGTTCTTATTATAGTATTTTTGACGTTTTCCAAACGCCTTTGATAAAAAAATAAAAACTTCAGTGGGCTATAAAAAAGAAATCCGAACTGACTTTGCAAAACCCTTTTGTGATTTTGTCCATTTGATGGTCTACTTTCATATGGCGTTGAAGCCATTGAGGCTCATTTTTCTTGTTGCACAGTGTTATCAAGCACAAAAAACATATGTTTTAAAAACATATGATTACTTTTTTGTACAAAATAGGTGTGTTCCAGAACGTTACCGCGGGTGCCCGCGGGTACCCAAACCAGCCCGAAAAGCGTTCCCGTACGCAAAAATTGGGTAAATGAGAGAGTTTTTGAGAGAATAAATTTGTTTCTCATTTTACCGAACTTACCCGTACTATTTTTTCGTGTAAATTGGTAACAATCAGATGTTTAGAAAACAGCTGATTTTTGTTGTGAAAATAAATTAAAAATTTTAATAAAATTAAAAAAGGAAACAAAAGTAATGTTTTATTTTAAACAAAATAATATATTTAGTCATTAAAATCAACTTTTACAATTTGTTTCGCATTGTTGAACGTATTTTTTCTAACTAAAATATGTTAGCATTTCAATTTGTTTACATTTTTTAGTTATTGGGCTAGAAATGTGTTTTTTTGCGTTCCCGTACTTTTGTGAATTTTTGCGGTATGGTGAGAGTTTTTAAGATTTTCTCTCATTTTACCGAACTTTACCCGCAAAGTTCTGGAACACACCTAATATGATTAAATATCAACGAATGATTAAAAAAAAATACATCCTAAAATTAAATTTCTTTTATTAACAAGTTAAAAAATAAATACAATCAAACTAAAATTTACAAATGAAGACAAAATTTGCTATAGGCTGATTTAAATCAGCTGTTTAACTTACTTGCAAATTTTTACGGATTTCTGTTTGCGTACTTTTTACAATTTTTCCTTTTTGAGAGCGTAAAAATAAAATACTCTCCAAAATTTTGTTGCTTGATAATTTTTACTGGGAAAGTACGCAAACAGACCTATTAACGTCATGGGAAATTTGCCGAAACAAAATCGTTTCACACATTACAAACACAATGCAAGTTTCAAACTACTTAACTACATTTTTTTTAACATTGTGCTCGATTCGGGAGTACTTTTTCACCATTCACCTACTTTTTTAAAATTTGATATCCTTTAGAAATTTTAAGATTTTAAAATTTTTTTTCTTGTAATTATTGAAAATATTAAATAAAACTTTAATTTTAACAAGAAAAAAATTTTAAATCCTAAAATTCAAAAGAATATCAAATTTTTAAAAATTTGGTGAATGGTGAAAAAGTACTCCCGAATCAAGCACATTACTTTCCTACTCTCCTAACTGTCTGAGAAATTTTCTTTAACCCCTAGGTATTTTATACCCTAATTATACCCTCCAACCACAGTATGGGGGTATACTAACTTTGTCATTCCGTTTGTAACGCATTGAAATATCGGTCGGGGACCCCATAAAGTATATATATTATTGATCCATGATCGATTCTAAGACATTCTGTGAATGTCCGTCTGTCCGTCCGTCCGTCTGTCTGTAGATGGCACGATGCAGTCCAAAATAAAAGAGCTATCCTCCTGAAATTTGGCACGAATATGTCTTATGGACCTAGGCAGGTTAAGTTCGGAAATGGGCAAAATCGGGCAAGGGGGAAAAAGTTCCCCCTTGAAGAACTGAACCAACCTAAGTGGCAATATAGTATTTTTGGAAAATGGCAACACCAAACATTTGTGTCTACAAAATATAGACCATGTTCTGGCAAGGTTGCAAAATAGGTACTTAGATCAGAGTTGATGAAGGAGAGGAGGACAAATGATGATTACTAAAAAATTGAATTTATTCACCATAATGCAATTTCACCTTCTTCTGTACGAAAAAACAACAGCAACAACCACACAGGAATTGAAAAACCACGATTTAGTTGATACTTGCTTAACAGCCAACTTAGCGAATCGGTCTAGAGTGATCGTACCTAAGAGGCAGTTAATAGCAAAAACATTACAGATCATGGGTTCAATCCCTGGCGGCTGCGATCTGTTAATAATTTTCACATATAGAATAAAATTGACTATTAACTGAATAAATTTGACATTAAAAGTTTTTCTGATGATTATAATAACTGGATTATATGAAACTAGTAAAAAACGAACCACGATGTCTTAAATTTTTAGAAAAATAAAATTTTTCTTTCACACCTTTCTCAATTCAAACCATATATAACATGATTATAAAATTATAATACATAATTATAATTAGAGCCTGAGCTCAACTGTCTTTACAGAAAAACAAAAACAACCTCTGTTTTTTTTGTTAAATAAATGAAACATTTGGAATATTTATCGCGATGGGAAGGTGAACTTTGTATTTTTGTTAAGCAAATGAAACAATTTGATGTCAAAAAAAGTTCAGGGTCCTGCACTTGGACCCAGGAAATAAAAAAATCGTTTTTTTTTGCCGGCCCCCTTTTGTGGGCGTGGATATTAAAAATATTTTTAAATAATTTTAAAATTGTATTACTTAAGCTCTAAAAGCATAATAAATGAATTTTTGAACATTTACCGCATGGGTTTATGTGTCCCCCAATGACGCCCAATGACCCCCCACAAAAAAAAGCGCCCCTGCAATTTTTTTTAAATTTTTTTTATATGTTATATGTTTTATATGTTATATGTTGTATTAGGGTCGAACCAGAATCAAATGCGTAGCGCAAAACGTAAAAAAAAAAACAAAAACAAACACATCAAATTTGAAATTTTTACGTCCGTTTGATTTAGGTAACTCACATTTAAATATTAGAAACAAAAAAATTATTGGGCGTTACGCCTTAATTTGATTCAGGTTGGACGGTTAAAGATTCGGCACAGCCGAATTTAACACTCTCACTTGTTTTTTTTTATTTTTTTACATTTTGGAGGGTATAAAAGATTCGGCACAACCAAATCTCACTTGTTTTGTTTAAATTTACCCTTTTTATTTTTTGCGTGTATGGTAATTTTAAGAACCAAAAATGCCCCCCATTTTGCTTTATCTGGCTCAGTTTTCGAGATATCGCCATTTTTTTTAAACACAAGTTTTTTTAAAAACAAAAAAAAAAATATTTATTGTAAACAAATGCTTTTTGCATCAATTGTAAATAGTTTTTTTTTTGCATTTGTGCCGTTTTGTTGGCATTAGTACAAATAATGCCAATATCAAAAAATTTTAATTAGTTCCAACTAATGCCAATGAAAATTTATTGTCAATTAAAAATTCTCATGTATGATTTTTTTCTTACAAAAAAATTTTATCATTTCAATTTGTTAACTTTTTTAGTTTTTGGTTCGTGAGAGTTCTTTTCATTTGCTCTCATTTCACCGAACTTTACCCGAAAAGTTGTGGAACACACTTATTTTGTTCAGCCCATTGTTTAGGCAATTTTATTTAATACAATCTACATATGTAATTTCAATCATAAAATTGTCATTATTATAATTTCCATCTTTTCTAAAAAATAATAAATACAAATTTTCAGGTACAATATCGGGGCATGATGGCTACAGCAGTTGGTATTGCTCGAGAAGAAGGTACCCTTAAATTATGGCAAGGTGTAACGCCTGCTCTATATCGACATATCGTTTATAGGTAAATTAGAAAATGAATCAACCAAAAGTGACCAATTATGTATTTCAAATCACTAAAGTCGAATTAAAATAAAATTTTAGAGCTTTACTTTTAATAAAAAATTTTAAAAACACTGTTTAACGATTTTGTATCTTGGATAGGACAAAAAATGAAAGTATACCAAAAGTAGACCAAAACCCCACAAGGGTTTTGAAAACTTAGCTCGAAGTCTTTTTTTATGACCCACTGAAGTTCTAAAATTTTTTCAAAGCTGTTTTGAATAAAGGCCTATTCACACCTGAAGTGAAATCTCGTTCATATGGTCTATATCAGCGGTTACCAACCTATGGTACGCGTACCACTAGGGGGTACGCGAAACTGTCCGCGGGGGTACGCCAAATTTTAGTAATTTGGACATTCGTTTTAGATTAACCTTTCAATGCTGGCTCGGCATCTGGCTTCCAAAGTTTTCCATAACGTCAGGTTTTTAAGAAAGTTGAGGTCAAAGTTCACAAAAAACGTATTTTTGTGCAATTTAGAGAGCATTTTTTGCGATTTTATTGGATGATATTTTGAGATCTGACCACTTGTTTTCGATTAACCTTTCGATGCTGATTCCGAATATGGTTCCCAAATTTTTCTTTGACGCCTGGTTTTTGAGCAAATTTATGTCAAAGTTCTCAAAAAACGTTTTTTTGGGCATTTTTGAGACGGTGTTTCCCTCGAATTAAAAAATTATTTAAAACAAAATTAAAAAATTATATATTTTTTTAAGAGTTTAAAAAACGTCCATTGTTTTAATTTTTGGTTTAGAATTGACTGGTGAAATCAGATTTACAACATTTTCAGCCGTTTTTGCTCTGCAGAAAAATCAGCTCAAAATCCGCGTTTTCAGATGCATTGAACTAACCACCCAAAGGAGCGAACATTTTTCCAAAAAAATACCAACATTGCTTTGATCTCCCCGAAATCCTTCAAAAAAATTATAATACCCGCAGATATAAAATTTCAGAATTAACTCTAATATTTATATGTGAAGGTTTTTCAACGAAAACAAAAAACTCGTTATGGGGTACGCGGCTGATAAAATTTAAAATTAGGGGTACGCGAGCCAAAAAGGTTGGTAACCGCTGGTCTATATCATTTTATACACAACCATATGATCGAAATCTCGTTCGAGATTTCAGGTGTGAATTGGGTATAAGTAAAAAAAGGGTTATATCTTATTCTGAGGCAAATGTCAGGCTTGTTTTTTGCGGACCGGATTAAGATTAGGATCAACTTTATTTAGTTTAAAAATAGATGGAACCAAGTCCAGATTTTTTTTCAGAATCTACATACAATTAGTAAATATAAATAGGAAAAAAATTAAGCGTTGTCCATAATGTAAAATGGTTTAAATAAATCCGATTTGATCCTAGGATTTAACTATATTTATTTTTCATTCTTTACATGTTTACCATTGATTACTCATGTTTTTATTTTATTATTGTTAGTTAATAAGATGTAGATTCAGAAAAAAATAAAATTAAAATGTTGGCCAGATTAGACCATTTTTTTTTTAATAAAATAAAGTTAATCTTAATGTTAAAAATCCCTTTAGTAAAATTTGATTTCGGTTCATTTCCTAAGACATATTAACCCTCTATCTCAAATTTTTAGGGGTCATTTCGGTAATTTTCTAAAAAAATATCATCATAGAACTAGGGTTCTATAGTCGAAAAGTCAAAAAGTCGAAATCGACTTTTTTGTTCTTAAAAAGTCGAAAAGTCGACTTTTGCTTTCGACTTTTTTCGACTTTTTTCGATTTTTTTTATTTTTTTTTTACTTTTGCCAGATGAAAATAATTTCCTTCTTTTGAAAAAAAATTCAAATGAGAGCCGAGTTTAATAACAACTGAAGCTATAGGTATTTCCATGTGTTTTGTATATGAAGCAAAAATGTCAATTCCAAATTCATGAGTTAGAAAGTGTTTGCAATATTTACCAGTATTTTTGATTATTGTAAACACCTCAGTGATAGGGATTTATAAATTGAAAGTCGACTCTTTTGCTTCCGATTTTTTTCAACCTTTTCCACATTTTCGATTTCTTCGAATTTTTTTGATAAATAAAATACAATCAAAAAAAAAAAGCACCTAAATGCTTACAACAAGTCAAAACTAAACTTTTATTTACAAAAAATCGACTTTTTAAAAGTTGGAAAAGGTCGAAAAAAGTTAAAAAGTCGAAAAAAGTCGAAGTCGAAAAAAGTTGACTTTTTAAAAAGTCGAAAGGTCGAAAAGTCGACTTTTTAAAATTTGAAAAAAGTCGAAAAATCGACTTTTTAGAAATTGAAAAAAGTCGAAAAGTCGACTTTTTGTTGCGACTATATAACCCTACATAGAACATCACTAAAACGTGCGTTAAAAGGGTTCACATGTTCTACAAACATTTCCTGCATAAAATTCACTAGGGGTTGTAAAAGGCCAAAAGCTCGTTTTTGGTTGGAAAAATTCTTTGATTAATGAATAAAAACTATTGGACCATTTTTACAATTTTTAATGTTTACACTTGGAAAAAATCTACTTAAAAATATTTTTAAAAAAATTTTCTGAAAAAATGTCTATAAATACTTTAATTTTCCAGATCGAACCTCGTAGCACATTTATTACTTACCTAATCTGGACGTTATCAAGCTTAAATAAAAGCTTTTTAAACTTTTTACATTCTTGAGGATTACAAATATTCGGTTAACGTCGTCATTAACAAAAATTGACTTTCTTTAGTTAGGCCCTAAAATTTTATTTTACATCAATTTTATGGTACGAAATTGAAATTGTCACTTTATATGTTATGGATATTTAAAAAAATCATTATATTTTATTTCCATTCTAGTGGTGTAAGAATATGTACTTATGATTACATGCGAAAAGAAATGGCCAAAAATGAAGGTGGAGGCAAAGACATTGCGCTACCTCTATATAAGTCTGCTTTATGTGGTGTTTGTTCGGGTGGTTTAGCGCAGTGGTTGGCCTCACCAGCTGACTTAGTAAAAGTACAAATACAAATGGAAGGTAAAAGACTTTTAATGGGTGAGGCTCCACGGGTTTTTGGAGCTGGTCATGCCTTTAAGGAAATAATAAGAAGAGGTGGTGTAAAAGGACTGTGGAAGGGTAGTATTCCAAATGTTCAACGAGCTGCATTAGTTAATTTAGGCGATTTAACCACATATGATACTATCAAACATATGATAATGCATAAATTAAATATGCCCGACTGCCATACTGTTCATATTTTAGCTTCAATATGTGCTGGATTTGTAGCTGCCATCATGGGTACTCCAGCAGATGTTGTCAAAACTCGTATTATGAATCAACCAACCGATGAAACGGGAAGGTATGTATTGGATGTAGTACAAACATAACACAGCTCTACAAATCTAGTTGGATGAAACGAACGCAAAACAAATTATAAATCCTTATATATTTTTTATTTATGATTTTAAATCTGTAACCATCACGTCAAGATTTTGGCTTCTTGTAACTTTTTAGAATTCTATAAAATAAAATCTTGTCTGAAATTGTGTTTTTAAAATAGAATAAAATTATGTTAGAACTGTTTATTAAATTTTAAAAATATTATTAGCAAAACAACACTTTAAATCTTTTTTAACGTATTTTTTTTTTATTGAAAATCTCATAATAAACAAAAAATTAAAAAAAAATAAATCCTATCATTTTAATGAGCTGTAACCAAGACATTCGAAAGCCAGGATCTTATTACATATGTAGATTTTCAAAAAGGGTCAGAAAGGCAAAATCCAGACATTACAGATTTAAAATCATTACATTAATTACTACCTACATCACTTACCAGAACTCTTTATGCAATTTCTTGTAGAGCTGTGTTATTATTTAAATGTATAATAAATTAATTTAATTATCAATAATCTCGACACGGTTTAATATTTGTTGTTATTGATTTTATGATAAGATTAGCACTATTTAACAAAGTAACTAAAAATGCATTTGGACGAAAAATAATCTTGTCTTAAGTAAACTAAAAATAGATTTGTATGGAGGCACGCTTCAATGTTAAAATTACTATAACTTATTGAATGATAAAATACATACATTAATTTTTTATAACACTGCGGAACACTAAAAAATAAACAAGAGTTACGACCATCATTTCTATATATTTCGGACATGCTGATCCGAATGGCGTACTCCGTTTTTCGATGTATGGTACAGTTTTCTTGCAAAATATCGTTAGATATGCTGATTTCGAGTTTCGAGACAGTTTTTAAACAACAAAATTTGCAAAGTTAATGATTTATAAATATTGGGGGGGTGAAATAAAGCCATAGGCAATAAGACCATATGGCCTTATTTCTCAATTCAATGGGAAATAAGGCCATATGGCTTTATTACCAACACGATTGAGCAATAAAGTCATATTGATTTTGCAACCAAAGTGGAAATAAAGCCATATCAGTTGAAAATTTGGAAATATATTTCCCCGTAAATCCTGCTACCCAAAAAAAAAATTATTTAGCGAAGCCGCTAAATTAACTTATGGAGTTTGTAATCCCTAAGCCCGGCCTTAGGCCGGCTACGCAGAAAAATTTTTTTTTTTTTGACTATCTTTTAATTAAAAAACCACATAAGTATACCAGGAACCTCGGAACTTAGAGGGGTCTAGAGGCACCAATTTTTTATTGGCAGGGTTTTTAATTTAAAGATTGTTTAACAAAAAAAGTTTTCCTGTGTAGCCGGCCTTCGGCCGGGCTTAGGGATAACAAAATCCATGCATTAAACCCACCCTCTCCGCAAAGTAAAGTTTTCTAGGGTAGCAGGCCTTTGCGCTATCAAATTTGTTATGCCTCAAAAAGGCCTGATAACCAAAATAGCTTTGGTTTGCAGAGAGGGTGGGTTTAATGCATGGAGTATGTAATCCCTCTAAGCCCACGCAGAAAACCTTTATTACAAAAACACAAATCATAGAAGTCCTAATTTCGACATTTCGCCCAAATAAAATATTTCGGATTTTTTGACAATTTTGTTTTGCGAGAAGTAACATTTTTAGACCTATCATTTTGGGCTATATGTCGCAGCTTGGGCGACATGACATTTACGGTTTTGAGCGATAAGACCTTGGGCGCTATGTCCGTACGCCATTTCAAACTCCATAAATTAATTTAGAGGCTTCGCTAAAAATTTTTTTTGGGTAGCAGGATTTACGTGGAAATATATTTCCACACTCTCCGCAAAATAATGATGAACAATTTTAAAAAATATTTAAATGAGTAACAAAGCCATATATGGCTTTATTTCCAACAGTGGTTGGTAATAACGCCATATGGCCTTATTTCTCAACTCTTTGGGAAATAAGGCCATATGGTCTTATTGCCTATGGCTTTATTTCACCCCCCCATAAATATTATGGCATGAAAAACAAAGATATGACTTGTAGCAATATTTCTTATGCAAATTTGGTTTAAAGCTTTTCATCTTAAGCCCTTAAATTCGCGAATTTCTTCATTTCCTAAGGTTTTCGCCAAATTAACAGCCAAATTGGTCTTTGATAAAAAACATGCCTTTAGTGAATCAAAAAGGCATCCCTAACAATACGAATAGTGCACAAAAAACAGCTATGTTATATAAACCATCATGATGAAAATCGGCAAAACCCGTTTTTTTTTTGTATATGGCAGCATCACGTTACGAGATGATTTAAGGCTCCATCTTTTAGTATATAATGTGGGAACCTGAAACAACTAACTGACCAAAAATTTGGCCAAAAAAGTTTTCATTTGCAAATGTTATCCTAACAAAAACTATTATTTCAGTGTTTTCTATACAATAATTATAGTTTTTGTTAAGATAACTTTTGCAAATAAAAACTTTTTTGGACAAATTTTGGGTCAGTTCATTGTTTAAGGTTTCCACATTATATACTATACTATGCTGCCATATACAAAAAAAACGGTTTTTTACGATTTTCATCATGATGGTCCATATAACATAGATGGTTTTTGGCCACTATTCGTAGTGGCATGGATGCCTTTATGATCCACAAAATGCAAGTTTTTTATTAAAGACCAATTTAGTGGTTAATTTCGCGAAAACTTAAAAAAATGAAGAAATCCGCGAATTTAAGGGCTTAAGATGAAAAGCTTTAAACCAATTTTACATTAGAAATATTGCTACAAGTTATATCTTTGTTTTCCATGCCATAAAATTTAAAAATCATTAGCTTTGGAAATTTTTTGGTTAAAAAAGCAGCTGAAAATCAGCGAATCTTTAATGACATTTTGCAAGAAAACTGTACCATACATCGAAAAACGGAGTACGCCATTCGATTCAGCATGTTCGAAATATATAGAAATGATGGTCGTACCTCTTGTTATAAAAAATAGTGGTTAGTTTTGTCAAGCAGTGTAATTCCTATCTTTGACATTTTTATCGTGCTCTAAAATTTATTTTGAACTTTAAAATCCGTTAACAAGAAAATCCTATCTGATTCTGTTTTCGATTCGATAACTGATTCTTATAGATTTTGCACTCCTGAATCCAAATCTGTTAAAAAGACAAAAAAACAATAATTTCCAAACCAAAAGTGTGTCCACTGTTACAGATTCTTCCAAAAATTGGTCATGATTTCGTATAAATGGATTTCCTGATTCCAAAACTGCAATCTAAATTTTTGTAGCATGTTCCGTTTTCGAAATATTGGCGTTTGAAAATTTTTCCACCAGAAAATCTCTAACACGAATATCTCGAAAATGGAACATGCTAGAAAAATTTAGATTGCGGTTTTGGAATTAGAAAATCCAATTTACATGAAATCAAGTCCTATTTGTTGGAAGCAACATAACAGTGGGCCCCAAAAGTGCGAAGTTATTGGTTTTGTGACTTTTCAACAGCGAATACAGTACGTGATAAAAAAATTGGATGGCAGATTTGGATTCAGGTGTGCAAAATCTATAAGAATTAGTTGGATATTTCACTGGGAGATTTTTGTTGTCGAACAGTGTAATTATTAAGCAATAACTCGAAAACAGAATCAGCTAGGATTTTCGTGTAAACGATTTTTAAAGTTCAAAATGAAGAGGAGTGAAATGCCATAGGAAAAACTTTACGAAATCAAAATTAATCCAAGGTGGACTTATTAAATCCTAAAATATTATTGGATTAATTGTGATTTATTTATAACTTTTTTCATTTTCCAAATTTTTTTTTATCATTTTTCCTGATTATGATTGCTAATTTATCGCAGATTACTGAAAAAAATATTTCAAATCTGTTTTGTCATGTTAAAATATTTATTTTAAACTAAAGATAAATCCGAAAATAAATCCACTTATTTAAAAACACAGCAATAGAGTTTTAAGACCAAAATGAACCATAATTTGCCGACGATCGTTTAAATTTCAGAGAAGTTATTATTTATGCCACCCTCACAGACATTTTTAAATGATAAAAAATATTTTTATTTATACTAATATTTTTTTGTTTTTATTTTTTTTTATAGAGGTGTTTTATACAAGGGCTCTGTGGATTGCTTACGCCAAACTGTTAACAAAGAGGGTTTCGCTGCTCTCTACAAAGGTTTCTTGCCATGTTGGATTCGTATGGCTCCATGGTCACTTACTTTTTGGTTATCATTTGAACACATACGCACAATGCTCGGTGCATCTAGTTATTAAATACAAAATTTGTATTACAAATACATACTATTTAAAATCCAACAATTTCGATTTTTCGAAATTTATCATGTAATACAATACTATCCTATTGTTATTTGTTGTCTTCAATTAAGATTATTTAAACGAAAAAACATCACTCACTTATTGTAAAAATTTTGTTAAAGGCTTGACAACATTCTTATGTCTGTATGTACAATGATTTTTATTTATAAATATTTTTTAATTATTATTGCCTGCTATACAATTTAATGTTACTGATTTATATTTTAGATGAATACTTTGTCATACATAGTCTATCCTCTCTTATCCTTTTAGAATATGCATAAACAGAGTTTATCTCAGTGCCTAATTATATTTTTATGGTAAATAATTTATTAAGTTTTGTTTTTCTTTTTTTATTTTTAAATACATATAGATAAAAAAAAAATAATGTTGAAAATTTGCCTTGTTAAAGTATAACAATTTTAAAATAAAATTTATAAGAATTTGTTTTGGAACTCTTTTTCTTTTTAATTATGTCTACTGATAGAATAATATTTGCAAACATACATGACACAGCTCCCCACTTTTTTCTAGGGATCTGGTAGCTGATTTTGGGTAATTGGGGTACGATGATTTCAAATCTGGTAACCGTTTTTTTTGGGTCGGCTCTAGTTTTCGAGATATAGCCTAAAGAAAAATTCGAAAAAGGGCTATTTTTGACATGTTTGTGTCAATTTTTACTAACACTGGTCTTGCATTTAAAAGCTAAAAAACGATTTTGGGTATGTTGGAAATGCTGTTTCAAAAAATGATCATACTTTTTTTAATCATTTTTAGTTTTTGAATGAATTTGGCTTAAATTACTCTAATAACTGTGTATATGTATGTTTTCTAGAGTAAAGATCTAACGGAAATAAATAAAATCGGTCAATGTTTGGACTTGGAACCCATTTTCTGTGAAACGCTGGTGTAGTGTTTATGGTCGGTCTTGACCGACTATAATTTTCTTACTTGTTTTTTTTTTAAGATTTTCAACAATTTCAGCTGGATTTTTTTGCTAACGTGTATAAATTATTCCATACAAATTTGATAGTTTTTAGTTATATACCAGGACACAAAGGAATACAGGGAAATGAAAAGCCAGATGAACTCGCAAAACTTGGAGCTGATGGTTTAGGTACCATGGTGCCAGTTTTATCACCACTTGAACACTATAAACTTAAACGGAATTCCATCAATGTTGCAAAGGCAAACAGGAGGTGGAGAAAACTGACAACATGCAAAATCAGCAGAACTTTGTGGCCAACTTATGATCAAGGGAAAACTAAATATCTACTATCACTTACGAGAAGGGAATGTTGAGCTCTGACTGGGATAATAACTGGTCATTGTCTTATCGGCATCCATGCCAATAATATTGGACTTACTTCAGACGCTAGTTGTAAAAGATTCGCTTCACCAGGAGTAGATCACATACTTTGTCACTGCCCAGCTGTGGCAAGTCTGTAGTTGTAAAAGATTCGCTTCACCAGGAGTAGATGAAACGATGGAACACATACTTTGTCACTGCCCAGCTGTGGCAAGGAGTCGCCGATCCATTACCGGTCAGATAAGTTTCGGTACTTTGGAGGATATAACGCAAATGGATCTTAGGTTATTGAAAAGATTCGCAATTACTTTGAACGTGTTTAACTTGCACCGCTAGCGGAAAAAGTTTTGTGGTACCGCTATGGACCAAGATCTATGCGAGGTGTCAATCGGACACCGCCACCCTAACCTAACCTTGTTATATACGACAAAATTATGTCAAATTTGTTTGGGATAATTTATACACATTACTTAGCAAAAAAATCTACCTTTCATTGAAAAAGCAAAACTTAACTTTTCAAATACAAATTTTCCATAAATTATTTTTTCTAGAAACCCCTAAAACTTTGTTAAATCCCAAAATCTTTCCCCACGAAAATCTATTTCTAACCCAAAGTTAAAATTCCAATTTTGGGGTCAACTCGCCTTATCTGGCCAGACTGACTTCAGAATTTTATGTAAAGTAATTTCTTAAAAAATGCAATGTTGTTTGTCCCTTATTTTTATACCTTCCAATTGCAGTGTGGGTGTATACTCACTTTGTTATTCCGTATGTAGCGCATCGATATATGGTCACAGACTCGACAGTGGAGTTTTATAACAAAACAAGTAGAAAAATTAAGTTCGACTTGGTCGAATCTATGAATACCCTCCACAATGTCATCTGATAGTAATTTTCTAAAAAAATTTCAAAAAATTGCATCACAATTTTTTTATTAGAAATACATATGAGGAGTTCCATAACAAAACGCGCCAATTTCACTTTTTGATTTTTTTGTTTTTTTGACTGAATACTATTGTACACATTAAAATCTATGTAACCATTACTAAAAAACATCACAAACCTCAATATTTGTACATCAATTCACTACTGACTTTAATTATGAAACATCCCAAACCTCAGTACTTACACTCATTGTCAGTACTGACTTTGTTTACATTTATGCGTTTATCTAAAAAACTGTTAAAGTGGAATTGGTGCGTTTTGTTATGGACCTCCTCATATATTATATTGAGTAAAACTTTTTTTTAATCAATCAAATTTTTTTAAGTGTAAAATTTTTTTGACTGTCAGCATTTTTTTGAGTGTGACCTTTCATTAAAAAAAAAAAAAATTATGTATACATTTTTTTTTGAGTGTAACATTTTTTTTAGTGTAAATATTTTTTTTAGTGTATAATTTCTTTAAGTAACAAAATTACTTTGTAAAATATTTTTGTTGTTTTGTACCTATATGCAATACAAAAAAAATATTTCACATATTTCCCACTTTTTATTTTACTTCATTGTGGTTTTAATCTTGTAAATTCGAAAAATAACCTTGCCGAAATTTACTTTTTTGCTCATAACTTTTGAACCACTTGACCGATTTTGCTGGATTGCAATACCAACCTGACCCGGTAAATGGAGAACATATATGTCAAACTTCAGGAGCCTCCGTAAAGTCTTTCAAAAGTTAGCGTGTTTTCAACGGACAGACAGACAGACAGACAGACAGACAGACAGACAGACAGACAGACAGACAGACAGACAGACAGACAGACAGACAGACAGACAGACAGACAGACAGACAGACAGACAGACAGACAGACAGACAGACAGACAGACAGACAGACAGACAGACAGACAGACAGACAGACAGACAGACAGACAGACAGACAGACAGACAGACAGACAGACAGACAGACAGACAGACAGACAGACAGACAGACAGACAGACAGACAGACAGACAGACAGACAGACAGACAGACAGACAGACAGACAGACAGACAGACAGACAGACAGACAGACAGACAGACAGACAGACAGACAGACAGACAGACAGACAGACAGACAGACAGACAGACAGACAGACAGACAGACAGACAGACAGACAGACAGACAGACAGACAGACAGACAGACAGACAGACAGACAGACAGACAGACAGACAGACAGACAGACAGACAGACAGACAGACAGACAGACAGACAGACAGACAGACAGACAGACAGACAGACAGACAGACAGACAGACAGACAGACAGACAGACAGACAGACAGACAGACAGACAGACAGACAGACAGACAGACAGACAGACAGACAGACAGACAGACAGACAGACAGACAGACAGACAGACAGACAGACAGACAGACAGACAGACAGACAGACAGACAGACAGACAGACAGACAGACAGACAGACAGACAGACAGACAGACAGACAGACAGACAGACAGACAGACAGACAGACAGACAGACAGACAGACAGACAGACAGACAGACAGACAGACAGACAGACAGACAGACAGACAGACAGACAGACGGACGGACGGACGGACATCGCTAGATCGACTTAAAATCGATCAAGGATCATGAATATATATACTTTATGGGGTCCTAGACCAATATTTCGATGTGTTACAAACGGAATGACAAACTTATATATACCCTCTATCACTAGAGTGGAGGGTATAAAAATAGGGAAAAGCTAAGCGATTTTAGAAAAAAAACAGCGGTTTTAGCTGTTTTTAAGCTAGCATGGCAAAACTTTCTACTAATTATAATTATTAGTAGAAAAAAACATGCCGCAATTTTATTTTTTTCTTAAATTTTAAAATTAAAGTGAATTTATATCTATTCTGAAATTTTCAGAGATGTGTTTTGTTTTCGAAAAAAAAAAAATTAAAGTTTCCACTATGCTAATTTTATTCAATAATGGGGTATATAACGTATGCGTATGAGTAATAACAACACTTAAAAAATATATTAAATAGAGATGGGGGTCGTGAGTCAGTTTTTATTAACGATCACTCTAATTAAATGAAAGTTTTATTTTTTTTACTCACGTGAGCGTGCATGAACACTTGATCCCCGGGAACAAGTGTGTAGTATATGGGGATCAAGTGTGTAATAGACATTATTGCACTTTGTCTATTTTCCGATTTTTTACAATATCTGAACAACTAAAAGCCCCACAGTTAGGTATGCATACTGCAGAAACATCTCTAATAGTTCTTTAAAATGAATTTTATACCATGTGAAAATCTTCAATAGTTTTGGAGTTATATGCCTTTACGTTTTTGGGGATCAAGTATGCACCTTTTCCCCTAAGGGTTTTTATTACTCATACGCATACGTTATATACCCTATTTATTGTATAAATTAGCATAGTGCACTATTTAACATTTTTTTTTCTCGAAAACAAGACAAAAAACATCTCTAAAAATTTCAGAACATATAGAAACACATTTTAACTTTTTTTAAATTAAAAAAAAATAAAAATGCGGCACGTTTTTTGATAATTAAAGTTTTATTTTCAAAATTCAGAATTTCTTCTAAAAATTTTCCATTTTTTATTTTTTTAATCGATAGCCCATACAAGAATCTACAAGAATCTATAAAAATTTTTATGTTAAAGACATCACTGCGTTTAATTTGGGTAAATAACTAAATAAAGATACTTAAGCAAAAAATGCTGAAATTTTTAATATTTGACCATGCCTACAAGGCCCACTTTTTGACAAAACCAAAATTTTATTTTTGTTATATACAAGTGCTTTAAGGGGCAAAGTATTCTTTGCCATAAATATCCTATTGAAACCAGTATGGTTTTTCTTCAGTGAAACAGTTTGTGTGGAATGCCTCATATGTACATATATTTGGGTGGCACGAATAATGACTTTTTTCAAATTTCGTCGATCGATGGGCAAATGGGGGTTAACGTTTGTCCCTTAAATTTTTTTCTATACAAACAAAAAAATATTTTTTTTCTCGCATTATTGATTTTACTGGTTAATCGAATAAAAAAACATACAAATAAATGTTCTTAAGGATTTAAAGGCATTTCAATTGTTTATTAAACCAAATGTTTTCTTATAATAAAAAAATCACTTATTCTTAAACTATACTTTTGGATTAAATAACATCATTTCAAATTTAAATAGAAATCTGAATTATATTTTAAAAATAATGTTTATTAAAATTATAAATGAAGACCAGTAGTGCGATTCAGTAACTTTTTTAACGAAATTATCGATATCGTTAACTAACGAGAATTGTCGGTTGTTTTAACGAATATGTGATTCTATAAATTTTTCAATTATCGACAAGAATTAACGACAAAAATAGTTAATTTGAAATTTGTTTATTTTTAAATTGTATTGAGAACCGAAAATTTTCGTTAACTTTAACTTAAAAAAAAATTTTGTTGATAAGTTAACGATTTTCAATAACGACAAAATTCAGTAGAAAAAAGTTATAGAATTGCTTTCAAAGACAATTGTCGATAATTAACGATTTTTGACAATATAACTACCGATTTTTGTCGTTAAAAAGTTAGTGAATTGCGCTACAGAACTATACAAAAAAAAGGGTAAACAAAATTGTTTATAAAATAGATTTGTTTAAAGGAACTACAATAAATATAAAATTAAAATAGATATTTCGTTGGTCATATGGAAATACATAAAAGAACAGTGATGATAGATCAAAGCAAATGCAATCACAAAATTAAAAAAGAAAATATGTAGTTTAAAATGTTAAGAAAATTATGGCTTACTGATATATTTATTAATGTATGCAAAATATTTACGTATGACTAATTTGACTAGAATTGAGGTAAATAATTATTATTCTAAGCCTAAGACCCAATTTATACCCTGAACAATAAAAAATATTAAAGGTTGCCAGGCCACCAAAAATCGAATCCAATCCAATAAACGACCATATAAAACATGAGGCCGCTCCCAGCTGAAATGAAAATGTTAAAAAATAATGTATTTAATTAATTTTTAGTTCGTATCATCGATAAATACCCTGTGCTACAGTGGATAAATTTATAAAAGGTATTATCCATTAACCTAACTTATCCATTAACCTAACTAAATTTATGGAGTTTGTAATCCCTAAGCCCGGCCGAAGGCCGCTACGCAGAAAAGCTTTTTTTACGAAAATTCTCAAAAAAAAAAAAAATTTCTAAAAAAAAAATATTAACCCATAAAAGGTTAATATTTCTTTTTACCAAAATGAAAGATATTTTAATTACCTTTCGACACCAATATTTTTGAAATCGAACAATAAATAACGAAGATATAAGCAAAAAACTTCAAGTCGAGATAACTCGCTAAATATTTTTTTTTTAATTTCTTTTTGGACCAATGCCAGTAAACTCAACTTGTTCCAAAATGTTGTAATATTGCACTGTTGCAAGGGTAAAAAAATCCTGAAGTGAATAACCTGAATATTTACGAATTTTAAAAACGAAATAAAAATATTTTTTCGGCATAAATGGCTCGAGTTAACACTACACTATTTATGCTTAAAAATATTTAAATGTTTTTAAGTTGAGTCTTGGAAACTTAAAGGATTTCGTTGGAGTTTTCATATTTTTATACCCGCCCTCCACTTATTGTTAGTGATAGAGGGTATATATAAGTTTGTCATACCGTTTGTAACTCATCGAAATATCGGTATGGGACCCCACAAAGTATATATATAATTGATCTGTGATCGATTTTAAAACATTCTAGTGATGTCTGTCTGTCTGTGGAAATGGTGATTACGGTCAAAATATTACACGGAGACGACTCAAAGTTAACATATTTATTGGAAGTTCTCAAAAGTTATGAACGAAAATGTAAGGACACCTCAAAAATGTTGGTACATTCAACATAACCTAAAAATACAAAATGCTATAATTCGGCTGCTAACCTAAAAATACAAAATGCTATAATTCGTCTGCTGGTTGATATATGTGGACATAATTGAACATCAAATGGTATTTAAATAAGTACGAATATATTTTTTGACAAACAAATATAAAAATCGCGTTTTTTTACCAACATTTTTTGTTGTTTTATATTTAATTGTTTTCTAAAATTTGTAAGGGTTAAAAATGCGTTTACATTGGTAGATGTGTCCACTGTCGTTTTTGCTGACTAAAATGATTTTGAAAGAACTGATGTTTGTATACCGAGAATAGCTTAAGCACTGAGGCGTCGGTGTTACAAGCCATGAGTGATTTAGAAGCACAGGTTTTTTGACTACTGAATTAATTGACTACTGAAGACGTAGAAGTGGCTACAGAAACCAGGGTAAATCCACATTTAATTTAATCTTTAGAAGACACAATATTCTTCTTCACTCAAAAACTCAAACAACAAATGAAAATACACTTGGCTTACGCCGAAAAAATATAATAAATAGAAAATTGTTTTCATATACGTCACTAAAATATTTCCTTTATAAATCTTCCTTGCTATATATAAATGTAACTTATTGTTAGCGTATACGTGTTCAAGTTGAAAAAAATAGGTTGTTGGTTTTGTCGAGTAGATCACAAAAATGTAACTTGCCAGACAACTTGACATGTAACTCCGTAAGTTTCAATTCAATTGTGAACCGTTTTGGATAGGAGAAAGGATAGGACTTTGCATATACAGTGGCCGCAAAAAGTCTTCGTAGGAAAAAGTCTACTCACGGTTTTTGTTAATGCTGTTTTAACGTTTTTCATGAATAAATTTTAAAGAATTTTTTACTGTAAATCATTACAAATAAATTTTAAACAGAACTGCCTCATTATTTTTTTTATTTAACGACTTTTTCGTAATTAGACTTTTTAGCCACTGTACACAAACCCAGACAGAAATTGCCAACCGTACCAAAAATTTTGTGTTGGTACAATATCGGGCTTACGAAAAATACAACATTCTGTATTGTAAAGCCAAAAACTTATATTTATAAAGACTATCCATGAGTCAGTTCTTTTTGACGTTTAACGGTGGTGTTAGTTTTACAAATGCCATTTGGGAATGCTGGAAATTTTGTTTACCTTTTATTTTTCGTTTAATTTTGCTGGTTGTTTTGACTTAATTAAATTAATTTCTTTATTTTATTATGTATTTTTCTATTTTCTAGTGACACAACAATAATTTTTATTCATCTTTTTTAAATTTTTCAATGTTTATTTTTCGTAATTCCCAAATCGTTCCCAAATACTTTCCAAAAAAAGAAGAACTGATTTTGGAATTAAAGATTTGAAAATCAAAATGGCGGATCCCATATGGCAGATATGCTTTTTTAATTCTTAGCTAATTGTACTTAAATTAATCATTGTCGATGTATTTAGGGTTGGTAATTACGAATATGAGCTCAGATTTTTTAAATTTAAAATGGGGGTTTAAATATGGCGAAAAATAAAACATTACGTTTTTTTCTATGTTGTTTGTTTTGGACAAAAACTTTGATTTTTATAGTTTTCAGATGTCAAATCTGATTTTAGAATCAAATATTCGAAATTTAAAATAGCGGTTCCGATATTTAAATTATTGATTAATGTTTCAATATATCACTAGGAAATAATTGCGCAGCGTGTTACGATTTTTCTTTTCTTTCCTCTTTGCGTTATAATTAAATCTCAAAATGTTCTTACCCGCTGTCTACACCTGGGAGAAATACTGAGATATTTGTATCAAGAAACGTCAAAATCAATCGCAAAGAAATTTCTCTCAGGTGTGGACTAAATATTAGTCTCAGTATTTGATCTCATCAGATAGTTGTTATGAGATATCTCATAACAACAATCTGATGAGATTGGATGAGATCAAGTGTCAAATTCACTTATATTTGTATGTTTACAATTGTTTTTTGGAGCAAATGGCGTCGAAAAAAGGAAAAATAAAATAAATCATTAAAAAAATAAGTGTATAAACAAATGTATGTGCTTAAATAATAGATTGTACATATATTTATGATGAAAAACATACATAGTTATTCCACGGCTGATTGAAAATTATGAAATTTCATAAGAATAATTGCAGCTCGTTTTCCACACCATTTGATATTGAGATAAATATTGAAATTTCCCAACTGCTTCTCTGCCGACGTTATCTCAGCTTTCATGAAAAAATTCTCCCACGTGTAGATGGTGCGTTAAATAATTAACTAACAATAAGTACAAATTTGCGTGCCAACAATTTATAGTGTTGACCAGCACTGACAAAAACTAAAATCAGCAGGTATACAGGTCGATAATACAGGCATATATTCGGCTGGTTTATCATTCTTATATACAAGCCTTCTTTTAGATGCATTTTACTACGAATTACAACTTACTTGCTTTACTTCCTTTTTTATTCAAAAGTCAACGTGAACAGAAGCATTTCAGTGAAAACTTCAAAGTGATAATTACCACATAAAATCAAAATTTATTCAAGCAATCAACAAAAATAATTTTACTTGTGAAAAATACCCGTATTTCGAAGAAAAAAAATTTGTTTCCTATTAAAAAAAGTTTGTCACCAAACTTTATAGGGAAACAACTGGGTCTCAAATCTAAAAACCCATGTGCAACTCATCTTTGATGACTTGGCTCATGGTTATACCTTCAAATTTTACATTTGGTCAAATTAAAAGTGAGTATTAAATGAATATACCAGAAAGTTCAAAATTAATTAGGTGTTTCGTTATAGTTAAAAGGCTACTTTTATCTTGCACGTGTGCGATTTTTATACAATTGGAAGAAGGAACTTATATTACATTTATCCAATACTCCTTTCCGGAAAACATTTCCGAGCCGCTGAAATCACAGATTTGTATCACAGATTGTAACAAAAGAAAAAAAAAAAACCTAATACTATATCACAGACTGTCCCTTAAAAATAATTTGTAAATTCTAAACTTTATTTTCCTAAACACCATAAAGTTCGTAACAATGATTTAACATCATTTAAAAGTGTCCATATTTTAAGTACACCTACTGTCCAGTCCATAAAAGATACTTTTAATTTACTATTTTCATTTAAATATCCTATTTACAAATCCTATTTATAAGTCATGAATACATAATTTCATTCATAAAAAAATTTTCTAATATATAAATTACCATTTATCACTATTTCATTAAACATGTAAAATTATTCTAATTTTGCTAATTCCATGTCCTAGTTATAAAGTCATTTCATCTTGTCCTTATTCTCCTATAATTAGTTGACTCTGTCTAACATACGAATTTCACTGATCAATGGCTTTTTAAAGTTACACAGCTTTTTGCTATTCGCCCAGTCTTAATTCGTATGTTTGTAAAGTCGCGTCCGTCCGCGTGTGTTTGAGAAAAATAAAATAAAAATACAGTGATTTATAAGTGAATAATTATGTAAAATATATTTCAAAACTAATTAAATAAAAGTATTAAGTAATCTTAATACTGACAACAATTCCAGTAGGAATTGTTAAAATCAAAAATAATAACGAATACAAAATGTTTTTGTAATTAGTGCATAAAAGGTACATAGATATATTTTTTTTTATAGTAAACTATCATCCACAGCAAATCAACTTTAGTCGTTGCAGTCGAAAAGGGGCCCTTCTAGACCACATCGAATAGAAAATTGTAAGTTGCAAAATGTAAATTCATATTTTTATTTTTCACATACATAATTTTTCTTTTAAAAAACATATTTGCCATTTAAATTTTGCCTAAATAATTTTTACAAAAACAAATACAATTTAACATGGCGATCAAGGCGAATTCAACCTAAGTAAAGAGAATCGTCATTTTTGCATTTTCTTATTCTATTTTGTTTTGTAATGATCATTAACAAACCAGTTCAATGACCATATAACAAAATTCAACTTCTTATATACATTAAAATAAAACCTTTTATATACTAAACATATGATTAGCAAAGTTACATTAAAAACCCACAAAATTATGAAATTATTTTAATGAGCTGTAAAAATCGTATAATAATTATATTTATATTTAATTTTACAAATATGCCTAGTATAGTTATCCATATTAATTCTTAAAATGTTAAAATCATAAAATGAATTGCTAAATAACAATATACAGAGAAATGTTTATCGTAAATCCATGTAGTTAATTTTATTTGAAATTTTCATTAAAGGGGCAATTGCATATTATTTTGAGCATCGTAATTGCCATAGGCGTTTACATATATAAACGGGTGGGAACAAATGTGCTCCAGGGTTAACGTCACCTGACCCTAGTTTAGTAGATTTTGGTACTTATTATTGATTTCATTTCTGGCAGTTTACAAGAGGCATGAGATTATTTTTTTTTGTTGCGCAAGTTATTGAAACTAGATAAAGAACCACGACACGACTGCGGATAGCCGGAAAGAAAAAACTACCATGCCTCGTTAATCTAGGTTTCATATCAAAAAAACTTGTAATATTTCTTTTAGCGTAACAAAGAATGGCGCCCAACGATAAGCAACGTTAACCAACGTTAAATTAACGTCTTATTTTCAAAACCAAATCTATTAATTTTGTTTTTGCAATTTTATGCATCAGCTATTGTTAAAAAGTGCATTTATAACATCTGAAATTTTCTCTGAAACGTAAGTCCCAGTTTATTGGATAACACATATTCAACCTGCGTTGCTATGTTTTCAAGAAAGTTTTCAACAAAACAATAATTTTTGAAGAAATTTTAATCTATTTTTACGGAATATGATTTGTGAGTCCGGACTTAACAACTTCGAGTAGGGAAGTCACGTTGCCACAAATTCAAATTCCCCAAAATCATATTAAAAAAAAAAAAAATATTAGTCCCGACTAAACGAAATTAATCGTAAATCGCGTTGCAATATTTTTTTTTCTTTCAATAGCGGTTTTCACCCTTGATAGAAAACTTTTGAGGAAATTTCCTACAAGAAAATTTTCTACCGATTTTTTCCACTAAAGAGTGAACAACTATTTAAACAAGTTTTCTCACACTAACATTTTCTATAACCTCAAATTATTTTACATAATTAAAACCACGAAATAAAAATAAACAACGCGATTTTAAGTAAAAATATAGTTAATCATTTAAGTTTCATTTTAAATTTCGTATAAAAAGTCTGAAAATATCACAAAATAATTAAATGCCTCTCTAATCAGCTGTTATGTTGGTCTAGAAACTTTTATTTTTTTATGTACTTCAATTTACTCAAGCATCAAGTCGAAGAAATTTTCTATGTGGAAAAGAAGAAACCAAGAAAATGAGAAAAACGAGCCGCCATGTATTTTGTTGTTGTATCTGTCAAACATTTTCTTGTTTTCTTCGATTCTCCGATTCTTTTCTTGTTTTCTATCAAGGGTGAGAACCGCTAATGTTTTTTCCATCTTAAATATCTTCAATTTTGCATATTTGCTATTTTACAAAATAAAATAATTATTTTATGTTGATGAGTCATTGTTAACAGACATAAAGTCGTAACAATTTTGCCATTAACTTTAATTTTATCCTAGTAGAGTCAGTATTTTGCCAAATATTACAAAAGCAAAATATCTTTGCATACTAGCATTTAAACTCAGTATTCAAATTATTTTCTGCATGGATTTATACAAAACATTTCTCTAAAGCGTTAATGAAAATATTTTTTTTGACATTTTTGGTAAACCGAAAATTAAATTACTTTTCGATATCTTTAATTTTTTTTTAAATAATGAACACACGCTTTAATTCTCGAAACACACCAAGTAGCAGAGGAATTAATACTAGTAAAGCAAATAGAGGAGGTCATAGCAATAGGGGTCTTACTAATAGTAGTAGAGGTCGTGCAAGTACTGGTAGTAGCACAAGTGCTGGTAGTTCTAGAGGCCAAGGTAAAAACGCAAGTAATACTTCTGCAGGGAACCTGTTCACCTCTCCTTTTCAAGCAATTTCGAACTTATTACGAACACCCACTAGAAGATCTTCGTTAGACATAGCTGTAGCTCAAATTCCTGTAGGAAGTAATACTGTTTCACGAGAAACGTCCTACACTGACCTTAATATTCGACCTACGGAGCAATCCAAAAATTCTGATAACAATCAAAACAATATCTTAAACTCTAATTCTGAGGAAAATCAGAGTTCTGATATCGGTAATCGTAATCAAAACGATAATTCTAACCCCATAAATACCGAAAGTCATAATTCAAATATTTCTGATTCAAATCAAAACAATTTTTCTGACCCAAATCTAATCGGCTTTTCTGGTTTTGCTTCTACATCAAATATGGATCCTGTTGATAACGACATCCCTTCTACGAGTAATCGACAAGCGCAGGGCAATGGTCCTCAATTAGGGAATAACACCAACTCTATCGAGGCCATAATGTCAGCACTTCAGCAGACAATTTTAAGCACACAAGAAGAATTTAGAAAAGAATTGACTTCCATGAAAACCACTATAGCGACATTACAAGGAACAAATTCAAACGATCTGTTCACTTCTCAGCATACACCAGACATAGAAACTCCTGCTAATGAAAACCGTGACAACTCCTTTTCTTCGGCACCCATCAAATTTAAAGAATGGAACGTATCTTTTGACGGAACCACGGATGTATTGCAATTTTTATTTAAACTCAAAACCTTATGTAAACGAAAACGTTGTACTGACGAAAACCTAATGGACAACCTTCACATGTTTTTAAAGGGAAAAGCGGAGAGATGGTACTGGCTTTTTGTAAAACAGAACCCTAACGCCACGTATCCCTTATTCAAATATAAAATAACGAAAGAATATGGTTCATTAGAAGATGATCCTGAGAGAATAGCGGGAATCACACTTCGTAAACAAGGTCCTCGTGAATCATACGACGATTACCATACAGCTATCGTTGAATTGAATTCAGAATTAGAGACACCTTTGAAGGATCGTTCTTTAATAGACCGTATTAAAAAGAACGCTAATACACAGGTTTACTACTTGATTATGAACATAGAAGCAGATGATCTCGAAACGTTTAGAGATAAGGTAAGAAAAAGAGAGTCTGATGCACGTGACAACAAAAACCTACTTCCACAGAATCTAAAACGTCAAGTCAATTCGTTAGAATGCGTTGAAGAGGATTCTGAGATAGATCCGCTAATAGAAGCTCTTCGGATTAATCGACGCCAGGTCGATTATTCCAAAATACAATGTTGGAACTGCACGAAACTTGGGCACTCTTACATTTACTGTCCTGAAGAGGAATTTAAAAGATTCTGTTTTAAGTGTGGACAATCTGGAGTAACTACTCCGCAGTGTCCAAACCAACATTTGGGAAACTTCAAAAGGAGCGAGTTGTTAACCGGGGACTCTCGTTCTTCCCGTTAAATCCCGAGTCTAATTCTATTTTTAATAATCAACCAAATACACACAATTTTACAAAAATTACCCGGATTTTACAACCCACACACCATGATAAAAGTTTTCAAGTCAATTTAGAATTTCCTTCATTACAAGAACGTGTACTCAACTACAACCAGGCAAGAAAAAGGATTTTTAGTTCACCTCTAAAACCTAATATTCTTAAGTGTAGGAAAAGGTTTCAATTTCGTAAACAAATTTATCACAAACTTGAGAGTACTCGTCTTTGTTCTGAAAAGGATGACCGGCCTTTCGCCAAAATTAAGATGTTTAACGAAGAAATTTTAGGCTTGCTAGACTCAGGAGCTAGCGTATCTGTTCTAGGGAACAACTGTCTTTCCTTCCTTTCTAAACATAACGTAAATATAAAACCTTTTCGTTCATCAGTTTCGACAGCTGATGGATCTAAACAATCAGTTATTGGATTTTGTTCTTTGCTTGTGACTTATAAAAATGTTGATAAAATAATTGATTTTTACATTGTGCCCTCGCTCAAACAAGATGCATATCTTGGAGTGGACTTCTGGAGAGCTTACGCTTTAGCCCCCCATATTATCCCAGAAGTGGCTGAAGTAGAAATTGATCAACAAGAAGAAACTGATTTCCACGATCTAACAGATGAACAAAGATTACGGTTAGATCAAGTTGTTTTACAGTTCCCCTCTTTTTCTAAACAAGGTTTAGGGTGTACCACACTAGTAGAACATCACATAGACACAGGTGATGCCGTTCCCGTTAAATCGAAACATTTTCCCCTTTCACCATCCAGACAAGAAGAAGCATACGCCGAAATTGATAGGCTTTTAAAAATGAATGTCATAGATGAATCAAATTCGCCATGGTGTAGTCCCGTAGTTTTGGTTCGTAAACCAGGGAAGGTGCGCCTTTGCCTTGATTGTAGAAAATTCAATGAACTTACAAAAAAGGACTCATACCCATTGCCACATATTAATGGGCTCCTTACCCGATTGAAAGATACCCATTACATTAGCGGAATAGACCTTAAAGATGCTTTCCTTCAGATAAAACTCACGGAGTCTTCGAAGGAAAGAACCGCTTTTGCTGTCCCAGGGAAACCATTGTACCAATACCGTGTTATGCCTTTCGGTTTGTGCAATGGTCCCCAAACAATGAGCCGCCTAATGGACAAGGTAGTTCCTTCGAGACTCCGTGAGAATGTCTTCATATACCTAGACGATTTGCTGGTATGTAGCGCAGACTTCGAAACCCATATAAAACTCTTAGGAGAAGTAGCGGATTGCCTCAGACGGGCAAATCTAACAATTAACGTAGAAAAAAGTAAATTCGCACAAAAGGAAATAAAGTATCTTGGGTATAGAGTAGGTCAGGGATGTCTTAAAGTGGACCCAGAGAAGGTTGAAGCCATCAAAAACTTTCCTTTGCCAAAAACTCCTAGGCAGCTTCGCAGATTTATCGGGATGTCGAACTGGTATAGGACCTTTATAAAAAACTACGCAGATCTATCAGGACCATTAACAGATTGCCTTAGAAAATCTGTCAAACCTTTTAAGTTGTCGGAAGACGCAATGATTTCTTTTAATAAACTAAAAGAGGCCTTATCCTCCGCACCTGTTCTGGCTCAACCGGATTTTGAACGCGAGTTCATTATCCAGTGTGATGCGTCAAAAATAGGGGTTGGTGGTGTCTTGTACCAGCAAGATGATGAAGGTAGGGATCGGCCAATAGCATTCGTCTCACAAAAACTTAACGGGGCGCAACGCAACTACACCGTTACAGAGTTAGAGTGTATGGCAGCTGTAGTTTGCGTTAAGAGATTTAGGCCATACATTGAGGGGTTACCATTCCGGGTGATCACGGACCATTCAAGCCTTAAATGGTTGATGAACCAGAAGGACTTGAATGGTCGTCTTGCGCGTTGGAGTTTAAAGCTGCAAGCTTTTAACTTCAAAATCGAACATCGCAAAGGATCTCTCAATGTAGTGCCTGATACCTTGTCTAGGTTTGATGTGGACGAAATCGACTTGAAAGGACTAACAACAGAAATTGACTTAAATTCACCAGATTTTGATAGTACAGAGTACGAAAACCTTAGGAAAATTGTGACAGAAAAATCTGATGTTTTACCAGACTTGCGTATTATTAACAATCTAGTTTAGGTTAGGTTAGGTTAGGTTGTAAGTGGCTGCTGACGTTTTTACGTCAACACACGTAGACTCTGAGGTCCATTGTGATACCACGGGACCGTAATAGGTTTCCCTATTAGTCCCTGTCGTTAAACCATTTTGAGCTTCTTATAAAACTCCTTAGATGTTGAATTTTGACATCCGACAAATCAGAAAGATCGTACAGCTCCCTAGATCCCAGTGAAGCAAGTCTCTGACCAGAAAGTGCCGGGCAATGGCAAATAAAGTGTTCGATAGTTTCCAACTCCTCTTCATCCATGCAACTTCGGCAAAAGTCATTCGACGGCACATTTAACCGCTCTGCGTGCTTCCCTATAAGACAGTGTCCGGTAATTATAGAAACCACCGTCGAAATCTCTCCTCTTGGAAGCGATATCAGCTCACTTGTGCGCCCCTGATTAAGAGAAGGCCAAATCAGTCGTGTTGTCTCACACGTCCATCCATTTGCCCATCTTTGATTAGTCTCCGTCGCAGAACAAAGCCGTAGGTTTTGCTTGCAAGTTTCTAGAGGCATACCAACACATTCCAATTCTGTTGGAACCTGTAAGGTAGTTCCTAGTCTTGCAAGCTCATCGGCTTTGCAATTCCCTGGAATGTCTCTGTGCCCTGGGACCCATATGAGTCGTATGTTAAACTGCTTGGCCATCTCATTTAAAGACGTGCGGCAGTTAAGGGCAGATCTTGTTTTCAGAAACATTGAATCCAGGGACTTGACCGCGGCTTGACTGTCAGTATAGATGTTGACTGCGGTTGTAGACAAGGCATTGCAGCTCAACCAGTCAGCCACTTCTTTTATTGCCAGCATCTCTGCCTGGTAAACACTGCAATGATCTGGCAATCTACGAGCCAGGCTCAACCCAAGCTCTTCCGAATAGACTCCAAAGCCCACTTGTTCGTGCAGCCTCGATCCATCTGTGTAAAAATTTATGGTAGCTCCACTACCCGGAGTATCCCCCATCCAAGACTCCCTGGATGGTATCATAGTGGTAAAGTGGCGCTCAAAGAGGCTCAAAGAGGGAGCACAGTCCACATTTTGTGGTATTGTTATCTTTTTCAAGATCGCGCTATGGCCACAATCACTGCTCCTCCATTGCAGCGTGCTATTAAGTCGAATTGCCGACGCAGCCGCATACTGCCTACCCAATATGTCCAAGGGTATCAGGTGAAGGAGGATTTCTAATGCAGCCGTAGGTGTAGTACGAAGAGCACCAGTGATGCACATTGACGCCATTCTCTGTACCTTCGTGATAAAGACAAAGTTTGCTTTTGTTTCTAAAGCAGGCCACCAGACAATGATTCCATACAGCAAAATTGGACGCACCACTGCTGTATAGATCCAATGAACGACTTGAGGGCTAAAACCCCATCGTTTTCCAATGGCCCTTTTACAGGAATACAAAGCAATCGTTGCTTTTCTCACCCGTTCCTCAATATTACGCCTGAAATTCAGCTTCCTATCTAGAAATACTCCAAGATACTTGGCTCCATCTGAGAAGGTGATTTCAGTACCGTCCAGAGAAATAGGATCAAAAGCAGGAATCTTATTTTTCCTTGTAAACAAAACAAGCTCTGTTTTACTAGGATTAACTCCTAGACCACAGTCTCTTGCCCATTTAGACAGATCTTTCAGAGAACCCTGAAGAATATCCCGCAATGTTGGCAGATGCTTCCCCTTTACCGCTATCGCGACATCGTCAGCATATGCGACAACATGACAACCACGTGCTTCTAGAGATAGTAGCATTGAATTCAGTGCCAGGTTCCAAAGAAGCGGCGAAAGAACACCTCCTTGTGGTGTGCCCCTATTGACAAATCGAGATATGACGGACGCTCCCAATTCAGACGTTATACGTCTATTGGCAAGTAGGTTTTCCACCATTAAAACGATTTCACGCTTTACTCCCAGACCAGACAATGCCAATATTATCGATTCTGGGATGACATTATTAAAAGCCCCCTCAATATCAAGAAAGGCCACCATAGTGTACTCCTTTACCGAAAGCGATCTCTCGATGGTACCAACGAGCTCATGAAGAGCTGTTTCCGTTGATCGTCCCTTGCTGTATGCATGTTGCTTTGTCGAAAGCAACCTCGGGTCAATCACTCTACGCAAATATGAGTCTATCATTCGTTCCATTGTCTTTAACAAAAAAGAAGACAGACTAATTGGTCTGAAATCCTTCGGAGCTGTGTGGGAACTTTTCCCAGCCTTCGGGATAAATACGACTCTGGTATCCCTCCATTTTAAAGGAATATAAGACCAGTTGATGCATGCTGTGTATAGATTATACAGCAACGGGGCTATATAGTCCAACACTTGCTGCAACTCAGCCGGGATTATACCATCAGGTCCCGGGGATTTATAGGGCCTGAAGCTTTTTATCGCCCAAATTAATGTTGGCATATTTATTATTTCCGAAGCAATTTCAGATGCTTGGGCGTCAGATCGTTCCAAAGCTTGAAACGGCGTCATGGAATTGCCCGGAAAATGCATGTTTAAAAGGAGATCCAGCGACTCTCCACTGGAGGAAGACCACACCCCATTAGGATCTTTCAGGTATCCTAGGGTGCAAGGAGAAGAAGCCAGAACCTTGCGCAGCCTGGATGCCTCAGAGACGTCTTCTATGTTTCCACAGAAGTTTTTCCAAGAATCACATTTTGCATTTCTGATCATCTTCTTATAACTCTTAAGTTGCAGCCTGTATGCAGACCAGTCCTCGTCAGCTCTTGAAAATTTAGCCTTATTAAAGAGCTTTCTGCAGGAATCTCTGCTCGTCTGCAACTCATTTGACCACCAAGGTGGCTTTTTTTTCCCTCTGGGCTTTGCAGAAGGGCAAGACGCATCCAGGCACCTATTACAAACATTTGTTATATGGTCAACCAGACAGTCAATTTCCGCTAAACTATGCGGTTCAGATAGGGGTACTTCATCCAAAAGCAAAGAAAAAGTCTCCCTATATTTCACCCAGTTTGTTCTTCTCAGATTTCTAGAGACTGTCTCAACCGGGGCACGCTCCCTGAGTAAAAACTCAATGTAGCGATGATCTGAGAAAGAATGCTCTTCCAAAACTCTCCAGTCATCAATTCTATCAGACAATGTATCTGATACAAGTGTTACGTCAAGAACCTCTTGCCGCGTACTTGTAACGAAAGTTGGTTCACTACCCTTGTTACAAATAAACAGGTTAGTGCTTAACAAAAACTCCAAAAGTGATTCGCCTCTATCATTTGTGTCTGTACTTCCCCATATCGAATGATGTGCATTAGCATCACAGCACACAAGTAACTGGTGTCCCCTAGATTCAGACTCCCGAATCAGACCGCCAACCTTCTCCGGGGGTATTGGCCCCGGATTAGGAAAATACGCAGAGGCGAGCCAAATAGATTTCCCATGAAGCTCTAAGCTAGCCGCTGTAACATCCATATCACTAAAAGTTGATAAAAAGAATATATTTAAGCCATTTTTCGCCAAGATGCAGGCTCTTGGTGAACCCTCACCTTTGGCAACCATCAACTTAAATCCTGGGGTCTTCAATCCGCAAACCCTGCCACCCCGCACCCAGGGCTCTTGGATAAAAACCAAGTCAACTGCTCCTTTCGTCAGGCGCAGCAATAGTGCAGCTGAGGCTGCCTTACAGTGATGGAGGTTTATTTGTAGGAACCGCAACATCTTGCTTTTTTTCCACCATCCTTTCCACCACCGTGTTATTGGCTTCATCCTCCGTGTTATCATAGAGGTCGCATTCGTCCCCAGATTCGGTTTCGAATAAGCCAGATATGTGTCCCATCTGTTCTGAATCGGAGGCAACAGAACTCTCCGAATTCCTCACTGCATGGGCCTCGTCCTGAATGTCACCCATCATGGCATCAGCTTTATCCTCCGTGCCATCACAGAGGTCGCATTCGTTACCAGATTCGGTTTCGAAAATGCCAGATGCATCTCCCATCAGCCTAGAATCGGTCAGCTGAATATCAACCTTTTCCAGATTCTCCTCCCCAGCCGACTCTGCCACTGGCTTGTCTGCGTCCAAAATAGGCTTCTGGTCGCCCTTATAGACATTGACTCTTATATGAAAAAAGCCAAATCTAATAATGCCATCAGTCCTGGCTAAAAGCGGAAGCGATTCCTCATTAACCAAGACCACTGCTTGACGACGAGCGCCCTCCATCTCACCCAATCTGGCAATTTGCCAATTCTGAGTTGGAAGGTCAGGATTGCAGACTTTTATCATCTTTAGAATCACCGCAGTGTCACTTGTAGCCATTGGGATCCATGCATGAGCTCTGGGTTGCGAGGGGATATCATGTTTTTCCACAACGTCCAGTCTGGCTCCAGGCCATAACTCTCCCACTTGGCTAATGGCAACCTTAAACACGGCTGCGGATCTTTCGTTCCCAAAAGCAACGAGTTTTACTCGCCCCTGATACCAACCTGCGTTGACAGTAGTAGGGAGAAAATCAGGCATACTCTCAAGGAGCCTATAGTAGATTTCATTTAGTTTAGTTTCAACTAAACTCCACTTGTCCCTTGGAATACTACAATCCCCATTTTGCCTGTTTATCACAGCCCTAACGAAGTTACCTTTAACCACTTCACTAAAAGACTGAGTCCAGACGTTGCCGGTCACCTTAGATCTCTTAGGTAAAGGTTTCTCGTCGGGCGAGCGCAACCTTTTACCAGACTTCGATGACGAGGCCGAAACAGCGCTCTGTTTGTCAGATGCGCGTATTGCCGAAAGTTTGTCCTGTTCTTCAATGACTCCTTTCGCCCATGATAGCGACGCCCTCTCACGTTCGGAGAGCTTCGTTCCATCGAGTTGGCTTAGTCTGTTAATTATTTTCAAACAAAGCCTTCTCTGGTTGTGCCTGACCTTTGATGGCTTAAGTTTCTTTTTCTTTTTACCACCAATATTAGGCTGAGCACCCCTACCAGAATCAAGGCCGGACTTCAAGGTCGCAACCCTAAGACCAGTGCTAGGACCAGCACCAGTCGGTGAGGCAGAGCCTCGAATTAAATCGGTATCATTTGTGTCCATATTTTCATTTTCCTTGATGTGGTAATGAAAATATCACAAAAATACCTATTACGAACAAAACCTATTACGAACAATTTTAGTAATTCAATTTATAGCACGGAGTTAAAATAAAACACGTCCACACTCGTCAACAGTTGAACGAAATTCCTTTTCAATCTAGTTTACAAAAGAGTAAAATTTAGAAGTGGAGCGGAAGACGAAGAAGATTGCTTGTGGAGGTTATGGTTACCGGGATCCCTAGCGAAAGTAGTAATTGAAAATACACATGATAGTATCACAGGATACCATGGAGGGTACATGAAGACACTGGCAAGAATTCGTCAAAAGTACTTTTGGCCAAAGATGTGTAAAGATATTCGGGAATATCTTAGCCAATGCGAAATTTGTAAACAAGTTAAGGCTCCTAACTCCACCCTTAAACCTCCCATGGGTAACGCTTTTCTTACACATCGTCCTTTTCAACGCTTATTTTGCGATTTTTTGGGTCCATACCCACGAACAAAAGCACAAAATTCTGTTATTTTTATAGTAATAGACCACCTTACAAAATATATTTTTCTAAAACCTATGAAAGCCGCTACCGCTACCAATGTAATTGCATATTTTCAAAACAATATTTTTTCTGATTTCGGAGTTCCTCAATTCATACACAGCGATAACGGCAAGCAATTTGTTTCGAAAGAATTCCTAGATTTTCTCTCACAGTATGGAGTAGTCCACATTAAAACTGGCCTATACTCGCCACAAGCCAATGCTAGTGAGAGGGCTAATTGTGAAATTATATCAAAAGTTCGAATTTTTCTTAAAGATGATAAACATCACATGAATTGGGATCTCTGTATTCCACAAATTTTATCAGTACTTCGTAGCGATTATCACTCCGCTATAGGGTGTTCACCATTTTATGCTCTTACTGGTCAAAATATGATCCAACATGGATCTACTTACGAATTGATAAACAAACTTGGTTGCTTACAAGATAACGATTTTGACGTTACCACTAATGCAGATAAGCTTTGCCGAATAAGACAGAAAATAGGCGAAAACTTACAAAAGGCACATGAAAAATCAAGTAGGGTATACAATATGAGGTCTAAACCGGTTAATTTTCGTGAAAATCAAGAAGTTTTTGTTAGAAATTTTCACCAAAGTGATTTTTCAAAGGCAATAAATGCTAAGTTTTTACCAAAATTCATTAAATGTCGCATAAGAAAGAAAGTAGGGAATTCACTTTATGATGTAGAGGATCTTAAAGGCAAGTTAATAGGTAGATATCACGCATCTGATATCCGCCCGTAATACACTCTACTCAAACAATTGCCCGGCTTTTAGGGTAGTGGGTCGAGCCACACGTTAGATTTTTCTTGATGTAAAGCTAAATCCTCCTGTTCGTTTTAGTTTAAAACCTACAACGAAGCAGGTTTGTTACGATTTTTCTTTTCTTTCCTCTTTGCGTTATAATTAAATCTCAAAATGTTCTTAAATAATTAACTAACAATAAGTACAAATTTGCGTGCCAACAATTTATAGTGTTGACCAGCACTGACAAAAACTAAAATCAGCAGGTATACAGGTCGATAATACAGGCATATATTCGGCTGGTTTATCATTCTTATATACAAGCCTTCTTTTAGATGCATTTTACTACGAATTACAACTTACTTGCTTTACTTCCTTTTTTATTCAAAAGTCAACGTGAACAGAAGCATTTCAGTGAAAACTTCAAAGTGATAATTACCACATAAAATCAAAATTTATTCAAGCAATCAACAAAAATAATTTTACTTGTGAAAAATACCCGTATTTCGAAGAACAAAAATTTGTTTCCTATTAAAAAAAGTTTGTCACCAAACTTTATAGGGAAACAACTGGGTCTCAAATCTAAAAACCCATGTGCAACTCATCTTTGATGACTTGGCTCATGGTTATACCTTCAAATTTTACATTTGGTCAAATTAAAAGTGAGTATTAAATGAATATACCAGAAAGTTCAAAATTAATTAGGTGTTTCGTTATAGTTAAAAGGCTACTTTTATCTTGCACGTGTGCGATTTTTATACAATTGGAAGAAGGAACTTATATTACATTTATCCAATACTCCTTTCCGGAAAACATTTCCGAGCCGCTGAAATCACAGATTTGTATCACAGATTGTATTTAACATCGTACCACTAATTTTGAAAGAGAACCAACAAACAAAAGAAAAAAAAAAAACCTAATACTATATCACAGACTGTCCCTTAAAAATAATTTGTAAATTCTAAACTTTATTTTCCTAAACACCATAAAGTTCGTAACAATGATTTAACATCATTTAAAAGTGTCCTTATTTTAAGTACACCTACTGTCCAGTCCATAAAAGATACTTTTAATTTACTATTTTCATTTAAATATCCTATTTACAAATCCTATTTATAAGTCATGAATACATAATTTCATTCATAAAAAAATTTTCTAATATATAAATTACCATTTATCACTATTTCATTAAACATGTAAAATTATTCTAATTTTGCTAATTCCATGTCCTAGTTATAAAGTCATTTCATCTTGTCCTTATTCTCCTATAATTAGTTGACTCTGTCTAACATACGAATTTCACTGATCAATGGCTTTTTAAAGTTACACAGCTTTTTGCTATTCGCCCAGTCTTAATTCGTATGTTTGTAAAGTCGCGTCCGTCCGCGTGTGTTTGAGAAAAATAAAATAAAAATACAGTGATTTATAAGTGAATAATTATGTAAAATATATTTCAAAACTAATTAAATAAAAGTATTAAGTAATCTTAATACTGACAACAATTCCAGTAGGAATTGTTAAAATCAAAAATAATAACGAATACAAAATGTTTTTGTAATTAGTGCATAAAAGGTACATAGATATATTTTTTTTTATAGTAAACTATCATCCACAGCAAATCAACTTTAGTCGTTGCAGTCGAAAAGGGGCCCTTCTAGACCACATCGAATAGAAAATTGTAAGTTGCAAAATGTAAATTCATATTTTTATTTTTCACATACATAATTTTTCTTTTAAAAAACATATTTGCCATTTAAATTTTGCCTAAATAATTTTTACAAAAACAAATACAATTTAACATGGCGATCAAGGCGAATTCAACCTAAGTAAAGAGAATCGTCATTTTTGCATTTTCTTATTCTATTTTGTTTTGTAATGATCATTAACAAACCAGTTCAATGACCATATAACAAAATTCAACTTCTTATATACATTAAAATAAAACCTTTTATATACTAAACATATGATTAGCAAAGTTACATTAAAAACCCACAAAATTATGAAATTATTTTAATGAGCTGTAAAAATCGTATAATAATTATATTTATATTTAATTTTACAAATATGCCTAGTATAGTTATCCATATTAATTCTTAAAATGTTAAAATCATAAAATGAATTGCTAAATAACAATATACAGAGAAATGTTTATCGTAAATCCATGTAGTTAATTTTATTTGAAATTTTCATTAAAGGGGCAATTGCATATTATTTTGAGCATCGTAATTGCCATAGGCGTTTACATATATAAACGGGTGGGAACAAATGTGCTCCAGGGTTAACGTCACCTGACCCTAGTTTAGTAGATTTTGGTACTTATTATTGATTTCATTTCTGGCAGTTTACAAGAGGCATGAGATTATTTTTTTTTGTTGCGCAAGTTATTGAAACTAGATAAAGAACCACGACACGACTGCGGATAGCCGGAAAGAAAAAACTACCATGCCTCGTTAATCTAGGTTTCATATCAAAAAAACTTGTAATATTTCTTTTAGCGTAACAAGCGTTACCAGCGAACACAAACTCAGATTTTTTGAAATCAAAATGTGAACACAGCAAGTTTTTATAATTCCTCATTTTGCTTTTATCAGAAGATTTTAAGAAAATATTTCCCTTTTAAATGCGTCAAAAAGTTCATATATGCAGTGACACATTTAAGAAACACCACTCTGTGGTACAGGGTATAATGAGTTAGTGCTGATGTTTGTAACTACCCGAAATACTGGTCCTAGACACACTTTTAAGTATACCGATCGACTCAGAATTACTTTTTGAGTCGATTTAGCGATGTTCGTCCGTCTGTCCATCTATCGGTTTAGCACGATACAGGTCGCAATTTTCGATCAATTAACTTGAAATTTAAAACTTAAGCTTCTTGTGGCCCAAGGACGAAGCCTATTGAAATTGGAAATCGGTCCATGTTAAGACCTAGCTCCCATACAAACGCCCCTTTGAATTTCGCTTAAGAGCCTCTAATAACCATATTAAAATAGACATCGTTTTGAAATTTAACAGGTAATAATATTTTGTATGCCCAAACCATCATACTAAATTTCAAAGGTATCGGGTAAGTCCTTCTGGTAGTCCCCATACAAACCACCCTCCCGATATTCACATAATTTCCTCAAAATTCATAAAAATTGAAATATTTGATAAACATTTTATTTTTAGGTTTTAAACGTGTACTTAAGTAACCTTGTCAAATCGGAATATAATTGGACCATTTTTGGACTTAGTCCCCGATATACAAATTTGGACCGATATTCAGTGCGGATATTAAAACATGTAGAGTCGTTTTAACGATACTACATGTTTTGATATCAAGCTGTGGGAAGCACAGCTGAGTGCTACCGGACGCGTCATAGGTTGCGGATAATGATACGTTCCGCAGATATGCGGAATAGCTGCTTTAAGCAGTCGCGGACAATCAGCGGCTACAAGGGGAGACTCTAGGAGGGTCTCTTGCAGTCCCATTAAATTCCGAGTTGCCAATGATCCTTACGGTGTCGTGGTGAGACATTGGCGCCAGTATAATAACCAATTACACTTTTAAGGTGAGTTCGGGCACCTTAAGGTAGCAGCCCTACCTCCGAACTAGAAGGATATGGACCAATCATCTATGTCTCTTCGAAATAACAAAACGATTCGAGTATTCACAAATGAAAATAATAACAACGAACAAACGGCAACGAACAACGGCAATGTTAAAAGGACTAGATTTGGACAATGGAATGTTAGAACTCTCTACCAAGCGGGAAAAATTGAACAACTAATTGCGGAATGCGAGAGGTTAAAAGTTGATGTTCTTGGAGTGAGCGAAGCTAGATGGAATGGTTGTGGTGAGCATCGGTGCAACAACGGTGGACTTTTAATTTACTCTGGAATGCCTGAACCCGACGACCCACACGTTCGTGGAGTTGCAATTTTCCTCAGTAGAAAGATAAAGAATGCTCTGATTTCGTGAACGTATTATTAGTGCTCGCATCAAATGTAAAAAAAGAAATATGACAATTGTACAATGCTATGCCCTAACGGAGAATAGCGAATTCCAAATTAAAGAGGAGTTTTATAGTCTTCTAGACAGAGTTTTGATGAAATATCAGCAAGCGATATAGTAGTTTTAATGGGCGACTTTAATGCTCAAATTGGAAGCGACAACACTGGTTACGAGCAAGTAATGGGAAAGCATGCACTTGGTCGGCAAACTGAGAATGGAGATTTTCTATTAGAAACTTCCATAAACCACGATCTAAAGATAGGCGGCTCAGTGTTTCCTCATAAGTACAACCATAAAATTTCATGGGAATCTCCAGCAGATAATGCTCGTACACAAATCGATAACATATGTGTGTCCCGTAAATTGTTTTATGTTGTACATGACGTGCGAAACAAGAGAGGATATTATCGCTGAACTTTACTTAAAATTCTACCCCATGCGGAAAAATAGCACAAGGCACAAAGTATTTGATGTGTGTAAATTAAAGTCTGAACCATATTCCACTCAATTTTTAACGAAACTTCGTGATATAAATTTAAATATAGAACCAGAAGAGACATGCAATGAAATTTGGAAGCGAATGAAAGAGCAACTAATTTCAATATGTGAAAGTACAATCGGATATAAAAGAGAATCTAGAAAAGAATGGTTAACTGAAGAAACGTGGAAATTAATAGAGGATAGAAGAAAAGAAAAAGAAAGATTGCTTGCTGAAAGCAACATTGCTAAGAAAAAGGAGCTAAGCGTAAAATGTAGAAAACTGACAAAGGAAATCAAGAAAGGTGTCAAGAAGGATAAAGTTAAGTTTTTAGAAGAATCAAGTCAGGCTGCCCAACTGGCTGCTAGCAGAGGAGATACAAAAAATCTTTTTAAAATTATTAAGAACTTATCGGGGAAAAGCAATAATAACTCATGTCCTATTGAAGATTCAAATGGAATATTAGTAACCGAAAAACAATCGCAATTAATAATATGGAAAGAGCACTTTGAAAAAACTTTTAACATTCACCATTCAAGAGAGGATGTAACTATAGAGACTAACAATACAATTCGACCCACCATTCCACCAACACCTATAGTAAGTGACCCTCCCACCCGTTTAGAAATAAAACATGCCATCTCATCACTGAAATGTGGTAAATCACCCGGGCACGATGGCATCCCACCCGAATGCTTTAAAATAGATGTAGATGTTAGTACAAACCTACTTTTTCCACTTTTAGAACGGGTATGGAGAACGGAAGACATACCACCTGATTGGAAGGAAGCAGTCATAATTAAAATTCCCAAAAAGGGAAACAGAAAAAAATGTGACAACTGGCGAGGTATTTCATTACTGCCAACAATTACAAAGATATTTAATGATGTTATATTAAACCGAATAGCACCCTCTTTGAATGCTCTAATTAGTGATAATCAGGCTGGTTTTAGACCTAACTTGTCATGCATCGATCACGTTAACACTATGCGTATAATCCTCGAACAAACAACAGAATATAACGCTCATCTTTATGCGGTATTCATAGATTTTGAAAAAGCTTTTGATGCTATAAACAGGCAATTTATATGGAAGACAATAGCAGAGAGAGGCACTCCCTACAAGATTATAAATTTAATTAAAAAATCTTGCGATGGCGCCAAAAGTAGAGTCGTTCATGATGGCCTTGTAAGTGAGGCATTCCAGATGCATAGTGGTGTGAAGCAAGGTTGTTCGTTACCGCCACTTTTGTTCATTACCGCATTAGACGCTGTTCTAAAAGTTTCCAACACACAAACTATTGGTCTGAACTGGAGACTCACGGAGACTTTAGGCGAGTTAGCCTATGCAGATGACGTTGTGCTACTAACAAACACACACACAGATATGCAGCGCAAACTTCAAACATTAGAAAATCAAGCTAAGAAAATCGGTCTAAATGTAAATATTGCCAAAACAAAGATAATGCGTGTTGGTACAACAAATACAACACCACTGATGTTAAATAATTCCGTACTTGAAGAAGTCAATGAGTTTGAATACCTTGGTAGCATACTAACCAAAGATGGTGGAGCGATGAATGATGTAAAAAACCGCATTCGGAAAGCTAGGTCGGCATTCGCAATGTTGAATCATGTTTGGAATGCTAACAATATTTTACTTTCAACAAAGATGAATATCTTTAATTCGTGCGTCAAATCAGTACTTTTATATGGCTGTGAGACCTGGCAAATAACAAATAACATACTAACTCCCCTACAAACTTTCATAAATAGATGTCTTAGAAGAATTCTTAGAATTTGGTGGCCAAGAATAATTTCAAATCGAGATCTTTGGTCGCAAACACAACAGGTTAGCATCTATAGCGAAATTTTTTTTTTTTTTTTTTACTAGAGTGGAATCCTTATGGTGTCCGAAATAGAGGTAGGCCGAAAAACACCTGGCGAAGAACGGTATTTCGAGAGACGTCCAAATCTTTTAACGAGTTGCGAGCTCTAGCAAGAAATAGAGATTCATGGAGAAGTTATGTGGATAGACTAAGTTCCTAGATGTATATGTATATTTAAGAATATGTCCAATAAATAAATAAATAAATTCAGTTAAATCGGTAAATTGACAAACAAATAAGCCAATTCCACTAAAATTTACCTGTGTGTGTTTTCTACACTAAATAAAGATCTAACAACGACAGATCCAATCGTTCCATGTTTGGACTTGGGACCCATTTTCCGGGAAACACTGGTGTAGGGTATCATATGGTCGGTCTTCACCGACTATAACTTTCTTACTTGTTTTTAATTAGCTTTTGCCACCCTAAATTTACAAATAATGTTACTAGCTAACAATTTCATAAGAAATATTTTAAATGCTATCGCTAAAATGTGCCCGCTTAAATGCGATCCCAGCTTTAAAGTTTAGCGCTTGAGATGGACGCTGGTCACTAAATCTATAAGCTGGATATTTCACCGGAAGATTTTTGTTGTCGAACAGTATAATTATTTAGCAATAACTTAAAAACAGGATCAGCTAGGATTTTCGTGTTAACGATTTTTCAAGTTCAAAATGAATAGTGAAATTTTGTCAACATTTTAACACAACCTAAACTTGCTTGAAGAGGGGTGTGTCGAAGAGGCTAGGTCATTTAGACATTATTAATTTTTTTTAAGTAGCACAGTGTGATTAAAATAATGCTAATACTTACGGATTACAAAACATTTTCTTAAGATCAACCTTTTCTTTGCAATAAGGACAAGTTTGCTTTTTGCCCACAATACACCAACCGCGTATGCAGAATTCATGAAACACATGATTACAGGATAATTTATAGGTATTTTCAATAATACCTTCCTCCTTTTCACTAACTAACAATTGATTACCACAAACGGCACAAACATTTTCTTCCAAATGCCTGGTTGGTATACCCTGAGGAGTATAATACTAAGACATGCACGAACAAAAAGATAAAATAAATATTAATAAAATCTATTTGATATAATCTTAAACTTACAACTTACACCAATTAATGCAGCCATTTTTTCCGAACAAATTTCTGATATGTCTCTACCCAATACACCAATATAAAGACCATAAAACACAAACATTAGACCAACATCCATCCATATATTCGGTGCTTGATTAAATATAAAATTGAAACCCAAAAATGTTGCCATCATTATAACATAACCAACAATGCCAAGACCATAACTCAATTTATAAATAAAATAAAACCATTTATAAACCAGCCTGAAAATAAGAACGAAAATAACGATTATTAAATAAAAAAAAATAAGTAGAAAGTTGTACCTGGGCGTTGTTCCTGATATGGGTTTACTTACAGCTCGTCTCATAACTACAGCTGTTATAATAGAAAATATTGACCAAATTATTATGAAACGAATCCAACCATAAAAGAATGAAATACCCAGGGGTATAATCCACATTGCCAGCAGCGTGATAGCCTGTATAAATAAATATGTATATGTTTATATTATATACCCCATCTTAACTACCAAAAAAGACACAATGGCATTCAAAAGTTACATTTGATAGTGACAAACTTAAAACTCGAAGTATATTTAATAAATATTTATTTTGAGATTTTTGAGATATTTGGTAACAAAAATTAATTAACACACTAACAAGGGAAGTACTCCAATCCCAGAGTCGGAGAATGCTTTGGGAATTATAAATACAGAGGTCAAAACACCCCTCTTTAAGCAAATTTAGGTTGTTTTAAAATGGTGACAAAATCGGCTAATGGCATTTCACTTCTCTTTATTTTGAACTTTATAAATCGTTAACACGAAAATTTTAGTTGACCCTTTTTTTAAGTTTTTGCTAAATAATTAGACTGTTCAACAACAAAAACCTCCCAGTGAAATATCTTATAGATTTTGCTCTCCTGAATCCAAATCTGTCATCCATTTTTTTTCTAGCGCGTACCGTTTTTGAGATATACGCTGTTTAAAAGTGAAAAAACAATAATTTAGCACTTTTGGTGGCCCACTGTTACAGACTCTCTCAAAAAATTTTAGATTGCAAAATTGCAATCTAAAATTGTCTAACATATTCCGTTTTCGATATATTCGCGTTTGAACATTTTTCCACGCGAAAAACAGGAAAGTGAATATCTCAAAAACGGAACTACCTAGAAACCTTTGAATTACAATTTAGGAATCAGGAAGTCCAATTAATATGAAATCAATTCCTATTTGTTGGAAGCAACATAACAGTGGACCCCCAAAACTGCAAAATGATTGGTTTTGTGACTTTTTAACAGCGAATATCTCAAAAACGGTGTGTGCTACTTAGAAAAAATTGGATGGTAGATTTAGATTCAGGAGAGCAAAATCTTTAATAATTGTTGCTACAGTTTACTAAGAGATTTTTGTTGTCGAACAGTGTAATTATTTAACAATAACTCGAAAACAGGGTCAGCTAGAATTTTCGTGTTAATAAAATGAAGAGAAGTGAATTGACATTATTCGATTTTGTCACCATTTTAACACAACCTAAACTTGCTTGAAGAGGGGTGTGTCTTCATAACTTTTGATTCAATAAGTCGATTTTTTTGTCAAAAATTAATGGTTAGCCTTCCACCTATTGAACAAACAAAAAATAGCATAAAAAATACCGATCAAGTCAAAAGTTATGAAATTTTGACCGCCTTCTTGTGAAATTACCAACTGTGATACGGTCATTGTTAACAGTTCTCAGTTATATTAAAATTATTAATAAGTTGTAATTAAGAAATAGGAATAAAAAATACTTGATTTAAAAAAATTCTAAAACCACGATTTTAGTGAACAAATGCTGTAATTTGGACATCTTGTGTAGATTAAACAAAAATATTTTTCAATTAAGTTAAAAACGGGATTTTGCTCCACAGCATTTTTGAAAGGTCTTTTAAGAAGCTCTCGAAACAAGCTTATCTCGCCCGAATCAAATAAGTAGATTTTAAAATATTTTCAAAAACATCATACTCTAATGCCCTTATTTTATAAAAGGCAACGCGCTGCGTTGTAAAAGTTTCAATGAAATTTATTGTTGTAAAAACAATTCACACAGAAATTTTGACAACACAGCCCGTTGCGTGTTACAAAATTAGGGGGTAAGTTATTAAATTAATGTTGATGTTGTGTTATATCGTTTTCTAGGTTGAAAAATCTTGCTTCCTCTAATAGTTGTATGATTGGAAACACAAATAATATTGTGGGCAATAATTGACGATAGAGTTGTCTAGTCGGTGTTGATAGCTTTTCAAAAAGCGAAACTAATTTGATCTTAGTTGGGCAAGTATTGTTCTAGAGCTATTGGACAGTAATTGTTTGCCTTTGCTGTATGAGGTTGGCGTCTTTCCAACATAATATTTTCAGGTCTTGTAGTGATTCCATGGTTTCTTCTTGCTGCAGTATCTTGAGCGCATCCTCATATAAATATTAGGATTTAGTACAACAACCATGGTTGATAAATGACGTGATCGATTGCCCTCAAATGTGTACTAATTAAGTTAAAAGCCTAGTGGAAAAAAATTTTGCCTAAAGACTGGAGGAAAGGAAGTGTTAAAAATGATACTCTAATGTCCATTTTCATTTTTGGGTAGTTGATATATTCAGGCATTCCATTTATGGCAATGCCGGATGGACCGTTTTAAATACTAAAACTTTTGCTTAGTACCATTGTGTGTTAATTACATATAGTTAAATGTTAAAATATATGTATCGTTTTGTATTTACCGAATATGATCTATAATGTCTTTGCTTCCACTGAACCAATGCAATTTGTGCCACAATGAGAGTGGCAAATAATATTAGCACCATTTCTGAATGCATAGCTTCATGACCCTTATGTTTTTCATGCATCATCTGATGTTCAAATCTGAAATTAATAACAAAAAGGTCTAAACAAAAAAAAGCACAACATAGTAGTAGCAAAACTGTATTCATATCTAGTTTTTTTTTATTGTTTTGTTATCAACAAAATTTTACACATCAACTCACCTCATTTTTTCTTCAGGCGTCATTTCTTCCAATGACTAAAATCATAAATGATATAATTTTTAGCGTTCTTAATTAAAAGTTATAAAAATATAATTGTTTACCTTGTTAAAGTCGACTGGAGCATGTAGCATTCGATGATCCATTCCTGGGAAGTTTCTGTGGATCTTTATCACAAAATTTTTAAATTGTTCTTTTGTTTATTTTTACAATATTCCAATTCTTTGAGATTTTTTTAATTTTAATTAATTATAATACAAGAATTAGGATTTTTCCACGTAAAAAATAAACTTGGTGCAAAAGAAAAGAAGGCACAGAAAAAATTACAAATAATCATTCACAATAGTTTGACAGTAGATGTTGTTTATTATGACGTAGTGACATTTTCTATTAAAAAAATGTTGTCAATTGAACTGACGAAAAAAAAAATGCTGAAATAATTTAAATTGCCTTAAACTAGAGATGCGCGCGTGACACGAATTTTTCGTGATTCACGTGAGTGAAATTTATTTTTACTTACATGAATATCAAAAATAGTTTCGTGCGTGGATAACTTCACTCACACATTTTTTTAGGAAATTAAGTACTTTTTGTGCAAGAAATCGAAAAAAGTAGAAAACAAATTTGTTTATTTTAATTTCGTGAGCGTGAGAAAAATTTTAGTTACTCACGTGAGCGTGAGCAGAAAAAAAAGTTCGTTCGTGATCATGCAGGAGCAGTATTTTTATTTCGTGATTGTAAGCGTGAGTCAAAATTCACTCACGCGACCATCTCTACTTTAAACCACAGTAATAATAGCCCTGTTTTTTGCAGACCGGATTAAGATTTGGTTTAGTTAAAAAATGGGTCAAATCAAGTCCAGATTTTTTTTTTTTATAATTTTTTTTTGAAATTACATACAATTAGTAAATACAAACAGAAAAACAAAATTAACTTTGTCTAAAATGCAAAGATTAAAAAATAATTTTAGTTTAATCCTTGGATTAATTCAAATTTATTTATACCATTTTACATTTTGGACAACGCTTAAGTCTTTTTCCTGTTTATATTAACAATTTGATGTAAATTCAGAAAAAAAATATAAAAAAATGTATGGACTTGATTTGACCCATTTTTTTACTAAATAGAGTTAATCCTAATCTTAATCCGGCCTGCAAAAAACAGGGCTAATAAGTGTTTTTTTTTAATCCACCTTCGTAGGTGGATTAATTTTCGATTTATATGGGTTGTTGTCTACTCTAATAAAAGGTTCGAAAGAATTAATTCTTTAATTCACATTTGGAAATTGAATTAAATTTTATTGAATTGTCCATTCTTTAAAATCATTCCCCATGAATTAATTCTAAAGCTTAATTCATGAAGCTTAACATTCAGTTGAATTAATTCCCCAGAGAATCCATTTTTTTTTTCTTAATTCAATCTATTACAAATTGAATTAACATTTTTTTTTATGCATTCCTTTTTTTTTTTTTTTTTTTTTTTAAAAAGGATAAAACTATAAACATTTAAAACTTAAAAAATATTTACTTTAATAAATAAAAAATACAAAATAATTAATAATTGAATTAAAATAAATATAAACTTTCACATTAAATAATACACACATTAATATAAATATAAACTTACGATTTTACAAACTTAAACAAATGAATTCATCAAAGCAAACGACGAAGAAAATTTGCAGTGTTGTTTATCCAAATTCCAGACTGATGAAAGATTCCCGACTGATGATATTTTATTTGAAGCATTTCAGCAGAAGTCACCAAATTTTATTACATAAACCCTTGTAAATATGTACATTACCTAAAAAAAATAAATGAAAATTAAGTGTTTATAAACTAATTATTATTATATTAATCAAAACTTACGCGAATTTTTGCAAAATTTTTAATGACGCTTTCACAATAATGCCAAGAATATGGCATAAAAACTAGTATCTTAAGGCAATTTTACATAATTTAATGGAAAAATAAATTAATTTTTCGCAAAACGAAATGTTGTTAATGACGCTTGCTCAAAGAAAAAAAAAAAATGGCGTCAAACTAATAATTTTAGTCAATTTGATTAAATTTTATCAATTTTACACCCCCTATAGTGTTTTAGTCAATTTGAAGAAATTTCGTTAATTTTACCACTTCACAGTATGTAAGTTTGACGAAATTTTGTTAATTTGAATAAAATTAGTAGAATCTTAAAAAAAAAAAATTGACAAAATTTTGTTAAAGATCTACAAAATTTTTTTATTGATTTTACCTACGCGATTTGGTTCGGTGTTTGAATGAATATTATAAATTCTTCATTCTTACGAAAAATGTTTTTGTAGACATTTGAACAAACACGAAAAATGTTATCAAAAACATATTTATGTTTAAGAAGCAATCTACCAATGGAAGTCCGTTGAACCTATTGGGTCCTAAAAATAAAGTGTTAAAACTAAAATTGCCGTATCTCAAAAACTAAGCAAGATAGAGCAAAACAGAGCAAAATTTCGGATCAAAATCAATAGCGACCCTTTAGGGAGAGTTGACCTCTTCACATGTGGGGACCCTGTTGGGTCCCAACTTTGAATCTTAAAATTCGAATTCTCGGAAATTTTAAAATGCTCAATTTCGGTAACTACCGCCGACACGACAAAAAGTTCCACTGCAATTTTGTAGCTTTTAGATCGATTTAGATTTAAAATACGATTACCCAAAACCCGAAAGCAATCCGATAAAAGGTTTTTGAGTTATTTAAGTTTTAAGCCTTAAATTTTGCTTCGTTTCGCTCTATCTTGCTAAGTTTTGGAGATACGTCAATTTTAGTTTTAAGACTTTATTTTTAGGACCCAATAGGCTCAACACACTTGAATTGGTAAAATGTTTTATAAACATACGCATTTGATTACATTTTTTGCATTTGTTCAAATGTGTGCCAACACATTTTTCGAAGGAATGAAGAATTTATAATATCCATTCACAGAAATGCATTAAAAAAATGTTGATTCAATTTGTAATAGATTGAATTAAGAAAAAATGAATTAATTCTCTGGGGGAATTAATTCAATAGGGAATTAATTCTTGAGAATTAAGCCTGTGAATTATTTATAAGAGAATTAAACAAAAGAATGGTAAATTCAAATAATTGAATTCGAATTAATTTTATTGGAGAATTAATTCTCAATAGAATTAATTCATTCGAATCTTTAACTCTCATGTATTTGCTACCCAATCGAAATTCAGAAAAGCCCAATTGTAATTCAGAATTAGGTTAGAATTAGGTTTTTCTGAATTACAATTGGGTTTTTCTAAATTTCACATGGGATTTTCTGAATTTCAATAACGATTTCTAAATTTTAATTAAATTTCTGAATCTTAATTGTGATTTCTGAATTACAATTGATTTTTTCTGAATTTCAATTGGAAAAGGTTCTGTAACAATGACCATCGTTTCGTTGTAGCGAAATCGACCAAAGGTATTGGTGAAAACTAAACCTACCACACCACGGTTCATAGGCTAGCACGCTATCAAATAGCTTACAGGGGCCTGGAGGTTTTACCGAGATCTTGGTAATTAAACATGTTTAAATTTAAATATGTTTAAGTGATTAAACTTGTTTAGGTATTTGGAACTAGTTTAAAAAAATGAATGGGAGGGAATACGGAACAAGAAAGTCGTTATTATTTATTCGTTACTCCCTTAAAAAAATATAAGAAAATATAAAACAGTAAACATGATTTTATGGTTTTTTAAATTTTTTTATTTTACTCTCATTCCATTTATTTGCATGTCTTAATGCAGTAAATTCGTTAACGTCTTCTATGGCATGCGATACACCACTACTAGCCAATTTATAGTGGAAAATTTTATCCTTACGTTCTTTTTTCTTAGCCCATTTTTCCATATCGGTGCCTGATAAAATGAAATTTGAGTCTACTGCTACCATTCTCAATTTATCTTCATCTTTAATATGGTGTTCTATGTGCTCATCTATAACTCTTCTTTTTATTTCTGGTTTTCTTTCGGGAGCTTTGGTTTCATATTCAAAATCTTCGTATGAGTTAACATAGCATTCGTCGCCTTTCAATAGCTTAACCCGATTTTTATGTTTTGTTTTTGTCTTTTTGGAGCAGTCACAGTTGGCGGCATCATAAAATTCATATTGTTGGTTTAAAATTTCAGAAAGTTTTTTAGCCATATATTTCTGCATTGATTCGGGTAAATTGAAATCGGTCCCAGTGTTTTGTTCATGCTCCAGAAGATAACGTTGTGATTTTGGTATGTCTACGTCTATACAGATAAATTAAAAGACGTATTTATATTATGGGCCAATAATTTTAAACACAGTGTGGGGGGGGGGGGGGGCTCAGATTCTGAGAATTTTTCTATAGGAAAAATGTTTTAGAATCTGAGACTTATTTATAAAAATTTTCGCAGAATCTGACATTTTCAAAATTAAATTCTAGACATGTTCTATTTACAGTCTAAAGATTTCTTTTTCAAAATACATTTTTTTAAACTATGAACATACGCTGAATATCTCTTGCCTAAATAGCACCATATTGATTTTGTGAAATGTAAAAAAACAAATTATTTGCCAAAGTGTTCAAATTATTTAAGAACTTTCGATTTTCTTAAAAACAATGTATACAAGTTGCTTTTTTAATTAAAGCCATTTTTAGTAAAAAATTAAGATATTTTTTAAGGTTTTTCATTTTTTTGTTCTTTTCTTATTTGATTTACTTAAATAGGAATGGTCAACTATTTGTTAAGCAGACTTAACTAAAATCATTTTGAATAGACTCTTGAACAAACAGTGAACAAACCTTAAAAATATATTAGTTATGAACTCGATGTTTAGGGTGAATAAACCCTGTCTAAAGCTTCATTTTGAATACGGCTGTAAGACTTTTTCTATAGGAAAAATTTTCTGAGACAATTTTCCTGTAGAAAAAGTCTCAGGTTCAGATAAATTTTTCCTATAGAAAAAGTCTTAGGTTTTGTTAGGGGGGTTTTGGAGCTCAAAATTTGAACTATTTGCATAGACCGACTGGCTTATAGCTATACCACATGTTTTTTCAACGACGAGGCTTAAACGCGTTAACTGACATTAAGGTTAACTGATTCTCGAGTTAAAAAAGATTCTCGAGTTAAAAAAGTCTCATATTCTGTAACATTTTTCCTATAGAAAAAGTCACAGATCCTGAAACAAATTTGTTATAGGAAAAGTCTCAGATTATGTGACATTGTTCCTAAAGAAAAAGTCAAAGATTCAGAGACAAATTTGCTATAGAAAAAGTCTCAGATTCAGAGACATTTTTCACATAAAAAAAGTATCAGATTCTGACACTCCCACACTCCGGCACTGCGACCCTTATGGGTCTTTTGTGCCAAAATGTTAATGGTTATGTCCAAAAACTATTTTGTTTTTAAGTGAGAACAGGATATTACATAATTACCCTCAGGTTATTGAATCGTCAGATTGTACACGTCAATCGTTGGTATGAATAAAAAATAGTATAAGCTAATATTGTGAAATAGGGGATTTTTCAATCATATACTTTAAAAAATTAGCGTGCTTTTTTTTTAATTTTAGGTTTATTCCATCTTTAAAGTGGGCGGGCGTCAAAGTTAAAAAGTTTTTCTTAAATATCTTAATAAGAACTTTTCTCCAATTTTGAAAAAATTGTTTATTTGAAAGATTGAAGAAATTTCTTGGCTTAATTTTATTTATTGAATTTTTAACATATGTATAATTACAAATCATATACTAAATTAACCTAACTGAGACGGGTAACTATGACCATTGTCTCGTTGTAGCGAAACAGACCAAGGCCTCTGGTGGGAATCGAACCCACGACCCCAGACTTAATTTTATTTCTATGAAAATTTCAATAACTACAGCCAAAAATTTTGAATTAACGATTTTTACGTTATGCTGGTGACTTTTACTAATGGTAATTATCTTCTTAATTGATGTCATACCAATTTCATTAGTAATTAAATTGCTTCAATTAAAACCATTACCATTGATAGAACCAATGGTAATGCAAAAAATGTAATTACCATTATCATCAATTAAATGGTAATTAAACCATCAATTAATTGGTCCCTTAAATTAATAAGTCCCGTCTATGGTCACACCTTAGACATTAGGCGTATTTTGTTGGCATAATTATCAGTGTTCTACCATACAAAGTTCACATTAGTGTTAACGCTTAAAATTTTAGAAGTTAAAAATTAACTTGCATTCATTGTGAATGATTCTGTTATTGTTAATGGCTCTCTTTGGTATTAATAAAAAAAGATAAATCTTTTTGTGTTGCTTTCAAGCTAAATTGCATTTAATTAACTAATTTTATCAATATTTCATCGAAAATGTGTAATATTTTACAAAACTATTCCAAACGACGCTAAATTAAATTAAGAAATTTATGGAAGTTAACGTTTCGTTTTTTTCGTTTTGACGCCTGTTAACAATCTAAGTTTGCCAACAAAAAAGGCCTATTATTGAAAGGTATTTTTATAAGCTATCGAATGCAACTTATCTCGTCCAAATCGGACAATTAGTTTTTAAGATCTTTACACAAGAATTTTTAATTTTGAAAGCCAGTCCATCCGAAAGATGGCGTGATCGCTTCTTGAAACTGGTACCACTCACCTCTTAAGGTACCTACAGACGACGCAATATTTTGTACAATATTCAATTATATTGATGGTTTGTGGGTAAGATTGAACATTGTACAATCGTAACATAACAACCCACAAAATTTCAAATTTTCAAATTTCAAATTTTCAAATCAAATTTTGGGTCAAGGCCGACAACTTTACAAATTCCATAAATTCTATTTTTATTCCTACCACCCAATAACGAAACTTTTACGTTCGTCATAGAGAAACTGGGGTTTTTAATATTTATTGTACCTTTTTTTATGCCCTCTCCTGTATTTTGTTCACTTTTGGTTGATTCTGATTGCAACAGCGTTTCTTTTTTTCGTTGAAACATAGAATTAGTTAACAAGGTAGTATCAGCGGCTTCCAAAATTTGTTTTAATTTAACATCGTCCTCTGAATCGCTGGACATTTTGGCTAATTAATTTATTTAATATATTCTACGAAAAGATTTTTTGTTTATCAAGCGTGCAAGTAGTTATCAACTTCTTTATATGGATTCATTCACAGAGAGTTGAGAACACAAAACAGCTGATATATACATTTTTAACGGTTTTCTGTCAGAGCTTCAGCACCAGCGATGCCAATTCAGCGCGTTTCGCGCTAGATTTAGCGCTTTCTGACCAATCAAAAAGCGCATTTTATAAATCTACACCATTTACAGATGTAATTCGAAAATGATCAATTGTAATTCGAAGATTCTATTTGTAAATCGAAGATTCCATTTGTATATCGAAGATTCCATTTGTAATTCGAAGATTCCATTTGTAATTCGAATACTCCAATTGTAATTCGAAAAATATCAATTCGAAGATTCCAATTGTAATTCGAAAAAGATCAATTGTAATTCGAAAAAGATCAATTGTAATTCGAAGATTCCAATTGTAATTCGAAAAATATCAATGGAAATACAGTTGATATTTTTCGAATTACAATTGGAATCTTCGAATTACAATTGATCTTTTACGAATTACAATTGATCCTTTACGAATTACAATTGATCTTTTTCGAATTACAATTGATCTTTTTCGAATTACAATTAATCTTTTTCGAATTACAATTGATCTTTTTCGAATTACAATTGGAATCTTCGAATTACAAATGGAATCTTCGAATTACAATTGGAGTATTCGAATTACAAATGGAATCTTCGAATTACAAATGGAATCTTCGAATTACAAATGGAATCTTGGAATTACAAATAGAATCTGTAGTTCCATTGATATTTTTCGAATTACAATTGGAATCTTCGAATTACAATTGATCTTTTACGAATTACAATTGATCTTTTACGAATTACAATTGATCTTTTTCGAATTACAATTGATCTTTTTCGAATTACAATTGATATTTTTCGAATTACAATTGATCTTTTTCGAATTACAAATGGAATCTTCGAATTACAATTGGAGTATTCGAATTACAAATGGAATCTTCGAATTACAAATGGAATCTTCGAATTACAAATGGAATCTTCGAATTACAAATAGAATCTTCGAATTACAATTGATCTTTTTCGAATTACATCTGTAAATGGTGTAGTGCGTTTTTAAAAAAGGCGCTGAACTGACGCTTTTTCACATTTTCATTTAGCGCCTTTAGCGCTTTTTTTTTCTATAACTAATCACTTTGAGAAAAAATATACATTTTTCAACAGAAACGTTCTAATAAAGACTGTATAAATCCAAGTTTGTTGAATATTAAAACAAAACTGTGTTTTTTTTTAAATAAAAATAGAAAAAAAAATTGTTTTAAAATTATATTTAGCAATTTTTTTTGACTTATTCTGTAAATAGGTCAGATGCATTTATAAAAATTTATAATAAAACCCTTAAATTAACGATATTTTTTAGCGCTTAATGGCGCTTTTTACTTTATTTAAATTTAGCGCTTTTTGAGTCACTGTTTTGCGCGTTTTGGCTGTAAAAAGTTGGCATCACTGTAGCACCAGTGTTTGCATACTAGCACAGTACATGAGTAGTAGGTTCACAGAGGTGAATTTGATGTGTGTAAGTATTAGTGACAGCACGCGGTGTAACTTTTGACGTTTCATGCAAAACGTAAACAAACAACATAAATACATACACAAAAGCTCACACGTACAGGCACACATAGACAATAATCACAATTGGAGCGGCAAGCGGTTTTCCGCAATTGCCCTCATATAAATAGAATTGAATCTAGTTTGGCGGAAAAACGCGGCGGTTTTTTGTTTTAATACAAAACGTGTGTAAACAGTTGCGGAAAAACGCTTCCCGCTCCAATTGTGATTATTCTCATACACTAGGCAGCGATGATAATTATGTACTAAAAACAATACCACCATCTTGAAAGTACGCAATTAGCATCAGTGTTTGCATACTAGTCTGTACTGTGCATACTAGTCTGTACTGTGGTTAACTCAGATTGGAAACTCCAGAGTAGAACATGTTTGACTCTGGAGTGAATTGAAAAAGAATACTCAAATTTAAAATATGAAAGTGCAAAAGGGAAAGATATTTTTGGAAAACTTAAAAAAATATGGGTTGATTTTACATTTTTAGTCATTTTAGTGGACTTTTGTGACGGTTTTTGAAAAAGGACTAAAATGACCCCTTAGGGCCTATTCACCAGTGTTCGAAAAAAAACAGTACGTTATTTAACGTTCCGTTCCAAGAACACATTCACTAAAAAGTTTTTTAAGTGGTTATCAAAAGTTCGCAAACAGAACACTAAAAGAACTTTATTTTGTTTCTAACCTAGTTCAGTACGTTATCGTAAAGTTTCTGTTCTTCAACTCGCAGGCATAACGTTCGGAATTCTGTTTGCGAACACCTTCACAACCACTAAAAAACTTCTTAGTGAATGTGTTCTTGGAACGGTACGTTTCGATAACGTACTGTCGCTCCATAGTTCCGTACAGAACACTAACGTACCGTACGTTAGAGTTTTTTTTCAAACCCTGCTATTCACACCTGAGGTGAAATCTCGTTCGAATGAGATTTCGATCATATGGTATGTATCATTTTATACACAACCACATGAACGAAATCTCGTTCGAACGAGATTTCACCTCAGGTGTGAATTGGGTATTAACGTTAACGTTAATATTTAAATTTTAGATTTTATAAAAAATATACCAGGTTAATATAAATTTTTTTGGCCATAAAAAATAGAACAAAAAAATTAAAAATCACTACGCCAGGAAGAGTTTTTAAAAGTCTTTATAAACAATAAAAAAGCAAATCTAAAATCGGTCCACCTGCAACTGGTTTCCAATATATAGTTATGAGAAAAAGCCCAAATTCACATATTTTAAGTTTATTCATGATTTTGAAAATGTGTATTTATATCTGTGTTATATGCATGCAAATCAACAGCTGAGGAATGGGGATCTTGTTGTAAAGTCATTTGATTTTGGCCATCCAACAGACTCATTAAAGTATTTTGATGCACAACACCAACAGTATTGCCGCCGACACCTGCACTAGATGCTCCTCCTCCGCTACCTGGTACAACACCACTAAAGTCCTGCATGCTAATGGCATTGCCATCAGATGTTGAGGGCATCTCAAAAATATTCATAAAATCTCCCTCCTGGAATTCTTCCTTTTGCATATTTTGACTTTCTTTCATAAGTTTATCGTACTCTTGGAACGCACCATTAAATTCTGCAATTTCCATGCGATTGCGTGCAATTAAATGATGTTTAAAATAATTATGAACTTGTGTTAGGGAATTATTTGTCATGGAATAGTAGGCTTTTTCTAAATTCTTAACTTCGATATCGCGTTGAGCTTCTAGTTTCGGGTCATTAGCATGAACTTCTTTCACATGCTGCATCAAATTGAGAATAAACTCTTCACATGCATCGGCAAATAATATCAAAGCAGATTCAGCTGTATCCGTAAAACCAGCCACTCTCATTTGCCCACATACTGCTTTGCGTAGAGATGCTCTACATATATCAGAATTGATTTGTGGATAATGTTGGGGAATTCCTTTAGCAAAATCACTATCTTGCGGAGGTACAAACCATATTGGTTTTGTAAATTTTTCATCCGACACAAAATCGGCAGCATTTTCGGGTGGAAAATCGACTTCAGGAATCATTTGGCAGGGATTTAGTAAATAATTAGATGTACCCTATAAAAAAACTATGGTTAATTTAGTTTTTAATTGCAAGTGAAAATTGTAGCTTATAAACAAAAAAAAAACATTTCGGTTCGTATTACAGAAACTGGGGGTTAGTTTGAACATAACCAATTTGTCATTTGAACTACCTTTGCTTTGTTTCCAATGCTCAGTACTTACACTCATACTGAGTACTGACTTTGTTTACATTTATGCGTTTATCTAATAAACTATTAAAGTGGAATTGGTGCGTTTTGTTATGGACCTCCTCCCTAGTACCTATGCCTTAACAAGTAATTATATTACTTTTAATATATAAAAATTAAGGCACCTGGAGTTTGCCACAATTCTTTTTTAAGTCACATTTACTTACCGATTTATTGGAATAGGTATCTATTAAAGACTGCAACATTTCCGTTTGCTTCATTACTTCGATTGTTTGTGTTACCAAGGGATTCTTAACCTTAACCGTGACACTGAAAGATAACAAATTTAATATTTTTTATATTAATATTTCCTAATTTGTTTACCTTTTATTTAATTCCATTGGCAAATTATCCTGCATTTCAGTTAATTTAATACGTTTTGCTCCTAGTGGTATCATTTTATTATCTATATTTTGTGAAGGTTTATCTTCCTCAATAAATTCTCCCCATAAATTTCGAGGCATTTTGTTTTTTTTTTACTATTTAATAAATTTATAAATGATTTTTTTTTCAGAATGTTTACAAGAAAAATTAAATGAAAAATTTTGCGTCAGCTGTTTCTTAATTATTGACAATTAAAACATTCACAAAATTGGTTAAACGAATAAGAAAACATTCACAATAGAACGTAGACTCAAGAGACGCGACATTTATGAAAGCTATTAAAAAGTCTCCTCTCTAACTCCACACGCAAAAAAAAACTTGTGTCGGAGTCAGACAAGGAAAAACTCCGTACTTTATTAAAATAATGTTTAAATTATTCAAATTTAATTTTGTTTTGAAATAAAACTCTTAAAAAAGTTGGTGTTTTATAATTTCAAAAAATAAAACTCTTAAAAATTTAGGAGTTTTATAATTTCAAAAATAAAACTCTCTCAAAAAAAAGAGTTTTATTTTACCTTAAAAATAGAAAGAAATTTATTTTGGTATTATTTTTGAAAATAATATAAATATATGCATAGTAGAGTTTAGATAAAAACAATGTATCTCATCTTAAATATTTTCAATAGGTTTAAGGGGGGTATAAAGAAAAAAAACTAGTCTTAACGTGAGCAATTTTTAAACAGCTATAAAGGTGCATACAGACGACGCAATATTATGTACAATATTCAATTATATTGATGGTGTGTGGGTAAGATTGACCATTGTACAATCGTCAATATTACCCACACACCTTCAATATTATTGAATATTGTACATAATATTGCGTCGTATGTAGGTACCTTAAAAATATGAATACGCAATATTTTTTAATTCTGTTTTTTTTTATTTGCAAGATGAATTATTGTAATATTTTTAAAACTTTATTACACAAAATTTGGTCAACAGAATTTCTAGGGTTGCCACTCATTTCTTTTTTTTTTTAGAGAAAATCGGATGCAGTTGTACAGCAAAAACTACTGAACCGATTTTGATGATTTTTTTTTATTTGTAGATTATTAAATTCTCTAGTACTTACCGTTTTTGAAAAATATTGATTTTTGTTGAAATTATGCTAATATAAACTTAAAAAATTACTTTTCTTCTTTCAAAAAAACATAATTAGGTCAAAACTTTAAAAAATGTCCACGATAAGTACTAGAGAATTTAATAATCTACAAATCAAAAATATTTCATCAAAATCGGTCTAGTACTTTTAGCTGTACAACTGCAGCCGATTTTGTCCTTAAAAAAAAACATTCTACAATTATGTGGAAATTCCAGTTCATTAAATTATAAATTAGTTTTCAAATCAAAAAACAGAATTAAAAAATATTGCGTTTTTATTTTTTATCGCTGCTTAAAAAATCAAATGAGGGGTGTTTATTTTTTCTTTAAACCCCCCTTAAGAAAAATAATATTATTTAAATCTTCGTTTTATTGGTTTTAGAACAGTTACACATGCTGAACCTTTTACTCAAAATTAGCGAGTTCTTAGATATTAAAGACACGGTGCGTCTGTATCCATTACTTTTCTCACTAGTGGTCATTGATGCTTAAATTTGTTTACAGTATATATTTCCAGTCTCGAATATTTCGAAAATGGATCGAAATAATCTGGGTTCACGAGGTCTATTACTACCTATAAAATTTTCTGGTTCCAATTTTCGAATAAGTAAGAGTGGAACTACAGAAAGTACTAAATAAGCGGTTATTCGAATCTTCAAACGAGAATATCTTAAAAACGGTAAACGCTAAAAATATTTTAAGCAGATTTGGAATTAGGAGGGCAAAATCTATTTAGTTCATACATTTAATTTGCAGTGTTTGTTTTTTATTTTTTAAAGTTTATACGCGATTTTTGCAAAAATATTTTTTATGCAAAAAACCAACAAAATATTAAGAGAACCCTTTTTCAGTTCAATATTTCGTTAATAGGAAGTTTTTTTTCACAAATAAGAGTTCTATTAGGAGTATCAATAAATTTAAATAAGACGAATTTGATTTCAACTAATGTTACTATTTCGTGAGGTCATATTTTATCATATTATCAACTATTTTACACAAAAATGTTAAAATCCAAAAACCATTTTTTGTTTATTTAAAATAAAATTAATTGTATGAAAATAAAACTCTTTTTATTTCGGAGTTTTATTTTTAAAACTCGGTACCGAGTTTTATTTTAAAATTGTAGGAAATTTATATATATTCGATTAGAGTTTTATTCTAGTTCGAGGCCCAAAAATATTTCTATTTATGATATTGTCATAATAGAGTATTTTTAATTTATTGCTTTAAAAAAGTTACTATCTCATAGTATGTCTGTACTGATCAGTTTCATCCCCACTAAAGGAATCTTCAGCAGACTTTAGAGAATCATCGTTGGTCAATCAAACATCAAACCAGACATAATATTTGATATATTTCCCAAGTTATATGAGAAGTACTATTATGAAGGTCCGAAATCTGTTTTCCAACAAAAATAACTCTTTTAAAGCAAAAATTGTATATATTAAATCACCGTCGGTAACTATTAATATATGTGTTGCTGTTATTTTACAATAACAACAGTGCCTAACCAAACAATAGTGTTGGTAGGATAAGTCGTACTAAACTTTGTGTTAAATGTTGTTTTTTTTTTTTTTTTTTTATTTTTAGTACCAAAAGGTACATAAAAATAAAATGTATTTATTCGGCCTTTATATATGTATATATATTCGATTAGAGTTTTATTCTAGTTCGAGGCCCAAAAATATTTCTATTTATGATATTGTCATAATAGAGTATTTTTAATTTATTGCTTTAAAAAAGTTACTATCTCATAGTATGTCTGTACTGATCAGTTTCATCCCCACTAAAGGAATCTTCAGCAGACTTTAGAGAATCATCGTTGGTCAATCAAACATCAAACCAGACATAATATTTGATATATTTCCCAAGTTATATGAGAAGTACTATTATGAAGGTCCGAAATCTGTTTTCCAACAAAAATAACTCTTTTAAAGCAAAAATTGTATATATTAAATCACCGTCGGTAACTATTAATATATGTGTTGCTGTTATTTTACAATAACAACAGTGCCTAACCAAACAATAGTGTTGGTAGGATAAGTCGTACTAAACTTTGTGTTAAATGTTGTTTTTTTTTTTTTTATTTTTAGTACCAAAAGGTACATAAAAATAAAATGTATTTATTCGGCCTTTATATATGTATATATATTCGATTAGAGTTTTATTCTAGTTCGAGGCCCAAAAATATTTCTATTTATGATATTGTCATAATAGAGTATTTTTAATTTATTGCTTTAAAAAAGTTACTATCTCATAGTATGTCTGTACTGATCAGTTTCATCCCCACTAAAGGAATCTTCAGCAGACTTTAGAGAATCATCGTTGGTCAATCAAACATCAAACCAGACATAATATTTGATATATTTCCCAAGTTATATGAGAAGTACTATTATGAAGGTCCGAAATCTGTTTTCCAACAAAAATAACTCTTTTAAAGCAAAAATTGTATATATTAAATCACCGTCGGTAACTATTAATATATGTGTTGCTGTTATTTTACAATAACAACAGTGCCTAACCAAACAATAGTGTTGGTAGGATAAGTCGTACTAAACTTTGTGTTAAATGTTGTTTTTTTTTTTTTTTTTTTTTTTTTATTTTTAGTACCAAAAGGTACATAAAAATAAAATGTATTTATTCGGCCTTTATATATGTATATATATTCGATTAGAGTTTTATTCTAGTTCGAGGCCCAAAAATATTTCTATTTATGATATTGTCATAATAGAGTATTTTTAATTTATTGCTTTAAAAAAGTTACTATCTCATAGTATGTCTGTACTGATCAGTTTCATCCCCACTAAAGGAATCTTCAGCAGACTTTAGAGAATCATCGTTGGTCAATCAAACATCAAACCAGACATAATATTTGATATATTTCCCAAGTTATATGAGAAGTACTATTATGAAATAATAGTATAACTTGGGAAATATATCAAATATTATGTCTGGTTTGATGTTTGATTGACCAACGATGATTCTCTAAAGTCTGCTGAAGATTCCTTTAGTGGGGATGAAACTGATCAGTACAGACATACTATGAGATAGTAACTTTTTTAAAGCAATAAATTAAAAATACTCTATTATGACAATATCATAAATAGAAATATTTTTGGGCCTCGAACTAGAATAAAACTCTAATCGAATATATATACATTAGAGTGTCCCTTATTTTGGAAATGTTGGAAATCTTGAGACGGTACCCGCTCATTTTTTTCCTTTTGACTTAAAAATAACTCAGGAAAAATTTTACGCCCCTAGGACCACGCCTTCCCTACGCGACGGGGCCTTAAAGAGCGGGGCCTAAAAAATCATTTTTCCATACAAACCAAAAAAATTTTTTTTTGATTTTTAATTTTTTTGTTATTAATTATTATATTACTTGGTTTGCTTATTCACGACAAAAAATTTGATTTTGGAGGGATAAGTCTTTCAGCGCTAAAAAATTTTTCGCAAAAAAAAAATTTGGGCGGCCGGGGTCCTACAGTAAAAAATTTTTAAAAAATATTTTTTTTTAGTTTTGACCAGCAACGGTTTTAGCTGCTATGTTGCTTTAAATGATATATATTCCAAAAAAAAAATTATTCATATCTGTGACATCTTTATCTTTTTCGAAAAAAAAAATTTTGAGCCGTAGGAATCCTACGGTAAAAAATTTTTAAAAAATATTTTTTTTTAGTTTTGAAAAGCAATGGTTTTAGTTTTTATGTTGTTTTTAATGATATATATTCCAAAAAAAATATTATTCATATTTGTGACATTTTTATCGTGTATCGAAAAAAATCATCAATGCATTTTTTACCCTTTTTTAGAACACGATTAAGATGTCACAGATACAAAAAATATTTTTTTATGAATATATATCATTTAAAGCAACATAGCAGCTAAAACCGTTGCTGGTCAAAACTAAAAAAAAATATTTTTTAAAAATTTTTTACTGTAGGACCCCGGCGGCTCAAAATTTTTTTTTGCGAAAAATTTTTTAGCGCTGAAAGACTTATCCCACCAAAATCAAATTTTTTGTTGTGAATAAGCAAACCAAGTAATATAATAAATAATAACAAAAAAATTAAAAATCAAAAAAAAAATTTTTTGGTTTGTATGGAAAAATGATTTTTTAGGCCCCGCTCTTTAAGGGCCCGTCGCGTAGGGAAGGCGTGGTCCTAGGGGCGTAAAATTTTTCCTGAGTTATTTTTAAGTCAAAAGGAAAAAAATGAGCGGGTACCGTCTCAAGATTTCCAACATTTCCAAAATAAGGGACACTCTAATATACATATATAAAGGCCGAATAAATACATTTTATTTTTATGTACCTTTTGGTACTAAAAATAAAAAAAAAAAAAAACAACATTTAACACAAAGTTTAGTACGACTTATCCTACCAACACTATTGTTTGGTTAGGCACTGTTGTTATTGTAAAATAACAGCAACACATATATTAATAGTTACCGACGGTGATTTAATATATACAATTTTTGCTTTAAAAGAGTTATTTTTGTTGGAAAACAGATTTCGGACCTTCATAATAGTACTTCTCATATAACTTGGGAAATATATCAAATATTATGTCTGGTTTGATGTTTGATTGACCAACGATGATTCTCTAAAGTCTGCTGAAGATTCCTTTAGTGGGGATGAAACTGATCAGTACAGACATACTATGAGATAGTAACTTTTTTAAAGCAATAAATTAAAAATACTCTATTATGACAATATCATAAATAGAAATATTTTTGGGCCTCGAACTAGAATAAAACTCTAATCGAATATATATACATATATAAAGGCCGAATAAATACATTTTATTTTTATGTACCTTTTGGTACTAAAAATAAAAAAAAAAAAAAAAAAAAAAAAAAAACAACATTTAACACAAAGTTTAGTACGACTTATCCTACCAACACTATTGTTTGGTTAGGCACTGTTGTTATTGTAAAATAACAGCAACACATATATTAATAGTTACCGACGGTGATTTAATATATACAATTTTTGCTTTAAAAGAGTTATTTTTGTTGGAAAACAGATTTCGGACCTTCATAATAGTACTTCTCATATAACTTGGGAAATATATCAAATATTATGTCTGGTTTGATGTTTGATTGACCAACGATGATTCTCTAAAGTCTGCTGAAGATTCCTTTAGTGGGGATGAAACTGATCAGTACAGACATACTATGAGATAGTAACTTTTTTAAAGCAATAAATTAAAAATACTCTATTATGACAATATCATAAATAGAAATATTTTTGGGCCTCGAACTAGAATAAAACTCTAATCGAATATATATACATATATAAAGGCCGAATAAATACATTTTATTTTTATGTACCTTTTGGTACTAAAAATAAAAAAAAAAAAAACAACATTGTAGGAAATTTATTTAAAAATTGAATAAAAATTTAAAACTACAACCGACGAAGTAGTTTTCGTAATTTAGCCAAAACACTTATGTAAAAAATTTTGAAGAAAATGCTAATGCTATTTAAGCAAAAACTTGGTAAAATAAACCAAAATAAATATGGTGAAATATACCAAAATTATTAGAAAAGGTGACTAAAAATAATGCTAAAAATTACCACATTTATGCTAAAATAATTTTTCTATAAAATTTTTGTAAAAATTTGTATATTTGTTGAATTTAAAATTTTCACAGAATAAATCCATATTAATATAATAAATGTTGTGTAGGATTTTATTTACCACCGACCAACTGACCCTTTATGTACAATTTTCTCCAGTGACTGCTGGCTACGCTTTTTCTTGAAGTGAAGGGTCCGCTATAGCTTCGCGTATTTATTTAAAAGCATCCTGTAAAAATAGAAAATTATTACAAAACATAAATTTTTAAGTTAAAAAACTAGTAAATCCCATTGGTCTTTTGGTTAGAAGGAACACTTACTTTGTGATTCCATTTGTAACTCATCAAAACAGGTCTGAACTCCATAAATGAGTTTTTAGGTTTTAATTTTATGACTAAAGGGAGGAATGGTGCCCACGCTTTTTATTGTAGTGAAGGATTCCCCATAGCTTCAAAAATTTATTTAGCAGTACCCTGTAAAAATAGAAAATTATTACCAAACACTAATTTTTAACTAAAAATCTATTAAACCTTATTGGTGTCTTCGGAATAGGGGTATACTCACTTTATCATTCCATTTGTAATTCATTGAAACAAACGTATGGGACTCCATTTGTTTTGATAAATGAATGGTGTTTTAAGTTATGACAGCAAAATTAACTTTAGCATTTTTTTATCTTACATTTATTTATCTTTTAAAAAACTAATTATTTATTTTTATTTATTAATTTATTTTAATTTTATTTATCAATTTCCTTCTTACGTTTTTATAACACAAAAAATGAACGAAGCACGCACATAAAAATACAAAATGAAAATGGCCTGTATTTGTTTTTTTTTTTTTTTGTTGTTTTCTTTCGATAAATTTTTGTGCAAGTAATTTGCGTTATTGTGCAAGCTACTTGGTTATTTTACATAAAAGACTCATTATGTTACTTTAACATCGACAAGCATAATTTTAGCAAAAATTTGTTAAAAAAAATTTTTTGGTATGAAAAAATTTTTACCAAGTAGGATTGCTCAATCTGACACAGATTTTTTTTTGCGTGCAGGGTTGCCATATTTTTCATTCACAATGGTGTAACAAACGTACAGTATTGCCAACTTAGAGTAGAAACAGAACAAACACGGCACGGAAAACGGTTGCCGGAGAATATTGGCCCAAAACAATATCGGGGGACGGCAACGGCAAAAAAGTTATTTGTTTATTCAGTGTTGCGAACTTTTATTAAAATAAGCGTAATTTTACGGGAAAAAAATCGCTAATCACCTTGTCAATGTGATTAAGTTGGCACTACTGTATGTTTGTTACACCATTGTGAATGAAAAAATAAAAAAATTGTTGCGAAAATGCGGCAACCCTGGAGTGTGAGATCCGTGCATGTCACGGTTTTTAGCTGTCAAATCGTATGGAAAAAGTCGTGCCGGCCTTGTTCTGTTCCTACACTTAATCACATTGACTATGCGATTAGCGATTTTTTTTCCGTCAAATTACGCTTATTTTATTAAAAGTTAGCATCACTCAACAAACAAATAACATGTTTTGCGTCGCCGTCCTTGTTTTGAGCCAATATTCCCCGACAACGCCAACCGTCCCCGATGCCGGGCTGGTTCTGTTTCTACTCAAAGTTAAATAAAAAATCAGCTGAGAAGAAAAAACAAAATTATATTGGCGCTGAGAATTCATGATAAATTCATTTAAATTAATATTTAAAATTCCCCGATTGCATTGTCATTTTAAACATATGTTAAAAATGTCTACACACCATCATGGAATGATTGCAGTAAACGAAGATGAGCTAAATTTGGATTTAACATTGTTGGGTGGTCAAAGTTTTCGGTAAATACTATTGTCATGGCATTAGGTTAATATTTTTGCCTTTAAACGAATATGCTATTTTAGATGGGAAAAACATATTGAAACTGGCGCAGAAATTGAATGGTGTGGTGTTGCATACGGTGCTTATTGGAAATTAAAACAGAAACCGGATCATTTATTGTACGAAGTTTACACTACATCGGAAAAATGTTCTGAAAACAAGAATCTGGAAAACAATGAATTCTATAAAAAGTTGTTACAGCGTTATTTACGATTAGATTTTGATTTGGTTAAACATGTAAATTTGTGGCGTAAATCCCATCAACATTTTGATAAATTATCAACACATATGAAGGCAGTACGTGTTTTGGATCAGGAGCCATTGGAAAACATATTATCGTTTATTTGCAGTCAAAATAACAACATTAAAAGGTATTTATATTTTTTTTATACCTTCCAACTACAGTATGGGGCACACCAATCTTCAAGCAAGTTTAAGTTTTGTAAAAATGGTGACAAAATCGGGTAATGGCATTTCATTCCTCTGTATTTAGAACTTTAATAATCGTTAACGCGAAAATCCTAGCTCATCCTGTTTTTGTTCCAGAATTTCCACAATGATTCAATGGCTATGTAGTAATTATGGAGACAAAATTGTTAACATGCACTCCAAAGATCAATACAGTTTTCCTACAATTGAGTCCTTAGTTAAAGCACAAAATGAGGTAAATATTATTTTTATAATTGCATTTACTAAAACAAAACAAAATAAACTTATATAAGTTTATCTGTCTAGTTAGAATCTCAATTACGTTCTGCAAAGTTTGGTTATCGTGCTAAATTTATTGCACAGTCAATATCAAAAATTAATGAATTCGGAGGTTCATCATGGTTTGAAAAATTACGATCTCTTCCCTATCTAGAGGCTCGTCAGGAACTGGTTAAATTGCCAGGCATTGGTTTTAAAGTAGCCGATTGTGTATGCTTAATGTCGCTCAATCATTTAGAATCAGTACCAATTGATACTCATATTTTTAAAATTGCACAATCTGTTTATATGCCTAAATTGTCGACCGTTAAATCAGTTACACCGAAGATTTATGAAGAAATTGCTGAACATTTTCGCAATATATATGGATCATATGCTGGCTGGACTCAAGCTGTAAGTTAACAAAAAAAAAACCCTTGCCTAAATTTTATTAATCAAATTATTTTAAGAATCTGTACACCATTTCAAATTTTATTTATTTTATTTTTAATTACATAGTTTAATTACGTTTCAAAAATTACTGATTATTATCAATCAACTAGTATTGAAAAAATACTATATAGGAAATTTTCCAAGCTTTAATTTAAGCTTGATAGCGTCCAGATTGAGCAAATATTAAATAAAATACGAGAGTGGCACTGAAAAATTACATTATTTATAGATATTATTTAGAAATTTTTTTAAAAATATATCGATTTTTTCCAAGTTCAGTTTGATTAATTTAAGCTTGATAGCGTTCATATTCAGCAAATGTTAAATGAAATACGAGAGTCGCACTGAAAAATTAAATTATTTATAGATATTTTTTAGAAAATTTTTTAAAAATATTTTTAACTCAATTTTTTCCAAGTTCAAACATTAAAAATTTAAAAAGTGATCCAGTAATTTTTATTCAGTTATCACCTACTTTTTCCAAAAACCCAAACAAAAAATGATTTTTTTTTAAATACAGTAGAAGAAATCCGAATTTTTTGACCTTCAACTCTTTTGACTACCAATTTTTTGTAAACAAAGAAAAATTTTGATTATTCTAAAATCTTATTGCTATACACTTAGGTGTACTAAAATTAATAAACAATAAAATAGTTTGTTTACAAAAAAATTGTAGTCAGGTTAAAAAATACGGATTTCTTCTACTGTATTTAAAAAATTTTTTGTTTGGGTTGTTGGGAAAACTTTCTGATAACTGAACAAAAATTAACGAATCTTAAGATTCGTTAAATTTTTAATGTTTGGATTTAGAAAAAATCGACTTAGAAATATTGTTAAAAAAAATTTCTTAGAAATATCTATAAAAAATTTCATGTTCCAGCGCGACCCTCGTATCTCATTTAATTTCACGAAAAATAACACTGAACTTATATTTGGGCCAGCAACGCGGAACAGGGGCCCTGCTGTAGGTTAATTTTCCAACTTAAGCCCGGTTTTTTTACCTCCAATTCTTTTAACCACAAATTTTTTGTAAACAAAGAAAAGATGTTATTGTTTATTAATTTTAGTACACCTAAGTGTATGCTAAGGATATATTAAGATAATTTTAATTTTCTTTGTTAACAAAAAATTGGCGGTCAAAAGAATTGGAGATCAAAAAATGTGGATTTTTGCTACTGTACTTAAAAAATTTCACTGTTTATTTGGGTTGTTGGAAAAATTATTTGATCACTGAATAAAAACTATTGGACCTTTTTTATACCCTCCACTCTAGTGATAGAGGGTATATATAAGATTGTCATTCCGTTTGTAACACCTCGAAATATTGGTCTAGGACCCCATAAAGTATATATATTCATGATCCTCGATCGATTTTAAGACGATCTAGCGATGTCCGTCCGTCCGTCCGTCCGTCCGTCCGTCCGTCCGTCCGTCTGTCCGTCTGTCTGTCTGTCTGTCTGTTGAAAACACGCTAACTTTTGAAAGACTTTACGGATGCTCCTGAAGTTTGGCATATATGTTGGGCATTTACCTGGTCAGGTTGGTATTGCAATCCAGCGAAATCGGTCCAGTGGTTCAAAAGTTATAAGCAAATGAGTGAATTTCGGCAAGGGTTTTTCTGGTATTTACGAGATAAAGCACACGGTAACTTTCGAACGGCAATTCTGAGGTTGCTGAAGTGTGGCATATATATTTGCCGTTCCTCTGGGCCGGTTGGTTTTAAATTTCAGCCAAATCGGTCCAGTAGTTCAAAATTTATTAGCAAAACCGTAAATTTCAGATTCGCCTCACCTTAAATTCACGTGTTGAAACCCCGTTACAGGTTTTAAAAACATTGGTAAGTCACAAAAATATTTTACAACGCATTTTTGTCACTCAAAAATATTTTTACACTAAAAGAAAAAAAAAATACACTCGAAAAAATTTTACACTCAAAAAAAATTATACACTCAAAAAAAAATTTAGTAAATTATTTTTTTTTTTTTTTCAAAAATTAGTTAAAAAAAAATAAGTTTTTTTAAACAAAAGAAAATATTTCTAATCAAAAATGTTATTTGTTCACTCTAGAAAATTTACTATAACTTAAAAAGGGCATTGTGGAGGGTATTCATAGATTCGGCCAAGTCGAATTTAGCTTTTCTACTTGTTAAATTTTAACTTGTAAAAAATCGACTCAGAAATATTTTTTTAAAATGTTCTGAAAAATGTCTATAAACTCGTAAATTCATTCATTATTTACCCAATCTGGACGATATTAAGCTTAAATAAAAGCTTGATAAATTACCTACATAACACTTTTTAAATAACACCGCTCAACACTCATTTTCCGGTTTGAATTCTGATGATCAATTTTAGTAGACTTTGATCTCCTGATTCCAAATCTGTTCTCCAAATTTTCCCATCACGTCCAGATTTTTAGTTATTCACGGTTGAAAATGCGAAAAATGACGATTTTTGCATTATTTGAAAGCCTGCACAGCAGCCATTCAGTGGAATACAAATTTGGTATAAAGCGCAAAAGTATAATTTGTCTATGGTCTCCAACATAGAACACAACTTTTTTCAAATTATTACGTTTGGTTGGGCTTTACTTGCGTTTTAAAATGATACTGCTAAAATTACCATTTTTGTAAAAAAGGTAAGGTAGATACCTCAGTTTTTTATGATATTTTTCAAAGAAAAACTAAAAAAAATAAATATTTTACAAATTTAAGATTTCTGTGTTATTTTTCGCATACACCGGAAGATATATTTAACGGGGTTTAAAAGTCTATAAGAAAGAATGAACTTTTGCCTAAATTTTGAGCTCATCACTGTAAAGATTGATTATCTGGTATTTGTATTAGAGCCTTTTGAAAATGGTTCTTTGGCTTTTTCTAATTTTTTTGACAGTGTTTTTTTAAAATGCATGTTTGGCCAATAATAGTGCAACAACTTGAAATTTTTTTGATCATATTTTTGAGATCAAAGTTCAATTCTACTCTCACGCTTTATACCTGATTTTTATTCTACCCAGCGGCTGCTGTTCAAAAAAGGCAAAAATCGCGTTTTTTTGCATTTTCAACCGCGAATAATTAAAATTCTAGACGTGATGGAAAAATTTCGAGCACGAATTTGGAATCAGCGAGTCAAAATCTTTAAAAATTTTATATCAAACTTCAAACCGGAGCCAAAAACCTTTGATTTGTTGAGCGGTGTAATACTCGTTTGATAATAATAACGTTTAGTATTGGTAACTTTGTCTTTAACAAATTTCATCTACTATAAAAAAGTTTCCAATGTATTGTCGCTCACTGTATATTCGATTAGAGTATTATTCTAGCTCGATGCCCAAACATATTTCTATTTATGATATTGTCATAATAGAGTATTTTTAATTTATTGCTTTAAAAATGTTACTCATAGAATATCTGTACTGATCTGTTTCACCCCCACTAAGGGATCTTCAGCAGATTTAAGAGAATCATTGTTGGTACTAAAAAAACAACATTTAAAACCAAGTTTAGTACGACTTATGCTACCAACACAATTGTTTGGTTAGATACTTTGTTATTGTAAAATAACAGCAACAATATACTATTATTAGTATATACAATTTTTTGTATATACTAATAATAGTATATTTGTGAAACTGATCAGTACAGATATATGAGATGAGTAACTTTTTAAAAGCAATAAATTAAAAATACTCTATTATGACAATATCATAAATAGAAATATGTTTGGGCCTCGAGCTAGAATAATACTCTAATCCAGTGGTGCGCACACACATACTATAACATTTATGCATGTGTGGGTAGTAGCAAGCGAAAAGTCAACAAATTTGCTCAAGCAACAGAATTTTATACTGTACTTGTGTCGACAGCGCACAAGCAGCATTTTTTAGCCTATTCCCGCAGGAATAGGAATTACAAAAATACCCATCACTGCTCTAATCGAATATATGAGGAGTTCCGTTTTAGACTTAAATTTTGAGGTAAAAAAGATGTGATTTTTGTTTTGATGGCACATCGATGAAAGTTGGCATATATATTAGAAGCTATTTAAGAATAAGAAATTCGTTCGCGTCAATTAAATCGCGCAAGGGGGTCAAAAGTTATGGCGGTTTTAAGATTTAGCGGTTTTAAAAATCTTAAAAATATTTTAAAGATTTTTTTTCTACACATTTGTTGCATGCGTTATTAAAACATGCCAGGATACATCATTTCTTCTAAGATATATGATATAAATTTAACCCTTTAATGACCAAACGATTTAAAAAAAATATCTAAGTGCCTAAAATCGCGATTAATTCGCGGTAAAAGAAAAGTTTCACAATTTTTTGTAACATATTTAGGCAATGCGCGTTGGTATTACTGAAGAAAATCACGAAAAATCGTATCATTGTACCAGTAGTATAAAAAAAATTGGTGATGCTTTTTTGTAACAAGAAAATTTAACATGGTCCAAAAAATCTATAATCATCAAAATTTTTTAATCCGCCTCTGATTTTATGATGACACATCAAGTGGGCTTTCATTTAAAAAAAAATTCATCCGATTTCGTGTAAAGCCTTGGATGTGCCAGATCAAAACAGGTTTAGATAAAATCATCGCGCTTTCCGCTCAGAATGGCTTAAAGTAAAAAGTCAAAAAGCAAATCAGTTCTACTCGTTAAGGCACGTCTTTTGGTGTATTAAAATGAACATGATGCATTAATTGCTACTAAAAAAAATAGGAAACAGATTTGCAAATTTAGCACAATTTTCAAAAATGCCATAAAATTTTTGCAATTTATTTTTTATAAACCCGCCACTGATTTTTTAATGTAAACTCACAAAAAACTCAGTTTACGCAAGAGTCCACCAAATTTCGAATGAAACCGCGAATGTGCCTCGCGAAAAACTGGTATTTTAAAAAAATTACGTTTTTTCTTGCGAACTTTGATCTGCTGACACTCCTTTACTATTCGTGGCACATTAACGGGATTAATTCCAAAATGTTAAAAATTACAACAGCTACCAACTTTAGTTCAACTTTTTTCATTTTATAGAGGGGGCCGAAATCCCTGATCAAAAAACCTCGAAAATTTAAAAACTCTTAATTTTTGGTTTCAAAACTTAACCGTCTTATAACTTCTTACCAAGCGATGAAGCATCTATCAAACCAACATTCAAATAATCTCTTATATGTACTGACTTTGTGTTATGCCGGAAAAGATTGAAATATAAGGAGAACTTAAAAAAAAAAGCGAAAGAATGTAAAAACTATTGATTATTTCAAGCCATTTTTATCGATTTTTCAACTTTAACCCTCTGTAACTTTTACGGATAAAGTCGGGTAATCCTTAAACATTGCTCAGTGATGGTTCAAGGTCTTGTTTACACAACTGCATTTACAGTTTTTCTTAATTCCAAAACCTGCCGGTTTTTTATAACATTTATTTCAGTTTCACTGAGTTGAAATTTAAAAAAGATTTCCTGATATATATTTGGAAATTTTTGAAATATAGTTATTTTTTCCTGAAATAAAATTGAAAATGGTGTAAAAATGTCTCTTAACAAAAATCAAATACAATTTTTCAGGTTCTTTTTTGTTCGGAATTGCAACAATTTCAAACTGATTCTAATGAAATAGATTCCTGTAAACCGAAAAATAAACGTAGAAAATAAGAAAACAGGTAAATTTTTGTTCTTTTTTAAAAAATATGTGTATATATTTTTAATTTTTTGTAAAATTTTTAAATGTAAGGTACATAAAGATGTACATATAAATATGTACTTTAAGCAAATATTTAATTTGTTCACAGTAAATTTATTTATAAATAGTTGAGTAAAAAAAAAAAACTTGTATAATCTAATTTCTGCTTAAGTTGACTAAAAATAAATATTAAAATGAATTTAAAAATAAATATTTAAAATTAAATTTAAAAATAAATCTTAAATATAAATATATGTAATGTTATCTTCATCGAAAACTTATTACTCAAATCTGAAATGTTTGTACTTGATCAGTTTTTCAATGTTAGCAACAACAAAAAGTGTGATAAATTAAAAAATTTTAAAATAAAACTCATGTTTTTTGTTCACTTTCAGTCTATGTTTAACCATCACCATGTTGAGTTAGATCTTCTTCAGCATTTTCCACAATTTTTTCTTTTGGTTGTTGCTAATGAAATGAAGACAAAATTAATATTAGAATTTTTTTTTTTAAATTTCAGCATATTTTGTAATTACCTTAAATGATTCCTGTTTGGAATCTTTGCTTGTTTCATTTTCCTGTGGACTTTCGGAGCCGTCTGTAGTTTTAATAAAGGATGAATAAAACGAGGAAAAACTTGAGCCATCCATATCGTCACTGTTGTTATTACTATCATTATTAGGCTGTTTTTTGAAAATAAAACAAGGAAATTGTTTAATTAGTATAATAATTTCGAAAACATAGTGTATAATCTATTTGAGTTTTTACTTTTAAACTATTTGCATTGTGTTGATCTGATACATAGTCACCCATAACGGAGGCAATAGGCGAATCCGTAATACCCTTTTTCGATGAATCAGATGGTGCCTGCATAAAATCAAAAAAGTAAAAATACAAACAAATCATCAATTATGTCATAGATTTGGTTAACTAAAAGGATTTGGTCTTCAAAGGATGCTGATCCAAAAAAAAGTAAATGGACATTTATTTATTTTAATTCTATTGAAAATTAAATTTAAATGCTAACGGATGCCTTACCTGAAATTACTAAATCGGTAATTCACATTGCACCTCTAATCTAAAACAAAATTACGAGGTCAATCGAATTTTAATGCAACTGAACATACAAAATGTAATTTGCTAATCTGAAAATCGAAAAAGAGCAGCTGGAATGAGCTCTGTTGTAAAATCGAACACACAACAGATGCTGCCAGACTGAGAAAAATTTTAACGAAGAAATCCATCCCCCCACTTTTGCTAAAAAGAGGTGATGGAACATGGACCGAAAGTGCAGAGGAAACTGTTGACGTACTCTTAAGGACGCACTCTCCAGTTTGCAGGGAAACATCGATTTCAGGAAATCAACATATAGGACCGTTAACTTGTCCTTTAAACTTGTTCTCGAGAGAACGTCTGGCATGGGCTATAGGTTCCTTCAAACCCTACAAATCGCCTGGACCGGATGGAATCTTACCAGCAATGTTGCAACATACTGCAAATGAGATCATCCCTCACTTAATGGACATTTTTATTGCTTGTCTTCAACTAACGTACGTTCATGGAGAAAATCTAAGCTGGTTTTCATAACAAAAAGTGGAAAATTGAATTACGTAATGGCAAAAGACTACAACAGACCGATTAGTTTATCATCTCTTATTTTGAAAACTCTAGAAAGGATTCTAGACCTTTTCATAAGAGAAAATCTAGGTTTTCACTTCCTCTCTGATTCGCAACACGCCTATCAACAGGAAAAATCTATAGAAACTGCGCTTCACTCTGTAGTTAACACTATAGAAAAATCTTTGCATGATAAAGAATTTACACTGGCCGCTTTTCTGGACATTGAAGGTGCCTTCAACAATGTCAGTATGGAGGCAATAATTAACGCAATGGAGACGGCATTGATTAACCTATGTATCACAAAATGGATAGGTCGACTGCTATCATGTCGTGAGGTGACAGCAGAATGGGGATCAGCAAAGGTTACAAGATAGGCGTCAAAAGGAACGCCACAGGGTGGTGTTTTGTCACCACTACTCTGGCTTTTAGTAGCCAGAAGAAGTTGAAATCGCAAGGGACAACAGTGGTAGCTTATGCAGACGACGTTGTCATTATGTCGTGTGGAAAGTTTTTGGGCACAGTATCGGAACTTTTGGAAGTGTCACTGAGGCAAATGTGGAAATGGGCTAATAATAATGGCCTAAACGTTAACCCGGAAAAACGGAAATGGTACTTTTTACGAACAGGTACAAAATAGAGACGTTTAAGGTCGAGATAAACGGAGTTAGAATTCCTTTATCAAACCAAGCGAAATTTTTAGGAATCATTTTAGACAGTAAACTGTCATGGAAACAAAACACCGAAGAAAGGGTCAAGATGGCATACAACGCCTTTTACGCATGCAAGAAAATGTTTGGCGCAACTTGGGGACTGGAACCAAGGATCACTTACTGGATTTATACTTCTGTAGTAAGACCAATCTTACTGTATGGTGTTATGGTCTGGTATAACGCACTGGAGCGAAATGTGACGCACTTAAAATTTCAGAGAATTCAACATGGGTTTATGCATCACAACTCATGGGTTTATGCATCACAGGCGCTCTGAGAACAACATCAGCTGAATCTATTGACACGCTACTGCACCTGATACCAATTGACATCTTTGCAAAGGGGGAGGCTTATAAGTCCTGCCTTCGTCTCAAAGAGTCAAATTTATTCAGGCAACGCAATTTTGGACACAGTAACATGGACAATTTAAATGATATTGCCACCGATTACAGAGTGCCCAAACTTATTTTCGACCGGAAATACGACGTAGAATTTCCGACTCAAGAATTTTGGTCAAACTGGCAAAACCCCCCAATGAACGCTATTAACATATTCACAGACGGCTCCAAACAATCCATGGGAGTCGGTGCAGGTTTTTCAACGAGTTTGCGAGATTTAGAGAAGACTTTTATCCTTCCATTGGACTCTAGCATTTTCCAGGCCGAAATAGTTGCCATAAGCAGGGCAGCTTTACAATTCGGTGATGAGACAAACAGAGAATTTAACATTTACGTTGACAGCCAAGCTGCTCTAAAAGCTCTTAAAAGCTTTTATATCAAGTCGAAAGTAGTTTTCGAATGCTTCGAGAACTTACAAAGTTTAGGGAGTATGAACAAGGTGAAACTAATATGGGTACCAGGTCACATAGGTATTCAAGGAAACGAGAGAGCGGACGAGCTCGCGAAACAAGGTGCTGATGGTATTGGTATTTCTGTGCATATTGATCCACCAATCCAGTACTTCAGAACGCTACGCGACATTCAAAACACTGCAATGGCTAATAGAAAGTGGAGAGAGCTAACAACGAGTGCGATCAGTAGAAGATTGTGGGCATGCTACAATCTAAGAAAAACTGAATACTTACTCTCACTCACTATGTAGATGGAACTGCCGTGTACTTACTGGAGTGATCACCGGACACTGCCTAATAGGTTATCATAGAAAGAAGATGGGACTTATTTCTGATGCAAGCTGTAGAAGGTGCGATGAACCTAACACTGAAGAAACGGTCGAACATATTCTTTGCCAATGTCCTGCTTTGGCCAGAACCCGACTGCACATTTTAGGCAGACATGACTTCGAGAGCTTGGAAACGGTTTCGAATGTCGACCTAAGGCAAATAGTACAGTTCGCGATGAAGACAAACGCGTTCTATCAGCGTCGCTGAGGAATTATTGTGGTTTCGCTGTGGACCATCTGGTCTATGTGAGGAGTCTTTGACTCCGCCACCTCTAACCTAAACTAATCTGAAAATTTGCGCTTTTAATTGGCCAAAACGTAGCTTTTTTATTTAAAAGGGCAATAAAAACAAGTAAAAAGGTTTAAAAAGATAAACCCCACCACGTAAAAAAGATTATTTGCAAATAACAAAAATAAATTTTTCGCGTAAAAAAAATGTTGCTAAAAAAAAACCGCAAAAAATGTTTTTTAAAATGTTTAAATACCATTTAGTGTCCAATTCTGTTCAAAAATGTCAACCAGCAGCTGAATTAAAGTATTTTCTATTTTTAGGTTATGTTGAATGTGCTAACATTTTCGAGGTGTTCTTACATTATCGTTCATAACTTTTGAACCGCTGAACCGAATTCGCTCAAATGCAATACGAAACTTCTCGGGGCAACAACAAGTAAACATGTTAAGTTTTACTGTGATCGCCATTTTACCACGGGCTTTGTTAGTGTCTTAGAATCGATCACTGATCAATAATATATGGGGCATTCCATACCAAATTGGACACTTTGAAATCGGACACTAAGATTTTTCCAAACTGCCGTTTTAAGTACCCTTTGAAAACTCCTTCGTGGTAAATTTTCAGATTTTTTTGATAAGACGTTTAAAATTATCGAATTTTCGAAAATACGGAGCTTGTTCGCTTACGCAAACTTCTTTTAGTCATAACTTTTTCAAAAATGGTCCAAATTTAATTTTTAGTCTTAAAAAAAATACTAACAAATTTTTAAAAGTGTTTTATTATGCGATTTCCTTTAAGAAATCTTGTCCGGAATCTTGGAGGAAGTCCAAAGAGGTGTTCATGTCGAAATGTGGTAAAATTAATCACGCAACTGAAAAGGATTATCGACCTATTTGTCTATCATCCTTCCTTTTGAAAACCTTGGAGGGAATTCTAGACCTGTACATGAGAGAGAACTTGGGTGGAAACTTTTTGTCAGCAACGCAACATGATTATCAGCAGGGCAAATCGATAAAAATGGCACTTCATTCACTCGTTTATACTATAGAGAGATCTCAGAAATTCAGAGAATTAACAGCTGCTTTTTAAAGAGATATAAGGTGCCCTTAACAATGTAAGTATAAGGCAATTATTTTCCACTATCGGAAAATGGATTGGCTGTCTTGTAGAGAAGTTACAGCCGAATGGGGACTCGAAAGAGTCACAAGATATACGTCGAGGAAACGCCACAGAAAGGAGTTTTATCCCCATTACTCTGGCGTTTGGTTGCGGATCCTATTCTCAAGAAACTGGATACGGAAGGGGTGTCAGTAGTTGTATATGTAGACGACGTAGCAATAATGTCAACTGCTGGAGCGATCGCTGAGACAGTTATGGAGTTGGGCTAAAGAAAATGATCTTAACGTTAATCCGCGGAAAACTGAAATGATACTGTTTATACGAAAGTATAAGATCGAGAATTTTAGAAAAGTCAGGGTCAACGGCGTTGAAATCCCACTTTCAAAGCATGCGAAATTTTTAGGAATCATCATGGACAATAAGTTATCATGGAACTAGAATAAATATGAACGGTTTAAGAAGGTAAATAATGCAAACAAGAAAATGTTCGTCAAAATATGGGGACTTGAGCCAAGGATTACATACAGGGGATATACTTTTACAGTAAGACCTATTTCTACGGGGTTACGGTCTGCCACAAAGCACTGGAGAGGGAGGTGACTCTTAGGAAAGCTGATGAGCTCGCAAAGCATGGAGCAAATGGGGTAGAAACTTTTGTTCATATTGAGCCCCCGATTCAGCACTATAGAATGATAAGTGACTGTCATTGCATTTCTAATACAAACAGGAAATGGAGGGAGCTAAGCACAAGCAGAATCAGCAGAACAATCTGGCCGCATTACGACCTCAGAAAAACTCGCTACTTATTTTCTCTTTACAAAGGGGATTGTCGTATACTCACGGGAGTGGTCACAGTTCACCTAATTGCTTTTTTGCACACACGACCAAATGCCTTGGATATATCTACACCTTTTCCAATTGAAATTCAGAAAAGATCAATTGTAATTCAGAAATCTCAATTGAAATTCAGAAAAGCACAATTGAAATTCAGAAATCGTAATTGAAATTCAGAAAAGCCCAATTGAAATTCAGAAATCACAATTGAAATTCAGAAAAGCCCAATTGAAATTCAGAAATCACAATTGAAATTCAGAAAAGCCCAATTGAAATTCAGAAATCACAATTGAAATTCAGAAAAGCACAATTGAAATTCAGAAAAGATCAATTGAAATTCAGAAAAGCCCACTTGAAATTCAGAAAAGCACAATTGAAATTCAGAAAAGCCCAATTGAAATTCAGAAAAGCACAATTGAAATTCAGAAAACCCCAATTGAAATTCAGAAAAGCACAATTGAAATTCAGAAAAGCACAATTGAAATTCAGAAATCGTAATTGAAATTCAGAAAAGCCCAATTGAAATTCAGAAAAGCACAATTGAAATTCAGAAATGCCCAATTGAAATTCAGAAAAGCATAATTGAAATTCAGAAATCGTAATTGAAATTCAGAAATCGTAATTGAAATTCAGAAAAGCCCAATTGAAATTCAGAAAATCACAATTGAAATTCAGAAAATCACAATTGAAATTCAGAAAAGCCCAATTGAAATTCAGAAAAGCACAATTGAAATTCAGAAAAGCACAATTGAAATTCAGAAAATCACAATTGAAATTCAGAAAATCACAATTGAAATTCAGAAAAGCACAATTGAAATTCAGAAAATCACAATTGAAATTCAGAATAGCCCAATTGAAATTCAGAAAATCACAATTGAAATTCAGAAAAGCCCAATTGAAATTCAGAAAATCACAATTGAAATTCAGAAAAGCCCAATTGAAATTCAGAAATCGTAATTGAAATTCAGAAAAGCCCAATTGAAATTCAGAAAAGCACAATTGAAATTCAGAAAAGCACAATTGAAATTCAGAAAAGCCCAATTGAAATTCAGAAAAGACCAATTGAAATTCAGAAATCGTAATTGAAATTCAGAAAAGCCCAATTGAAATTCAGAAAATCACAATTGAAATTCAGAAAATCACAATTGAAATTCAGAAAAGCCCAATTGAAATTCAGAAAAGCACAATTGAAATTCAGAAAAGCACAATTGAAATTCAGAAAATCACAATTGAAATTCAGAAAATCACAATTGAAATTCAGAAAAGCCCAATTGAAATTCAGAAAAACACAATTGAAATTCAGAAAAGATCAATTGAAATTCAGAATATCACAATTGAAATTCAGAAAAGCCCAATTGAAATTCAGAAATCACAATTGAAATTCAGAAAATGTAAACAAACCAATTATTAGTCACCACTACAAACATAGACACATTATGCAAATGCAGTACAGAAATGTGTATATGAGAGTATCTAACTTTATTCTCTTGCTACGTATTGTAGAGAGCAGACAGACAAACAATACACTCATAAAATGCTTAAGGTAACATTAAGTGAAACTGACTTTTTATTATTTTTCTTTAAAACTAATTTTTCATTAATGCATTTGTCAAGGTAGAGTAAATATTTTTGTTCACTATATTAATTAATTTACAAGAAATAATAAAAATTCAGTTAAACTATATTTTACCTACAACATTCTATGAGTGTATTATTGTCTGTCTGCTCTCTACAATACGTAGCAAGAGAATAAAGTTAAATACTCTCATTGTTGTACAGCATTTGTTTAATGTGTCTATGTAGTGGTGACTCATAATTGGTTTGTTTACATTTTCTGAATTTCAATTGTGATTTCTGAATTTCAATTGGTCTTTTCTGAATTTCAATTATGATTTCTGAATTTCAATTGGGCTTTTCTGAATTTCAATTGTGATTTTCTGAATTTCAATTGGGCTTTTCTGAATTTCAATTGTGATTTTCTGAATTTCAATTGTGATTTTCTGAATTTCAATTGTGCTTTTCTGAATTTCAATTGTACTTTTCTGAATTTCAATTGGGCTTTTCTGAATTTCAATTGTGATTTTCTGAATTTCAATTGTGATTTTCTGAATTTCAATTGGGCTTTTCTGAATTTCAATTACGATTTCTGAATTTCAATTGGTCTTTTCTGAATTTCAATTGGGCTTTTCTGAATTTCAATTGTGCTTTTCTGAATTTCAATTGTGCTTTTCTGAATTTCAATTGGGCTTTTCTGAATTTCAATTACGATTTCTGAATTTCAATTGGGCTTTTCTGAATTTCAATTGTGATTTTCTGAATTTCAATTGGGCTTTTCTGAATTTCAATTGTGATTTTCTGAATTTCAATTGGGCTATTCTGAATTTCAATTGTGATTTTCTGAATTTCAATTGTGCTTTTCTGAATTTCAATTGTGATTTTCTGAATTTCAATTGTGATTTTCTGAATTTCAATTGTGCTTTTCTGAATTTCAATTGTGCTTTTCTGAATTTCAATTGGGCTTTTCTGAATTTCAATTGTGCTTTTCTGAATTTCAATTGGGCTTTTCTGAATTTCAATTGTGATTTTCTGAATTTCAATTGTGATTTTCTGAATTTCAATTGGGCTTTTCTGAATTTCAATTACGATTTCTGAATTTCAATTACGATTTCTGAATTTCAATTATGCTTTTCTGAATTTCAATTGGACATTTCTGAATTTCAATTGTGCTTTTCTGAATTTCAATTGGGCTTTTCTGAATTTCAATTACGATTTCTGAATTTCAATTGTGCTTTTCTGAATTTCAATTGTGCTTTTCTGAATTTCAATTGGGGTTTTCTGAATTTCAATTGTGCTTTTCTGAATTTCAATTGGGCTTTTCTGAATTTCAATTGTGCTTTTCTGAATTTCAATTGGGCTTTTCTGAATTTCAATTGATCTTTTCTGAATTTCAATTGTGCTTTTCTGAATTTCAATTGTGATTTCTGAATTTCAATTGGGCTTTTCTGAATTTCAATTGTGATTTCTGAATTTCAATTGGGCTTTTCTGAATTTCAATTATGATTTCTGAATTTCAATTGGGCTATTCTGAATTTCAATTGGGATTTCTGAATTTCAATTGTGATTTCTGAATTACAATTGATCTTTTCTGAATTTCAATTGGAAAAGGTGTAGAGCAACCACTTTTCATTCACCAAATTGGTGAATAGAACGACTCCAACGTTCCGATAACGCTAACAGGTCTCCAATAGAACGACTTCTATGAAAGCCGTACTGTCTATCGCACAAGAGTGAATAAGGCTCCAGATAATTTACCAGCTGGTGATTCATCATGCTCTCCATGACTTTCGAGAGCGTATAGCAAATTACTATTGGGCGGTAGTTTTCAGGGATGTGTAGCCTCACCCTTTTTTTGTGATTGGCTGGACGTTGGCCACCTTTCACAAGAGGGAAAGACTTTTACCCAGTATGATAAGCTAAATAATGTTGCCAAAGGACGAGACAAAGCACACTGTTTCAGAACTACACCCTTACACCATCCGACCCGGGACTTTTTTTATCCTCAAGGACCCTTTTAAGTGCACGCGCTCGAAAAAATATCTTAGACGCAATAACGGATACCCTTTCAAATTCGGGCGGTCGTTGATTGCTTTCCGGCAAGTACGCATTCCCTGCGAACATGTCAGCAAAAAGGTTTGCTTTATCAACTGGGTCTGTGAATATTTGGTCATTCATTATAAGGGTTGGAATGGGTGAACTACTAATATTCTTTAACCTTTTAACAAATGACCAAAATGTCGAACTACTCCGCGGAGCAGCAAGGACATTAGCACGCAGACGCTGTTCGTAAAGAAGCTTTTCGCGTCTGCGTACTCGGCAAATTCGTTTCTCGCCGGTTTACGTTACTCGTCAGTAACTGGGTTTTTGTCATTACGACAATTACTGAACGTATCATGTCTGGATCTGACTACATTTCTGCACGTTAGATTAAACCAAAACTTTTGTTTAGGTCCAAAAAGCTTAGTTTGAAATGCTCACAGAAATCGTAAGCACAGCCCAATGAGCCTTTTTATAGACAAAAATAGAGCGCTTCGTTGTTGGTTTTGAAGCACTACGAAGGTCTGAAAAAGAAAAGTATGCAGAAATGAGGTTATAATCCGAGTTCAACTTCGTATTTGTCAGGATGCGAAGTGATAAAACTGTAGAGGGTATTACGAAACTGTCCTTCAACACACGTGATTTTGTGGGAAGAGCTCACATATAAGCCCTCGGGAGTCGTATGACTAGAATGGCGTAGCCATGATGAATGGTGTGCATTGACGTCCCCGTTAACGACTATTTCACTACTCGGACAGACTCCAGAGACTCCTGTCATAGAACGTGTCAAAATTTGGGCTTCTTTAGACGAACCAGAAGTGCAAAATGTTTTTCCTGATTTGGAATTTAACCCAAAGGGAACTACAGCCTAGATGAGGCTTAATTTGGAACACAACATTTTCCCGAATTTCCCAGCAAAATTTTCTGTTCCAAATAATCGGTTCCAGAACGCATCAAACTATCCTGCAACCGGTTCTACTTAACATTCCAGAATCAATGATTTTTGTTTGAAATTGTCCCGAAAGCAATCGTTTTTTAGAGCAAGTAGTTTTTTTGAAAAATAATTTTACATAGAAAATTGTGTTGTGATTACCGAAGAATATATTCAAGAATCTATTGAACCAGGAATTTGTTCCAAAAAAATTTCCTGGGTTACAACGCAAGGCCCCGATGAGGAACAAAAAGGGATACCCGATATTTGGAAACCCTGTGGATCAGTATCTTCTCCTAACTGGGTTTCACATAATTGCAGTCAACATCTATTCTGACAGTCAAGCCGCGGTCAAGTCCTTGGAGTCAATGTTTCTGAAAACAAGATCGGCCCGTAACTGCAGCACGTCCTTAAATGAGATGGCCAAACAGTTTGACATACAACTCATATGGGTCACACGGCACAGAGGATTCCAGGGAATTGCAAAGCCGATGAGTTTGAAAGACTGGGAACTACCTTACAGGTTCCAACAGACTTCGAATGTGTTGGTATGCCTCTAGAAACTTGCAAGCAAAATCTACGGATTTTGAACAACACGACCGGATTGGCCTTATCTTACCGACCGATTTGGCCTTATCTTAATCAGAAGCGCACAAGTGAACTGATTTCCCTTCCAAGAAGAGATATTTCGACGGTGGTTGCTATAATTACCGAACACCATCTTATAGGGAAGATAGTGTTCGGTAATTATAGCACCCGTCAAATGATTTATGCCGGAGTTGCATGAATAAGGAGGAGTTGGAAACTATCCAACACTTTATCTGCCATTGCCCGGCACTTTCTGGTCAGAGACTTGCTTCACTGGGATCTAGAAGCTGCACGATCTTTCTGATTTGTCGGATGTAAAAATTTAATATCTTAGGAGTTTCATAGGAAAAATGGTTAAAAAAGAGAATTTTTCAGTTGCATTTAGAAGTGCATTGACGGAATTTGATCAGAAAACAATAGAAGATATTCATTTGGCTCAAATTGTGCCTTGTTTAGAGCTTGCCTACATTCTAGGACAATCTTTAATGGAGTGACTGGTCAGATACTGCAGATACTAATTCTCATACTTATTCTCCATTTAAAGAGACTTGTCAACATTTGAAAAAAAAAAAAAATCAAAAAAAATAACGGATTCAAATAAAACCTGCTTTAAAATTTTTCTTTACTCCTAATACCGTGGAGCAGCATCGGTTTTTTGTCATGCCATGCTAAGTTCAAAATCTCTTAAATCTTTCACTTGAAAGTGGTGGCTTTTTCTGTAATTTAAAATTATTATATTAAGAAAATACACATGTATTTAATAATTAAAATCAACCGAATTGTACAGATTTGGAGTTTTCCGTTATATTATTACTACAAACTTTTTTCTCGATTAAAAATTTGATACAATCAAAAAACTCGATTGTTCCAACATCAGCACAATTCGGTAAGCGATTTTATCTCTGTGATTTAAAAAAAAAATTAAAAAGAATTGGACTTGTGAGGACATTATTTTTTTGTACAACAAACATACCATATTTGAACCAGGTTCAGCTTTAACTGATGTTGCTTGAGAGGACGGCCGTTGTAATTGTGCTGGTGTTATTGAATGAAATGCTCCCTGTTGTTGAGTTGCTGTTGTTGTTGGTGCTACCATAGCTGTTTGAGACTGCAAATAAATATTTAAAAAGAAAATTCAAAATTTGAAATTTCACACACAGAAAACAAATTTGCTAATTTTCAACTAAAATTCAGTTGTTGCAACATAAATTCGGTTGATGCATTTGTATTAAGGTTGTAACAACTGAATATCAGTAGTTACAACTGAATTTTGCTGAAACAACTGTCTTTTAATTGAAACAACTACAAAATTCTATTGCCATAGCAAAACGTAGTAGCAGTAACCAAATTTTGAATTGACACAACTGAAAAATTCAGTTGGAAATTTATCTTTTTTTGTGCATTTGTCATTGTATTTTTAGTACCATTTTAAACTCTCCTATGAAATTGGTATGTTGTGGTGGCAATTTGACGGTATTGGCAACATTTGTAAATTGTACCGGCTGATACAACATGGCAGCGGCGGCATGTTGGGAATAAAATAATGAAGGGTGTGGATACATAACACCAGCCATATACTGTAGGGGTTGAGTTTGGCTTGAAGTGTGTGGCAATTCGATTCGTTTTTGAGCTTGTGTAGTAGCAACTGCCGCAGCCGTGGCGGGTATATAGTACAAGCCGGGGAGAATACTGTGCTGTGGCGTAAAACTACTCTGTGTTATTTGTGCAGAAGGCGTGACAGGTGTGTTAAAACCAACCGAAAAAGGTGGCCATAAATTGACATTTCGTGAACAAGTTAAACCACTGGCATAGGGAATGCTTAAGGTCGTGCCTCCCATAATAGTTGGAAGATTATTAAATACTTTGTTGCTTGTCAGCGGATGATGGGGGTGTTCAATATACTCCCGTTGTATGTCCATGAGATTTGTGTGCTGTTGTTTTGGTTTATTTGCATCTCCCTCCCAGGAATGGGAACCCACTCTTTTGGTTCCATGAATATTAGCCGGACCATGACCCGGACCACTATATTCCAATATCTTTTCAAAACTTTTTTTATTTTTTTCACCACCACTTCTACCACGGGACTCTCGATGTTTTTTAAGCATACACTTTTCCATTTCATCGTTGTGCTTTTGTAACAGAGCTTCAGTTAACGTTACCATGGGAACACTTTCCGAGGATGTACCTGTACCGGTATTGCTTGTATTAGTAACGCTGCGCATATTTAGATTACTGCCCGATGTAAAATTTCCCGATGAACCACTGCCACCGCTACCCTCAAAACACTGATCCGGACTTAAAACACTTGGAGCATCAGTCGGATCATTATAGGTTTGTTCCATTTTTAAGGGATCATATTCTATTGATGTTACGGGCTTACTATTAAAAAAACGTTGCAAATTCTCATTATAATTGAGTTGATTGTATGACGGTGGTGTCTCTGTCGAACTTTTGCTATCGTAATAATCATGATGTGGCGAAATTTCACCCAACATTACAGAATCTCTTTCGGATATCGTTAATTCGTTTTCATTTGGTAACTCCAACTTTAAATCAGTGCGAGAAACTTCATCCATTAAAGTTTCCATAAATGAGGCTAAGGCTTGGCAACGTCTCGACACCTCTTGTTTAACCGTATCTGAAGGTCTGGATACATTTTCTGCCAAAAGTTTGACAATATCTTCTTTGATACGTGATATACGGGCTTGAAAATCATCTGATAATTTTAGTTTATTATTACTTTGTGGTGATTCAAATACATTGGCATTTTTGGGACCTTAAAATTTTTGGGGAGAAAAAAAGAAACAATTTTAATTAAAAACAAGTGAGAGTGTTAAATTCGGCCGTGCCGAATCTTTTATACCCTCCAACACGTTAAAAAAAAAAAAAGCAGGGGCGTTTTTTTTTTTTTTTTTTGGGGGGGGTTTCGGTGGTGGGAGACAACCTTTCTGGATCCAACTACAGGACTTTGAACTTCTTCTGACATAAAAAATGTTTCGTTTGCAAAGCAAAAGTTCAAAAAATCTATAAAAAATGGCGTTTTTCTGAGGTTGGTTTAGTTCTTAAAGGGGGAACTTTTTCCCCCGTGGTACGATTTTGCCCATCTTCGAACTTAACCAGCCTATGGCCATAAGACATATTCGTGCCAAACTTCAGGAGTCTAGCTCTTTTATTTTGGACTGTATCGTGTCCTCCACAGACGGACGGACGGACGGACGGACGGACGGACGGACGGACAGACGGACATCGCTAGAATGTCTTAGAATCGATCACTGATCAATAATATATATGCATTATGGGGTCCCCGACCGATATTTCGATGCGTTACACACGGAATGACAAAGTGAGTATACCCCCATACTGTGGTTGGAGGGTATAATAAAACGATAACAATCGGAACATTACGAAGCATGTATGATTTCATAATTTCTTTAAAAAAAAAATAAATAGTTCAAGTTACCGTTATAAAGTTATCAAGAAAGGTATTTTAATAGGACTTTAGCGATTACACAGGGCAACTGTTTTTGTTACCCGGATTCTGTTAGCTAATTTTGAGTAATTGGGGTTCGCTGATTTCAAATCTGGCAACCGTTTTTTAGGGTCAGCTCTAGTTTTCGAGATATAGCATAAGGAATTATTATTTACCAACACTGGTCTTGCATCAAAAAAGTGAAAGACAATTTTGAGTAAGTCGGATATGCTTATTCCAAAAATGCTTTTACTTTTTTTGAGTCGCCCTTAGTTTTCGAGATATCGCTAAAGGACAGGCAAATTGAAAATGTTCAACTTTTGTAATTAAAAAAAGCCCAAAAAAGGAGCCATTTTTACCCTAGGTTTAGTTGGTGGAAATGGGACCAAGTAATTCCCTTGTGTTAATACTGCAATAACATACCTTGAAATATTCGATGATGGCCAATTACAAATTCCAATTTTCTGGACCAAGGATTTACAAAACTAGTCCATTCAGTTTCGAGCAGAGCATAGCAACCATTTTGTATAAGAAAACGATAGGGTTTACTACAAAATGAAGCTCCAGCTGTTTGTCCTTTTTTCATAACAGTCTCATAGATTTCCTTAACCACAATTAAATCTTCATGATGGTAAAAATCAAGTATAGAACGACCTGTGAGATCTTGGGGTAAATAGCCCAATGCCGATACGGCAGCGCTATCTACTTGTGAAATAATACCAGTAGCAGTATGACGTATGGTAAATTTGGCACTTTTATGCGAAAGTAATTCATCGGATACTGAAAATATTGAAATGATTCTATTTAATATCAAGTCACATCTTTATTTTACCCTCCGGCTACACTTTCCATAATTATGTAGACATAAAGCAACAAAACATTACAAAACAATTTTTTGTTTGTTGTTGTTGTTGTTTTGTGTGAGCTTGTTGCTTTATATCTACATAGTTATGGAAGGTGTAGCTGGAGGGTTAGGTACGACAAAATTTTCTTACCTCTAAAAGCACTTTTAATGGGTGTTGCACATACAACCAACAACATATTTCTACCATTTAGCAAATAATTATCTGTTCTTGCTTCTTTGGGAGCTTCGCGGAATGTCAATCCCAAACGAAACGGTTCATAACTAACGGTACGTCCTACTACACCATAACCTCCCGATTTTAGACCTCGATAACGTCTAAGCATAACATAAAATGTAATTCGAGCATCTTTGGGCATGCTGTTGCGTGATTCCGCTATCGGTATACCAATTGTTATTTGACTGGCAAATATTGCACGATCTTTTGGGTGTACAAAATCGATAAAAGAACGTCCCAACCACATTTCCCGTGGAAATCCTAAAACATCTGTAATACTGGGTGTGGTATACATTACAATTCCATCATGCATGGAAATAACACAACAAAAATTCTCCTAGTGTTGTTAAGGGAAAATCTTTGATTAGTTTCGATTTTGAGGTTAATTTATATTTTTTTCAATACTAACGTCTTTAAATTTTTCAGTTTTTCCGGATGATTCCAATTTACCAGGAGCTGATTCACATGTCTTTTCAGATTTGACACCTTGCTGTGTTGTAGCTGTGTGGGAAATGAGAATGGAATATTACTTTAATATTACAAAACAAGTATGGAAATTATAGTCGGTCAAGACAGACCATATATACCCTACACTAGTGTTTTCTGAAAAATTAATTGATCTTTTGCGACCCGTTTGATAGACAGACAAACGGACATCGCTAAATCGACTCAAAAAGTGATTCTAAGTCGATCCGTATACTTAAAGTGGGTCTAGGTCTAATATTTCTGATATACTAACATCAGCACAAACTCATTATACTCTGTACCACAGAGTGGTTTAGGGTATAGAAACAATGTAATTTTTAACGTTGTCATCAAATGCCTAATATTTTTTATACGCAATCCCAAGTAATTAAAACCTATTGCGAAACCAATTATACTTGAACCGATTCTACTTTCTATTCTACATTATTTACAGATGTTATTTAAAAATGTATGGCCCTATGATCCTTATGGGAACTACGGGAACTTATATATATAACTAAAAAAATCAATTGCAATTTGAAGATTTTATTTGTAATTTGAAGATTTCATTTGTAATTTGAAGATTTCAATTGTAATTTGTGAAAGATCTATTGAAATTCGAAAAAGATCAATTGTAATTCGTAAAAGATCAATTTTAATTCGAAGATTCCAATTGAAATTCAAAAACGATAAAAAATAAATTTGTAATTCGAAAAACAACATTTGAAATTCATAAAAGATCAATTATAATTTTAAAAAGATCATTTTTAATTCGAAAAATATCAATTGTAATTCGTAAATGTCCAGTTGTTCGAATACTTAACTTTAAATTCGATGATTCCAATTGTAATTCAAAGATTCCAATCGTAATTTGTACAAGATCGATTGAAATTCGAAATAGATCAGTTGTAATTCGTAAAAGATCAATTTTAATTCGAAGATTCCAATTGAAATTCAAAAACGATTAATGGTAATAAAAGATAAATTGAAATTCGGAAAACAACATTTGAAATTCATAAATAATCAATTATAATTCTAAAATGATAATTTTTAATTCGAACAAAAATCAATTGTAATTCGAAAAAGATCAAAAATCCAGTTGTAATTCGTAAAAGGTCAAATCGTAGAAAATCCATTTTAATTTGAAGATTCCGATTTTTTAATTTGTAAAAGATCAATTGTAATTGGAAAAGATTAATTGTTATTTAGAAACAAAAGCGAACTGTATCTTTATCACCAAGGTACAGAGAATGGCGTCGATGTGCATCACTGGTGCTCTTCGTACTACACCTACGACATATTGGGTAGGCAGTATGCGGCTGCGTCGGCAATTCGACTTAATAGCACGCCGCAATGGAGGAGCAGCGATTGTGGCCATAGCGTGATCTTGAAGAAGATAACAATACCACAAAATGTGTACTGTGCTCCCTCTTTGAGCCTTTTTGAGCGCCACTTTACCACTATGATACCATCCAGGGAGTCTTGGATGGGGGACATTACGGGTAGTGGAGCCACCATAAATTTTTACACAGATGGAGCGAGGCTGTACGAACAAGTGGGCCTTGGAGTCTATTCGAAAGAGCTTGGATTGAGCCTGGCTCGAAGATTGCCAGATCATTGCAGTGTTTACCAGACAGAGATGCTGGCAATAAAGGAAGTGGCTGACTGGTTGAGCTGCAATGTCTTGTCTACAACCGCAGTCAACATCTATACTGACAGTCAAGCCGCGGTCAAGTCCCTAGATTCAATGTTTCTGAAAAAAAAATCTGCCCTTAACTGCCTCACGTCTTTAAATGAGATGGCCAAGCAGTTTAACATACGACTCATATGGGTCCCAGGGCACAGAGACATTCCAGGGAATTGCAAAGCCGATGAGCTTGCAAGACTAGGAACTACCTTACAGGTTCCAACAGAGTAGGAATGTGTTGGTATGCCTCTAGAAACTTGCAAGCAAAACCTACGGCTTTGTTCTGCGACGGAGACTAATCAAAGATGGGCAAATGGATGGACGTGTGAGACAAAACGACTGATTTGGCCTTCTCTTAATCAGGGGCACACAAGTGAGCTGATATCACTTCCAAGAAGAGAGATTTCGACGGTGGTTTCTATAATTACCGGACACTGTCTTATAGGGAAGCACGCAGAGCGGTTAAATGTGCCGTCGAATGAGTTTTGCCGGCGTTGCATGGATGAAGAGGAGTGGGAAACTATCGAACACTTTATTTGCCATTGCCCTGCACTTTCTGGTCAGAGACTTGCTTCACTGGGATCTAGGGAGCTGATCTTTCTGATTTGTCGGATGTCAAAATTCAATATCAAGGAGTTTCATAAAAAGCTCAAACTGGTTTAACGACAGGGACTAGTAGGGAAACCTATTACGATCCCATGGTATCACAATGGACCTCAGAGTCTACGTGTGTTGACGTAATACGTCAGCAGCCACTTACAACCTAACCTAACCTAACATATTCGAAAAACATCAATTGCAACTGGAAAGATCAGTTGTAGTTTCTAAAAGCTCAATTGTAATTTGATAACGGACCCCAGAGTCTACACTTAAAATATTTTGTAAGTAAATTCAACTGAAAAAATGTTTAAAACAATCGTTTTTCCTTTTATAAAACGGACTGTTTATTAGCGCGTCCCGAATTCAAATATTTTTAGCTTGCCCCCTCAAACGATGGGAATTTAGGACCCTTTTACGGAAAAAATAACAAAAAAAATTTTGGACAAAAAACCAGTTGGCAACCAGCAACTAAAGATTGCAATCTAAGTGCATTTTGAAAAAACTTTTTTTTTTGTTGTCCAAAAATTTTACGCCAAAAGTTGCGCAATATAGAGTACATTTGAGGAAAAATATTAATAAAATTTCCATGGAGTAATTTTGGTGCAGCGTTGCATCTCAAAGATCAAAAGGTGTACTTAATTTTAACTTTTTCTTTCTTTTAAGCTAAATTAGTCTCAAAATCTGCTTTGACACAGTTTTAACGGTTTTTCTTTCTTTTAAGCTAAATTAGTCTCAAAATCTGCTTTGACACAGTTTTAACGAATGTGAGCTCTTTTGCGCAGGTTTTGAGACCAATTAAGCTTAAAATAAAAAATAAAAAAAAAAATTAAGTCACACTTTTCATCTTTAAGATGCAACGCTGCACCAAAATTACTCCATGGAAATTTTATTAATATTTTTCCAGGAATGTACTCTATATTGCGCAACTTTTGGCATACATTTTTTAAAAAACAAAAAAATTGTTTTTTTTCAAAATGCACTAAGACTGCAATCTTTATCCGCTGGTAGCCAACTGGTTTTTTGTCCAAAACTTTTGTTGTTATTATTCCCGTAAAAGGGTCCTAAAACCCCATCTTTTGAGGGGGCAAGCATTTTCAAATTCGAAAAAAAGCCGAACTCGGGACGCGCTACTATTTATATTTCATTTGAAACAACATACTTTTTCAGTTATTTTTAAACGTTAATAAATGACGTTTAAAAACGTTTAAAAATAACTGAAAAAGTATGTTGTTTCAAATGAAATATAAATAGTCCGTTTTTTAAACGTTTATAAATGACTAGACATTCGCTACGCGACATTCAAAACACTGCAATGGCTAACAACAAGTGCGATCAGTAGAAGATTGTGGGCATGCTACAATCTAAGAAAAACCGAGTACTTACTCTCACTCACTAGATGGAACTGCCGTGTACTTACTGGAGTGATCACCGGGCACTGCCTAATAGGTTATCATAGAAAGAAGATGGGACTTATTTCTGATGCAAGCTGTAGAAGGTGCGATGAACCTAACACTGAAGAAACGGTCGAACATATTCTTTGCCAGTGTCCTGCTTTGGCCAGAACCCGACTGCACATTTTAGGCAGACATGACTTCGAGAGCTTGGAAACGGTTTCGAATGTCGACCTAAGGCAAATAGTACAATTCGCGATGAGGACAAATGCGTTCTATCAGCGTCGCTGAGGAATTATTGTGGTTTCGCTATGGACCATCCGGTCTATGTGAGGAGTCTTTGACTCCGCCACCTCTAACCTAACCTAACTAGACATTCCGTAAAAACAAACGATATTTCAGTTATTTTAGCTGTTTACAATTTTTTATTTTGTGAAGTAAAAATAAAATTTTTTGAATAACAAACTACAAAAACCGTACTTCTGTAAAATTATACGGTGTAATCAGTCACAAATAATTTAACTGATAAAAATATTTTTCCTTAACTTTTGTAGTTTATTGTTTTAACAACTGTATAAATCATTCAATATTTTATTTTCCTTGAAAAACAAACGATAAAACGTTTAAAATAACTTTAACTAAAAACTTTTTGAATAACCGTAAATAGTTACTGTAAAACTTTTCTGGGTGTGTGATCTCAATCTTTATGGAAGGATAGAAGATGGAGATAGGTACAGGAATATACTCTAAGTGCCTCGAAATCAGGGCCTCAGTGAGACTTTCGGACAAGTTTTCCAGGGCGAGCTACTTGCAATTAATAAAGCCGTGCAGTTGATTATGATACGGGGCTTAAGTACTTGCATCATTTTCGTGGACAGTCTTGCAGCTCTGAAGGTGTAAGAATCAAACACTGTTAAATCGGGAGTCGTTAGGAACTGTATACAATCCCTTCGTCGAATCAGTCAGTACACAGTCAAGCTAATCTGGGTCCTAAACTTAGTGGGGTCGCTGGGAACAATTTGGCTGATGAATATGCGAGAAATGGCTCCGAGTTGGTGGGGGATATCTCGGTTCCTATAGTGGAACTGATGAACGAAATTGATAGGATATCAGAGAATGGAATGAAGGATAGGTGGATATCACTGACTACGAGCAGGATATCGCGAACCCTGTGGCCACTGCCGAATTCTAAGAGGTCAATAAGTTTTCTTACTTTTGGCAAACAGATGGTTAGCCTATTAGTGGGACAGACACTGTATAATCGGCGAAATGGCCGTGCGTATGCGAATATCTGATAGAAACTATTGTAGAAGTTGTGGGGAAGTTGAGGAGGAGGAGTCAGTGAAACACTTGTTGTGTGAATGTCCGAGCTGATGAAGCGCCACCTTAAGTGTTTGGGGCAAAGAATTTTCGATGACCTGTGCCCAATTTCTGTAACTATGCGAAAAGTTTTTGCATCGAGAAAAAATAAATAATATTGTAGTAATTTAGTTTTCTACAGGGTGAGTACAATGATGCTAGTAAAACATCGAATACAAAAAAGAAATCAAAGCTTTTTTCTGAATTACTCTGTGACATACTGGATGACTTTAACGTTATTTTATTTTTTTCGATGCGAAAACTTCTCGCATAGTTACAGAAATCGGGTACAGGACTGCCTAAACGGTGTCTCATTGATATCTCTAGCAGAATATCTTAGAGAATCGCGGTGATTTAAGAAATATAATTTTGTATCAGAGGGGGAGTAGGGAAATAACAATTAAGGAAATTACAATGAGCCTTATTGCCTTCGAGTGAATTCGCCAAATTGGCGGACGCCCATTCAACCTAACCTAACTTTCAGATAACAAAATTTAAATTTTAACATACCCGATAATGGCGAAGGTACAGGAAATTGTAATATTGGTGTTTCAGATTTTGGTTCGATTGTGTCATTTTCCAATACTTCCTTACTATCCTTTTGTCTGTTGCTTTGTGCTAAAATATAAAAAAATAATTAAAACTTATCCCTTCAAAAACCCAGTTCAAATCTTACTCATTGTTATATCATTGAGATCATTATTTTCTTCAACTTGTTCTTCACTTGTTTTTGCAGCATCGTCTTTATTTTCTGCATTGGTCACATTGGTACTAGAAGAAGAACACTTTTGCTTCTTCTTCTTGCGAGACTTGTCCTTGCCACGTTTGGTGAGATGAATTTCACTGAAAAACGAAAAAAAAAAACAATGAATTTCAAGGTTTCGGGTCATATTTTTTATTATTTAAGTACCTGCTGGTTTGTGTAGATGGTTTTCCGCCATAACCACTACTGCCAGATGAATGGCTTCCGCTAAGACGAGATTTTGAACTTCCACTAGAAAATTTGAGAGATAATATGTTAACCAAAGTTCGGTTAGTCCTGCTAGTCACAACTTGCGTTGCAAAGTGGCAAATTACCATCGCATGAAAAATTAAAAACATAAATTTACCTTCTTTGGGATTGACTGTTGCTGCAACTATTTGAATATGCGGAATCTGATACTTTAGTATTATGGGTGGATTCTGCTGATTCGCCTTCCATTTTAATTTATTTTTGCGTAAATAGACTTTGTATAATTAAATTATATTTCTTAGATTTATAAATTTGAATTTAATTCACTTGATAAAGTGAATGATTTAATGTTAATATAAATTCACTCTTAATTCACTTTTTAAATACAACAAAATGCGTTAAATGTTGAATACTTTTAAAGTACGTTTCTTGAGATGTTTCTGGACAAAATTTTTTTTTGTATCTGTAAAAAGGGAAATATATATCTGATTAATTTTTATTAAAAAAAAATGTTTTATTCGACCTTTAAAATGTAATATTTTAAATAAGTTTATTCTAGCTCGAGGTTATATTTCCTTTAATAATTGAAACTATGATATTCTCACAGAAAAATTTTCAAGAAATGATTTTTCTGTTTTAAATTTATTTATGTTGGTAATTTTTGCAAGACTTAGCCGACACGTGTTTCGGAATTTGTTATTTATACATATTCAACTCTATACACATTGAGAATTAGAAGGAGAAAAATTGTACAATCTCTTAGTTAGACCACGATAGTCAAATATTCAACAAAAAATATTAAAACAGATTTACATATGATTACCCATTGGAGGATTCTGAAAATATTGAAACATGTGTCGGCTAAGTTCTGCAAAAATGAACCATATAAATACTAAATTTAAAACAGAAAAATAATTTTCAAGAAAATAATTCGGTATGATTCGAGATCATAGAATAAACCTTCTGAAAATAAAAAAAAATATAAATTTTAATATTCAATATATGATGATTTTAAAGTAATTAGCATTCTTAATTACAATACAAAAAAAATCTGAAAAAAATATATGCGTTTTCTAATCATTTAGTTAGCACCATTAAAAAAGAGAATTAAATCCAAAAAAAATATGTGGATTTAAATTAAAAATAATAATTTTGAAACACTATGTCATTATCCACCACTTTATGATATGAGGGGATAACATAGAAAAGTGTAAAATTCCGCTTATAATTTTAAACAGGTGTTTCTCTCTGTGTATTAAGTAAAACACTGAAAAGAGAGAAAATAAATAAAAAGAGAAACGTTTAAAAAAGCTTTTTTATTGTTGTCATATAACAAAATATTCACGTGCATAAACATTCGCGCTGCTTTTACAGCTGCTAAATGTCAGTCAATGTTACGACAACTAAACAGTTGAACCATTCACAAACATTCAATAAATAATAAACTTATTAACAATCTCTAGTAATTTCAAAAATAATTCTGCTAAAAAGTTTGTTATTCACATTTTGTGTCTGGTGCACATTTTAGAAACATATGCCGGTTTTATAATGTCAGTTATTAGGTATAATATGTAACTGTGATATTTTTAAACTACAAACAGTTTACTAAAAAAGTGAATGATTGCTTAATTTGTTTATATAAGGTCTCCGCAGGGGTCCTCTCTGACAGATTCTGAGACTTTCTATAGAAAAACTGTCTCAGAGTCTGAGACTTTTTCTATAGAAAAACTGTCTCAGAGTCTGAGACTTTTTCTATAGAAAAACTTTCTCAGAGTCTGAGACTTTTTCTATAGAAAAACTGTCTCAGAGTCTGAGACTTTTTCTATAGAAAAACTGTCTCAGAGTCTGAGACTTTTTCTATAGAAACACTGTCTCAGAGTCTGAGACTTTTTCTATAGAAAAACTGTCTCAGAGTCTGAGACTTTTTCTATAGAAAAACTGTCTCAGAGTCTGAGACTTTTTCTATAGAAAAACTGTCTCAGAGTCTGAGACTTTTTCTATAGAAAAACTGTCTCAGAGTCTGAGACTTTTTCTATAGAAAAACTGTCTCAGAGTCTGAGACTTTTTTTTATAGAAAAACTGTCTCAGAGTCTGAAACTTTTTTTTATAGAAAAACTGTCTCAGAGTCTGAAACTTTTTTTTATAGAAAAACTGTCTCAGAGTCTGAGACTTTTTTTATAGAAAAACTGTCTCAGAGTCTGAGACTTTTTTTTATAGAAAAACTGTCTCAGAGTCTGAGACTTTTTTTTATAGAAAAACTGTCTCAGAGTCTGAGACTTTTTTTTATAGAAAAACTGTCTCAGAGTCTGAGACTTTTTTTTATAGAAAAACTGTCTCAGAGTCTGAGACTTTTTTTTATAGAAAAACTGTCTCAGAGTCTGAGACTTTTTTTTATAGAAAAACTGTCTCAGAGTCTGAGACTTTTTTTTATAGAAAAACTGTCTCAGAGTCTGAGACTTTTTTTTATAGAAAAACTGTCTCAGAGTCTGAGACTTTTTTTTTATAGAAAAACTGTCTCAGAGTCTGAGACTTTTTTTTATAAAAAAACTGTCTCAGAGTCTGAGACTTTTTTTTATAGAAAAACTGTCTCAGAGTCTGAGACTTTTTTTTATAGAAAAACTGTCTCAGAGTCTGAGACTTTTTTTTATAGAAAAACTGTCTCAGAGTCTGAGACTTTTTTTTATAGAAAAACTGTCTCAGAGTCTGAGACTTTTTTTTATAGAAAAACTGTCTCAGAGTCTGAGACTTTTTTTTATAGAAAAACTGTCTCAGAGTCTGAGACTTTTTTTTATAGAAAAACTGTCTCAGAGTCTGAGACTTTTTTTTATAGAAAAACTGTCTCAGAGTCTGAGACTTTTTTTTATAGAAAAACTGTCTCAGAGTCTGAGACTTTTTTTTATAGAAAAACTGTCTCAGAGTCTGAGACTTTTTTTTATAGAAAAACTGTCTCAGAGTCTGAGCCTTTTTTTTATAGAAAAACTGTCTCAGAGTCTGAGACTTTTTTTTATAGAAAAACTGTCTCAGAGTCTGAGACTTTTTCTATAGAAAAACTGTCTCAAAGTCTGAGACTTTCTCTGTTGAAAAACTGTGTCAGAATCTGAGACTTTTTCTGTAAAAAGACTGTCTCAAAGTCTGAGAATTTTTCTGTAGGAAAAATGTCTCAGGGTCTCAAAGTCAGAGACTTTTTCTACAGAAAAACTGTCTTAGAATCTGAGAATCTGAGACTTTTTCTATAGAAAAAAGCCTTACATGCCCTCATGCGCGGGTACAAGGGGGGGGGAAAAAGGGGAAATTTCCCCCCCCAGACCGAATTTCAGAAAGAAAAAAAAAGAGGAAAAAAAGAGAAAAAAAAAGAAAAAAAGAAAGAAAAAGGAAGAAAAAGGAGAAAAAAAGAAAGAAGGAAATTTTCAAAAAAAAATTCCGAATGAAAATTATCTCGAAATCCGAAAATTTTTCATATAAAAAATTCTGAAAATTTTTATAGGGAAAATTTTTAAATTTTTAAAGGAAAAAATGTGACTCAATCTGAAAATTTTCTGTGAAAAAATATATGTCAATCTTATTATGAATTTGGGTATCTTTTAATAGTACTTATATTTTGAGAATTTTTCTACTAAAATCCCTAAAAGAAAATATTTGAGGATTGAAAATTTTTTCTTTGTAAAAAATCTGAGACTTTTCTATAGAAAAAATGTGTCGGAATTCGAGACTTATTCTATAAGAAAAAAGGTCTTAGAATCTGAGACATATTAAAAAGTTTCCAGATTCTGAGACTTTTTTTATAGAAAAGGTGCAGAGAAACTCTAAAATTTATCACATTCTAAAAAATTTTCTTTTTCGGATTTTTGAAGAAGAATTCACAAATTCTAAAAGTCTCAGAATCTGAGTATTTGTCTATGGGTCTTAAAATTTGAGACTTATTTATAGGAAAACGGTCGCAGAATCTGATACTTTTTTGAAAAGAAAAAGGTATAAGAATCTGAGACTTTTTCGAAATGAAAAAGGCATAAGAATCTGAGACTTTTTCTATGGGAAAAAGGTATCAGAATCTCTTAATTTCAGACTTATTCTAAGGAAAAAGGTCACAGAATCTTAGTCTTTTTTAAAAAGAAAAATGTCTCAAAGTCAGAGACTTTTTTTTGTTGAAAAAAAGTCTCAGAAGTTTAAACTTTCTCAATTGGATGAAGGTCACAGAATCTGAGACTTTTTCTTCTGGAAAAAGGTCTTATTGTTAGAATCTAAGACTTTTTTATAGGAATAAGGTCTCAGAATCCCAGAATTAAAGACTTTTTCTATAGGGAAAATGTCTCAGAATCTGAGACTTTTTCTATAGGAAACAGGTCTCAAAATCTGGGACTTTTTCTATAGGAAAAAGGTCTCAAAATCTTAGAAAAAAAGTGACAGAATCTTATACTCATACTTAGACTATAGCTAAGAAAAGGTCTCATAATCTGGTACCTTTTCTTTTAGAAAGAGTTTCACAATCTCAGACTTTTTCTATAGGAGTAGGGTGTTAGAATCTGAGACTTTTTCTTTAGGAAAATCTATAAGAAAAAGCTCTCAGAATCTAACACTTTTTCTATGAGAAAAAGGTCTGAGAATCTGAGACTTTTTTAGGAATAAGGTCTCAGAATCTGGGACTTTTTCTAAAAAGATCAAGGTCTAAGAATCTGAAACTTTTTCTATAGGAAAAAGGTCTCAGAATCAGAGACTTTTTTCACAAAAAAAGATCTAAGAATCTGAGACTTTTTCTATAGGAAAAAGGTCTGAGAATTTGAAACTCTTTCTTTAGGAAAAAAGTCTCAGAATCTGAAACTTTTTCTATAGAAAAAAGGTCGCAGAATATACATTTTTTTCAGTACGAAACAAATATACTAACTTGAGACCTTTTCTATAAGAAAAATATATTAAAAATGCTTTAAAATATAAGATACTTTCTATAAAAGGTTTCAGAATCTTAGATTTTTTTGTGGAAAAAAGTTAGAATCTGAAAATTTTTTATACAAAAAAAGTCTCAGATTTTGAGACATTTTTTGTAAAGAAGAAGTCTTGGATTTTGACTTTTTATGCGTCAAATTTGTTAGAATCTGAGAGTATTTCTATGTATACGAAAATGTACAATTTTCTTTTTAGACAAATAAAAACAAAATGATCTAAACGAAATACTTATGATCATGAAAAAACAAACCTCCTACAGCAAAAACTTTTGAATTTGATGATTTTATCAAAAAAAGAATCCCTGTTTTTGCCCGTCCAACATAGGTAAATTTATAATTTTTTTTTCGAAGTAAAAAAAAAAAAATTCCCCCCCCAAACCCAAAAGCTGTACCCGCCACTGCATGCCCTACACCACTCTGTGGTACAGGGTATAATGAGTTTGTGCTGATGTTTGTAACTACCCGAAATATTGGTCCTAGACCCACCTTTAAGTATACCGATCGACTCAGAATCACTTTTTAGTCTTTTTAGCGATGTCCGTCCGTCCATGCAGTGCTGCCAGAAATGACGATTTTTCGTCATTTTGACGATTTTTTCATGAAATTTAGCAAAATGACGACTTACGATTTTCTGATTTGATTCCCATGCATTTTGACGATTTTTTGTAACTCCACTTTTATCTACAAAAATCAAAATTTGCAACTTTTTTAATTTTACAATGGTTTGAAAACAAAAATTAAATGAAATTCGATAAAAATAAAATACAGAAGAAAGACACAATATTTCATTCTCTTTTGGAAATATAACTGCACTTAAAAAATTATGTCGTTTTAAAGGCATTCAGTTTTGCTCTGTATGAAAAAATAATTGATTATTCTTTTAATTTAAATTGTTCCTATTTTTACATGAGAAATCTTTTTTTTTTAATATTTGAATATTAATATTCTCTAGTTACTCCAAAAATGGAGAAAATATTTAAAATTTTTGTATGAAAACCATTCATCCAAAAGAGCCCTCTTTTTAGACTTTAAAACTAAAACTCAAAGAGTCTTTCTTTATCGATAAATTTTCAAACAAAATACTTTATACGTTCATTTTAAGCTCTGAGTCGGTTTTTAGGGTGTTTTCAAAGGCTTTTTTTTAGCTCCAAAAAGGTGTATTTATTTGACAAAAAAATGTTTGATACTAAAAATTATTTTTTAAAATTTATATCCTTTAAAATCTGAAAAAAGTGCCCGGAAAAAACATTATTTTTCCGTGGGTCTTAACGGTGTCTTATTTTGAAGCGTTCTAAAGTTCTATAACAAATAACACTTGTTTTTAATGGCTTTGTAGTTTGTTTTCTATAGTAAAAATAAATGTAAGAAATTTTATTTGTTGAAGATTTAATGATACTTAGTATTTTATCAGCAGTTAAAAATAGAAACAAATGAAAAATCTAATGACTTTCAACTATTTTGTAACATGTTTTAAAAGAAAATTCCTTTTTATTTAGTTAAAAAAAAATTTATGTGCGTGAATTTAAAAAATTCGTTACACAAAAGTGGATAGAAAAAATTTTATTGTGTGTTTTAAAATTTTAATACATCAAATGTGTTTTTTACCATTTTTTAAAGTGACGATTTTTTGACGACTTTTTTTTTAACTTTTGACGATTTTGATGATTTTTTTCCCAAATTTTGACGATTTTTTACAAAAAAAGCCTGGGAGCACTGCGTCCATGGTTGCAATTTTTAACCGATTTGTCTGAAATTTGAAACTTAAGCTTCTTTTGGCCCAAAAACTCTATTGAAATTGGAAAAAAATCGGTCCATCTTAAGACCTAGCCCATATACAAACGCCCGCTTTGAATTTGGCTTAAATGACTCTAAAAACCGTTTTATAATAGATATCGTTTTTAAATTTACCAGGTAATAATTTTGTGTACACAAATCATCGTTTCAAATTTCAGAGAAATCGGGTCAGTCCTTCTTGTAGCCCCCATACAAACCAAAAAAATTAATTTTTTTTTAAAAATTGATTTAGAAAATTTTTGTGGTGCTTATGAAGCAAAATATTTTCAAAAAGCATAAAAAAAATATTTTTCCAACATTTTGCTTCATAAGCACCACAAAAATTTTCTAAATCAATTTAAAAAAAAAATTAGAGGTATTCAGAGTCTTGCTTGCCAGCCCTGGCACTGGTGGTAAAAGAGCACTTTTCAAAATTACTTTTCAAAATACATGTATTTTTTGAAAGAAGTACTCTTTTGCTACATTGCCAGGGGTGGCAACAAGACTCTGAATACCTCTATTGAATTGTTGGACAGGTCTCTAGAAAAAATTTGGCTTTTACAACTTGAAAAAATATCAATTAGTCGACGAGTTAAAGCCAAAAAACCATATAAACATATGCTGAAAATCGGCATTTGACTGCAAAGTTCGAAGGTCGATTAAAAAAAATTCGAACTAACATAAACAAACGCCGCGATACGGGTCTTCTAATTTAGCCTCTATTTCACTCTCAGAATTGACCTAACTTTTGCTAACCTGAATTTGTTCCACAGTGTAATTGGACCATTTGTGGACTTTAGTGTCCATTAGAGTTTTTCACGGGAATTCCCGTAAATTTTCGATCCCGAAATCCCGGGAAATAGAGCGGGAATTCTCGGGAATTTTCTTTTCTTTGAAATTGTTGATTTTTCGACTTCTATTTATTATTTTGTATGTGATTTTTTTAAAGATTTTATTGAAATTCTTGATAATTGATGGCAGAAACGTACGCAGGAACCAGGAGGGCCCAAAAAGTACTCCAAGAGAAACCTTTTAACTAAAAAATGTCATAAAATCTGAGACTTACGGAATGGAAAAAGTCTCAGAATATTTAAATCTTCGATAGGATATAATTATCAGAACCTGATACTTTTTTTTCAGAAGCTAAGAAATTTTCTTTCTGAGACCTGCATTAGAAAAATTTGCAGTATGATTATTTGTTTCTATAAAAAATATTTATTTCTCTGGACATGATTCTTTTTAAATCGATAAATTGATATAAAATCTGTTTAAGGAATGACTCTGAAATTAACAGGTTTTTCTTTTAGAAAACAGAATTTTTTAATTTTTTTACTAATTTTTTGGGGTAAATTTTCATATAATTTAATTTTTCTGAAACAGTTACATTCAGTTTCAGAGACATAGTTGAGAAATGCCTCTGAATCAGTTTCAGTGTGTTTTAGAGGCAAAGCGTTGAGAACCAATTGTAAAAATGACTTGAGATGAATAGAATAAATGATGAATTTTTATTATTAAAACAGAAGCGATGTGAAATAACATATTCCCTTGAAAATACTTTTAAAAGACATGTCAAATGTCAACATTTGGGCCACTTTTTTTATAAAAACTGTGTAACAAAAATTTTTCTTTTTTTCTCGAAACTTATTTTTTTTGTTTTAAAGGTGCTAAATAAGATTTTTATTGTGTTAATAAACATTATAAATAGTGCAATCGCATTCATAAGTTTTTTATATATTTTTTTGACCAAAAATTTGGGTTTTTAGTTTTTGCGGGAATTCCCGGGATCCCGGGAAATTTAAAAATGAATCCCGCTTTCCCGGGAAATGAAAAAGTCCGGGAAAAGAAAAACTCTAGTGTCCATGTAAAAATTTCGCCCGATATTTGTTAAATCGGTTGGAAACACATACCCAAGCAGAAATTGACGACGGTTCTAAAAAAAAAGCGTTCTGAAAGCACTGTAACAAAAAAAAAGCATTCTCAAAACGCTATTTTCAAACGCTTTGCGAGCGTTTTTAAAAAGTGTTCTGAAAGCTCTATAACAAAAAAAAACAATCTCAAAACGTTTTTTTGGAACGCTTTGCGAGCGTATTCGAAAAGCGTTTTAAGAGTTCTTTATATTTATTTTTTTTTTTTTGAAAAAAATTTCTAAGTTCCGAAACTATTTTTGAATAACAATTTTTTGTCAATTTTTTGTTTGTTTTTTAAGTAAAAAAATCATAAAAAATGTTTTTCGATTTTTTTTTTTAATTTTCTAAGTTTCGAAATTTTTTTTTTTTAATTTTCTAAGTTTCGAAAATTTTTTTGAAAAATTTTCTAAGTTTTTTGAGTACAAAAACTTTTTTTTCGGGTTACACTTTGTATCAAACAAATTATTATAACCGAACTAAAACAGAAATTCTTTACTTTGGCTTTTTAAAGCGCTTTGATGACTTTAAAAAAACGTTCTCAAAGCACTTTTTTACATCGCTTTTAAAACGCTTTAAACCTAGCGTAGATCGATGTTATCATTCGGATCATCTGAAGGCGCTTTGAAGTTGGTATACAGAACGCTCGTACAACCGTCCACAACGCTTTCACAACGCTTTTGCGATTGTATTTTTCTGACTGGGTAGATTCAATCGGTTCATGTTTAGACTTGGTATCAGTTTTCCGGGAAACTCTGGTGTTGGGTATTATATGGTCGGTCTCTTTTTGTTTTTTTTTTTTTTTTATTGTTATTTTTATGTTGTTAATCATTAAAAAATGTTTAAAAACAAATTTTAAATGCATATTTTTTTTTAATTCTTAGCACATATAAAACAGAATTTTAACTGTATAAAAGTCCGGGCCCTACACAGAGAAAAATAAATTTCCAACTGAATTTTTCAGTTGTGTTAACTCAAAATTCGGTTGCTGCTACTATATTTTGATGTGGCTAACGAATTTTATAGTTGTTTCAATTAAAAGACTGTTGGAATAACAACATTTTGTTGTAACTACCGATATTTAGTTGTTTCAACCTTAATTCAAATGCATCCACCGATTTTTTGTTGCAACAACTGAATTTCAGTTGGATATTAGCAAATTTGTTTTCTGTGTGTAGTTTTAACAAATGAGAATTAATTAATAAGTTAAATTCGATTTGTTTACTGTTTTTTGCAATAAAAGCTTAAGTTGCATTATTTTTTTTTTACGTAAATGATTTAAGTAATTATAATAATCTGTGTACAAATGTATTTTTGTGCCTTTAATGAACTTGAAAATTACCAAACAACTTGTTACACAGTGATACAAAATCGAACTCTCCGAATCGGAATGGGATGAAACAAAAAGCAAATGAAAGTGGACATTTTACATAACAAAACCCTTAAAGTTTTTTTTTTTAGTTCAGCGCTAGATTTTTTTTACACGCATTTGAAGTTGGTTAGGTTATGACGGATGACGCTGGTGAAAAACAAACGTCCATAGAGGCCATGATGTGGCCCAGTTAGTGATTTGAAGGCATCTTAAGTTTTTGTATAGTAAATATTTCCCACTTTAGGGGCCCCTGGTGGTGCCCTTAATAGACTTGGGAGGCCCAGCGTCCAAACTTAAGCTCGAGATTACGTTTGCTATGACCGGCATGAATTTCGCTGCAATCAGTCCAGTACATTCTTAACTGAACAGCCAAATTATTAAAAATAAACCACTGTACAACGTGCGTATGATAGTTATTTAAAAACAATTACAAAATTAATAATGCGCCACTTGTACTGTTTTCAAATAATTATTATTATAATATATATTCGATTAGAGTTTTATTCTAGTTCGAGGCCCAAAAATATTTCTATATATGATATTGTCATAATAGAGTATTTTTAATTTATTGCTTTAAAAAAGTTACTCATCTCATAGTATATCTGTACTGATCAGTTTCATCCCCACTAAAGGAATCATCAGCAGACTTTAGAGAATCATCGTTGGTCAATCAAACTAGAATAAAACTCTAATCGAATATATATACATATATAAAGGCCGAATAAATACATTTTATTTTTATGTACCTTTTTGGTACTAAAAATAAAAAGACAACATTTAACACAAAGTTTAGTACGACTTATCCTACCAACACTATTGTTTGGTTAGGTACTGTTGTTATTGTAAAATAACAGCAACACATATATTAATAATTACCGACGGTGATTTAGTATATACAATTTTTGCTTTAAAAGAGTTATTTTTGTTGGAAAACAGATTTCGGACCTTCATAATAGTATTTCTCAAATAACTTGTGAAATATATGAAATATTATGTCTGGTTTGATGTTTGATTGACCAACGATGATTCTCTAAAGTCTGCTGATGATTCCTTTAGTGGGGATGAAACTGATCAGTACAGATATACTATGAGATGAGTAACTTTTTTAAAGCAATAAATTAAAAATACTCTATTATGACAATATCATATATAGAAATATTTTTGGGCCTCGAACTAGAATAAAACTCTAATCGAATATATATACATATATAAAGGCCGAATAAATACATTTTATTTTTATGTACCTTTTTGGTACTAAAAATAAAAAGACAACATTTATTATTATAATTATTAGGGTGATTAGACCAGTTTTTCGAAGTCGGTTTTTTTAAAATCTTAACTATTCGAAAACCGGTTAGACCGGTTTTTTTGACTCTCGAAACCCTGTTTTTTACATCAACCTTTTTAATGCAGTTTAACTCGATATATTTCTTTTAAGTGTAATTTGATAACTAAAAAAGATGTTCAAAAAATCCCAGCTGAATGCAAAACAAGTGAATAAATAATTTCGACTTTGCCGAATTTATAAAAACCATTGACATTGCCAACCATTTGGAATAACATTTAATTTGAGTGATTATTTTTGAAAGTTTAAAATTTTTACGTATAAAAAAAAATTAGAAAACAAAATTTTAGTGAACATTTTTGTCGACTATCAAAATTTAATTTTAATTAATTTTTTAATATTCGCTAGTTATTTTTGTTTAAAAATAAAAGCGTTTGAAGTAAAACATTTTCCATTTAAATTTTAAAATGTTCTAAATACTTTTCATAAAATTCCAATTGTATTAAACAAATTTCCCTTTGTATTTCAAAATTTTCTAAAAGCTTTTCACAAAATTGCATTTGTATTCACCAATTTTAATTTGCATTTAAAAATATTTTTATTTGTATTTAAAAGATTTTCATTTGTATTTTAAAAATTTTAGAAAATTTAATTTTTTAAAAATTTTTTGCTTTTATTTGAAAACTTTGTACATGGTTTTTAGAAATTTCCGTTTGTATTTCAGAAATTTTCATTTGCATTGCAATTTATACAAATGGAAACCTCTAAAATACAAATGAAAATTTTTGAAACAGAAATGGAAGTTTTTATGATATAAATGAAAAATTCTGAAATAAATTTCGAACATTTTTAAATAAAACTTAACATTTCTAAAACATATTTAGAAATATGTGAAATATAATTGGAAATTTCTTAAATACAATTTCTATTTTCTGAAATAGAATTTAAAATGGTGTAGACCAGCGGTTACCAACCTATGGTACGCGTACCACTAGGGGGTACGTGAAACTGTCCGCAGGGGTACGCAAAATTTTAGAAATTTGGACATTCGTTTTAGATTAACCTTTTAATGCTGGTTCCGCGTCTGGCTTTCAAGGTTTTCCATAACAGGTTTTTAAGAAAGATAAGGTCAAAGTTCACCAAAAACTTGTTTTTATGCAATTTAGAGAGCATTTTTTGCAATATTTTTGAGATCTGACCACTTGTTTTCGATTAACCTTTCGATGCTGATTCCGAATATGGTTCTCAAATTTTTCTATGATGTCAGGTTTTTGAGAAAATATGTGTCAAAGTTCTCAAAAAACGTGTTTTTGGGCATTTTGTTAAGCTCAAAATGCCCTTTCATTGTATATACGAGGGTGTTTCATTCGAAAAGTCACGGAATTATTGATCTGACTTCGTATTAAAAAAAAAATATTTAAAAAAAATGTTTATATTTCCGACCCCTGTGATGGTCTTTTGGAACTTTTTTTAAGAGTTCAAAAAACGCCCGTTGTCTTAATTTTTGGTGTAGAGTCGAATGGTGAAATCAGATTTGCAATATTTTCAGCCGTTTCTGCTCTGCCGAAAAATCAGCTCAAAATCTGCGTTTTCAGATGGATTGAACCACCCCAAGGAGCGTTTTCCAAAAAAATACCTCCATTGTGTTGATCTCGCCTAAATTTTTCGAAAAAATTATAATACCCGCAGATCAAAAATCAAAATTAACTCTAATATTTACATGTGAAGTATTTTATGAAAACAAAAAACTCGTTAGGGGGTACGCGGCTGATAAAATTTTAAATTAGGGGTACGCGAGCCAAAAAGGTTGGTAACCGCTGGTGTAGACCGATTTTGTTGACAATATCTGCTTTATAATGGCCGTGGTCGTCATTGTTTACCTAATTTTGCAAAAAAAAACCGGTTTAACCGGTTTTTTGTCAATTTAGAAAACCGAAGCCAGTTTTTTTAAAAATGCTGATTTTCGAACTATTCGAAAACCGGTTTTTGAAAAAAGTCGAATAATTGATCACCCTAATAATTATAATAAAAGTTCACCAACTTCAAATGCGTGTAAAAAAATTCTAGCACTGAACTTAAAAAGACGCCTTAAGTTTTTTCTTATGGAAAATTCCAACTTTTATTTGCTTTCGGTTTCATGCCACTCCGATTATGGTTGTTGCACTGTGTTATTATTTATTTAATACTTAGCGTGTTGCAAAATTATCTTAAAATTTATTTATAAAATTTTTAGTTTGAACTTAAGACATTTTTATTATTTCACTCTTAATTCAACACTTTTTTACCTTTTTCAATTTATTTTCATATTTTTTATTTATTTAAATAAATTTTTTAAATTTTCTTCATTGTTAAATTCTCACTTTATTTAAAATACTCACTCTTTTATTTTATTTAATTTATTTAAATAAAATAAAATTTATTCTCTTTTTGTTTATTTTTTAATTAAAGCTTTATTTAAGTTTTCACTTTTTTATTGTTATTAAAAATTGAGACATATAATTTTATTTGTATTTCAAATTTATTTATTTAATTCTTTTTTTTTTCTTTCTTCAATATAATAGAATTTTCTTTTATATTTTAATTAGTATTGTATTCTTAACGAAAACCGACTTATCTGCGGTAGACTCATACGAATACTGAATTAATAATTGTTTGAATAATTGGGTATTGGCTCGCTTGAGACTGTTTTATTTTTGCAAAGCTTTTATAAACATTAAGTTGCAATAAATGTTAATAATATTCTTCATCCGTTTAGTAGGTCGATGGTATGATGCGAGGGTAGTATTTCAATTTAAACATGCGTTTATAAACGTGACAGTTTGTACACAGAAAAAATTAAATTTTATTTTCCAAAAAAAAAAAAAAAAAAAACAAGTAAGAAAGCTTTATTCGGCTGTGCCGAAACTTTAAATACCCTCCACCAATGTAATGATTTAAAAAACAAAAGAGTTTGTTTTATTTATAGCTCAGGAAATACAAAAGTACCAAAAAGTGTACTTTCGGTACTTTTAATAAAAGGTACTTTTTATGAGAGGTACTTTTTATGAGAGGTACTTTTTATAAAAGGTACTTTTTATAAAAGGTACTTTTTATAAAAGGTACTTTTTATAAAAGGTACTTTTTATAAAAGGTACTTTTTATAAAGGGTACTTTTTATAAAAGGTACTTATTATAAAAGGTACTTTTATAAATGATACTTTTTATAAAAAGTAATTTTATAAAAGGTACTTTTTTTTATAAAAAGTAATTTTATAAAAGGTACTTTTTTTTATAAAAAGTAATTTTATAAAAGGTACTTTTTTTATAAAAAGTACCTTTTATAAAAGGTACTTTTTATAAAAGGTACTTTTTATAAAAGGTACTTTTTATAAAAGGTACTTTTTATAAAAGGTACTTTTTATAAAAGGTACTTTTTATAAAAGGTACTTTTTATAAAAGGTACTTTTTATAAAAGGTACTTTTATAAAAGGTACTTTTTATAAAAGGTACTTTTATAAAAGGTACTTTTTAAAAAGTTACAAGTTTTTCTTGTAATATTACAAGTTTTTTTTTTTTTTGTATAAAAGGTACACGCAAAAATAAAATCTGTGTAAGATTGAGCAATCCTACTTGGTAAAACTTTTTTCATACCAAAAAAAAATTTTTAACAATTTTTTGCTTATATTATGCTTGTCGATGTTAAAGTAACATAATTCATTTTTTATGTAAAATAACCAAGTAGCTTGCTCAATAACGCAAATTACCTGCACAAAAATTTATCGAAAGAAAACAACAAAAAAACAAAACAAATACAGACCGCCATTTTCATTTTGTATTTTTGTGTGCGTGCGTTGTTCGTTTATTTTTTGTGTTATAAAAACGTAAAAAGGAAATTGATATATAAAATAAAAATAAATTAATACATAAATAAAAATAAATAATTAGTTTTCTAAAAGATAAATAAATGTAAGATAAAAGAATGTTAAAGTTAATTTTGCTTAAAACTTAAAACACCATTCAATAAGAAAAACCAATGGAGTCCCAGACGTATGTTTCGATGAATAACAAATGGAATGATAAAGTGAGTATACCCGCATTCCGAAGACACCAATAAGGTTTAATAGATTTTTAGTTAAAAATTAGTGTTTGGTAATAATTTTATATTTTTACAGGGTACTGCTAAATAAATTTTTGAAGCTATGGAGAATCCTTCACTACAATTAAGAGCGTGGACACCAATCCTGCCTTTAGTTATAAAATTAAACCTAAAAACCCAAAGCCAAGGGAGGGCATACCTGTTTTGATGAGTTACAAATGGAATGACAAAGTAAGTGTTCCTCCTTACCAAGAGACCAATGGGGTTAACCAATTTTTTAAATTAAAAATTTATGTTTTGTAATAATTTTCTATTTTTACAGGATGCTTTTAAATAAATTCGTGAAGCTATAGCGGATCCTTAACTTCAAGAAGAAGCGTAGGCAGCAGTCACTCGAGAAAATTGTACAAAAAGGGTCAGTTGGTCGGTGGTAAATTAAATCCTACACAACATTTATTATATTAATATGGATTTATTCTGTGAAAATTTTAAATTCAACAAATATACAAATTTTTACAAAAATTTATTGAAAATTTATTTTAGCATAAATGTGGTAATTTTTAGCATTATTTTTAGTCAGCTTTTCAAATAATTTTGGTATATTTCACCATATTTCTTTTGGTATATTTTACCAAGTTTTTGCTTAAATAGCATTAGCATTTTCTTCAAAATTTTTTACATAAGTGTTTTGGCTAAATTACGAAAACTACTTCGTCGGTTGTAGTTTTAGCATATTCTTGGTAAAATTATGCCAGATTTTTGCTCACTCCGACACAAGTTTTTTTTTGCGTGTAGTAAAACCCTATACTCGGTTTGTCCTCCAAGGTTCTGAAAAGCTGTGGGAGCCACAAAATATTTTGTCATCAGTTTTTGCCCATCAGTTTAATCAGACTTGGTGCTATCACTTGATTATATTCAGCAATAATGTGGCTAATAGTTCGTTGAACAATTTCTGTTAACATTTTATGCCAAAAAATATTTTTTCTTGGACTTTTTTTTAATAAAATGTAGGAAAAAAATATTTTTTTTTGACTTTTTTTTAGTATAACTAACAGGGACTGTTAGTTAGTTTGCCATTAAAACCCTTTGCTACTTGTAGTATTGGGTTTTTATATTAACTAAATAATCTTGACAATGGAATCTAACAAAGTCCGAAACACGTGTCGATTAAACCTCAGTTTATGTATGCGAACATCAAAAATTTATTTATTTTATTTTTGATGTTCGTCATTTTTTGTTGAAAATCATTCTACACTCAAAAAATTATATCATTAACTATTTGTAGTTTATTTTAAAAATTTTACGTTTAGTCGTTTTTAAAAGAAATAACATTTGTTTAATGTTCAGTTTTTATTAATGATTTCTTCTGTCCTTTGTTTCAAAAATAACACACTAAAATATAAAGACTTTCATTAACATTTAATTTTTAAAGTCATTTATTTTTGTTCTGTAAGTAGTAACTACACACAGAAAAATTAATTTCCAATCGAATTTTTCAGTTGTATCAATTCATAATTCGGTTATCGCTACTATTTTTTGTATGTGACAACCGAATTTTTTTGTTGTTTCAATTAGATGTCTGTTGTATAGACCGAATTTAATTGAGATTACCGATATTCAATTGAGACGACCTATATGAAAATATATCAACCAATTTTGAGTTGTATTAACTGAATTTCAGTTGGAAATTTGCAAATTTGTTTTCTGTGTGTACTGATTATTCTTTAAATTTTTAATGATTTGTGTAAGTATTTTTTTTTTTTTAAATTGTTGGTATTTTTTAATGATATATCATTAGTTTTTACCTACACAAGTAGGTTATTTTTTTGTAGAAAAAAAAAAAACAAAAAATTATTTATAGAAATATAAAAACATGTTTGTATCAAGTGACATTGGCACTATAGGTAGTGTCTGGCCACAATGTAGTTGATTGTGGGATCGATTCCCCAAATTTTTTTTGCCTACAAAATATTTTGTATGTAATAGAATATCATAGTTTTAATTAGTAAAATAAATAATGACCTCGAGCAAGAATAAAAGTACTCAAAATATATTTTTAATTTATTTAAAAAGCAAAATTTTTTTTGGTAAAAAATGCAAAAACCGCCAGGTTTGATGGAATAAATCTGAAATCTGTCATCTTAATTTTTTTCCAAAATTTTTATTTTTGTGTAGTTCAAAGCTATATCTTTCTGATAACACTAGTTTACAGAGATTTTGGCCCACGACATTTTGCATTTGTTTTCCATGAAAAATCTTACGATATAAAAAAAAAACAATAATGGAAACAGCTATGATAAACACATGGAAACAGCTGTGATTGCTTATGTAGAAATATCGAACACGGCTACAAATACATTAATACAAAAATAAAAATGGATAATTTGTTATTTGTTTTAAAATTTTAATAAGAAAAGTTATTATTAAATTTGTTGTGCAAATTATACACAAAAAGGGCGCTCACGAAATGTAACAAAAAAAATTATGGCAAATATTTGACGTTTGGTTAAATGACAAACAAGCTCGCTCGAGTGCTTGAAAACCCCTATTATTTGAGATTTCTCTCAAATTTTGCTCAATACAATTTAATACTACACTCAGAAGAAAAACTCTGTCAAAAATCTGTAAAACGACTTTCAATTTAAATTAGCAATCTTTTAGCAGATTGTTCTGCTGAGAAGAATATTTTTAGTAAAATCTCTGTCATTCAGTTTAAGAAAATAACAGACATTTTACTATGTTTATACTGATTTTGTTTGCTGAATTTCATAATTTTTTCAAGAAATTTTTTTATATAAAAAAAAAAGCAGAACAGGTTGTCAGCAGATTGCTCTGCTGAAATCAGCAGATTGCTCTGCTGAAATCAGCAGATTGTTCTGCTGAAATCAGCAGATTATTCTGCTGAAATCAGCAGATTGTTCTGCTAAAATCAGCAGATTTTTCTGCTAAAATCAGCAGATATTTCTGCTAAAATCAGATTTCTCTGCTGTCAAACAACACACATGTTTAATAACAAAAACGCCAGATAAAAGTATAAGCTTCCGTAGCCTAGTGGTTAAGTACGTATGTTTTTTTTTTTTTTTTGTTATATTTATTCACCTCTTATGACAGATATTTAGCAAACCGTGTCTGCTAAAATCAGCAGATTTCTCATATGGCTCAAAATGGGTGTATTTTCAGCAGATTTTTCTGCTGATTGGACAGAGAATTTATTTTGAGTGTACTGTATGAATGGATATATAATTTTGGATATTGCTGTCAACAACAGTCACGCAGCTCAACACGTGAATTTAAAGTTGTGTTTCTTTTGTTTTAGTATGTTTTGTAAGTGCAAACAGGGTATAAGTCGGCATACTCATAAATCCATTTCATTAATTACACTGTGCTACAAAAAAAAAAAACAAATTTGAATAAAAAAACAATTAAGAAAATTAAAAAATAAATTACCCAAAATATTTGCCTCTATTCTATCTATCTTTCACAACTTCTTTTCTATCTTTCACAACTTCACTTTTGAGAGCACTTTCCCATCGCGATAAATATGCCAAATGTTTCATTTATTTAACAAAAATACAAAAAAAAACATGTAAAAAAAGTGTATTTTTGCAGATGTTGGTCCAGTTCTTCAAAGGGGAACTTTTTTCCCCCTGGCCCGATTTTGCCCATTTACTTAACCTGCCTATGAACATGAGACATATTTGTGCCAAACTTCAGGAGTCTAGCTGCTTTATTTTGGACTGCATTGTGTTATCTACAGACGGAAGGACGGACAGACGGACATTCACAGAATGTCTTAGAATCGATCATAGATCAATAATATATATACTTATGGGGTCCCCGACCGATATTTCAATGCGTTACAAACGGAATGACAAAGTGAGTATACCCCCATACTGTGGTTGGAGGGAATAAAAATTATAACGAAAATAGTGCATTCGTTTTACTTTTACCAAACTTTATTTATTTGAAACAAAACAAAAAAAGGAAATTTAAAACACTTTTTATTTAACACCCCGATGGACCCTGACCCAGTTGGGTTTGAACGTTTCGCTCTTTAGTTTTTGAGATACGTGAATTTAGGGAACTACTGGGTCTTGAGAATTTTGAAAACTCGATAACTCTAATTTATTTGGCGGTCTTGTTCTACGTGTTAGAGCTACAAAAATGATTTTGAACTTTCTGTTGTGTTGTCAATATTTTCCGAGATTTAAAAGTTTTCGGGAATGCCAACTTTTTTAAATCTAAAGTTAGGACCTATTGGAGTTCACACATGTGGAGAGGACTGGCGATACTATGGAGATCCAAAGAAGCAAAAAGCATTTTGCTCTATTTGGCTTAGTTTTCGAGATATCGCAATTTCAAGTTCTTGAAAAAAAAAATCCCCGAGTTATAAACATTTTACTAAAATAGTGGAAAAACGTCCTCATATCTTAGAAGATAAACCAATTGGTAAAAAAATTACGTCCTAAAACTAAAGAAGAGTAATGTGTCTTAAAAATAATTATTTTTTTTCATATATTTAGGGAAAATTTCTTTGGCGGCTAGAATTTCTTCCATGTATTAGGGAATTCCATTTAAGGAAAATAATGGACTATTTAGCAGTACATGAACTAAAATTTTTTCCTTATAGTTAAGAAAATTTCCCAACTTTTAGTTAAATTTAACTTAATTATGGGAAAATTATTAAAATATTTTGAAGAAAATTTTTCCAAAGTTTAAGTTAAGTCTTTTTTTGAGTGTAGGCTCAAAAGCCTGCACCCGTAACCGTACCCTAGCGTAGAGAGGTTTTTGGTATCTAAGAATATGTAAGAGCAGACGGTTATGTGATTTTCTATTTGATTTTGATCGCTACGGGTAGCTAACCCAGCCGTAAAGCATTTTTTCCTACAAAAAAGTTTTAGATTCCCAAAACCTTTCCCAATAATAAAATTCTAAAAAAATTCTTACAGATTTTGTTTTTAAATATATTTATCGTAACCACTTGTCAGAGACACACATGTTAGACATTTACTGCCATAATTGTGTGAACACTTTAAAGCAAATCAAGTACACTGAAAAAAAAGACATAACTAAATTTAAGTAAAAAATGTCTTTAAAAATTTATCATGAATTTTGATAAAATTTAGTAAAATTTAACTAAAAAATTAGAAATTTTCTTAACTATGAGGAAAAAAGTTTAGTTCATTTACTTAAAAGTAGTTCATAGTTTTCTTTAAATGGAATTTTAAAATATTAGGAAAAAATTCTTACTGCCAAAGAAATTTTCCACAAATCTAAGAATCGTATCTTTATTTTTAAGACATATTTCTTAAAAAACAATTTTGTTCAAGTTTAGTTAAAATTTACTAAAAAAAACATCATCGTATATCTCTTCTTTGAATTGAGGAAGTGTACTTCTTAGAATTTAGTTAATGACTTCTGAGAATTTAGTAAAATAATTTCTTAGAATTTAGTTAAAAATTCAAAATGGCGATATCTCGAAAACTAAGCGAGATAGAGCGAAACGGATGAAATTTTCAAAAGAAAGACTACAAAGAAAAATATATAATAGCCTAGCTCTGGATATCTGTCGGGGTCTCAAGACCCTAATTTTAGATCTAAAATTTGAAATTCCCGAGATTTTATATATACACATATCTCGGTAAATACTGCCAACACGAGAAAACGCCCAACGGCATTTTTGTAGCTCTTGACTCGTAGAACACTTCCGCAAAATACCCGAAAGCCCTCCGATTAATAGTTTTTGAGTTATCCGGTTTTTAAGATTCTCAAGACCCTATCAGACCCCTTATTACCGTATCTCAAAAACTAAGCAAGTTAGAGCGAAACGGACACAAGTTTTGGTTCAAAATCTATGGGGATCCTTAAAGGACCCAACGGGGTCTCGAGTTAAATGGGGTCCGAACCCATGGGTCCAGGGTCTAGACCCAACCTATTTCTAAAATGTGAAGTATAATTTTTCCCATTTTCTAGTTAAAATTGGCTTAAAATTAAATAACTTTGTTTTCGTTATTTTTGGGAAAATTATGAACTTAAACCAAGAAAAAAAATCTTTGGAGCCAAATCATTCCCTCTTTTTCTAAAAAATTGAGTTAATTTTTCCAGATTTTAGTTCACTTTTTTTTTGAGTGTAGTGTCCGCAGAAGGCCCACCTTTGCCAATATGATCTACTCGGTATCACGATCTCAAATTTCCGTCCAAAGCAAAGCTCAGAGTTTGTGCCATCTTAAGGCATATCCAGGTTTTTCTTAATTCCTATTGAAGAAAGGATATTGGATAATTTGAGAGAGTAACTGTATGCACACATCAATACACTGTACGGTACACGCACGTGCGTCTGTTTGCGTGTGGTTACATTGTAAAACAAATTAGTTGTTATTCAATACAATTGTGTGTGAGCACAATTCTAGGAAAGCTTATTGAGGTTTTTCTTCTGCAAACTTTTTGCAAAATGTGAATAAATTTGGTCAATGTTTCAAAACGTGGCCATAAAATATGTCTTGAAAAGCATTTCATTATGCTCAAAAAAGCTTGAACTTGAATGGAACGAGTGCTAACAGATTTAACACTTAAAAACTACTGTGGGGTATTAAAATACCCCACGCAATATTATTTGAACTCAAATTTTAAATTTTTTTAAAAACACCACTTTTCGCAAACAAGCTAATTTTTCGCCTCTATTCAATTTTGAAAATAAAACGGGGTACCGTCACACCCCACAGTAGTAATTACGTCAGTTTTGCAAGTTATGGCCATCAGAATTTTGTCGAAAGAATTCAGTTAGACATTTTTTTTGTGTGTTAAACAGGTTAAGGGTTAAATGATTTTCAAAACATGACTCTAACCAAGAATTTTTTTTATTATGCGCATTCGCCATTAAAAAAGCTTTTTTTCACTAAATTGCAAGAGTCACCAAGAGAATAACATGAGCACAACAATAGCGTTGTAACCAGTGTTGCCATTTTGACGCTTTTCGGGTATTTTCTGGTGCTTTTTTTGTCTTTTTACCCGGAATTTTTGTCGAATACCCTTTTTTAAAAAAACGGGTATTCATGGCGCTTTTTTATTTTTTCGTGACGCTTTTGGTGCTTTTTATAAAAACTTTGTGATTTTGTTATTATTTCTTTTTGCTGACTATTTTTATGTTTATGTTTCAGCATTCAATATAGTTTTTGTAACAAAACTGTAATTTTTGTACGTTTTTCTGGACTGTTGTTTTTTGAAACAATTCTGAAATTTGCTGGCTAATTTATAAGCTGCCTTTAAGTATTTACAGTCACATTTATTTAAATTAAAGCTATTAAATATCATTCACATACACAGAAAATAATATCGTATATTTTATTATATTTTTATTATTTTTTTCTGTGTAGGGGCCATTTTATTAAACAAAAACTATTTTGTGGCGTGATGAGTGCGACAATGAAACAGATTTATTTGAATGTTATTAATTTTTCTATACAGACAAATATTTTTGTTTATAATTTTGTGTTTATTGTTATCTTAAAGGCCTCTACAGACGATTCAATATTATGTACAATCTGCATGTATTTATGTATGCCATTTGTGGGAAAACGTCAAAAATATTGTGCATAATATTGCGTCGTCTGTAGGTACCTTAATATTATTTTAGGAATTTTAATTGCATTTTTTTGTAGTTTTGTATCAATAAATTTAGTAAATTCTCGAAAAAAATCATATATTTTTGTGATTTTAATTTTTTGGCGCTTTTTACCCTTTTTATGTGTCAGTTTTACCCCTTTTTACCCTTTTGTAGATTTTCTTTTTGTAGTGAAAAAGTACATTTTTAAAATAAATTTTTAAATTTTGACTTTTTCCTCTTGGCGCTTTTTTACCCTTTTTTTCTTATATTTTTACGCTTTTTTACCCCTTTTTCAAAAATTTTGGCGCTTTTCTTCATTTTGGAAATGGCAACACTGGTTGTAACCGCAACGTGTTCTTGTGGGAAATTGTTGCCACTGTCGTCGTTGAAATCTTTGTTTAAATAACGTGCACATTTATTTCTAAAGCTTTTAAAATTACATTTTGGTTGTAAACAATAAGCTTAAAAACTAATACATATGTAAGTATTTAGTGTAAGTAGTATTTTTAAGTCAACAAACAAAGCTTTCACAAACTTTGGTCCATAGTTAACTATCAACAGCAGTTCTATATTTTGCACGTTGCACAAAGTTACATGGGTGGGCTGCAATATGACGAAGCTACACCACCTACTCATAATATTATGACTGATTGTATTATTCGCAATTAAATTTGTATTCATGGGGAATATCTTACATACATAAATAATGTTTTACATATTAATAGTCGTCAAAGAAAGAAACAATTTTAGATATTGATTTTGACAGCCGACAATTCAGAAATATCGTTCTGCTCCCTAGATTCAAGTGAATCATGTCTCTGACCAGATAGTACCGGCAGTGCACAGAGGATTATTTTCAATTTAAAATAAAGGGACACGTATGTTTTTTTAGCCTCCCAAATTCATATTTAGGGGGTGAATATGAAGGGGGAAAAAACGGTAATTGTTCAGTTTTTTGCGTTTATCTCCTTCATTATGAAAGAAACTTAGCCTAGTTATATACCAAATCAAAGGTCTTCGGAAAACCTATCTTCGTGTGCAAAGAACGTGTCCGAACATGCACAACTTTTGAGAAAAAAACTTCAACATTTTAGGACAATTTTTCTTAATAAGTCGAAAAATATTAACTTTTTTACACGTTAATGACACCAAATATGCCTACATAAATTTTGAATAAATAGGCATAAATCGTAAAAACTACCAAGATCAAATTCCCCCCATACACATTCACCCCCCCCCCCCCCCCCCCTAAAACTGAGTATGGGCCGCTAAAAAAATACGTGTCGAATTAATTTTCGCTCTGAACAACATATCTAAATTTCATGAAGATCGGAGGCTGACACCAGGGATACTTCCTTAGAGTAGAGATGTCGACAGCTTTTTGAAGAAGCCACCTTAGTCAGCACTCTTCGATTGTCATTGTAACTGCGTCAGATTAAAATCAGTTATTTAAACGAACATTTAAGTAGAAAAGAAAACGAGAATCAATTACATTTCAACTAGTGATGGAATCGTGAGTGACTATTCAATCACGATCACGCACGCTCACGAAAAAAAGTTAATCACGCACAAAATTTTTTTTGTGTTCACAATCACGTGAGTAGGAAAAATTGTAATCACGTTTACGATGTAATCACGATCACGAAATACTTATGAACTGAAATATTTAAAAAAATATGCTAAAAATGCGTTAGCTATTGGCGCTTGTATAAAACAAGCGTCCAAAATACTGAATAATGTATAAATACAATGTAATATATGTTAAATCGGACACTTTGAATAATTTTTTTTTTTTAGATTTTCTTAATTTGTTGACAGTTTTTAGTAGAGATGGGCGCGTGAGTGAATTTTTGAATCACGCACACTCACTCACGAGCATATTTTTTCTACTCACACTCACTCACAATCACGTGAGTAAATTTAATAAAACTCACGTGCACTCACGCAAGCTTCACTCACACTCACGTTGACTCACACTCACGAGACTCTTATTTATACAAAAAAAAAAATCAAAAACTAAAATTTCAAAAATCTGTCAAAGTTTTCAGCAAAATTTAAAGTTCAGCGAAATTTTAATTTTTTTTTCGGGACGAAATCTTAAGTTAAGCCAAATTTTACAATTTTTTTGTTGCTTTTTTTGGTATGAAAGGAAATATGAAGAGAAAAACTCACGCAAGAAAATCGACTCACGCACACTCACTCACGCAAAAATCTTACTCACGCACACTCACTCACGCAATTTTTTTCTCCACTCACACTCACTCACAATCACGTGAATAAAATTGAATTCAGTCACACTCACGCGTGAATCACGTGAATCACGCTCTAATCTGCTCATGTGACCATATCTAGTTTTTAGTACCCTTTCAAAACTTCTTCGTGGTAAATTTTACGATTTTTTTTATGACCCGTTCAAAAGATATGGAATTTTTAAAAATTGGTGTTTGTTCCTTTACTCAAATTTCTTTTACTCATAACTTCTTCAATAATGGTCCAAATTGCATTTTTTTCATAATTTTTGTTTTTAAAAGTACGTAAAGAACTTTACAAAAAAAACCAAAAAAAAATTTTAAAAGTGCTCTATTATGCGGTTTTAAAATTTTAATCTAAATTTTGAAAATGTATGTACTGTTTGATTTTTTTGAAATTTTTTTGTGTAAAACTTCTATCGATTCTACAAGCTTTTTGCCCAGTAGGATCGTGGGATAACGATTATTACTATTTTTTTAAATTTTTTGAAAAAATTTTATTGTAATTTTCCAATCTTAAAATCATTTCTACTGCTCCAATGGTGCGTCATAGAGGGGTAATTTCGAAGACCAACCCCCATTAATTTTTACGTCTAAACATTTCTTCGGAACAAAGTAATACCCTATTGCCAATTTCTAAGGGGGCTACCATACAAAATGACATTTTTAAAATTTGATCCAACCGCTCTAACTGCTCTAAGAGTGCCCTTAGAGCAATAATAAGTATGACCGACCCACAATATTTTTTTAATCCAAACATTTTCTTTGAACACACCTACCCTCTATCTTTAACTTTTTGTAAATTTGTTTTATTTACTTAATCAGCTTCTACCGGTCCAATGGTGCGTCCGAGAGGGGTCATTAGTGAGACCGAACCCCATTTATTTATACCCTCCAACATTTTTTCAAAATATACTTACGCCCTATTATTCCATGATCCTACTGGGCAAAAAATTTGTAGCATCGATAGAAGTTTTACACAACAAAGTTTCAAAAAAATCAAAGAGTACAAACATTTTCAAAATTCCATATTTTTTGAACAGGTCATAAAAAAAATCTGAAAATTTACCACGAAGAAGTTTTGAAAGGGTACTAAAAACTGTCAACAAATTAAGAAAATCTAAAAAAAAAAAATTATTCAAAGTGTTCGATTTGACATGGAATGCCCCATATATATTATTTAAAAATATTGATTAAAAAACATACTGAGCGTATACTTAACAAAAAGTATCGAGTAGTATCGAGTACTCAATTCAAAAATTATTGAGTTGTATTGAATACTGAAAAGTAGAAGACTTTTACAACCCTAATACGGACATCGCTAAATTGACTCCAAATGTGATTCAGAATTGTCCCAGATTGATTCAGAATTGTCCCAAATGTGATTCAGAATAAAGTCCCAGCTAAATTTTCTGTTCTAAATAATCGGTTCCAGAACGCATCAAATTACCCTGCAACCAGTTCTACTTATCATTCGAGAATCAATGATTTTTGTTTGAAATTGTCCCGAAAGCAATCGTTTTTTTGAGCAAGTAGTTTTTTTGAAAAATAATTTTACATAGAAAATGTTGTTGTGATTACCGTAGAATATATTCAAGAATCTATTGAACCAGGAATTTGTTCCAAAAAATTTTCCTGGGGTTGTTCCAACATTTCGGGCAGTGATAAAACAACAACACAAACTGTTTATTTTCAACACCAATAAATTAATTTAATCAAATAACCTAATAACCGCTCATCAAAATCTACTATCGTTTTAACTTTTTCATTCGGTTATTTTGAATTTTCAGCAAAACTTACAAGGAGACACTAATTTTGAATAATTGCAATTTAACGCAAAGAAATAAAATTAAATGAAATTCATGAAGTTTATGTATTTCATCTTAATTTAAGTATGGAAAATATTTAATTTAACACGCAACAGAATTGAAACTGAACAACTGAATAAAAAAAACACAAAAAACTATAACAAAATATTCAATTTAAAAACGGCAAGAAGAGTTCAATTTCCTCTAGGTCGCGTGTGTTTTTTCAGTCACCGAACAAACAAAAGATGTTCCAAGTACATAGAAAACTCTCGTACCTTCAGCATAAGATGAGAGGGCGTTCGTTCGTTATTTTTTTCCATCCAACAAGGTGTTCTTGTCTGCCGGTTTGCAAAGATTTGAGTAGAGACCGCTGCTGATATTTTATTATGTTGTGTGTTGAATTTCATAAAATCTTAATGGTTCCATTGTGTGTTAAATAGTCAGTAGCATATTTAATTATTTTCCCACGCCATTATATAAAATTCCCATAATTTGAATTTAATGGAAACCAAAAGATAGTGATGAGCTCCTAACAGAAATAAGACAAACAGACAGAAGAAGACAGTGGTAGGAGTAATTCAGTCAATCTTACTCAGTTAAGATAATGTGGTAAAAATTATTTTGAGATTTTTTGGATTATACTTCTTGATATTACAAAATTTCTTGAAAATGACTCTATTTTAATTTCTCTTTGAAAAGATTAGAACACGAGTTAAAACAGCGGTTGAATTTGATTCGTAGTCTTGGTTTCGGGCTGCGATCCGAAGTACACTTTTAAGACCAAAGTACACTTTTGTAAAAACTTCAGTAGCGCTAAAGGGTACTTTTCACTATCACACATTTCCATTATACAAGCGTAATTTCACCATGTTAGCGAAATATTTTTTTAAAAAATTTGGCCACAAATTGTTCACTTATTAGATACGACTAGGTTTCAATCAAAAAAGAATCCAAAAATCTTTAGGAAGTTGGTAAATTTTGATGTGTATAATGGAAAAGTGTGATAGTGGAAAGTACCCTTAAGTCCGAATCCAACCTCAATATTTGTCCATCAAATCAGGTTTTCGAAATAAAGAGACCCCGTTATTACCCATATTCGAGATGTTTTAACAGCGCGAATTAACCTTTGCTTATAAAATTTGTTATGACATCTGTAAGTCCTACCAATTGATTACAAAATAAAGATATTACCTATGTTATATATGAGGAGCCGCAGAACAAAACGTACTTTTTCGCATATTAAAATTTTTTTTGGGAAATTGAGGTTTATTTATTTCGCTCCTTTAAAAAACTGCATGAACCTGAATATGGTAACAAGTTTTTTGCTTATCAAGAGATGCATCAAACTGCCATAAGTCACCTCATTATATGTTAAGGATGTTTAATATAAAACCACTTTTACTTTGGAAAAAGTACGTTTTGTTTAAAAATAATTGAAAAACTACGTTTTGATATGCGTATTTTTTTAGGCGATACTATTTTGATTAGTGTTTATAAACCGGTTCACCGGTTAACCGAAAAACCGGTTTTTTCCCAAAATTTCGGTTTTTTTGCAAACCGGTTAACCGGAATTGAAAATTTCCGGTGCACCGAAAACCGGTTTTTTTCTGTCGGTTAACCGGTTTTTTAAAACGGAATATTTTTGTAAATATTAAGGGTAAATACTTATTCTTTTATGATAATTTCAAAATTTCGGTGAAAACACCTTGAAAATTCGTGAGAAAGAAAGTCTTAAATATGTTTTGTCTTCAAGAAAATATTTTTCAAATAGGAATTTTATTCTGAATCTGGTAGATATTTGAATTACTCACCGTTGTTAGGATTTTTTTAGACACTTGCATTGAAAATTTTATAAGTTTTGTTAACCAGATACTTAAATTCCTGTTAATGGATAAAATGTCAATAAAAAAACATCACAACAAAATTCGGTACTTCAATTCACAACCAATAAAATTTAAATTAAAGCTCCGGTGAGCATAGGAAAATAAAGCACCGTATTTAAATACCGATATCTTTAAAAGGTAACAGTTGATAACTTTGCTGAAAGAAACAAATATGTTAACATAAGTTATATTCGCTTTTTATTTTATAAAAATTAGACTATTTTAAAGTATTTTTTGGGTTTGTCAGTTAAAGAAAAAAAAAACCGGTTAACCGGTTTTTTTATTCCGGTTTAACCGAGAAAACCGGTTAACCGAAAAAGCTGATTTTCGGTTAACCGAAAAACCGGTTTTCCAAAATGTCGGTTTTTTATAAACACTAATTTTGATCGAGTGTTTTAAAAATGTTCTTATTTATTAATCACTACAAAAGAGCCTCATTGGCCCATATTTAGATACGTTGCACACGAATTGGCAAAGTTAATGTACCCCAATACTCTGGTTGTGGGGTGTAAATAGACCAATAACAGGAGTAAGGGGGAAATCCTTCACTGGCCTGCAAGAAGGCCTCAAAAAATCTTGGTGAGCATTTATATGCATATGGAATATAAAAGTAAAATGGCATATTATTAAATTATGAAAAATCTTGGATATGAAATACAATGAAAAAAGTACGTTTTGATAAAAAAATTAACAAAAAAGTACGTTTTGTTACACACCAATTTTAAAGGAATCCATTTTCTTGATGGAAATCAAAAATAATTCACGCTATGGAAATTTTTTCTGATAGATTTCGAACCAAATAATATAAAAAGAACAAAAAATCAATTTGTCAGAAAATGCGAAAAAGTACGTTTTGCTCTGCGACTCCTCATATTGTCCTTTTTCAAGATATCTTAAGTTTGAAAAAACCCGGGTTTTCGCTTTATTCGTGGTATTTTCGCTATGAATTAAAAAACGTCTTGAATATCGTTTTTCGTATTCGTTTCGGTTTCTTCGTACTTAAGGCTAAGCTATCTTAAAAACCTGATACATATGTTGAAGAAATTTTGAGGTCAATCTCGGATTCAGCGCATGACATTGTTAGGACATGTCATCAATAATTACCTATGATTTGTCAGAACCTGAAGATATTTCCTCAAGGAATCACTATGCAAATTTACTCATTGGCACATTTTCCAATGGATGGATTGCAAAGGAATGTGAGGTCAACAAAAGTGTATAATACAATAATTGGATTCACTTACATACTGTAAGTCCTTAGATTGTTTTGTTGTAAGTGGCTGTTGACGCTTTCTTCAACTCACATATACTCTGAGGTTCGTTGTGATACCACGGGACGGCATTAGGGTTTCCCTACTTGTTCCCGCAGTTAGACCAACTTTCGCTCCTTATGAAACTCCTAAGATATAGAATTTTGACATCCGACAAGTCAGAAAGATCGTGGAGCTCCTTAAATCCCAGTGAAGCAAGTCTCTGACCCGAAAGTGCTAGGAAATGACAGATATAGCGTTTTATAGTTTCCAACTTCTTATCATCCATTAAACTCCGGTAAAAGTCATTTGACGGCACATTTAATCGCTCAGCTTGCTTTCCTATAATTCTCTGTTGAAATCTCTCTTCTTAGAAGCGTTATCAGCTTGTGCGCTTCTGGTTTAGAGAAGGCCAAATCTGTTCGATCGTCTCACACGTCCATCCATGTGCCCATCTTTCTCCGTCGCGGAACAAAGTCGTTTATTTTGTTTGCAAGTTTCTAAATGCATACCAATATATTCAAATTCCGTTGGAACCTGTATGGTAGTTCCCATTCTTGCAAGCTCACCGGCTTTGCAATTACCTGGAATGTTTCTGTGCCCTGACCCATATTAGTCGTATGCAAAACTGATTGGCCATTAAAGACGTGCAGCAGTAAAGGACAGATATTTTTTTCAGAAACATTGACTCTAGGGACTGACCGCGGCTTGACTGTCAGAATAGATGTTTACTGCGGTTGTGGACAAGACATTGCAACTCAACACTCAAAATAATTCTACAGTAAAAAATTTAGTAAGTGCGTTGGTAACCCAAATCTACTAATAAGTTACCAATTACCAGTATTACAGTAGTTTTTTTAGTATCTTCAAAGTGCTAAAATTAGTATTTCTTACTGTTTATGAGTAGTTTTTGTTGGTAGTTGGTTTTACTAATTTTTTTACTATTTTTAGTTCATAAAAGTACTAATATACAGTTATTTATTAGGTTTTTAATTTATTTTTGTTAGTAATAATTCCGTAAGGGGCGCTTGTTTACAAGCAGAGCAACCAACTGTTGTTGCTGCAAAATCGTTAAATTTTAATTCAGTGTTGCCATTATGTTACATTTCGGGTATTTGCTGGTGCTTTTTTGGTTTTGCCGTTTTTTAAATACGCGTTTTTAAAGATAAGGTATTTACGGTGTTTTTTCCATTTTTTTTTATTTGTGATTTTTATATTATCAATAGATTTTACTGAAATTTGAAAGTTAAGCCCAAGACCTAATGAAATTGGGAAAATTTGAACCATGTTTGGACCTTGGCCTCATACAAACAACCCCTTCAAATTTGAATTAAGTGACTCCAACAATTGATTTAAATTGTGCCGACGAGGAACTTTCTGTTGTGGCGACACGCCCCATTTTCTTGCCGACGGCGGCATTTGCTCTCAATCGTCGGATAATTTAAATTTTTGGTTATGGAGTTGTATTTTTGTAATGACGCAATCAAAAAATTTTTTTTTGATAGAGATAAATAAAGAAAATTGGGGTTTATTTTCGTAAAAATTTCAATACAATTTATTGTTTTTACAAAACCAATTTACACAGAATTTTGAACAACGCTATGCGTTGTGATCGAATGTGATTTCATCTTAGGTGTGAATTAGGTATAAGTTCATGTAGTGTGAACGTGGCCTTACTCTATACAGGATTAATGATTTTTTGGGATAAGACTCAAAATAATGCATGAACCTTCGTAATGCATGAAAAATTAAAAAAAAAATTAAGGCCTATGGTAAGCGGTAGGGAACAACTAGTACATATTTTTCCATTTTTTGTGGCTATGCATTACATGGTAATGCATACCGTTACTCCCAGTAGATTTAGTCGCCGATATTTAGTTAAAAGAAGCATATTTCTCTCAAAATTGTTTTATATGTGTTTTTTCCAGTAATTAAAGATCTTAAAAAAAAATATCCAATCGGTCCATGTTTGGACTTTCCTACTTGTATTTGTGTAAAAACTTTTTGGTACATATTTTCTAAATTTTTTTACAACTTCGTATTTTTTATTTTTGCTTTTTAAAAGCACATTTTCCATTTTTTTTTTTAATTTTCTCTTTTTTCTTGGCGCTGATTTTTGTTTGGTAAATTTTTACCCTTTTCCTACGATTTTTGCGCTTTTTTTCATATTGATAATGGCAACACTGTTTTTAATAGCGATCAAATGCTCCTTCACAATTCAGCAGCAAGCAGCAGACAGCAAAAATTAAGAGTACACTATTTAATTATAATTTCACTAAAATGCCGTATTTTTTATTTTTAACATTGCAAAATCACACATCATGTTGCAAATACAATAAGTACAGCTTTTATAAATTTATAATTAAACAGGTACTTTATATTTTTTGCCGTCTGCTGCTTGCTGCTGCAGTGTGTGCGAACACTACTTTTGCTCGCATTAACTGCAGTGCTACCAACTGTTTTTTCTGTTTGTTTAGTGCGAAAAAGAATTAGAAAAAGTAACAACGCGATACCCAGTCACGGAGTGTTTGTAAAAAAAATATATGTTAAATTTATTTAATTAAATTGTGTTAAAGTAATTAAATATAAATGTTCTTTATTTATTTAAATATAATAAAATGCAATTAATAATAAAACTACATCATTTTTTTTGTTAAATCGTTTTTTATTTCAATGATTGTGTAAGAAAAAAATTCAAGCTGAAGAAGAATATTATGGATACACACACGTATACAAAAAAAATTTATGTATAAAAAAGCACCCTCTGTAGTAAAATGTTTGTACATACATTTGAACATGTATTGAGAAAATATTAATTATTTTATATATTTTTAGCAATCGTTTACGCGGTACAATCAACGCTACATTTTTTAAACAGCATAAGAAGACATGTAATTAAGTATATCTTATAGCCGAAGTGAAATAAAAAATCATTTATATATAATTTTTTCTGATTTTTATTTACTAAAACTGATATAGGTAGTAGTTTTATTAACTAAAATTAGCAATTTTATTTACTAAAATTAGTAATTTTTTTTTACTAAATAGGGCAAAAATTTGAAATATTTATGATTTTTTTAGTAATTATATTTACTAAATTTGTAGTAAATTGCAGTAATATTTACTGTTTTTTTAGTATTTTTCATGTACTACATATTAGTAACAAATTTTAGTATTGATTACCAATTCCTGCACTAGGTCCTTTTGGACTAAAACATTAGTACTCGTAGCTTAATTTTTAGTATTGAATACCCACGTTTTTTTTTGAGTGAACCAGTCAGCCCTCTCTTCCATTGTAGTGTGATATTCAGTCGAATTGCCGACGTGGATGGTATTCGGTGAAGGAGGATTTATAATACTGCCGTAGGTGTAGTACGAAAAGCACCATTGATACACACAGACACCATTCTCTGTACCTTCGTGGTAAAGACACAGTTACCTTTTATCTCTAAAGCAGACCATCCAGAGAAATAGGATCAAAAGAAGGAATCTTTTTTTACTTGTAAACAAGATAAGCTCTGTTTTACTTGGATTAACTACCAGACCACAGTTTCTTTTAGACAGATCTTTTAGAGAACCCTGAAGAATGGCCCTTAATGTTGGCATGTGTTTTTACTTCACAGCTATCGCGACATCGTCGACATATGCGACAATATGACAACCACATGTTTCTAGAGAGTGCAGCATATAATTTAATCCCAGGTTCCAAAGATGTGGCAGGTTCTGTGGTGTGCCCCTGCTGACAATCCGAGATATGATAGACGAAACCAATTCAGACGTTATTCGTCTATTTGCAAGTAGATTTAAAACGATGCTAAGCTTCACTCTTAGACCAGACAACGCCACAATTATCTGAGTCTGACATTATTAAACGCCCGCTCTATCCCGCTCGATCTTTCGGTTGTACCAACGAGCTCCTGAAGAACTGTTTCCGTTGATCTAACCTTTAGGCATGTTGCCTAGTCGAAAGCAACCACGGGTCAATCACTCTAAGAAAATATGATTCTATTATTCGTTCCATTGTCTTTAACAAGAAAAAAGGGGATAAAAACGACTCTGTAATCCCTCCATTTTAACGGAATATACGACCAGTTTATGCATGCTGTGTAGAGATTATTCCGCCAAGGGCCTATATAGTTCGACACTTGCAGCATGTCAGACGGGATTATACCATAAGGTACGCGGGATTAATAGGGCCTGAAGCTTTTAATCGGCCAGATTAATTTTGGTATATTTATTATTTCCAAAGCAATTTCCGATGCTTGGGCGTCAGAACGTTTCAAATTTAAACGGTGTCAGAGAATAGCCCGGAAAATGTGTGTTTAGAAGGAGATACAGAACTCCCCACTAGAGGTAGACCACACCCCATTAGGATCCTTCAGGTATACCAGGGTACAAGGAGAAGAAGCCAGAACTTTGCGCAGCATGGATGCCTCAGAAACGTCTTCTATGTTTCCACAGAAGTTTTTCCAAGAATCACATTTTGCATTTCTGATCATCTTCTTATAACTCTTAAGTTGCAGCCTGTATGCAGACCAGTCCTCGTCCGCTCTTGAAAATTTAGCCTTATTAAAGAGCTTTCTGCAGGAATCTCTGCTCGCCTGCAACTCTTTTGACCACCAAGGTGTCTTTTTTCCCCTCTAGGCTTTGGAGAAGGACAACACACATCCAGGCACCTATTACAAACATTTGTTATATGGTCAACCAGACAGTCAATTTCCGCTAAACTATGCGGTATAGATAAGGGTGCATTATCCAAAGGCAAAAAAAAGTCTCCCTATATTTCATCCAGTTTGTTCTCTTTAGATTTTTAGAGACTGTCTTAACTGGGCCACGTTCCCTGAGTAAAAACGCATTATAGCGATAATCTCAGACAGAATGTTTTTCCAAAACTCTCCAGTCATTTATTCTATCAGACAATGTATCTGATACATCAAAAATCTCTGGCCGCCTACTTGTAACGCATGTTGGCTCATAACTTCTGTTACAAATATTCAGGTTAGTGGTTAACAAAAAACTCCAAAAGTGACTCGTCTCTATCGGTTGTGTCTATACTTTCCCATATTGAATGATGTGGATTAGCATCACAGCACACTACTTACTGGTGTCCCCTATATTCAGACTCTCGAATCAGACCTCTCACCTTATCCCGCGGTATTAGCCCCGGATTAGGAAAAAACGAAGAGGCGTGCAAAATAAACTTTCCATTGAGCTCCAAGCTAGCCGCCGTAACATCCATATCACTAAAACTTGATAAAAGTAATATATTTAAGGAACATCTCGCTAAGATGCAGGCTCTCGGTAAGCCCCTACCATTGGAAACCATCAACTTAAACCCAGGGGTCTTCAATCAAAACCTACCGCCCCGAACCCAGGTCTCTTGCATAAAAACCAAGTCACCGCTCCTGTCGTCAGGCGCAGCAAACATAGCATACAAGGAGATAATTGCTGAGACTTTAAAGCCAAGTTGCCAGACCAACGGAACTTTCGTTGCTCTTTAAAAAGTAAACAAGTAAACTTGGAACATGAGTACAAAGGAAGGAAAAAACACTAACAAACTCAATAAAATTTAATCAAGAATATTTTTGTAATCAAAAGTGTTTTAAATCACACCACTGATGTCACAGAGACCACCAACCACAAACACTTTAATACATTTTAATACATAATCTGATGGTACTACTTACGTATTTAAAGATTCATAAAAAACATATTCTTCATTTACTTCTTCATAAAATGTAAAATAAAAATATAATACCGACTCGTACTGTGACAATAGACGACGATGTAAGTTATTTTATTGTTTCTTGAAACCTGTGTAAAATGATGGCTCAAGTTAAACAGACACACCAAAGACAGACAACCAACAGACGAACATTTTAGACAAACTGACAGGCACATGTGACGCATGCGCAATTGATATGCGACATTACAATACAATATTGCGATTAAAAGTGCTTTGATAGAGATCAAATGACATGATAAAAGAAGAAGAAGGAGAAAAAGATAACAATACCAAACCACAATGACAGTGAGTTGTATGGAGTAACTGGTTTGTTTTCGTTTACATTTATATTTTTAGTGTGTTGAAAAACTGATTTGCCCAGTAATTAAAAGTTTGAAGAGTTTTTCAAGGAAATACCACTGTATGTAACTACTGTAAACAAAACTTCCTCTTCTTCCGTTATATAAAATAAAGTTAACCATCTGAGTAGTGATGTCAACTGTTTAGAAGAAATACAAAAGCGCTTCAAACAGAAAACTAAATTTCAAATAAATTTTTTCAGTTGTATTAAATCATAATTCGGTTGCCGCTACTGTTTTTGGGCGTGACAACCAAATTTTGTTGTTGCTTCAATTAAATGTCTGTTGTATCAACCGAATTAAGTTGAGACTACCGATATTAAATTGTGGCAACCTAAATGCAAATGTTTCAACTGATTTTTACTTGTATAAACAAAATTTCAGTTGGAAATTTACGCTCACTTAGGCTGGATTACTCAATGCTCCGTTATAAAAAACTCTCCGTTAAATTTAACTTTTTCATACAAATTTTGACATAAGGCTCCGTTAAATCGGCAGTTAGCACCTAACTTTTCATTGAGTAATTCGCCCTTAGGCGTAAAACGCAGAGCATATAAAAAGGTGTTGAAAACGTTTGTTTTCAAAGGATCTACTTTCTTTACCAAATTAATAATTAAGAGTATCAAATCGCGAAAATAAAAAAAGTAGAAAATTTCGAATTGTTTAACATTTGTGTACCAAATTTGCTATTCGTCTTGTGCTTATAATAATTCATAATGGTTGGGTAACTGGTATTTGAAAATTTGTGTATGCCAACAATCTCTATCAATGGGGCATGTCGCAGACTTAATTCCGTCCGGATTTGGAATAAGTGTTTTACTCATAAAGCGTGAATTGAATATTATTTTTTTCGATATGAATTTACTTTCAAAAATTAAAGGGGAATTGAATTGCATAAAACTGATTTCATTCCAAAAAAACATATTCGCTAACTGTTTTACGAGTAAACCACTTATTCTACTTACGAACGGAATTGAGTCTGTGACATGCCCCAATGTATGAAAAAACCTAGTTGGCAACTTCCTTTTTGAGCGGAACTTTAACACTATGATACCATCCAGAGAGTCATGGATGAGTTTCATTCCGAGTAATAGAGCCTCCATAAATTTTTATACAGATAGATCAAAGTTATATAAACAAGTGGCCTTCGGAGTCTATTGGATGAGCTTGGATTGAGCCTGACTCGAAGATTCCCAGACCATTGCAGTGTTTACCAGGCGAAAATGCTGGCAATAAAGGAAGTGGCTGACTGGTTGAATTCCAGTGTATTGTCTACAACTGCAGTCAACATCTATTTGGACAGTCAAGCCGCGGTCAAGTCCCTGGAGTTTTTTTTTCTGAAAACCACATCTGCCTTAACTGCCACACGTATTTAAATGAGATGGCCAAGTAGTTTGAAATACGACACATACGGGTTCCAGGGCACAGAGATATTCCGGGAAATTGCAAAGCCGACGCATACGACTCAAATGGGTCCCAGGCCACAGAGACATTCCAAGGAATTTCAAAGCCGATGAGCTTGCAAGACTGGGAACTACCTTACAGGTTCCAACAGAATTGGAATGTGTTGGTATGCCTCTAGAAACTTGCAAGCAAAACCTACGGCTTTGTTCCGCGATGGAGACTAATCAAAGATGGGCAAATGGATGGACGTGTGAGACAACACGACTGATTTAGCCTTCTCTTAATCAGGGGCGCACTTGTAAAAATTTGGTCAACTCAATTTTAAATCTAGCAAAAAAAATTAGTTTAAATTTTGTTTAAAATTGCTAATGCGCTAAATGAAGTTTACAAGATATTTTTGCTAACATGCTAATCTTAACTAAAAATTTGCTAAAAGTTAGCTAACCAGCATTAGCAAAAAAAAAATTGTAAATCTACTAATGTATTATTTTGAGTGTAATATCGCTTCCAAGAGGAGAGCTTTCGACGGTGGTTGCTGTAATTACCGGACACTGTCTTATAGGGAAGCACGGAGAGCGGCTAAATGTGCTGTCGAATGACTTTTGCCGGAGTTGTATGGGTGAAGAGGAGTTGGAAACTATCGAACACTTTATCTGCCATTGCCCGGCACTTTCTGGTCAGAGACTTGCTTTACTAGGATCTAGGGAGCTGTACGATCTTTCTGATTTGTCGGATATCAAAATTCAATATCTAAGGAGTTTCATAAGAAGCTCAAATTGGTTTAATGAGAGTAGGGAAACCTATTACAGTCCCGTGGTATCACAATGTACCTCAGAGTCTACGTGTGTTGACGTAAAACTTCAGCAGCCACTTACAACCTAACCTAACTTAAAGCCGACGAGCTTTCAAGACGGGAGACTACTCTAAAGGTTCCAACGGAATTGGAATGTGTTGGTATGCTTGTAGGAGCTTGCAAGCAAAATATACGGCTTTGTTCCGCGATGGAGACTAATTAGAGATGGGCACATGGATGGACGTGTAAGACTACACGATAGATTTGGCCTTTTCTAAATCAGAAGCGCACAAGTGAGCTGATCTCGCTTCCAAAAAGAGAGATTTCGACTTTGGTTGATGTAATTATCGGACACTGCCTTATAAAAAAGCAAGCTGAGGGTTAGATGTACCGGAGTTGCATGGATGAGGAAGGGGTGGAAACTATATAACACTATCTGCCATTGCCGGCAATGAGCTGCGCTATCTTTCTGATTTGTCGGATGTGAAAATTAAATATCTTCGGAGTTTCAAATGGAGCTCAAATTGGTTTAACGCCAGTACTAGGGGAACCACATTACCGTTCCGTGGCATCAATACGGACCTTAGAGTCTGTTTAAGCTGATGTAAAGCATCAGCAGCCACTGGGAATCTAACTTAGTCCCTACTGGATTTGAACCTGGAACCTGCAGTTTGTTAGTCCCATACTGCTACTTAATCTAAACATTATTTTCAAAGTAGTATGTCTATTTATAACTTTTCTACTACTTGAAAGAGTTTGATTTTAAATAAATTGATTTGTTGTTTTTTTTCTTGGAAATTGAAAAGTTTTCCAGATTTAAAATTTTAATTCAATATACTGCTATTCTGAAGACATTTCCTTATCGATGCCTTAGAGCAATTGTCCACACTCTTAAAACAAACATTCCTCGATGACAATATTAGGACATGTCATCAAGAATTACCTGTGATTTGTTAGAACCTGCAGACATTTCCTCAAGGAATCGCTATGTAAATTTTCTCATTGACAAATGTTCCAACTGAGAAATGAGTTCTTTTAAGATTGTCCAGGAGTGTAGGCTCTGACTTAATGAGGTCTCATGTGGAAAAAGGGTCTGTCTTTTGTGGGTTTCAGGTCATAGAAGAATACAGCAAAATGAGATTCCAATTATTTAGCAAACATTGGGTCCGATACAATTTCTCTCAATCCGGAACCTCAGATTAGTATGGTCTTAACGTGAACAATGCATTGGATCAACTCTTATATGAAATAAATTTTAGTTATCAAAAGAGTAAGAGTACTATTTTTTTTTTGATAAGAGCAGACAAAAAAGTGGCTAGCCACTCAGTCTGAGTAGAAGAAACTGTAGAAGACTAACTGGCCTAATTTCGGGACTCAACGCCTGTGGCATATGACGAGATTAGGTTTCACGTCAGATCCTTTATGTGCAGCTAATCTTGAGCACAAGGATACTATGGAGCACTATGCCTGTTGTAGCTCAGCATTCAGAATAGTTCAGGGAGTAACACTGTGCGGTAAGATTTTCGATTTTTTGCGTGTGGGAGAAGGGGCGTGGCAAAATCGAATTTTTACATTGCACCACTATTGACATATATTTATAAAAAACGGATGGACCGATTTTGATGAAATTTAAACCAACGATAGTACTAACCGGGTATTAACTATATGCCAAATTAGAGCGTGATCGGACAAATGCGCGTAAAATGCCATGCTTTTTTGCCTGCGGGCGTTGGGGTGGGCAAAATCGAATTTTTACATTGCACAACTAATGACATCTATATATTAAAAACGGATGGACCGATTTTAATGAAATATAAACCAACGATAGTACTAACCAAGTACTAAATTGTGCCAAATTAGATCTTGATCGGACAAATGGACGTAAATTGCCATGCCCCTTTGTATTGAATTGAATGTTATTTCTGCATGCTCCGTAATAACGCAAAAACTGCTGATTCGATTTTAATTAAATTTTCAGGACTGATAATGTTAAGCGATTGCGGAACTATAGGCCATGTTATACAACGATTGGAAAAAGGTGCGTAAAATGCCACGCCCCTTTGTACTATACTGGACGTTGTCTGCCTGTTTCGCAATCACGCAAAAACAGCTGAACCGATTCTCTTGACATTTTCACTACATACAGTGCTAACCAAGTGCATATTTAGGCCATATAAGATCATTATTGGAAAAAGGGATCAAAATTACAACGCCCTTTGTACTATACTGACCACGATTGAACAAAGAGGCGTAAATTGCCACGCCCCTTTTTTTATACTGAACGTTATATATGCCTGTTTTGAAATCATGCAAAAACGGATAAGCCAAATCTGTCACTACTGATAGAACTAACCGATCGGGAACTGTAGGTCGTATGTAGAGCGTGATTCGGCAAAAGGGTATAAAATGTCACTCCCGTTTTTCATAAATAAAAAGTTATTTCCCCCTCTTTCGAAATCACACAAAAACGGCAAAATTGATGTCAATGAAATTTGCAGCACACATAGTACTAATCGAGGATGCAGCATGGAACTTTAGTCTATCGCGATTAAAAATGTGTTAAATGACACGCATGTCTGTCTGTTTCGAAATCACGCAAAAACGGCTGAACCGATTTTGTTGAGATTTCTCTATAGATAGTGCTAACCGAGGGTGGAACCAAATGTTACTAGCTGGACCCGGACCCGTGCTTTAATTTTGTGCGACACTATATTGAAATTAAGATGCAATATAAAACAGTTTTTTTTCTTAGGGGCAGCAACGCGGACCGGGTATAGCTAGTATAAGATAGTTGGGCTTTTGCAAAAAAAAAACGTTAGCTTCAGTGCAACAAAAAGCTAAATTGACATTGTTGTATTCTTAACCAGTGATCACTAATAATGAGAATTTTGTTGTGATGTTTCTTGGGAATTCTTACTTTTTGCTGTTGTTGTTGGTAACCTGCGAGAATTTTATACTACCGAAAACAAATGTAAGAACCCAACCCAAAAGCTATCGTAACTAAACAATAAAATTAAGTTCATGTAATATTTACAAACAAACATGCATGCAAACTCCAACTATTGTTGTCGTCGTTCATAAAGTAATCAAGACATGCTCATTGTGGAAAAGTGGCTTGGAAGTAAAAAAACAAAAACTTTTGTTTTATAAAAAAACAAGCAATTTTTCCCCCTTATGTTTTGGCATTTTACGTTTTTTTTCGGTTTAAGACCTCATCAGTTGTTTTAAATTTAGTTTACTTTTAAATGTCTTGAAGAACGGACGTGTTTTATTTTTACACTCGTACTCAAAAAAAAAAAAAATAACGTTAAACGAAAACAAAATAAAAATAATAAAATTCTAGTTGAAACCAAGAAAAAAATACATAAATTTATCACTCTTTAATTTTCACAAATAAAATTATACTTTTGCTACCTTTTTGTAGTAAGTAATCTACGCGCAAACGCCAGTGATGCATAACAACCCCCGTAAAATTAACAACAGTCGACGTTAGAATTGAATGACAACGTTTTTTGAAACATGATCACCTTTATTAACACAAACACACATTAACAGGGAAGGTCTCCTTAGAGGGTATTTATACACAGCCTTTTTTTTGCTTGCAATAAAGTCTCGCAACTTTTTTTTGTTGGCAATCGGGGGTGAGAAGCATAAAAGAAGGAAAACAGAAATCGTGATTTTTTTTCTACCCCGTTTTCTTTTCACCCCCGTTTGCCTACAAAAAATAGTTGCAAGACTTTATTGCAAGCAAAAAAAGGCTGTTTATAAATACCCTCTTAGGTGTTTTTTTTTTTAAGATTTGTATGAAACTTAACATAATTGTGGAGGATCAAATTTGGTACTAAAAATTAAAAATGCGACTGGGACACAAGCCTATACACTTGATTGCATTTGTTGTGGTGATCAAAAATCCGGTCTCCAAACTTTTCCATCACATCAGGTTTTGGAGAAAATTAAGGCCAAATTAAAAAAAAAAAACAAGTGAAAGTGTTACATTCGGCTGTGCCGAATCTTTTATACCCTCCATCAAGTTAAAAAAAAACATGATCCAACTGCAAGACTTTGAACTTCACACAAAAAATTATTGGCTAAAAAATTTCAATTCAATCTATTGATCAACAAAATTTAAATAAGTCAATTATTGTTTTGATCAACATTTTTTTATTTTCTTAAACTATCAAATTACAAATTTTCAACATACCAGATTTTTTTTCGCTTCAATTTATTTGAATACATTAATTCAAAAATATACTTTTTACTACGGTTTTACTTTTTTTGTTGTCGGCAACATATTGGAAAGCAAAAAATATGAAAATCTTCATAATTTTTCCATAAGCGTGAAATTCATTTGTTAAATCAATAATTATTTTAATTGACTTTAAATAAAAAATCAATCAAATTTTTGATCAAAATCGAAAAAATGATTAATTGAAATAAAAATCAATTAATCACCTACAATTTGATGATTGATATAACAATTTTGTTTATCGGAGGAGTTTCAATTAAAAAATTAATTGAATCCGCGTTTTTGTTGATTGACTTTCGTTTTCAATTCTTTCTGTGTTCTTTTGACATAAAAATGTTTCGTTTGCTAAACAAAAGTACAAAAAACCTATAAAAATTGGCTTATTTTAGAGGTTTGTTTAGTTCTTAAGAGGGGAAATTTTTCCCCCTGATCCGATTTTGCCCATGTTCGAACTTAAGCCCAATACCATAAGACATATTCGTGCCAAATTTCAGGAGTCTAGCTCTTTTACTTTGGACTGTATCGTGTCTTCCACAGACGGACAGACGGATGGACGGACGGATGGACAGACGGACATCTCTAGAATGTCTTTGAATGGATCACTGATCAATAACATATATTCTTTATGGGGTCCTATACTGATATTTCGATGCGTTACACACAGAATGACAAAGTGAGTATACCCCCATACTGTGGTTGGAGGGTATAAAAAAATCCAGGGGCGTATTTTTGAGATAAGAATGTTGCATTTGCATAGCAAAAGTACAAAAAACCTTCAAAAAATGCGGTTTTTCTTAGGTTGGTTTAGTTCTCCAAGGGGGAACTTTTTTCCCATTGGATTTTGCCCATATCCGAACTTAACCTGTCAAGGAATATAAGACATTTTTGTGCCAAACTTCGGAAGTCTAGTTCTATTATTTTGGACTGTATCCTGTCCTATACAGTCGGACATCGCTAGAATATCTTTGAATCGATCACTGATCAATAAAATATATATATACTTTATATCGAAATATCGGGTCCTAGACCAATATTTCGATGCATTACACACGGAATGACAAAGGGAGTATACCCCCATACTGTGGTTGGAGGGTATAACAAGTAAAAAAAGTAAAACTCGGCCTTGCCGAATGTAGTTATACCTAGGGTTGCCAGAAATTTATTTCCAAAAAGCGGGACAAACGCAAAAAAATTGCTAAAATGGCGGGATTTCAAAAATGTTGGCGGGACAAAAATAATAGATTTATATGCAGTTTAAATCTCAGAGACGGAAAGTCCTTAAGATGCATCGCTGCACAGTGCCACATTTGGCCAATCTAGAACGACAAAAATCCAATTTTATTTATATTGACTGGAAATTCGGTATATATGTTCGTTTTGACTTCAAAAACAACATTATGAAAAATGTGGGAGGCCAGTTAAGGGCCACGCCCTTTTTTTTTTAAATATGTAATTTTGGTAATAATTTCTTTAAATTTGGTATATATACTCTCAATGACTGTAGAAATAATATCACAAAAAAAGGGGGCGGTCAGACAACTGCCACGCCTACTTTTTTAAAATATGTTTAAAAAATTTGTAAAAACAAGGTTTACATATCGCCCCACTGTAGTCGGCGTCGCAGACGGTCGCAAAAGTTAGCCATCGAAATAAGTACTATGGATATTGGTCAATATATCTGAAAAAGTCCGGCGACCAATACGGACCAAATACAAAAGTTCTATTCCATCAAAAAAAATAAATATATAATTTCCTTTTCCAAAATTTGTATTTTGTTAAAAATTTAATAAAAAATAGAAAAAATTGTTTAAAAACAAAGAAAAGATATGACTTAAAGCATTTAAATATCCTTTAAAATTACCAAAAAAGAGTGAATAAATATCTCTTTTTGTTCAAAAGTTACAACAGTTTAAACTCGACTTAATTTACGCAAAATTATGTACACCAGTTACAGGATTTTACAAGATGCAACTTTATGCACCCACCTGTTAGTAACGAACAGAATTATCGATCTTATATGATTATTTCTGTGCTATTAGGAATGTTCTATAATACATACAAACATATCATGAAAATCGGGGAACTTTTTTTTTTTGATTTTTGTCGTGCTAGATTGGCCAAATGTGGCACTGTACGCTGGGTCAAAATTACTCCATGGAAGTTTTTGTAATATTTTCCCCGGAATTAACTTTATATTGCGCAACTTTTGGCATCAGTTTTTTTTGAAAGCAATATTTTTATACCCTCCAACAACAGTATGGGGGTATACTAACTTTGTCATTCCGTGTGTTACGCATCGAAATATCGGTCTAGGACACCATAAAGCATATATATTATTGATCAGTGATCGATTCTAAGACCGTCCGTCCGTCTGTCTGTGGAAGACACGATACAGCCCAAAATAAAAGAGACTCCTGAAGTTTGGCACAAATATGTATTATAGTCATAGCCTGGTTAAGTTCGGAGATAGGCAAAATCGGACCAGGGGGAAAAAAGTTCCCCCTTGAGGAACTAAACCAATCTCTGAAAAACACCATATTTTTACATGATTTTTTGTGTTGTTGTTTAACAAATGCAACATGTTTATGCTTCAAGAAGCTCAAAGTTCTTCATTTGGACCCGGGGGATTAGAAAATGTCGTTTTTTCGGCCCGCCCCCCTTTTGTGGGCGTGGATTAAAAAAATAATAAATATTGAAAAACTTGTATTTCTTTAGTGTAAAAAGCATGAGAATGAATTTTTTAACACATATTTCGAGGGAAAATTTGTCCCCCAATGACCACTGCCGACCTCCACCCGCCCAAAAAAAAAAAGAAAACGACCCTGATTTTTTTTTGCATGTTGGAGGGTATAAAAGATTCGGCACAGCCGAATTTAACACTCTTACTTGTTATGTATCAAACATTTTTTTTGTATCGAAATGCATTAACCCCCAGTTTCTGTAATACGAACGCCATTCGTCTGCGACGAATTTGCATGTATTTTGTTCTGTTCAAAAATGTTTTGGTATATTTTCCGTAAAGGGGCTTCAGTTGCGCATCGTCTTGGAAGCAAGCATTTTCAAATTCGGAAAAACCGAATTTGGGACGCACTAATACACATGCCATGGATAAATATGCCGATGTTTTCATATTTTTGTAGTTTTAGAAAATATTTGTGAATGTCGAAAAATTCGGTTTTTACTTTTCAAAAATTTCAGGTGAACTGAGTTAAATTAACCAAACACTATACGGATTGCCCAAAATCCAAACGATTGCGTAAAAATCCAATTCATTTTCATTTTTTACTCAAATAAAATTTGTTTTGCAAAAGCATCGCAACCCTGCCCATTAAAAAGAACAACTGGCTTGTACAAATCTTTTTTGCGCTTGCAGTTCCTATGGTATATTAGAAAAACATTTTTTGACGCTAAAAAAAAGCGGGAATTTGGAATCCCGCGCGGGACGCGGGAATTATTGACACAAAGCGGGAAATTTATTTGAATTGTTGACACAAAGCGGGAAAATCCCGCCAAATGCGGGACGTCTGGCAACCCTAGTTATACCGTCCACATTTTCTAAAAGATTATTGCAAACAACTTCATTAAAAAGGAAATTACTTTTGAAACAAAAAAAAATAAAAAAAAAAAAAATTTTAAATAAAATTTGCGCGAAAAAAAGAATTATTTTGTAAAAAAAAAATCCGCGATTTTTTTTATTTTTTTTGTCAAAAAATATGTTCGTACTTGTTTAATACCATTTGATGTTCAATTACACTGTGGAACAAATTCAGGTATGGTTTTTCGGCTATAACTCGTCGACTAATTGATTTTTTTTAATCTGTAAATGTCAAATTATTGTTAGACCTGTCCAACAATTCAAATGTTTTAAGATATTGATTTGAAAATTTTTGTGGTGCTTATGAAGCAAAATATTTTCAAAAAGCATGAACAAAAATATTTTTCCAACATTTTGCTTCATAAGCACCACAAAAATTTTCAAATCAATATCTTAAAACATTTGAATTGTTGGACAGGTCTCTAACGACGAGTTACAGCCCAAAAAACATTATTAACAATATGCGATTAAAAAAAAAATTCGAACTTACATAAACAAACGCCGCGATACGGGTCTTCTAATTTAGCCTCTATTTTCACCCCTTACTCTCAGAATCGGCCTAACTTTTGCTAACCTGAATTTGTTCCACTGTATAATTCAAAAATATTTTACAAAATGTATCCTTTAAAACTTTAAAGTAATTTTTAGTGGAAACAGGATCACGAAATGAAAAACTGTAACTGCAGTTTTACTCCATTTAATCTCTACTTTGAGGCGTATATCATCCGATTCATGTTTAATATTGGCGGCTGTCGGACGGTGTTATCTTAAATTTTATTAAAATCAAATATCATCCCTGAGGAGACATTCCTTGTACGAGTGTTTTGCATACAAACAAATATTCATATAAGAATTTGTAGTTTTTAAAATGTATATCCGAATTTCATAATATACGTACCTGTTGTTGTGTGTGTGTTTGTCCTTTCTATGTTATCCTTAACGTGCGGTCACGTGTATTTATTGCACCTGTTTTCTAAATTTAAAGTGTATGGCATCGAAATGTGTTTGAGAATGAACAAGTGTTTTTTTTTTACCAATAATATTTTTCTTTTTTCATTTAAAGGAATTTTTAAACAAATTAAAAATTTTCCCACCAAAACATAAAAGATATTAAAAAAAAAACTCGCGCTGATAAGGAAATTACAACAACAAAAAAATAATAAATGAAAATAAATTGGAATTAATATGCAAATAAGTTTTTTTTTGAGAAAAAAGTGTGTGAAATTTCCAAAAGGAAAATTTGATTGTGTTAGACATAAATTAAAATTGGATTATTTTAAAAACAAACAAAAAAAAAATAATGGTAAGTGGAATTTTAGCTAAATTTACATAAAGTTGAAAAGAATTTTGAAATAATCAAAATAAAAGGTCTGTTGATTCAGCAAATAAATCAGCTGGTTTTTTATATAAGAGGCTAAATTCTGGTGGTCAATTGTTGCGAACCGCGGTTAGTGTTTAATTGATTTTAAGAAAATTTTTATTAAAATACAGTTAGTAGAGTTTCGATTTTTAAAAATCGGAGCCAAGTTTTGGGTGAGGTTAGGATAAAAAAAAAATTGACAAAAATATGAATTCGATCGGTTAAAAATTGCCGGAGGCAGTGGGGGACACCTTTCCCTCTCGAAAAATGTTTACTAATTTATTTGTTATGCATTTTGCACTAAAATAATACAATTTTATCATTACTATTTTTCATATCCACGCCCTAAAAGGGGGGGGGGGCGGTCAAAAAAAAACTAAATTTTTTAGTCCCCCCGGTCTAGAGCAGTACTCTGAACTTCTTCTTGCATAAATTTGTTTCATTTGTTTAACAAAAATATAAAAAACACATAAAAAACCGTGTTTTAAGAGGTTGGTTTAGTTCCGTAAGGGGGAACTTTTGTCCCCCTTGTCCGATTTTGCCCATTTACGAACTTAACCTGCCTAGGACTATAAGACATATTCGTGCCAAATTTCAGGAGGCTAGCTGTTTTATTTTGGACTGCATTGTGCCATATACAGACAGACGGATGGACGGACGGACATTCACAGAATGTCTTAGAAACGATAATGGATCAATAATATGTATGGGGCATTCCATGTCAAATCGGATACTTTGGAAATTTTTTTTTAGATGGAGATAGGGCGTAGGTTTGTTTTAAAAAAATGTTGTAGGGTAAAAATAAATGGGGGTCGGTGTCACTAATGACCCCTCTCGGACGCACCATTGGACCGGTAGAAGCTGATTAAATAAAACAAATTTACAAAAAATAAAAAAAATTTGTATGGGGACCGCCTTAACAGTTAAAGATAGAGGGTAGGTGTGTTTAGAGAAAATGTTTGGACTAAAAAAATATTGTGGGTCGGTCATACATTTGATTGCTCTAAGGTCACTATTAGGGCAGTTAGAGAGGTTGGAGCAAATTTTAAAAAATGTCGTTTTGTGTGGGAGCCCCCTTAGAAATTGGAGATAGGGTATTAGTTTGTTCCAAAGAAATGTTAAGACGCAAAAAATTAATGGGGGTCGGTCTTATAAATGACCCCTTTATGACTCACCATTGGAGCAGTAAAAATGATTTTAAGATTGAAAAATTACAATAAATTTTTTTAAAAAAATCTTAAAAAATAGTAATAATCGTTAAATTTTAAAACTTAAAAATCGCATACTAGAGCGCTTTTAGGAATTTTTTGGGATTTTTTTTTTAAAAAATTACGTAAAAAAACAAAAATTTTGAAAAAAAAAATTGAAATTGGGACTATTATTGAAAAAGTTATGAGGAAAACAAGTTTGAGTAAAGGAACAAACTACCAATTTTTAAAAATTCGATATCTTTTGAACGGGTCATCAAAAAATCTGAAAATTTACCACGAAGTAGTTTTCGAAGGGTATTAAAAACTGTAAACAAATTGGGAAAATCTAAAAAAAAAATTTTTCAAAGTGTCCGATTTGGCATGGAATGCCCATTAAGGGTGGGATAGTGTTGTGTGAGATTTTAGGCAGCAATATTTGGAAGCGCTAGAACCGCTCATTTTGTGAGGTTGGTAAAAAAAGTGTATGAGCCAAATAATGGGGGAGGTCGGATAGGATCTAGGGGTCGCTCATCGGGGTCAAAGTTGGGCGTATAGGGGAAAAAATCCACAAAAAGCCCCAAAACTTCCCTGGTTTTGCTCCTAGAGGGGTTAAATGTGAGACCGGCCCCCATTATTTTTTCCCCCTGAACACTTTTGCCGAACATACCTAAGCCCTATCTCCAATCCCTAAGGGGGGTCCCATACAAAGGTTCAATTTTTAAAAAATCTTCCTTCTACCGCTCTAGCTGTCCTAGAAGTCGCCCTAGAGGAATCAAATGTATGACCGACCCCCAATATTTTTTCAACCCCAACATTTTCTTAGAATATACCTACCCCCTATCTTCAATCCTTAGGGTGGTCCCCATACATTTTTTTATTATTTTTCCTTAAATTGTCATATTAAATCAGCTCCTACCGGTCCAATGGTGCCTCCTAGAGGGGTCATTATCAAGACCAACCCCCATTAATTTTTAGCCCCCAACACTTCTTCTGAATATACCAATTCCATATCTCCAATTCCTAAGGGGTCTCCCACATAAAACGACATTTTTGTAAATCTTGCTCCCACCACTCTAACTATTGCAGGGGTGACCCTAAAGAAGTTAAATGTGTGACCGACCCCCAATATTTTTTCAGCCCCAACATTTTCCCCAAACAAACCTACCCTCTATTTTTAAGCCTTAAGGGTGTCCCCACACATTTTTTTTTTTTAATTTTTTTTTTATAAAATTTGCGCCTACCGCTCCCACTGTGCCTTTTAGGGACGGGAAATGCAGACTGACCCCCATTAATTTTTGCCCCCTACATTTTTTCTGAACATACCTACGCCGTATTTCCACTTTGTAGGGTGCTCCCCTGGGGAAAACTAAGTGTGTGAAACCAAATTCGGCAAAACGTCAGGACCAGGAGTGCTAATGTTTGCGCGTTTTAAAGAGCAGTGGGAAAATATAAAAGACAGACCGTACAGTCTTGGCATATAAGATGAGGAAGTGGCAGGCAATATATCAGCTCAAGTCCAAACTGACATCAAGTTGTTTTGTTGGGCTCAAATAAAAGAAAAGCAACCCAGAGACGACTACAAGGAGTTTCTTGAAATTGTTTTATTATACCTTGGCGAAAATATTCCTAATAAGCATTTTAGCCCACCAGGACCCATCAGTCATGCTCGATGGATGGCAATAGGCATATATTGCCTAAAAATGTTTTTGTTCCGAAAATATATCGGTTTGGCCAAAAAAGAATTAAATGCACTTCTTGATGTGACCGTTTTCATCATAACAATTTACGTAAAAGCTTGGTTTAGCGCTACCAAAGCAATAAAAGCTCCAAATAGTGATTTGAATTTTTTGAAAGCGATTGCCAATTATGCTTCAATTGATAAGATTCTGTCGCAACGATTGGTCAAGAGATTCTGTGGACATCTCTGGTATCTCAGTGGCGAAGCTGTTGCGCTCGCACTATTTGATCCGAAAATCTCTTGTGAAATAAAACGAAAAGTGTCGAATGTAATTCGTATATTTGAAGAAGAGAAAGAGGAATTGGAGGAAGAGTTATCTGACGATGAGATGGACGAATCGTCTAACGAAGACAGCGAGGAAGAAGAAGACGATGATATCGGGGAAGAAGATGCCTCAGAGGATAGCGGCGACAGTGGCAACAAGGATTGTAATCCTCGCGTACATGTTGTTGGATTCGAAGGTGTGAAAAGAATTAACATGGCATCGAAACAAGTGAATCAAGAACTCATGAAAACTGATTTAAGCCACTACGTCACACCTGAGACTCCAACATTTTTTGCACGCTTCGGAATAACAACAAATTTCATTGCTTCCGATCCAAATACTTGGGAAAATCGTCAGGACTACCAGCGAGCGCTGCAAATATTACGTAAATTACATGTTGTCAACGACGCTGCCGAAAGAGGCGTAAAATTAATAGAATACTATAACAACGTGTTGTGCCGTAACGAGGAGGAGAAAATAGTTTTGATTCAGGTCGTGGCCGAAAATCGGAAACAATATCCATCACACGATAAAAATAAATTAATTTGATTTATAGTTATATTATTTATCATTTTTTATTATTTTCAAGTTAAAAAAAATATTTTTTTACGCTTAACAAAAGTTACTATTAAAAAATTGTGGGGTAACACCTTGAAGATAGAGGGTAGGTATGTTTGAAGAAAATGTTTTGGCTACAAAAATAAATGGGCAGGTCATACATTTGACTTCTCTACATACATTACTAATTTAGTTTTCCCCAGGGGAGCACCCCTACAAAGTGGAAATACGGCGTAGGTATGTTCAGAAAAAATGTAGGGGGCAAAAATTAATGGGGGTCAGTCTGCATTTACCGTTCCTACAAGGCAGAATGGGAGCGGTAGGCGCAGATTTAAAAAAAAAATTAAAAAATAAAAAAAATGTGTGGGGACACCCTTAAGGCTTTAAAATAGAGGGTAGGTTTGTTTGGGGAAAATGTTGGGGCTGAAAAAATATTGGGGGGCGGTCACAAATTTAACTTCTCTATGGCACCCCTGCGATAGTTAGAGCAGTGAGAGCAAGTTTTAGAAAAATGTCATTTTGTGTGGGAGACCCCTTAGGAATTGGAGATATGGAGTTGGTATGTTCAGAAGAAGTGTTGGGGGCTAAAAATTAATGGGGGTTGGTCTTGATAATGACCCCTCTAGGAGGCACCATTGGACCGGTAGGAGCTGATTTAATATGACAATTTAAGAAAAAAAAAAAAAAAATGTGTGGGGACCACCCTAAGGATTGAAGATAAGGGGTAGGTATGTTCTAAGAAAATGTTGGGGTTGAAAAAATATTGGGGGTTGGTCATACATTTGATTCCTCTAGGGTGACTTCTAGGACAGCTAGAGCGGTAGGAGCAAGATTTTTTAAAAATTGAACCTTTGTATGGGACCCCCCTTAGGGATTGGAGATAGGGCTTAGGTTCGTTTGGCAAAAGTGTTCAGGGGGAAAAAATAATGGGGGCCGGTCTCACATTTGACCCCTCTAGGAGCAAACCCAGGGGAGTTTTGGGGCTTTTTGTGGATTTTTTCCCCTCTACACCCAACTTTGACCCCGATGAGCGACCCCTAGATCCTATCCGATCTGCCCCATTTTTTGGCCCATGCATTTTTTTAAGAACCTCACAAAATAAGCGGTTCTAGCGTGTCGAAATCGAAAACTCGTGCACTATCCCACCCCTAATGCACATACACTTTATGGGGTCCCCGACCGATATTTCGATGCGTTACAAACGGAATGACAAAGTGAATATACCACCATACTGTAGTTGGAGGGTATAAAAATGGAATTTGGACCATTTTTGAAGAAGTTATGAGTAAACGTTACAAACGGAATGACAAAGTGAATATACCACCATACTGTAGTTGGAGGGTATAAAAATGGAATTTGGACCATTTTTGAAGAAGTTATGAGTAAAAGAAGTTTCAGTTAAGGAACAATATTTTTTGAACATGTCATCAAAAAAATCTTAAAATTTACCAGGCATTTTTTTTGGCATGGAATGCCCCTAAACTTAAGGTTTTTTTATATTTTTTACTGAATGGGTCATTTTGATGCCCTACCAAGAAGGGTTAACGATTGTTTTTTAAAGATAATATATTACTACGAAATTTAAGTTGGTTTAAAAAACACAAAAAAAATCCATTTTATACTTGTTTATATCACAAAATTTAAGCTTTAAACTTTAAATTCTGCGGGGTTATTTTTAACCTCCAGACAATGTGGGTTGAAGATGTCCTAGATCGATTAGATTTCATGAAAGACTTTCAGCTGTCTTATAGAATGCCACGACACCAAAAGCCAGTTAATTTTCCCAAAAATGTAATTTATATGATTTTATTAAGCAAATAATAGATAAAACCAATATTTTCTTACAATCCGCTAACTTTTCCCCGCAAGTCCCGAAAAGCGGCCCGACGAATATCCGCCATATTTAAAATTTTTCTTATACAAGATGTTCTTAATGAATGCAGAAAAAAAATAAAATGTTTCAATTTTTTTTTTAATAAAATTTTCGTATTTTGAAAAAAGGTGTTTTGAGAAGCCCCTCAAAATCATGCCATTTTTTTGGTATCAAGTTTGAACGGGTTAATGATACCGTAAAAATCTTTAAATTTCATATTTAAGTATTTACGATCAAATATTTAACAAAAAAAAATTTTAAATAATTTTAATAAAAAAACTTTTAATTATTTTGTTTTTAAAGTAATTTTTTCAAAAATCCCTATTTTGAGTCTTAACCCAGCAAAAACTTGCATTACCAAGTAATGAAATGTGTAATGGGAAATTCAAAAGTTATAACTACTTCTGATTCAAATTACCTTTCCCATTACATTTACAAGCAAATGTGCCAAATGTAATGATTATCAAACCAATATTAATAACTAATTACTAGGGTTCGGACTTTTATGCAGTTAAAATTGCGTTTTATGCGCATAAAACATGCACCAAAAATAGAAAAATATGCGCTAAAAATGTAAAAAATATGCACTTAAAATTTTTTTTAAAACATTTTTTAAATGATGAAAAAAATAACAAGAAAAACAAAAAGAACATAAAACTCGTAATAATTAAGTCTTATAATCGAAAATAAGGTACAATAAACACAAAAGTTCAAGGTTAAATCAAGTAAAACACAAAATTATAAAGGAAAATTTGGAGTAAATTTGTATTATTGAGTAAAAAATTACTAAATTTTGCACCAGTAAGCGATTTAAAAGTATTGAGTACACTTTTAATAAAGAATTATTAAATGTATACCAAAAATTTTGAGAAAATTTTTAATTAGCACAATTAAAACTTTACTCGAAAGTTTTCCTTTTTTTAATTATGTTTTTATTTGTGTCAAGTCAATTTAAACAAAATTTATCAATTTATTTTTTAAAAATATCAAACAATTGTCACATTTTTTTTATAAAAAAAAATATTGTTTTTTTTTAAATCTTTTACAAAAAATCTTTATGCCATAGAAACATTTCATAAAAATGATTTCAAACTTTCACAAAAAACTATAAACAAAATGAGAATTCAAAAAACTAAGGGAAAAAAATAAAATTAAAAAAAAAATATTAAATTTATATTAAATTATATACTCAAATTTTTTAAAATTTTTTTTTGGGTAAATTTTTAATTGCGTCAATTAAAAAATTACGTAATTTTTTTTTTTGAAATATAAACAAGTGATTACTAAATTTTTTTTTTCCATATATTCTTCTGTGGGCTTTAAGGCATATATTATAAAATAAAAAATATATACAGCAATGTAAAAATATCATTAAATAAAAAAAAAACACTTTTTTTCAAAATATGCGGCAAAAATATGTAGTATCAGCAATATATGCAAAAATATGCATTAAAAGCAAAATATGCAAAAATATGCACTAACAAATCAATGCCATTTTACTGCAAATTACTTAATTCGCAAAGATATTTAGTTTTTGTTGCTCTCAGACTGACGACAACAAATATGCATTTGCATAAAAATCCGAACCCTACTAATTACATATTTACTTATAGGTAATGAAAATATTATTATATATTATATATTATATATTATAAAAAATTTTAAAAAATAAAAAAATATTTAATTTTATTTTGTTTTTATTCAAAATAATGTACATTGAGTTAGAGATTGGCGCTGGTCACGTGATTTGCGTGATTCACGTGAATCACGCGTGAATCACGCGTGAGTGATTTTCATTTCAATCACGTGATTGGGAGTGAGTGTGAGTTGAAAAAAAATCTGAGTGAGTGATTAGTGAGTGAGTCATTTATTTTTTGCGTGAGTTTGCGTGATTAGATTTTTTTATTTGCCCAATTTTTTTTTAATTTTTTGTAAAAAATTTTTTTTTGGATTTTTTTTTCTTTTTGGTAAGAAAATTTTATTGCGTGAGTAGATTTTGCGTGACTCACGCGTGAGCGTGATTGAATCTGGCGTGAGTCACGCGTGAGCGTGAGTAAGATTTTTATTACTCACGTGAATGTGAGTGAGCGTGAGTAAAAAAAAAAATTGCGTGAGTGATTAGTGAGTGATTCGATTATTTTTTGCGTGAGTGTGAGTGAGTGTGAGTCAAAATCCACTCACGCGCCCATCTCTACATTGAGTCAAAAAGTGAAAATCTAGTTCTGAAATTTTTTTATTTTATTATAATGACTTATGTTAGTCATTATTAATAAGTCCTTATTTTACATTTCAAAATAATGCTAAAGGTAATTTCCTGTCATTACTAAGTAATTAGAATGGTAATGATGTGTCATTACCAAGTTTTTGCTGGGAAAGTGGGGACAGAAGATAAACTGCGATTGGAGTGATATTTTGCATGTGAGTTACCCTTAGGTAGGGTTGCCATTTCCATTTTGAGAAAAAGAGGACGTCAACCTCAAAAAAGGAGGACATTTGACCCAAAAAAGAGGACAATTTTTTTTATAAATTAATTAAAAATAATATGCAATATGCACAGAAAAAAATAAATTTGAGTAAATTTTTAATACTATGTATTGAGTAAAAAATTACTCAATTTTGCACCAGTAAACGATTTAATAGTATTGCGTAAACTTTTAATAAAAATTTATAAAATGTATGCCAAAAAGTTTTAGAAAATTTTTAATTGAAACAATTTAAATTTTACTCAAATTTGTTCGTTTTTTTTTATTAAGTTTTTAATTGTGTCAAGTAAAAAATTTACTCAAAATTTATCAATTTATTTTTACTAAAAGTTTAAAAAGTTTTATATTTTTTTTACAAAAAAAACTATAAAATAAATGAGAATATTCTAAAGAGAATAAAAAAAAATATAAAATTTTTATTAATTTATTTACTTACATTTAAAAAAAAACTTTTAAGTAAATGTTTAATTGCGTCAATTAAAAAATTACAAATTTTTTTTTATTTTGAAGTTTAAACAAGTGAATACTAAATATTTTTTCCGCCATATTTTTTTCTGTGTGTGTCCAAATAAAATGTATTTTTTTAGGAAAATAATTTTTATTTCCGCTTATAATTAAAAATATTTTCAATTATATTTTGAGAAAGATTATTCTCAATTATTTCCAATTATGTTTCAAAAATTTCTATATGTAATTCCAAAAAAATTTTCTTAATGCTTATCGGAAAATTCATTTTGTATTTTCAAAATTTTCATTTCAAAATTTCTAAATTATCTATGTATATACTTTTCAAAAAATTTTATTTGTTTATCAAAGTTTTATGAAAAGCATTTGAAAAATTTTGCAATAAAAATATACATTTTTGAAAAATATTTGGAATTTTCTGAAAAGTATTCAGAAATTTATGAAATATAAATGGAAATTCTGATAAATTTTTAATAAAAAAATAAAAATTGTTTTCGACTTTTAAAATAATAGATTTTGAGTAGGTTTATTCTAGCTCGAGGTCATTATTTCCTTTACTAATTAAAGCTATGATATTCTCATTGAATAATATTCAAGAAAATAATTTTTCTGTTTTAAATTAATTTATGTTGGTCTTTTTTGCAAGACTTAGTCAAGAGGTGTTTTTCTCAATTTGTCAGATTTCATTGCCAAGACTATTTAAGAAATTTAAAAACCATATACTACAAGTAGCAAATGGAATTCGAATGATAAATCGCATAAAGTTGAAACAAAAATATTAATCCATACTCAACTCTACATTCACTGACCCCTACCATTTGTCTCACAGTGTAATTCGAAAGTTTAGAAGCAATAAAAAAAATATGGGGAAAAGTCCAAAAAGTAGGACAACTCCGGACACTTTCTAAAAAAGAAGTAGGACTGCCCCGGACGCCCTAAAAAAGAGGACGGTGTCCGGGGAAAAGAGGACGGATGGCAACCCTTCCCTTAGGGGACCGACCCTTTTGGCAGGCATTAGAATTTGATCAAAGAGAAAAGCCCTAAAACGAGCCACCCTAGCATGCACACTAGCGCGTCCCGAATTCGGCCTTTTTTCGAATTTGAAAATGCTTGCCCCCTAAAAAGATGGGGTTTTAAGACCCTTTTACGGGAAAAATAACAAAAAAAGTTTTGGACAAAAAACCAGTTGGCTACCAGCGGATAAAGATTGCACTCTTAGTGCATTTTGAAAAAAATAAACTTTTTTTGTTTTTTAAAAAATGTATGCCAAAAGTTGCGCAATATAGAGTACATTCCTGGAAAAATATTAATAAAATTTCCATAGAGTAATTTTGGTGCAGCGTTGCATCTTAAAGATGAAAAGTGTGACTTAATTTTTTTTTAATTTTTCTTTTAAGCTAAATTGGTCTCAAAACCTGCAAAAAAGAGCTCACATTCATTAAAACTGTGTCAAAGCAGATTTTGAGACTAATTTAGCGTAAAAGAAAGAAAAAGTAAAAATTAAGTACACCTTTTGATCTTTGAGATGCAACGCTGCACCAAAATTACTCCATGGAATTTTTGTAAATATTTTTCCTCAAATGTACTCTATATTGCGCAACTTTTGGCGTCAAATTTTTGGACAACAAAAAAAAAAAGTTTTTTCAAAATGCACTAAGATTGCAATCTTTAGTTGCTGGTAGCCAACTGGTTTTTTGTCCAAATTTTTTTTTGTTATTTTTCCCGTAAAAGGGTCCTAAATCCCCATCGTTTGAGGGGGCAAGCTAAAAATATTTGAATTCGGGACGCGCTAATGCACACCCCCAAAAGTGGACAAAAATACAAAAAACATGTGAAAAATATGGCTTAGTTCTTCAAGAGGGAACTTTTCTCCTCTCGATTTGGTCCATCTCCAGCCCAATAAGATTTTTTTTGAAAACCTTCAAAAAAAAAAAATCATGTTTAAAAATGATTTATTTTTCAATTATGTATCAGTTTTTTAATTTTCCATTGTACAGTTATTCATGTTCGACTGTACTAATAAATTCCGGAAACCGTCCAACCGATACAAAATAACACTGAATCTTAAATATTAATAAATGTTTAAGGAGTGGTAAAAGTTTCCTTACTTCTTATTGTGTTAAGGGGTTCACAATAATTGTCAAAATACTTGTTCAATGAAGCGTATATCTTTTAGCAATTAAATTAAAAAATACTATTCTGGTCATAGTTGAACCCTCTTTACAAGACAACTGTTGTACTAATACAAGCTTGAACTTTTAAATATAGAAGTTGTAGTTTTTGAGGCTTTTTAAATTTTATTAATGTTCAACTCAGCAAAATAATGTTTGATTAGAAATCCATATGTTATTGATTCATTATGGATCAATACCGTCTGTAGAAAGCACGATTCAGTCCAAATACATAGAGCTAGACTCCTTAAGTTTAGCAAAATATGCCCCATGATCATAATCGGATGCTAAAGATAAGTTCCCCTTAAAGAACTCAACCAACCTCTTAAAAACGTCATTAGTTTTACAGGTTTTATTGTAATTTTGTTTAATAGTCCACATCATTTTGACTCTGAGACATTTTTCCTATAGAAAAAGTCTCAGATTTTGAGAGACATTTTTCCTATAGAAAAAGTCTTAGATTCTAATACATTTTTCATTTTAAATATCTCAGATTCTGAGACATTATGCTTATGAAAAAGTCTCAGATTTTCAGACATTTTTCTAATAGGAAAAAATTCTCAAATTTTCCCAGAAGAAAATTTTCTTATTTTCCAACAGAAAAAAATCTTTGATTTTCCTACAGAAAAATTTAAAGATTCCAAAACTTTTTTCTATAGAGAAATTCTTTTATTCCGGATCTTTTTTCAATAGTAAAATTTTGAGGTTTTTGGAATTTTTTTCATGAAAACAATACTTGCAAGGGAAGTATTATAGCCCTTATGAACCGATTTCACTGAAACTTAAAATATATATAAAAGAGACGATTTTAAGGTTGGGGTGTATCGGCTTAACGGTCATATCAGTGCTCAAAAATTTTCCGAACTCCCGAACAAACAGAAATATCGTCTAGAGTAAAAATACGTGTCGACTTAAATTTAATAAAGATTATTTCGTATACATATGAATATCGTAGGTCTATGTCTTCACATAATTTTATGTCACACCCCAAAATTTACACATTTTCATGAAAAAAATATTTAACGAAGACGAAATTTTTACAAGATTATGCCACCGTTGCACAGTGCCACATTTAACCACCCAGCAAAAAAAGAGCTTACCATTCACTACAAAATTCACCACAACTTATAACCAGATGTACTTCTTCTTTAACTGAAACATTGATGAATTCAATATGGGCGTGACACACAAAGTATGTTCTTTTTATATACACAAAGTATGTTCTTGACACTTAAGTATAACATATATCACTAGTGTTTATTATGTACATATATATTAACATTTTGATCACAACTTCTGAAGTAGTGATCCGGATGTTAATATAACTTGACCTTTTGGAAGCGCTTTTTCATCACTTCTTTAGAAGTACATATTTCTTGGCATTTTGGGTGTGATTATGTCATTTTTATTTGGTGATTTAGAACTTCTAAATCGGAAGTGATTTGTTTACCCTCCAACCACAGTATGGGGGTATACTCACTTTGTCATTCCGTGTGTAACGCATTGATATATCGGTCGGGGAAATCATAATATATGGGGCATTCCATGTGAAATCGGACACTTTGAAAATTTTTTTTTTTAGATTTTCCCAATTTATTTACAGTTTTTAGTACCCTTCGAAAACCCCTTCGTGGTAAATTTTCAGATTTTTTTGATGACCCGTTCAAAAGATATCGAATTTTTAAAAATTGGTAATTTGTTCCTTTAGGTTAGGTTAATGAGGATGACGCCAATCCCAAAAAAAAAAATAAAAATTTAGTTTGGAATGACATCCATAGAGGCCAATTTTGGCCCATTATGATTCCTGCTATTGTTTCCTTCCTTCTCCCCATTCAATTTTGTTCTTACCCAAGAAAACGCATTTTTACGTTTCCCACTTTGACGCTTGTATGAATGACATGAGTAGCCAAGGGTTTATACCTCGAAGGTCCTGAATATCCTGAAAGACATAAGAACCTAAACATTTAAATCTTCTAAATGCTAATGCAGGGCATTCACATAAGAAATGGAAGCTGTCCTCGACAGATTCATTGCACCATCTGCAAGTATCGTCTGACATAACCCCGATTCTTACCATGTGTTTCGCGAGTTTATTATGCCCTGTGATAAGGTTTATTACTGATCTTATCTGTCTTCTGTCCATATCCAGAAGAATTTTGCTGTTACCCAGCGATTTTTCGTCCCATAGCATTTTCGTTTGTATGCTTAAGAGCCTACTTAGGGAGTGGAGATAAGGCGTAGGTATGTTTTACAAAAATGTTGTAGGGTTAAAATAAATGGGGATCGGTCTCACTAATGACCCCTCTCGGACGCACCATTGGACCGGTAGAAGCTGATTAAATAAAACAAATTTACAAAAAATAAAAAAAAAATGTATGGGGACCCCCTTAACAGTTAAAGATAGAGGGTAGGTGTGTTTAGAGAAAATGTTTGGACTAAAAAAATATTGTGGGTCGGTCATACATTTTGTTGCTCTAAGTCCACTAGTAGGGCAGTTAGAGCGGTTGGAGCAAATTTAAAAAAATTTCGTTTTGCGTGGGAGCTCCCTTAGGAATTGGAAATAGGTTATTATTTTGTTCCAAAGAAATGTTGAGATGTAAAAATTAATGGGGGTCGGTCTTATAAATGACCCCTCTAAAACGCACCATTGGAGCAGTAGAAATGATTTTAAGATTGGAAAATTACAATAAATTTTTTTAAAAAAATTTTAAAAAATAGTAATAATCGTTATCCCACGATCCCCCTGGGCAAAAAATTTGTAGAATCGATAGAAGTTTTACACAAAAAAATTTCAAAAAAATCGAAGAGTACAAACATTTTCAAAAATGAGATTTAAATTTAAAAACTTAAAAATCGCATACTAGAACGCTTTTAAGATTTTTTTGGGATTTTTTTTAGAAAGTACGCAAAAAAAACAAAAATTTTGAAGAAAAAAAATTTTGAATTTGGACCATTATTGAAGAAGTTATGAGTAAAACAAATTTGAGTAAATTTGAGAATACCAAGTAAAAAAAAAATCGGGGGATACTTTTCCCCTATTTCCTCCACCCTTTGCCACGACCTTTAAATAAGGGGAGCACCCTTCCTTTTTTTCTAAAATTTTTTGGTTAAGGTAGGTATTGTAGAGCGTACTATAAGCTTTAAAACAAACAAAAATGGACTCTGAAGCTACAGTAGCACATATGATAAAAAATTTTTAAGGTTCAAGAGTGTTGCGATTTGGAGATATTAGGGAAAATTGTGAAAAATTTTGATTTTGAGTGATCCCATTGTTGTCCCAACTTAAAAATTTTAGAATATATTCTTTAGGACTTTCTCTATAAGATTTTCAAGTAAAAAAAAAATCGGGGGATACCATCCTCCCCATTTTCTCCTCCCTTTATCACGACCTTAAAATAAGGGAGGTAACCCTTATTTTTTTCGAAAATTTTTTGGTTATGGTAGGTCTTATAGAGCATATTATGGGCTTCAAAACAAACAAAAAATGGGCTTTCTAGCTATAATAGAACCAACGATATTAAGTTTTTACGGTGTAAAGTGTCGCGACTGGGAGATTTTGGGGGAAATTTTGACCCTCCGTATTTTCGGCCCCTGTTGACTTAAAGGCCTGAAAATTTGCATTTGTTAGTTTTTTACGTAGTGTAAGAACTTAACCAAATTTCATCAATATCGGAGGGGGTCAAGAATATTCATGATTGATTTCACTAATAATGACCCTGTATACATGTCGCTCTATACTCCACATATGAGTAGTATCAATTCAGTGCAATTCACAGTATACTTTTATTCCTTTGAAATTATGAATTTTATTAATTTTTATTTTCTTAATAGCCTATTTGAAAATCCCCTAAAAGTATAACTTTTTTGCATGTGTTTATAGCTTTAACGGTCCAAAAATGTTCTTAACATAATTCTTAATCATGAGGCATTCAAAAAATTTCGGAGTGTGGACGTTTTATGTATCTTTAAGTGCACCAAACATTGCCTTCAAATTGAAATTATTTTAATTTATTAATTTAACATATTTTTGCTTGACTTTGAACCCTTTCTATAGGAAGGCCTCAAGCTAAAAATAAAAAATAAGTATGAGGTTGCATATAGAATGTTGTTGTCTTTCAATTGGTGCTACCCGTTTTTCAAAATTCGCGGTTTCAGTTTTTGACTTTTTGCCAAGGGCCCCCATATAGCTGCCCCAATGTGCACTCTTGAACCTTTAAAATTTAATATCATAAGTACTACACTCCAAAAAAAAAACTGTAATGTTAGCAAAAAAAGCTTGTAAACCTACAAGAAAATTTGCTGATTTTGAACCCACAATTTTTTTGGTAAAGTTAGCAAAAATGTTTTGCCAAAAATTAGTTAACTGATTTTTTTTTTTATTTCGACTTATGTAGTTCAGGACCCCATTGGATTTGGACCCGATAGGTCCAGACCCCGATGGGCCTAGACCTAGTTGGGTTCCTCCGAAATTTTTTTTTGTTATGGTAGGTCTTGTAGAGCATATTATGAGCTTCCAAACAAACCAAACATGGGCTTTCTAGCTATAATAGAACCAACGATATTAAGTTTTTACGGTGCAAAGTGTCGCGACTGAGAGATTTTGGAGGAAATTTTGACCCTCCGTGTTTTCGCCCACTGTTTACTTAGAGGGCTGAAAATAAGTGTGCGTCAGTTTATCACTTAGTATTACAACTAAACCAAATTTCATCAAAATCCGAGGGGGTCACGAAAATTTTTAGCTATTTTTGATTGATTTCACTAAGACTGACCCACTGATGATAACACTAACTGGGGTGTTTGAAACCGGTATGGAAAATACCAGAAATGTCTATAATTTTTAGAAATTTAATTTTTCTTCTTCGAGCCCGTGCTCGATCTGAACTTACAGAAAAAATCAAATAAAAGTTGTTTTATTAACATTAATATTTTTTTTGCATGATATTTGATCGTTAATACCTAAATATGAAATTTAAAGATTTAACGGTATCACATAATTTGGGGGGGGGGGGGGGGGGTTCTCAAAACACTTTTTGTTTCAAAATTTAGAAATTTTAGTAAAAAAAAATTTAAAATATATTAGTTTCTTTTCTGAACTCATTAAGAACACCTTGAAGAAGAAAAATGTAAAATATGGCGGATATCCGTCGGGCCTTTTTTTGGGAACTGCGGGGGCGAAGTTAGCGGATTTCAAGGAAATGTTGGTTTTATCAATAATTTGGCTGAATAAAATCTTATAAATTTAATTTTTAGGCAAATGAACTGTTTGTTGGTGTCGTAGCATTCTATTTGATAACTGTAAGTCTGTCACGAAATCTTACCGTTCTAGGACGTCTTTAACCCTCTAATGCATAAGACCGCTTTTAGGCGGCCCTGTGGATTTGGTAACTTTTGAACAGCATCACTTACAAACAAGAGAATAGTCGATTTTGAAAGCTACAATTGCACAGATTTATATTGTGTTCTTCTTTATTACCTAATTTTTTTGTTTATAAATATGCGGAAAGTGAATTTGAAAATAAAAGAAAGTACGCAATGAAGAAGAGCACAATATAAATCAGTGTAATGTTTGCTTTCAAAATCGAACAATCTCTTGTTTGTAAGTGATTCCGTTCAAAAGTTACAACCAATTTCACAGGGCCGCCTAAAAGCGCCCTTATGCATTAGAGGGTTAACCCACGTTGGTTGGGGGTCAAAAATGACCCCGCAGAAAATTTTAAGTTTAGAGCTTAAGTTTTTTGCTATAACAAGTATAAAATGGATTCTGTGTTTTTTCCCCCAACTATAATTTTGATGTAATACATTATCCTTAAACAAATCATTGACCCTTCTTGGTGTTGTATATTAAAAAACGGAGCTAGAATATTTTCCAAGAAGGATAAATATCCTAGCTTAAAAGAAAATTAGGAAAGGATATTTTCCCCTAAGAAAAAGTATCCTTTTAAAGGAATTTGAGAGGAAAGTTGTGGAAAGGATATTTCCCCTGGAGGAAAGATACCCTTTTAAGGACTGTGTAGTGTTTCCCTATTGGTGTGTTCTGGTGCGGGTGTGTACATTAGAGTGGCCATAGTAGAAATTTTTTTGAAAAGTTAAAGTGTTCGCACTGAAAAATGTGAGGTTGGGGATAAAAATAATTATGCATATTTAAAAAAAAATTTTTTTTGTTCCGAGTACCTCCGGGTTGAGCCTAAAGTTTGAAAAACGGATTACAAGGGAAAAATATGACTTTTTTTTTTATTTTCTCAATTTTTTGATATTTTAAGTACAGTTTGAATTCAAATGGTCACTGAATTTTGATTAAGAGTTAATTGTCTATCAAATAAGGTGTTAAAAATTAAAATCGGTTGAAAATTAGCCGAGTTATGACAACTTCCCCCGGCAACTAACGTGTGGCAAACCACCTGATCAAGGAATTCGAGCCCCATTTTTGAAATTTATTGAAATTATCTACTGTAATTATTTTTTTTTATTCCTCAAGTTCCAATGTACTAAGAAGATACATATTTTTTATATTGCGTTTTGCTAACTTGTTTTAAATAAATGCTAAAGTGGTCTGAATTTTTCAACACTATTTTCAAATCTCCAATTTTAAATTTTTATTTTTTTTGTTAAAGAAATTTTGAAAAATCGGCTATTGGAGTTTAGGGATTTGTTAAGCACATATAAAGGAATAAAAACCCCAAAAATTGTAGGGTTTGCTGTTTTCATTTGGCTATTACAGTGATGTAATTTCGGCGGATTTCGGGAAAGTAGTGATTTTTGGCCCTTTTTTAGCTTTTATTTATTTTTTTTTGGTTTTTTTTACAAACTTAATATGTTTTGGACCGAATTATATCAACACGAGATAGAATACTTCAATTTGCAAAATTAGGGTGAAATTGACACATAAAAAATTGCCCCTGTTAAGGGTCAAAGGTCAAATTTTAGAAAATTTTTAATTTTTAAACATTAACAGATTTTCTGAGTGGAAATATATGAAACTACTTCATGTCATTTTAAAAGGTCTTAACATATGTTTTTTTATTTAAATTCAGAATATTAACCCTTTAGTGATGGTGGGGCCTATTCGACCCTTTGAACAAAATACACTTACATTATCTCCATTAAATTAAAAAAATTATAGGCCCCGACAGCACTTAAGGGTTAAATTTCTAAATTTTAATTATTTGACATTTAGTTAAGACCAATTAAAATAACATCAAGAAGATTCAGAAAAATCCGCCCAGCAAATCTGATAATGTTTAAAAATTAAAAATTTTCTAAAATTTGACCTTTGACCCGTAACAGGGGCAATTTTTTATATCTCAATTTCGCCCTAATTTTGCGAATTGAAGTATTCTATCTCGTGTTGATATAATTCGGTCCAAAACATATCAAGTTTGTAAAAAAAACCAAAAAAAAATAAATAAAAGCTAAAAAAGGGCCAAAAATCACTACTTTCCCGAAATCCGCCGAAATTACATCACTGTAATAGCCAAATGAAAACAGCAAACCCTACAATTTTTAAGGTTTTTATTCCTTTATATGTGCTTAACAAATCCCTAAACTCCAATAGCCGATTTTTCAAAATTTCTTTAACAAAAAAAATAAAAATTTAAAATTGGAGATTTGAAAATAGTGTTGAAAAATTCAGACCACTTTAGCATTTATTTAAAACAAGTTAGCAAAACGCAATATAAAAAATATGTATCTTCTTAGTACATTGGAACTTGAGGAATAAAAAAAATTAATTACAGTAGATAATTTCAATAAATTTCAAAAATGGGGCTCGAATTCCTTGACCAGGTGGTTTGCCACACGTTAGTTGCCGGGGGAAGTTGTCATAACTCGGCTAATTTTCAACCGATTTTAATTTTTAACACCTTATTTGATAGACAATTAACTCTTAATCAAAATTCAGTGACCATTTGAAGTCAAACTGTACTTAAAATATCAAAAAAATTGAGAAAATGAAAAAAAGTCATATTTTTCCCTTGTAATCCGTTTTTCAAACTTTAGGCTCAACCCGGAGGTACTCGGAACAAAAAAAAATTTTTTTTTAAATATGCATAATTATTTTTATCCCCAACCTCACATTTTTCAGTGCGAACACTTATGGATTTAACATTTTTTAATTTTTCTATATAACGCTATGGCCAGTCTAGTGTACATATTGTTTGTTCGTTCTGCGCGGACGTCGCCTGAACCGTCAGGCTATAGAGTGTACTTTGAAAGAAAAAGGGACCCGACTTTTACAAGAGATTAGGGGAGGTGCATACTTACCAGTATAGCATTTCCAAATAAAGAAGTTACTCCAGTTAAATTAAGAATCCAATCACACCTTTATTTAATCTTCTGACTCTATTTATACTTAAAAATAATAGCAACTTAACACTAGCTTAAAATTAGGTCAATAAAATACATGCTACCCTAGCAGTTATTCAAAAATTAAAAGTTTATTGCACTTTAAATTCGTAAGCAGAAATTTAAAATAACATGAAACTAAAACCTAATGGACCTCAGAGTCTACGTGTGTTGACGTAAAACGTCAGCAGCCCCTTACAACCTAAAACCTAAGCAAAAATTCTTTAACCCTTATGTGCTAATGTAAGAATAACTTAAAATAACCATATTCTAAATCTGCTACATAACATTGGTAAGGTGTCAAAAATGACACATTCAATAAAAAATATATATTTTGTTGATATAAAGTTGTCTAATAGATTGCCACAAATTAATTTTCGATAAAAAATATATATTTTGTACAGTTAATGATTTTTTTTAATATATAGTATATCAATACAAAATTATAGTTGGGGTACAAAACACAAAAGCCGTTTTATAATTGTTTATAGCACAAAATTTAAGCTCTCAACTTAAAATTTTCGGTGGGGGTCATTTTTGACCCCCAGCCAATGTGGGTAAAAGCCGCCATAGGTCGGAAAGATTTCATGACAGACTTAAAGTTATCTAATATAGTGCCACAACAACAAAAAAACCGTTAATTTGCCCAAAAATGTACACTCTAAATAAAATGATTTCAGTTTCCTACTATAAATTGGGTAAATTTACACAAAATGCGTAATTTTACTTAAATATATTGTAAATTTACTCAATTTATAGTACTACTAGTATATTTTTTGAATTTGTTGAAATTTACCCAATTTATAGTAGGAAACTGGACTCATTTTTTTAGGGTGTAATTTATAAGATTTTATTAATCGAAATTATTGATAAAACCAACATTTCATTGAAATCCGCTAAATTCCATCCGCAATTCCCGAAAAGTGGCACGACGATATTTCGCATTTTTTTCTCCAAGGTGTTTTTAATGAATTCAGAAAGAAAAAATTATATATTTTACATTTTTCTTAAATAAAATTTCCAAATTTGGAAAAAAGATGTTTTGAATTTGTTGAAAAACGCCCCCAAAATCATGCCTTTTTTTATACCCTACATCACTCTGTGGTACAGGGAAAATGAGTTTGTGCTGATGTTTGTAACTACCCGAAATATTGATCATAGACCCACCCTTAAGTATACCGATCGACTCAGAATCACTTTTTGAGTCGATTTAGCAATGTCCGTCTGTCCGTCCGTCCGTGCGTCTGTCTGTCCGTCTGTCCATGTAAAGGTGTAAACATGATACAGGTCGCAAATATTAACCGATTTGACTGAAAATTGAAACTTAAGCATCTTTTGGCCCAAGGACGAAGCCTATTGAAATTGGAAAAAATCGGTCCATGTTTTCACCTAGCCCCCATACAAACGTCCCCTTTTAATTTGCCTCAAATGACTCTAACAACGGTTTTATAAAATGTAATCTATCGAAATTTGGCAGGTAATCGTGTTTTGTATTCACAAATCACCATGCCGAATTTTTAAGCAATCGGACCAGTTCTTCTTGTAGCCCCCCATACAAACCACCTTCCCGATATTCACGAAAATCTCTCAAATTTCATGAAAATCAAAAATATTTTATTAAAATTTTGTTTGTATGTATTAAACGCGTACTTTAATAACCTTATCAAATCTGATTACTATCGGACCATTTTTGGACCTAGACCCATATAAAAATTTCGCCCGATATTCAGTTAAAGCGGTGTATTTGCAACAAATAGAAGCCTAATTCGCTAAAACTTGGTTTGTGAATGTTTTTACACTTATAAAAGATTTAGCAAAATATAAATCCTATCGGTACATGTAAGAACTTGGTACCCATTTTCCGGGAAACACCGTTGTAGGGTATTATATAGCCGGTCGTGACCGACTATAATTTTCTTATTCAAGTAAATAAAAAGGTATCAAGTTTGCACGGGTTAATGATAACGTAAAATCTTTAAATTTCGTATTTAAGTATTTACGAACAAATATTATACAAAAATATTTTTTTAATTAATAAAAAAATTTAATAAAATTATATTTAATTTTTTTTTTTTTTTGAAAAAGTCAATTTTTTCAAAAAAATGTGAGTAACCCTTAGGGGACTGACACTTTTGGCGGTTATTAGAGTTTGATCAGAGAGAAAAGCCCAAAAACGAGCCACCCTAGTGCATACCATATAAGATTACCTTCTAAATTTCAAAACGATGCATTTGTGTGGCTAGGTGTTATTTTTTTCACTTTCTTTAAGCACAAATAATATTATTAAACTACCCAGCAAAAAAAATTCGAAGTAGTTCATAACGAAGTAGCTCTAAACTACATCAAAAGTAGCAATTAGTGAATATTTTTTGTTGCAAAAAAAGTAGTTTAAAATAACATCCAAATATGTCGATAAGAAGGAAAATAATATGGATAAGAACACTATATTTGGAATAAGTTTTTTTTTTAATTTTTTCTTAACGTAACAAAAAGAACATTGATTATATTTATTCAAATTTATTTAACAGAATTTTAGTTAAAACTAATTTAAAGGCGACAAGTTAATAATTGATAGGTTAGAGTTCCAAGAATAAAAATATTTTTTTGTATTTTTGATGGACGTACCTTAATTTTTTTAGTTTAAATTTAGTGCAAACACATTTTGTTCTTATACCTTTTAACTACAGTATGGGAAGTACACACACTTTGTCTTTCCGTTTGTAAAACATCGAAATATCGTTGGAGGACCCCCATAAAGAGTAAACAACTTAGCACTTTTTTCAAAATCGAGTTATTGATTGATTGTGATGCATTCAATCAAATCTAAACGATCAGTGATCGATTCTGAGAAGTTCTATGAATATCCCTCTGTCTGTATGTAACATATGCAGTCCAAAATAAAAGAGCTATCCGCCTGAAGCTTGGCATAATTATTTCTTATAGTCCTAGGTAGGTTAAAATCGAACCAGGGAAAAAAAGTTTCTCCTTTAAGAAGCGAATCAACCTCTAAAAAATTCAATTTATTAACGATTTTGTGTTTTTGTCAGCAAATGATTCAATTTTCTTTCGGATGACGTTTAAATCCCTGATCTTGAACCCAGGCGATAAGAAAAAGCAGGAATATATAAAAATAGTTAAAATAATGATAAAACCGTATTTATTAAGTGCGAAAAGCATAACAAATGTATCGCGAGGGAAAATGTGTCCCCCAAAAACCAATACCGAGTGTTTTTTATACCCTCCAACTACAGTATGGGGGTATACTCACTTTGTCATTCCGTGTGTAACGCATCGAAATATCGGTCGGGGACCCCATAAAGTATATATATTATTGATCAGTGATCGATTCTAAGACATTCTAGCGATGTCCGTCCGTCCGTCCGTCTGTCTGTCCGTCCGTCCGTCTGTAGTTAACACGATGCAGTCCAAAATAAAAGAGCTAGGAACCTCAAGTTTGGCACAAATATGTCTTATGTTCCTAGGCAGGTTAAGTTCAGAAATTGGCCAAATCGGACCAGGGGGAAAAAAGTTCCCCCTTGAAGAGCTTAACACACCTCTAAAAAATACACGTTTTTACATGTTTTTTTTTTTGTATTTTTGTTAAATAAATGAAACATTTGGTATATTTATCGCGATGGGAAGGTGCTCTCAACGTGCCCCACTGACCATATCAACTCCCCCCCCCCCCAAAAAAAAAAAGAAACGCCTTTGTCAATTTTTTTTTTATACCCTCCAACTACAGTATGGGGGTATACTCACTTTGTCATTCCGTGTGTAACGCATCGAAATATCGGTCGGGGACCCCATAAAGTATATATATTATTGATCAGTGATCGATTCTAAGACATTCTAGCGATGTCCGTCCGTCCGTCCGTCTGTCTGTCCGTCCGTCCGTCTGTAGTTAACACGATGCAGTCCAAAATAAAAGAGCTAGGAACCTCAAGTTTGGCACAAATATGTCTTATGTTCCTAGGCAGGTTAAGTTCAGAAATTGGCCAAATCGGACCAGGGGGAAAAAAGTTCCCCCTTGAAGAGCTTAACACACCTCTAAAAAATACACGTTTTTACATGTTTTTTTTTTGTATTTTTGTTAAATAAATGAAACATTTGGTATATTTATCGCGATGGGAAGGTGCTCTCAACGTGCCCCACTGACCCTATCAACTCCCCCCCCCCCCCCAAAAAAAAAAAGAAACGCCTCTGTCAATTTTTTTTTTTTTTACATTTTGGAGGGTATAAAAGATTCGGCACAGCCGAATTTAACACTCTCACTTGTTTTAGATCAAAATGATAACATCGATCTGCGCTAGGGTAAAGCGTTTTAAAAGCATTGTAAAAAAGTGAATTTCAAATATGAAAAGTATTGGTGTATTGCAAAAAACTTTTCAAACAAATTTCGGAACTTAGAAAAACTTTCAAAAATGTTCCTTCTTTTTTTCTAAATCATTTTCAATGAAGCTCGTTTCTCAAAAACTCTAAACAAAAGTGTGTCTTGGACTTCGAACACTTTTTTAACAATCACACACTTTGTTCTTCGAGTAATACACAACGATTTTAAGTGATTTGAAACCATTTGATTTTTCAAACAATCATAAACTTAGATATACCATGGCACAATAATACCAGGTAGTATTATTAGAATTTGCTGTCAATAGCGTCCACCTCTTAAATTCAAAATTTTAAAAATATAAATTTAAATAAATAAAAAAATCAAAACAGAAAAAATTATAAACAATAGCAAACAACAAAATAAACAAGAAATCCCAGCAGACAATTTGAAAATATCTTCCAAAAAGTGGTTATGTTTATGCCCGTAGACAAAACTTTAAGCCACGGTTTTAGACAAATGGGTTAGTTTCCACAATAGGAACACAGTTTTTGCAATAATAACCATTTTCGTCAATGAAAATCGATTGAAAATCTTCCTTTTATTTATTTGTTTGTTGGGTTGGTTTATTATTTCAGGTTGTTGAAGCCAAGGGGTTTTATGTTTGTTTACATATTTTTGATTACTTTTTCTAATGATAGTACCGTTATAGTTTTACAATGAGATATACTAGTAATTGAAAAAATAAAGTACTCAAAACGGTTTTCCAATACGATTGAAAAGCGTACGACCTCTTAATTTATATATAATAGTCCCTATTAAATTAGGCCGACACGCATTTTTTTTAACGATATTCCTTCCAGTTCGTGTTTTATCCGAAATTTTTGAATGCCCATACTTTTGCATTAGGCTTTTTTACCGCCGAGTTATGTGTTACAGATTTCTATAACATATTTAAATTTCAGAACGATCATACATACCATGGGATAAATATAAATGTTGTCCGATATTCACTTAAATCGTTCTAATAACATGAGTTCTTCTCGCTCCAATTTGGTTTTTGGTATTTTCTGTGATACAGTTACACTACTGAACATTTAAAAAAAGGCTTGATGCGACTGGGACACAACCTTACACAGTTAATTGCAATTGTTTTAGTGATCACAAATCTCAGGCTTTTAATTATTTTTGCTAACTCATATCGGATGAACCCGATGTGATAGCGACTTAAAAATAAGTCGAGGGTATAGCTTAAACATTGCTCTTAGGGATGCTGAACTCATTTGGTTTTTCGCCTTAACTCTTTGGGCACCAATAATCTTTCAATGATGTCTTATTCCCCAGTATCGAAAAAAAGTTTTTTTGGGAAAAGCAAGGTTGGCAATCGAAACGAATAACGGTATCGATATCGGTATTGGTATCGTTTTTTTATTTATTTCGGTATCGGTTTCGGTTACGGTATTAGAGGTGAATCGGTTACGGTATTACCGATACCGAAACGTCAATACCGGTACGTACCGGTTTTATCGAAAAAATGCTAAAAATATAAAAAAACGTATAAAAACTTTAAAAAAATTTGTAAAAACAAGTAGAAAAGTTAAATTCGACTTGGACGAATTCATCAATACCCCCCATAATGCCCTTCTAAAGTGATAGTTAATTTTCTAACGTGAATCAAATTAACAATTTTGATTAGAAATATTTTATTTTAAGTAAAAAACTTTTTTTAGTCATTTAAAAAAAAAAAAAAAAAAATTGACATTTTTTTTTGAGTGTAAATTTTTTTTCGAGTGTAAGTTTTTTTTTAGAATAAAAATTTTTGTGAGTGAAAAGAATACTTTGTAAAATATTTTCCTGACTAATAAATTTTTTTAAAGCTGGCTTAACATTTTTTTCAACAAGTGAATTTAAGGTGAAACCAATCTGAAATTCACGGTTTTCTTAATAACTTTTGAACCACTGCACAGTGGCCGAAATGGCCAATCTAGCGGCGCTTAATTCGGAAAATGTAAAATAATAAAGACTAATGCTTATTTGCGATTATAAAATTTAAAAAGAATTAATTTTTAAACAATATTTATTTATCTTTATGTATTTTGGGAAATTTATTTGAATATTAAGAGAGTGGTTTATATGAGGCCTAGAAATTAAAATGGTCCGATTCCATTAAAATTTAGAGCGATTGTTTATGAATATAAAAAACTTTTATTGGTCGAATTTCAAGAGGATATCTTGAATACTATTGTTAGGGGTATTTAAATAAAACTTGAAGGGGACATTTACATGGGGGCTATGGGGTAACATGGATTGATTTTGTCAAAATTTAATAGGTTTTGTTCTTGCGATAAAAGAAACTTAAATTTCAGATTTCAGCCAAATCGATTGAAAATTGTGGTCTGTATCGCGTTTATACTGTTTATTTGGACAGCAGATGGACCCTAAAAAACCGAGCAACTTGCGCGAACTAGCACGCCATACTGAAACGTCACAACCAAAATATCCCAAAATTATAAACAAAACAGGAATTGGACCGAATACGATCGAATTTCAAAAGTTGCAGTCCATGAAACTATTGTTAATATCACAAACGTAAACTCCTATAATGAACTAATAATAAACTAGATACACAGAGGCCACAAACATTTATTTTTTAGTTAAAACATACCTTTTACTTTCAATTAAAACTTTTTGGTTCAAAATGTGTAAACAATTGACTTAAAAATGTCAAGAAAAACTCACTGAGTAATTAGGCCCCAAATTCCTTTAATACACTTGCTGCAGAAAATGTATATTTGATAGCTTACAGCTGTGCGAATATTAAGAGAAAAACAAAAGTGAAAACGTTAATTTTCTCTGTAAAGTATAGGTAATCGATACAGTGCAAAACATTTATCAGTTTTAATTTTTTAATTTTGACTAAAACGCCGCTAGATCAGTGATTTCGGCCACAGTGCACTGGACCGATTTGGCTGAAATGCAATACGAACCAGGCCAGGGGAACGGCAAATATATATGCCAAGCTTCGAAAGTTAGCGTGTTTTTTATCTCTAAAATTCACGAAAAACCGTTGCCGAATTCAGTCTTTTGCTCATAACTTTTGTAGCACTGGACCGCTTTTGCTGGACATTTTCCTATGTCTTTAGTACATTAATATGAGGCCGTATCGATTTTTAGCTTTTTTGTTTGAGCTGAAAAGGGTCCAATAAGTTTTTATTTGCTGCACAAAAGATCATTAGGGCCTTTTCTAATCTAATCTATTGGGTGTCAAAATGACTCCATAAAATTCATTTCCCTCCCGCATCGCGGTTAAAGTAAAAACCCCAACAAATTACATATTTCATCTTATTTCTAGGCAACCAAGTTTTTTTTTGTTGGTGTTATCTATTTGGAAAAATAGGTATTCCCTGTCTAGACAAGATCACGTTAAAAAATATTGCAAACAATTTTTTTTCGCGAATTATGGGACTTTTATGGACGATTTCTACGAGTTAAGCCACTTTAAAAAATTATACTATGGTGAAAAGCCCCTGCTAGTATTCCAAATGCCTTCCCCGAAGTACTGCAAATATCAAAAAAAAACGTTGACACCGACATCACGGATTAAATAAAAATCCCCAAAAAACTATATTATACAAAAGGGGTCTAGAAAGTTTCTATTGGGAGTCAAAATGAATCCATAAAAATTTCGTGAAAATCAATAATTTTCTTTTGCTCTCGCATCGCGGTTGAAGTATGGCTTTTTTGAAATTTTTATTTAATTCACGATGTGGGTGCCAAAAGATTTTTCATTTACAAAAACCAAAAAATTTACAAATTTTCTATTATTTTTTTTGTAAAAAAACATGGTTTTTAAGAAAAAACCGTTTCAATACCGGTAGGTACCGGTACCGAAGGAAAAGGTTTTTGGATACCGGTATCCGATACCAAAACTGAGTTTCGGTATTGGTATTGGTACCGGTATTCAATTTAAAGGGTTTTGAAACGGATAACGGTATTGAAAAGGTATCGATTGCCAACATTGGGGAAAAGACATTATTTAAAAACAGTTGGTACCCTAAAGGTTAATGCGACTGACCAAATGAGTTCTGCATCTTATAGAGTAAAGTTTAAGCTTTACCGTCGACTTATTTTTAAATCGCTAGCACATCGGGTTCATTCGATGTAAGTTGACTAAAACTGCGATTTTTTTGAACCTTAACCTCAATTTTCTCAAAAACCTGATGTGATGGAAAAGTTTGGAGACAGGATTTTTGAGCAGCAGAACAGTTGTAATCAAGTGTATAAGGTCGCGTCCCAGTCGCATTTTCCATATATAGTAGTATTATAAGAACATTGGCATCGTTAGCACCGCTTGCTCTACTTCCTAATGGGTACTAAAACTACACTTTTTAATTAGTGCAAAAATGTTTTTAAATACTGATCTTAAAGATATAGTTAAACTATACACACAAAATCTTAAACTAAGACAACATTATGAGTACTACTTTATATGTACTTAAAAAATGTTAAAAATACTACATATTTTGCGCGACACCGCCATGTTAAAATCACTAGAGTTTCAGCAAAGTTAGAACTACTTTAGCAGCAGTTGAACTACTTTTTATTAACATTTTAGTATGTTTTTTTTTTGCTGGGTAATGTAATATTTATTAAACAAATTGTATTTTTTTTTTGCATTTATTTACAGATTACCAGCACAATAATGAATCAAATGCACAACAAATTCATTAAATTTAAATGATTTACTGTAATGTTTATATTAGATTCATTAAGTTTATCGGCAACGGCGGCAACAAAAACAACAATACAAAGACAAACAATACCAAAATCAACAATATTTAAAGTGATTATTGAACAACAGAAATCGATCGGTGAAGAAGAAGAACAACAACAAGAAAAACCAATTAATAATATAACAACAGTAACAGCAACAGAATTACAAGCATATGAAATGACAACAAATAAATGCAAACAACAACAACAGCAACAAGACAAACAACAACATTGTCAACAGCAACAACAACGGAGCAAAGTGATGGAAAAAATCAAAATTGAAACGAAGCCGCCACCACCAGCACCACCATCTACACCACCGCCACCACCTCCACCGTCTAAAATGATTAAAAATAATAATGAAAATCATAATTGTAACGTGCAACGACAAACAACATCAGCAGCAGCAGCACAAACAACAGTTAAAACAAATAATACGACAATTGGTGACAATACAATGCCCCGGGAACAATACAACATAAATCCTAAAGTAGTAGTAGAAGAACAAAAACAACCAGAAGAAGTAAAAGAATGGGGTAAAGTACCTGCAGAATGTAACTGCAATAGCAGTAAAAACAACTGCAGCAACACTAATACCACCATCAACACCCCAAACATTGTCGACAATTATAATACCAACAGAGGCAATGCACAGAATGTTGACAACAATGGTGACGATGATAACAATGCAAGAGTTGTGGCAGAAGAAGAAGAAGAGGAAGAGTTAACAAAAATAATGTTGACAAAAATACAAAATAATGTCAACGTTAATACTTTTGTTTTACATCAACAATCATCAGCACCAACACTAATACCAACAAAAGCAGCAACAGCAGCAACAACATCAACACTATATCATCATAATACAAGTAGTAATTGTAGTTCATGTATTGGTATGAGTTGGACTGATGATGATAAAGATATTCTAAAACAACAGCAAAAACCTCAAAATAGTTGCACTGCAAATAACGATAGTGACTGTCATGATGATGATAACGATGATGATGATGGTATTAGTGCAAGTGGTAGTTTTTGTCACAATACCAATATAGAAAATGACAATAATAATATTATTTTGAATACAAACAGTTTTGTAACGGTTCAGTGCGCTTTGTTAACATGCCAGAATGAGCGCGAACAAGAAAACCAAAAACAAAACGGATATGAAAACAGTGCGACTGTTGATACCAGCAGCACCACTACAAAAATCCCCCTTAATACCCATAATACTGCCAGTGCCCCCGCTGCTTTAATAGCTGAATTACCTTCCACTTTAAAAGAGAAAACATTTTACTCTCTTAATTCTGATTATGAGAAATTTAAAGACCCTCTAGAAAATTTTCCTAATGGTGATGAACTAAAAAATTCCAACTTCAATATTGTGGAATTTCAAAATTCACCAGATTCGGTATTGGAAAATTTTGAAAAATTTCTTAATTCTGTGAAATTAGAAAATAATAGTTTGAATCAAAAGATAGCCGAATGTGATGATTTAATTGATTTAAGTGATAATTCAAAAAAAGATGAAGAGGAATCTGGAACTCATTTGAAAAATGAATTACAAAGTTTACAACCAGGTAAGGAAAATTTTTTACATAACACTTATAACATTAGAGCGTTTCAGAAAAAATTGTTTTTATACCCCCCAATCGCAGTATGCGGGTATACTAAGTTAGTCATTTTGTGTGTTACGCATCAAAATATCGGTCGGGGACCACTAAGGCTAGGTTGTAAATGGCTGCTGACGTTAGCACACATACATAGACTCTGAGGTTGTTTGTAATACCACGGTACGGTAAAAGGTTCGCCTACTGGTTCCTGTCGTAAAACGAATTTGAGCTCTTTATATAAGCTTTATAAAAGCTTCTAAGGTATTGAATTTTGACATCCGAAAAATCAGAAAGATCGTGTAGCTCCCTAGATCCCAGTGAAAGTTAGGGTGGCGTTGTCCGATTGACACCTCGCATAGACTTGTTGGTCCATAGCGATACTACAAAACTTTCCGCTAGCGTTGCAAGTTAAACACGTTCAAAGTCATTTCGAATCTTTTCAATATCCATTGGCGTTACCTCCTCCAAAGTTCCGAAACTTATCTGACCGGTAATGGATCGGCCACTCCTTTCTGGCCAGTAATAAAGTATGTGTTCCATCGTTTCATCTACTTCTGGTGACGCATATCTTTTACAACTACCGTCTGAAATAAGTCAAATATTCTTGGCATGGATGCTATTATCCCAGTCAAAGCTCGACATTCCCTTCTCATAAGTGGTAGTAGATATTAGTTTTCCCTTGATCATAAGTTGGCCACAAAGTTCTGCTGATTGTGCATGTTGTCAGTTCTCTCCACTTCCTGTTTGCCTTTGTACCATTGATGGAATTCGGTTTAAGTTTATAGTGTTGAAGCGGTGGACAAACTGGCATCATGGTATCTATACCATCAGCTCCAAGTTTCGCGAGTTTGTTCGCCTTTTGATTATTCTGTATTCCGTTGTGTCCTGGCAAACATAATAAATTAACCTGGTTGTGTTGACACAACATCTGCAAGTTCTCGTAACATTATAAAACTATTTTAGATTTAATATAATATCCTTGAAGTGCCTTCAAAGCGGCCTGACTATCCACGTACAAATTTATGGTTGTTCCCTTGATATATTCCACAACTTTAGTTATGGCAACTATTTTAGCTTGAAATATGCTCGAGTCCAAAGGTACACAAATCAGAAAGATCGTGTTGCTCCCTAGATTCCAGTGAAGCGAGTCTCTGACCCGAAAGTGCCGGGCAATGACCGATATAGTATTCGAATGTTTCCAACTTCTCTTCATCTATGCAACACCCGAAAAAGTAATTTGATGTCACATTCAACCGCTCTGCATGCTTTCCTAAAATACAGTGTCCGGTAATTATAGCCACTGGTGTCGATATTTTTCCTCTTGTAAGCGATATTAGCTCACTTGTGCGCTTCTGATTAAAAATAGGCCAGATCTGTAGTGTTGTCTCATAGTGCCCATCTCTGATTTGTGTCCGTCACGGAACAAAGCCGTAGATCCTGCTTGAAAGTTACTAGAGGCATACCCTCACATTTAAATTCTGTTGGAAGCTGTAAGGTAGTTCCCAGTTTTGTAAGCTCATCGGCTTTGCAATTCTCTGGAATGTCTCTGTGCCCATATTGTATGTCAAACTGGTTAGCTATCTCATTTAAAAACGTGCTGCAATTAAGGGCAGATATTGTTTTAGAAACATTGACACCAATGACTTGACCGCGGCTTGACTGTCAGAGTAGATGTTGACTGCAGTTGTAGACAAGACATTGCAGCTCAACCAGTCAGCCACCGCTTTTATTGTCAGCACCTCTGCCTGGTAAACACTGCAATGCAAAAAAATCTGTCAATCCTTGACCTTAACTCTAGCTCTTCCGAATTGAGTTCAAAGCCCACATGTTCGTGTAGTTTAGGTCCATCTGTGTAAAAATTAATGGGGGCTCCACTACCCAGAACTCCCCTTACCCAAGACTCCCTGGATGATATCATAGTGGTAAAGTGGTGCTCAAAAGGCTCATAGAGGAAGTACAGTCCACATTTAGAAGTACTGGTATCTTCTTCATGATCGCGCTATGGCCTGCTCTTCCATTGAATTGTGCTATTCAATGCTATTCCCAATATGTTCAATGGTATCAGTTGAAGAAGAATTTCTAATGCAGCCGTAAGTGTAGTACGAAGAGTACTATTGATACACATCGATGCGATTCTCTGTACCTTCGTGATAAAGAAACAGTTCCCTTTTGTCTGTTAAGCAGGCCACTAGACAATGATTCCATACAGCAGAATTGGACGCACTATCCCAATTGGCAAGGGGTAATTTTTTTTGCCGACTGGGATGCTGTATAAATCCAATGAACAACCTTAGGGCTAAGGCTCCATCGTTTCTAATGGCTCTTTTACAGGAATAAAAAGCAATACCACGCCTGAAATACACCTTACTATCTAGAAATACTTCAAGATACTTGGCTCCAGCTGAGAAGGCAATTTCAGAGCTGTCGAGAGAAAAAGGATAAAAATTATGCATCGTATTTTTTCCTTGAAAACAAGACAACCACTGTTTCGCTTGGATTAACTTCAGACCACCGTCTCTTGCCCATTTATATAGATCGTTTAGAGAACCCTTAAGAACGTCCCTTAATGTTGGCAGGTGCTTTTCCTTTAGCGATATTGCGACATCGTCAGCATATGCGACAGCATGACGATCACTAAAGAGAGCAGCAGGGACAGCTTCCAAAGAAGTGGCGAAATAATACCACTTGGGGAGTGCTCCTATTGAAAAATCCCAATTCAGATGTTATACGGCTATTGGCAAGTAGATTTTCCATCTTTACGATCCCCAGCTTCACTCCCAGACTAGGCAATTCCACAATTGATTACATTATTAAAAGCCCTCTCTATGTCAAGAAAGGCTACCTCGGGCCAATCACTCTACGCATATAAATGTCTCGTCAAATGACTTTTGCCGCAGTTGCATGAATGAGGAGGAGTTGGAAACTATAGACTGCTTTATCTGTCATTGCCCGGCACTTTCTAGTCAGAGACTTGCTTCACTGGGATCTAGGAAGCTGTGCGATTTTCTGATCTGTCGAATGTCAAAACATAATATCTTTGAAGCTTCATAAGGAGCTCAAATTGGTTTAACGGCAGGGACTAGTAGGGGAACCCCATTAACGTACCGTGGTATCACAACGGACCTTAGAGACTATGTTTGCTGACGTAAAATGCCAGCAGCCACTAGCAACTTAACCTATGGGAGACTTCTTAGGGAGTATGTCGAAGAAAAATGTTAGGGGGTAAAACATTTCCCTATTCCACCTCTGATAAAACAATTTTCTTACTTCTTAAATTTTCTTACTTACTCAATGTCAATGAGACAGCATTTAGGTAATCCAGGTTGTCGAAAAATCTTTGGTCAAATGCTTAAGGCGTCTTCTTATCAGACCCGGATATTCATATAACAAGTGCTTCACTGACACAACTTCCCATCAACTTCTGCAATAGTCCCTATCAGAAATTCGAACACGCACGGCCATATGGCAAATTATAGAGTGTCCTGTAAGTACTCTCACCAACAGGCTAACCGTTCGATTAGCAAAAGTAAGAAGACTTTGTTCTTTTAGGAGTTGGCAGTTGGCAAGAGTTTGCGATATGCTGCACGTATGCAGTGATATCTACCTAAACTTCGTCGTATTCACCGATATCCTATCATTTTCGTTCATCAATTCCACTATAGGAACCGACTGTGTCCACACACCTCCCTTCAAGCAAGTTTAGGTTGTGTTAAAATGTTGACAAAATCGGCTGCTGTCATTTCACTCCTCTTTATTTTGAACTTTAAAAATCGTTAACACAAAATCCTAGCTGATCTTGTTTTCGATTTGTAGTTAAAAAAATACACTGTTCGACAACAAAACCCTCCTGGTAAAATACCCAACTGATTCTTATAAATTTTTCTCTCCTGAAACCAAATCTGCCATCCAATTTTTTCTATCATGTATCGTTTTTGAGATATTTGCTGTTAGAAAACTCAAAAGACCAATAATTTCGCACGTTTTTGGGTCCACTGTTATGTTGCTTCTAGAAAAATGATTTCATATAAATAAGACCTCCTGATTCCAAAACTGCAATCCAAATTTTTCTAGCGTGTTCCGTTTTCGAGATATTAGCGTGGAAAAATTTTTAAACGCGAATATCTTGAAAACGGAACATGCTAGAAAAATTTGGATTGCAGTTTTGGAACCAGGAGGCCCATTTTATTTGAAATCAAGTCCTATTTCTGGAAGAATCTGTAACAGTGGACCACCAAAAGTGAGAAATTAATTGGTTTTTGCCTTTTTACCAGCGACTATCTCAAAAAACGGTACGTGATAGAAAACAATTTATGGCAGATTTAGATTCAGGAGAGCAAAATCTATAGAATCAGTTGGATATTTCACTGGGAGATTTTTGTTGTCGAACAGCGTAATTATTTAGATATAACTCGAAAACAGGATCAGCTAGGATTTTCGTGTTAACGATTTTTAAAGCTGAAAATAAGGAGGAGTGAAATGCCTTTGGCCGATTTTGCACCATTTTAACACAACCTAAACTTGCTTGAAGAGGGGTGTGTCCAGGGACCCAGATTAGCTTATGTGTGTGCTGACTAATTCGATGAAGGGGTTGTTCAAAATATTTAGTTCATCAATTCTATTATAGGAACCGAGATATCAGTTTCCGGATTGGAGCCATTTCTTGCACATTCATCAACCATTTCGCTTCCAGCGATCCCACTCTGTCCAGGGACCAAGATTAGCTTGACTGTGAGCTGACTGATTCGATGAATCAGTCAATTCCTAACAATTCCTGATTTTACAGTGTTTGATTCTAAGACCTTCAGGGCTACAAGACTATCCACGAAAATGTTAATGACGCAAGAACTTAGGTTCCTTGTCATAATCATTTGCGCGGCTTTAACAATTGCAAGTACCTCGGCCTGGAAAACACTACACTTGTCCTGAAGTCTCACTGAGTCCCTGATGTCGAGGCTAGTCGTCCCAAATATTGAGATCTCATTCTATGTCATAACAGACTTTTCCGCTCAGTCTTCCCCAGTTGTTATTGTACTTCGAAGTTTTTATAAAAGTTCGTTTGCGGTGAGATATAGTCGGTTTTCTGTTCAAGTTCCGTCCCGCACACCGGAAGTTAACGTAATCTGCAATTAGTCCCATACAAACTTGACATTTCTAATTTTTAACTAGCACTCAAACCAAACTTATCTGCCGGTTAATTTGTTTCCGTTAACGGCCCTTTATGATATAAATTTAATTAACTGAATAACATTTTTTTTTCTTTTTTTTTGTAGAAAATGTTTTACAAGATAAATCCTACAAAGTAGAACAGTCTGAAACCTTTTTGACCGCAATACTCAACGATAAATTTGAAAAATTAAAACATGAAAATACTTGCAACGACAACAAAATACATGTCAACAACATTGCAAATAATTGCAATTTTCAAAATCTTGTATACTGTGATTTAAACGAAACGCTTGAAGAACAAAATCTATTAGAGAGTAAAGAGATTTTAGAATTTACAGCTGAATTAGCACAAACAACAAAGAGCATGGAAAACGACAACACTAAAACGACAAGTTCTATTAATGAAAATTCTATGATAAAGATGATGGTGGATAGGAAGGTGAATGAAACGAAAACACCAGTTACGTGCACAAATTCTAACGTAAATTACAACGATAACGGCCGCGACAGCAACCACAAAGATAACAGTAACAATAACAGTAAAGAGCATTTGCCAATGAGTAGTTGTCAGGTGACATGCGCATGCCAACAAACAGAGACTTGTCAAAATACAAACAGCAGTTGTACATGGAAAGTGACAGCAGAACCAACAAACACTTGCTTGTCATCGATCGAAAACATTTCACCACACTGTAAAGAAACTGCTGCTGGTGTATCATTCACATCACCATCATCCTGCTGCTGTTGTTGTACGATTACAGAGCTTTGCAATTATTGCCAGTTCACCAGTGCGTATACGTTAAGGGATTTTGCAAAATGTCTAAAACCATCAGCAGACGAGGACATCATATACACATTAAATTTTAAACAAAAACTTGAAAAAAATCAAAATCAAAATGAAAATTTACAATTAAATCAATTACAATTGCCAAAAAGTGTGGAAAATGTAAAAAAATCCTTAGAAAATTTTAGTGATACCGAAAGAAAAGTGAATTTAAGTGAATTAATACAGGAAAATAAAGAAAATAATAATTTATGTAATAAAGTTTTAAAAAAGGATACAAGAAAACCAGACAATGGCATAGAAAATTTGCAATTACAAACGCTAGACATTTGTGAAATACCACAGACAACTGAAAAATTGTGTAAAGATTTTTGGGAAAAATCCGAAAAACTTTTGGAAAATCAAGAAATTGTGAAATTAAAGGATACACAATTTTCAGAAATTGAAAATTTAACAACACCTAAATTTTGTGATAACGTCAAAGCGCCAGACGCCCCGAGAAATCCCGACGAACAAATAACGGAGGAGACCAAATTTCAGAATTCAGAACATTTTTTGAAAACTGAAAATTTAAATGAATTGAATTTTGATTGTAATGAAAAAATCTATACTAAAAAGAAACATACCCAACCATTATTGTATTTAACTTTTGTATGGCCAACAAAAAACGAAGGCCAGGTGGTGACGACGAGACGACAAGGTAACGAAGACCAAAGGGAAAACGAAATAGCAGAAAAAGAGTATACAAAAATATTTAACAGACAATACGACAACAGTAAAAACAACAACAACAACAACAATAGCAACAATAATGTGGCGAATTATGAATTTGAGAATGATGAATCTTTTCAGAGAAGAACAAAAACATATGGAACCTGTAACATAAAGGATGTTGAGGGCAGTAAAAAACAAAATAAAGAAGATGAACGAGAAAAAAATGTTGACGACGATGATGATGATGATAAATTAAAAGAGGATTTATTTGAACAAAAAATATTAATAGATAAACAAAAACGCGATTTCAAAAATCAATGTCTACACAAAATTGTAACAGAAGAACCATTTAAAAGAAAGGATATAAAAAATGAAAAATTTCTTCAAGTGAGTTATGAAAATAATGAAAAAATTCAAGAAAATAATATAAAAATTCAAGAAAATAACGAAATAAATGAAAATTTTCATTTAAAAGAAAAGAATGTTAAAGAAATTTCAGAAAATAGTGATTTAAATAAAATTGAAAAAATAAATGAAAAAAATCATTTAAAAGAAAAAAATAAAAAAGAAATTTTAGAAAATAAAGAAAAAAATCTAAAAAAAAATTGTGAAAATTTAAAAAGTTTAACTCAAAATAAAGAAAGTTGTATAAAAAATTATGTAAATAATTGCTTGGAATCAACCAAAGAGTTAAAAAATAATGAAAAATTAAAAAGTGAATTACATAAAAATAATGAAAATGTGTTAACAAGTGTTAATGGTGAATTGCAAACAAAATTAAGTGAAATTTCTATAGAAAATAAAAATATTTATGTTTGCTTAGATAATGTAAATGAAAATACTACAACAAAATCCTTGGCCATAAATCACAATAATTTGAATAAAACGGAAAGTTTATACAATCAAGATAACGGTACAAAACATATACTTAGCCTCAATAACGGTATTAAAAGATTAAACGAAAGAAACCAAAACAGTTATAACACTGTCCGACAAATTTCAAATTTTGGCTGTACACATGAACCGGTGAAAAAAATTCTGAGAGTAGGAAAGAAAATAAAATTTCCGTGTCACCCAGTCTTTCTAGATCAATTCGCGTTTCGCGAAAACGCCATTAAAAAAGTTGTATTTCTCCAAAGTAGTGTGAAATAATTCGAAAAATTTATTAAATCTACTTTTGAGCTAAATATTGTTTATTAGGGTGCAGAAAGTTTAGCTTTTTTCAAATTTCGACAACGTCGGAGTCGGGTCCCAGTCGGCAAAAAAAATCAAACCTGACATACTGCTGACGCGCCCTTTATAAAATTTATGACATCTTTATACAATTTTTCAAAATGTTTCCCATGACATGTCAGCAGTTGGTCAGCGGTTGTTTAAACGAATTGTTGGCGGCCACCGATACTGGTGGATACTGCTGACCAACTGTCATTGGGGACATTTTGAAAAATTGTTTGAAGATGTCTACGATTTTAAAAAGGGAGAGTCAGAGTATGTCAGTTGTGATTTTATTTTGCCAACTGGGTAACTCTACCTTTTATGGTCGATATTAACACACAAAAATATTGGACCTGCAGGACAACGGCTTTTGGTTCCTTTTTTGACTTGAAATTTGTAAAGTTCCGAACAAAAGGGAAAAAATGTTTAACTTTTTTTTATATTTTGAGTAGGTTAATTCTTGCTCTAGGTCCTTATTTTCCTAACTAATTAAAATTATGATATTCTCATAGAATAATTTTCAAGAAAATTATTTTTTGTTTTTAATTTTTTTGTGTTGGTCATTTTTTGCTTGGTTCGGAATTTGTCAGATTCCGTTGTCAAGATTATTTATCAAATATAAAAACCCTTTACTACAAGTAGCAAAGGGATTTTAATGACAAATCGTTAATGATCAAACTAAAATATTAATACATATTTGACTTTTTTCCCATTGGAAATTAGAAGACGAAAATTGTACCATCGTAGTAAGATCACGATCATCAACTTACCAACAAACAAATATTAAAAACAGTTTTTGCTAAATAATCTTTACAATGGAATCTGACAAATTCCTAAACACGTGTCGAATAAGTCTTGCAAAAATTACCAACACAAATAAATTTAAAACAGAAAAATAATTTTCTTAAAAATTATTCTATGAGAATATAATAGTTTTAATTAGTAAAGAAAATAATGACCTCGAGCTAGAATAAACCTACTCAAAATATAATATTTTAAATGTCGAACCAGTCAGCCCCTTCTTTTATTGCCAGCATCTCTGCCTGATACATACTGCAGTGATCTGGTAATCTTTCAGCCGGGCTCACCCCAAGCTCCTTCGAATTGACTCTAAAGCCCACTTATTTGTGTAGCATTCATCTCAAAATTTGTAGATGCTCCTGAATTCCAGTCATCCAAGACTCCCTGGATGTTATCATAGTAGTAAAGTGGCGCTTAAAAAGGCTCATAGAGGGAGCACAAACCACATTTTGTGGTATTGTTGTCTTTAAGATCGCGCTTGGCCACAATTGCTGGTCTTCCATGGCAGTGTGCTATTAGGTCAGAATTTTTTTTCCTTGTAAACAAGACAAGCTCTGTTTTACTTGGATTAACTCATAGACCAAAGTCTGTTGCCCATTTAGACAGATCTTTCAGAGATCCCTGAAGAATGCCCTTCAATGTTGGCAGGGGCAACATAACAACCACGAGAATTTTTCCCAGCCTTCTGGATAAAAAAGACTCTGGTATCTCTCCATTTGAAAGGAATATACGACCAATTTTTGCATGCTGTATAGAGATTATACAGCCAAGGGGCTATATAGTACGACACTTGCTGCATCTCAGTCGGAATTATACCATCAGGTCCAGGGGATTTATAGATCTGAAGCTTTTAATCGCCTTTTACTGATATCACACGAACTATTGACCTTTAATAACTCTTACAAGGGAAGTCTCACCCACCGATCTTTATGGAATTGGTTTTATTTTGTAGAACAGGAAAAATAAAGGGACACGTATTTTTTATAGCGGCTTAAATTCATATTTAGGGGTGCAAATATGGGGAGAAGAAACTGTAATTTTTCAGTTTTTTTCGTTTATCTCCTATATTATACAAAAAAACCTAGTCATGTTATATACCAAATGAAAGGTCTTTGGAAAACCTATCTACTTGTGTAAAGCACATGTCCAAAATGCACAGCTTTTCGTCATATTGAGTAAAATACCAAAATTTTAGAACATTTTTGTTAATAAGTAAAAACATATTTACTTTTTGGCACTTTATTAGCATTACAAGATAGGTATTTTAAATACCTTTAATCTGATACCAAATATGCATATATTAGTTTCGAGTTAATAGGCGTAAATCGTAAAAAACTGAAAAAGATCAACTTCCCCCATACAAATTGACACTCCCATGAGTTTGGGCCGCTAAAAAAAATACGTGTCGAATTAATTTTCGTTCTGAGCCACATATCAAAATTTCATAAAGACCAGAGGGTGACACCAGGGAGACTCTTCTTGTTAGTGAAATTTGACGCAGATAATGTTTGCAGAACATTTTAACCCTTTAAACGCACATTTAGTGGGTTTCTATGAGAATATTTGAAAAAGTGACACAAATTACTCTTAACAAGTAAAACAAGTAAGAGTGTTAAATTCGGCTGTGCCGAATCTTTTATACCCTCCAACATGCAAATAAATAAAAAATTGCAGGGGCGTCTTTTTTTTGGGGGGGGGGGGGTCGGTAGTGGTAATTGGGGGGCACAATTCCTCTCGAATAAGTGTTAAAAAAAAATATTCTTATGCTTTTTGCACTAAAGAAATAAAAATTTATCATTATATAAAAAAAAAATTATTCCACGCCCATAAAAGGGGGGGGGGGGCGGACCGTAAAACGATTTTTTTCTAATTCTGTGGGTCCAAATGCAGGACCTTGAACTTCTTGTAGCATTAAAATGTTGGATTTGTTAAACAAAAACACAAAAAATCATGTAAAAATATGGTATTTTTCAGAGGTTTGTTTAGTTCTTCAAGGGGGAACTTTTTTCCCCCTGGTCCGATTTTGCCCATCTCCGAACTTAACCAGCCTATGAACATAAGACATATATGTGCCAAATTTCTCGAGTCTACCACTTTTATTTTGGACTGTATCGTGTCTTCCACAGACGGACGGACAGACGGGCGGATGGACGGACGGACGGACAGACGGACATCGCTAGAATGTCTTAGAATCGATCACTGAACAATAATATATATACTTTATGGGGGCCTACACCGATATTTCGATGCGTTACACACGGAATGACAAAGTGAGTATACCCCCATACTGTAGTTGGAGGGTATAAAAAGTTAAATTCGGCCTTGCCGAATGTAGTGATACCCTCCACAATTTCTAAAAGATTATTGCAAAAAACTTAATTTAAAAAGAAATTACTTTAAAAAAAAAAAAAAAAATTAAAAAAATTTCGGCAAAAGAAAATCCGCTTTATTTTTTTCTTTTTTTCTCAAAAAATATGTTCATACTTGTTTTAATGTCATTTGGTGTTCAAATATGTTCACATATGTCAACCCACTTTCAAGTATACCAATCGACTCAGACTCACTAGAGTCGATTTAGAGATGTCCGTCCGTCCGTCCATGTAAACGTTGTGCACACGATACAGGTCGCAATTTTTAACCGATTTGTCTGAAATTTTAAACTTATGCTTCTTTTGACCCTAGGACGAAATTGAAATTGGGAAAAATCGGTCCATGCTTTAACCTAGCCCCCATACAAACGTCTCCTTTAAATATGGGTCAAATGACCCTAACAACCGTACTTTAATGGGTTGCCTTTCGAAATTTGGCACACTCTAAAAAAATGAGTCCAGTTTCCTACTAAAAATTTATATAAATTGTGTGAATTTGCTATAATTTTAAGTAAAATTACACAATTTGTTTATATTTACCCAATTTATAGAAGGAAACTGAAATCATTTTTAAAGAGTGTGCCAAATACCTATTAAAGTACGGTTGTTAGGGTCATGTGACCCATATTTAGGGGAACGTTTGTATGACGGCTAGGTCAAAACATTGACCGATTTTTTTCCAATTTCAATTTCGTCCTTGGGTCAAAAGAAGCATAAGTTTAAAATTTCAGATAAATTGGTTAAAAATTGCGACCTGTATCGTGCGCACAACGTTTACGTTTACGTGGACGGACGGACATTGCTAAATCGACTCAAGTGAGTGCATTTAAACGTATTTCGTATTCAGAAATCAACATTTTAAATTTAAAAGAAATCCTCTTTGTAGTGCCCATACAAACAACAATCCCGATTTTCACATAATCACTCAAAATTAATGAAAACTGGATGTTTTTTTTTTTGTGTAGGATTTTAACGTAAACTTTGGTAATCTAAACAAATCTGATTATACTTAATCGGAACATTTCCGTTATTCTGTTAAATCGGTCTAATGGCAACAAAAAGTAGCATATTCCATTCAAATTTCGTTTGTGTGTGTTTTTACATAATTAAAGATCTTACAAGAGATAGTTCCAATCGGATCGATGTTTGGACTTGGTACCCATTTTCCGTAAAACACTGGTGTAGGGTAGGGTTGGGTTGGTTTTTACCGACTATAATTTTTTTTTAATTGTTTTTATACCCTCCACTCTAGTGATAGAGGGTACACTAAGAAAATTATGTCATTAACTGTTTGTAGGTTATTTTAAGAAGTAATCAGTAAAGTTATTTTAAAAGAAAAATCATTTATTTTATTAAGGACTTATTTTCTACTGTTTCTGTAGTTTAAAAAATATAATTTACTGTCTTAAAAACGAATTTTCTGTTACATTCATTTTCGGCAGTAAAAAATTTCTTCTATAGTTTTACTGTTTTTCAATACAAAATAAGTGACTATTCAGTAGTTTTTTAATGTTTTGGTTAGTCATTAAATTAACATTTAAAATTGACTGTAATGTGTTTTTATTTTAAATGAAAAAACAGTGGAATGGTTTTTAAATAAAATTTCATTTGTTTTAAGTGAATATTCACTGGAATTTACCTACATAATTTTTTGAGTGTATATATAAGTTTGTTATTCCATTTGTAAGACCTTGAGATATTAGAGGTATTCAGAGTCTTGTTGCCAGCCCTGGCAATGTAGCAAAGAAGTACTTCTTTCAAAAAATACATGTATTTTGAAAAGTAGTTTTAAAAAGTGCTCTTTTACCACCAGTGCCAGGGCTGGCAAGCAAGACTCTGAATACCACTATTGTTTTAGGACCCCACACAGTGGGGCGAGGTGTACTTTTTTGTCAGAATTACTCTGCAGCCCTCAACTCTTGACCGATTTTAATTTTGTTTTTTGCTTGTAGCTTATTAAATTTCGCATCGACTTATGCAGCCCGATTTTCAAGCTCATTATTTTAATCCACTTAATTTTTATTGCGAATGTCAAAAAAATGTGATTTTTTAGTTTTTTGTCTGTAAAACGTTCAAAAATAAACGTATTCAAGTGACTTTTATCTTAAATTAATTGTAATATTAATTACTTTGAATTTCTTCATTAAAAAATTTAATTGAAAAAAATGCATTTTTGAAAAATGCAGTTTAAAAGTGCATTTAAAATGCACTTTTCTATCACAAAATTTTCTTCTTCGTATTAAATACACAAATTGACTTAAGTAGCATTATTTTGCGATTAATATCATTAGAGTGCGATAAGTAATAAGGAAAATTTATACAGCTATAGCTATTAAAAAAATCAATACTGCCATAAATTAACTCAAAGTATGTTATTGCAAATACGACTCGTGAAGCTATGAAAGCCATTATAAATACTTTTAAGTTACGCCAATAATCATTTTGATTCGTAAAGTTTTCAGCGTTTTACAGCCAAAATACTAAAAAAAACACATTTTTTGGACTTTCGCAATTTAACTTTTCGAAATTTAATAAGCTACATGCAGAAAAAAACAAAATTAAAATTGGTTAAGAATTGAGGGCGGCAGAGTATTTCTGACAAAAAATGTGCATAAAGAAGATCGATTTTAAGACGATCTAGCGATGTCCGTCCGTCTGTCTGTCTGTTGAAAACACACTAACTTTTGAAAGACTTTACGGAGGCTCCTGAGCTTTGGCATATATGTTGCCTATTTACCAGGTCAGATTGGTATTGCAATCTAGCAAAATCGGCTCAGTAGTTCAAAAGTCATAAGCAGAAGGGTGAATTTCGCAAAGGGTTTTTGCGAATTTACGAGATAAAAAACACGCTAACTTTCAAAAGACAATTCTGAGGACTCTGACGCTTTACAGCCAAAATACTAAAAAAAAACACATTATTTGGACTTTCGCAATTTAACTTTTCGAAATTTAATAAGCTACATGCAGAAAAAAACAAAATTAAAATTGGTTAAGAATTGAGGGCGACAGAGTATTTCTGACAAAAAATGTGCATAAAGAAGATCGATTTTAAGACGATCTAGCGATGTCCGTCCGTCTGTCTGTCTGTTGAAAACACGCTAACTTTTGAAAGTCTTTACGGAGGCTCCTGAGCTTTGGCATATATGTTGCCTTTTTACCAGGTCAGATTGGTATTGCAATCCAGCAAAATCGGCTCAGTAGTTCAAAAGTCATAAGCAGAAGGGTGAATTTCGCAAAGGGTTTTTGCGAATTTACGAGATAAAAAACACGCTAACTTTCAAAAGACAATTCTGAGGACTCTGACGCTTGGCACATTTATTTAACGTTCCCCTGGTCTGATTTCAGCCAAATCAGTCTAGTGGCTCAAAAGTTGTTAGCAAAGCCGTGAATCTCAGACTGGTTACACCTTAAATTCACGTGTTGAAAAAACCGAGTTTTGAAGAAACATGCTTTAAAAACATTGGAAAGTCACAAAATTACTTTACAAAGTATTTCACTCAAAAATATTTAAACACTAAAAACATTTACACTCGAAAAGAAATTTTCACTCAAAAAAAAAAAAAAATAGTAATTTTTCCTTTTTTTAGAAAAATTAAAAAAAAAGTTTTTTTACTCAAAATAAAATATTTCTAATTAAAATTGTTAATTTTTTTTACGTTAGAAAATTGATTATCCTTTAGAAATGACATTGTGGAGGGTATTTTTAGATTCGGCCAAGTTGAATATAACTTTTCTACTTGTTTTTGTTTGCATTTTTCGCGAAAACTCGAATTGATCTAGAAAAACTAGGAAACACGGGTATTTTATTTTTAGCCCCACTCTCAAAATTTTTTGTTCCAGTTCATGTGTACAAACAAAATTTAAAATTTGTTGGACAATGTAATGATAAACTACATACTCAACCAAATATTCATACAGAAACTAACCACCATCAATACGACGACCATCTGATAGAGGAGGACCAAATAAATCTAGAGGAATTTGAGGCTAGTCAACGTTTAAAACGTCTATTACAACAATTTCGTACACGTTACGATACAACACCACCACCGCCGCCACCACCACCGCCACCAACACAATTCAATACACCAGCTATAGAAACATCCTTGAATTCTGAAATAGCAAGACATTCAAAGCAGATACTAAAGGGCAATTTAAATTCAAACCATCACCAGGAGGAGGGGGTGGTAAAACTAATAACGACGACTTCGACGACGACAACAACGAAGGCTAACAAACTTCAAGCAGACTATAAAACAACTTTAGAAAGGTCGTCATTACATGAAAACGAACAAAAACAAAGAATAATAGAAATTAACGAAATTGAAGACAAACAAATTGGAAAAAAAGAAATTGAAAATGAAGAAAAATATCAAAATAAAAAGGGAGTAAAAGTATCAAATAACATTAATACACACAAAGTAAAACAAGAAGAAGAAGAAGCAGAGGAACAAGAATCAAAGGAAAAAGAGCACAAAACAAACTCACCACTGGCATATGTTAAAGAAAAATTAGTACGCCTGTCACAACAACAGCAACAACTTTCTACAAATCCTTTAACAGTAACCCTATCACAACAACAACAAAATTTTCTAACAGAAAATCCACAAAACTTAAGGTTTCCAATTGAAAATTCTGAAAATTCATTAACTCAAACAAAATATTCATCACCCACTAAACTTTGTAATATAAATTTACAACATATTGTTAATACCAAACAATTAGTTAAAGACGAAGAGGAAAATTTAACATCGATTAAAACAAAGGAAAGTGCTGCGCCACCGGTACCACCACCAAAACCACAACCAGCAGCACGTCTATATGAACATAAAAGTGCTTTTGTATCAACAAAACCGGAAATATATAAATTTATTAAACCCTTAACATCAACTACCGCGGATTTTGAGAGGAATTCCTCTACAGTTAATGCCACAACACTATCAGAATTTGATACACAACGGTTCAGTGATTTTTACTATTTGAATCATTTAACAAACGAAACAACTCCCCTAACAACCAACAATACACAACAACTAGTGCACGTGTTATCCGAACACGAAAAACAACAACAACATTATTCAGTCAATGCAACGAATACAACAAATTCTATATTTCAATGTTATGACGAACTATTAAACGAACACAATAATAATAATAATTCAAATCTATTCGTTTACGACAACGATATTGTTGTTCGTATAAACAATAACAACGGCGACGACGAAGATATAATATCTATAAGTTCTTCTACATCTTCTCCATGTGATTGTATTAATTGTCAACAACAACAACCACAGCAATCTGCCGAGAACGTATTAGATCCTTCCGATCCTCTTAATATTTTGACATTACCCCAAATTCCCCTAAAATCGTTAAAAATGCGTGAAGTTAACGGTCAATTGCGTGGTCTGCTCAAAAAACCCAATCGTCCGCCTCCTACTCGTAAAAATCGTGTGGTATTCGATGAAACGCGTAATGAATTTTTCGAAGCCGATTATATTATTTTGATACGTGAGGATTGTGCATACGACGAAGAAGATGAAGAACCCTGCACGTGCGGTGAACATGAACTGGTGCGTTTATGTTGTGAGGAGGGATGTCAGTGTAATTATACGACGGCACCGGCTACCACAGATGATAATCGTACACCACAGGTAGGTTTTTCATTTTTTTTTTCTCAAACAAAATTTACAAAACATTATAAACTAATTACACTTTAATTATGATTTATGTGTTACCTGATAGTGTAACAGGGTAACAATGCTAGATATTGTTAGTTGACTTTAATACTTTAGGTTAATGAATGTTTATGTCATGACATTTTTATGTTAATCTTAATATCATTTTAGAATTCTTTTGATAAAGGACTTTCGTTTAAAATAGTTATCATAATAAATTAAGAAAACGAAAAAAACTGTTTTAAAAACACTTGGAAGAGTTTCAAAATCTTGAGAACACTTAAGCAATACACAAAGGAATTAAAAAACACTTGCCTTATGAATTTAAAAAATCTTGGCATATAATGTTGACACAAAACAAAGTAGAAACCCTAGTGGGCAATGTCTTGGAGCCAGTGAAAATGCACTGACATGTCATAATTGCCTAATGACTTTCAAAACTCAGCTTTAAAAATAAAAATACCAAAAAAATGTTGGTGTAGTTGACTTTTTTGGGATGGCTTTAAGGTTAATTTAGGTGTTAACTACCGTTGACCACCCTTATCTACTATTTCCCAATAGGTTAGCTTAAGGTGGTGGTGTCCGATTGATACCTAGCATAGACTTCTCACACCCCTCTTCAAGCAAGTTTAGGTTGTGTTAAAATGGTGACAAAATCGGGTAATGGCATTTTACTCCTCTTTATTTTGAACTTTAAAAATCGTTAACACGAAAATCCTAGCTGATCCAGTTTTCGAGTTATTGTATAATAATTACACTGTTCGATAACAGAAATCTCCCATTGAAATATCCAACTGATTCTTATAGATTTTGCTCTCCCAAATCCACATCTGCCATCTAATTTTATCATGTACCGTTTTTGAGATATTTGCTGTTAAAAAGTCAAAAAATCAATAATGTCGCACTTTCGGGGGTCCACTGTTATGTTGCTTCTAACAAATAGGACTTGATTTCATATAAATTGGACCTCCTGAATCCAAAACTGCAATCCCATTTTTTTCTAGCATGTTTCGGTTTTGAGATATTCGCGTTCAAGATTTTCGCGTGGAAAAAATTTCAAACGCGAGATAGAAAACGCAACATGCTAGAAAAATTTGGATTGCAGTTTTGGAATCAGGAGGTCCATTTTATATTAAATCAAGTCCTATTTTTGGAAGAATCTGTAACAATGGACATCAAAAGTGGGAAATTTTGGGTTTTTGACTTTTTAACAGCGAATATCTCAAAAACGGTACGTGCTAGAAAAAGTTGGATGTCAGATTTATAGATTTATAAGAATCAGTTAGATATTTCACTGGGAGTATTTTAGTGTCGAACAGTGTAATTATTTAGCAATAACTCGAAAACAGGACTAGGTGGGAATTTCCTGTAAACGATTTTTAAACTTTAAAATAAAGAGAAGTGATATGCCATTACTCGAATTTGTCACCATTTTAACACAACCTAAACTTGCTTGAAGAGGGTTGTGCTCTTAGTCCATTGTTAAACACATTGCGATTTTTGCAATATCCTAAGATCCATTCGCGTTATAACCTCCAAAGTTCTGAAACTATCTCCCCGGTAATGGATCGGCGACTCCTCGCCACCGCTGGGCAGTGACAAAGTATGTGTTCTATCGTTTTATCTACTCCTGGTAAAGCGCTTCTTTTACAACAAGCGTCTGAAATAAGTCCAGACTCTTGGCATGAATGTCGATAAGGAAATGACCAGTAATTATTCCGTCAGAGATCGACATTCCCTCCTCGTAAGTGATAGAATGTTAGGTTGTAAATTCTAAGGTTTTTTGTGATACCACGGGACGATAATGGGGTTCCCCTTTTAGTCACTGTCGTTAAACCAACTTGTGTTCCTTACAAACCTTACAAAACTCCTACGATATTGAATTTCGACTTGCGACAAATCAGAAAGAAGAAATTCTCTAACAAGAAAGTGCCGTATAGTGGCATCAAATGGACTACATCTGATTAGTCGCTGTGGCGGAACAAAACCGTAGGTTTTGCTTGCAAGTTTCTGGAGGCATACCAACACATTCCATTTCCTTTTCAACCCATCACTGTCTGGTAAAAACTGCAATGATCGGGCAATCTTCGAGGCAGGCTTAACCCATGCTCTTCTGAATAGACTCCGATTTTTCCCCTGGTCATGCCCATTAGGCCATTCGGCGAATTTATTTTTGGAGGCCATAGGTTAGGTTGTAAGTAGCTGCTGACGCTTTACAAATATACTCTAAGTTCCGTTGTGATACCACGGGAGGGTAATTGGGTTCCCGACTAGTCACTGTCGTTTAACCAACTTGAGCTCCTTATGAAACTCTTAAGATATTGAATTGTGATCTCTGATAAACAAGTGCCGGGCAATGTCAGATAAAGTGTTCGATAGTTTCCAACTACTCCTCATCCATGCAACGGCATAATTCATTTAACGGCTTAATCAACCGTTCTGCGTGTTTTCATATAAGGCAGTAATTACAGCAACCACGGTCGAAATCTCTACTCTTGGAAGCGGTTTCTGCTCACTTGTGCCCTTCTGATTAAAAAAAAGCCAGATATGTAGTGTAGTCTTACACGTCTGTCCAAGTGCCCAACTCTGATTAGTCTCTGTCGCGGACAAAACCGTAGATTTTGCTTGCGAGTTTCTGGTGGCATACCATCACTGTCTGGTAAAAACTGCAATGATCTGGCAATCTTCGAACTGGGCTCGAGCCAAGCTTTTCCGAATAGACTCCGATTTTTCCCCTGGTCATGCCTATTAAGACATGGTAAGGTTAGGTTGGATGGCCGTCCACCATTTGGCGAATTTACTCGGAGGCCATAGATTAGGTTGTAAGTGGATGCTGACGCTTTACGTCAGCACAGATAGACTCTGAGGTCCGTTGTGATACCACGGGACAGTAATGGGGTTCCCCGACTAGTCGCTATCGTGTAACCAACTTGAGGTCCTTATGAAACTCCTAAAATATTGAATTTTGACTTGTCTCTGACAAACAAGTGCCGGGCAATGACAGATAAAGTGTTCAATAGTTTCTAGCTCTTCCTCATCCATGCAACTACGGCAAAATTCATTTAACGGCACAATTAACTGCTCTGCATGCTTTCTATAAGGCAGTAATTACAGCAACTACCGTCGAATTCGATTCCCCGATTCCCTTAGATATTCTACTTCCCATACGCATTTTCATTTGGCCGTTCTGTACTCCCGCTAACAGGCTAACCGTTCGATTGCCAAAAGTAAGAAGATTTTTTGTCCTCTTAGAATTTGGCAGTCCTCACAGGGTTCGCGATATTCTACACACTCTCACTATACTACACCTTATTACTTAATATATTCTCTATTTCGTTTACAATATACTGTGTCCAGGAACCTAGATTAGCTTACTTGTGTGCTGCCGGATTTGGCGAAGGGATTGTAAGCAGTTCCTAATGTTAAAGGCGCAAGGACTTAGGTCCCTTGTCATAATCATCTGCGCGGCTTTATCAATTGTAAGTAAGTGGATGCTGTGGCTTAGTGGTTAGTGCGTTGGACTACTAGCCAGCAAGCCTGGGTTCGATTCTCAGCTCAGGCAGAACAACATTTTTTTCAGGTATTTATTAGTTTCTATTTATAACTAATATCTATCGCAGCACACTCCTTCGTTGATAAATAGCACTAAGAACGTCAACGAAGTAAAATAATAAAATAATGGCTATAAACACAGCTTCAAAAATAATTCGCCAGATCAATAACAGATGGCGATGCAACAACTGTACTCAAAATTATCAACACGCGCAATTACAGTGTTGCCATACTGAAGCTCTTCTATCTTTCAAATCTTTCACCTCACTTCTATCCCCTTTCCGAAAGAAGTATCACGGTTACATTAGTAATTGATAGGCAGCATTGCCTGAGTGTTGCTTCTTTTATAAAAAAAATAATGTGATCGCATTCTCTGTCATAAAAGAATTTTCCGCCCAGTCTTCCCGAAGTGGTACTTGGAAATCGAAGGTTCTATTAAAGTTCGTCTGCGGTGGGATATAGTCGGTTTTACGTTCCAATTTCGCCATGCCCACCGTACTTAATATGGACGAATGTAACCAAGAGCCATTTGCGACTCTCTTAACCTTAGAGCCAATTTTGCTGCTTTGCTCTTGCCGTTAATATCCAAAGTCTGAATGTTTAGTATCACTTCTAGGCCGGACTGGTGTGCCGATCTAAAAGAACCAGTGATACCCACTCACGCGAGTCATTGTACCATCTGTAGATTATTGAAATATTTCTATCCACTGCTCTCTATCACAAGAGGGCACTATAGGTGAGTATTGATTTTATTATCGAACTGTACATTCAGTAAATGACACCGCCCGACAGCCTATATTAAACATCAACCGGATGGTATACGTCTGAAAGTAAAGATAAAATGGAATAAAGTTGAATTTACAGTTTTTCATTTCGGTATCCTGTTTTTTTTAAGGACTTCACAGTTTTATAGGATACATTTCGTAAAATATTTTTGAAATATTTGTACTTGTCCTAGGATGACACTGGAGAGGGAAAATGAAAGAGGAGGATCGCCCCAATTTTTTTTATTTTGCCATATCAGGATAAAGGGATGTGAATAAAGTCATTTGAAAACTTTATCAAAATATTTTGTTGAAAATTTTGAATGATATTGAAGCATACATTTTTGAAAGGACGAACTTATATCTTTTTTCCTGATATGTTAAAATAATAATATTAGTGGAGATCCTCCTCGTTCATTTGCTATCACTAGTGGCATCCTAGGACAAGTACAAATATTTAAAAAATATTTTACAAAAATTAATCCTCTGAAATTTTGGAGTCCTTTTAAATGAAAACAGGATCAAGAAAAGAAAAACTGTAAATGCAGTTTTACTACATTTAGACTCTAGTTTCAAACGTATATTATCCAATGCGTGTTTAACGATTTTTTTTAGTTTTGTCGGACAATGTGATATACGGTTTTAGACCCCCACCTTCTTTCGAAAGATCTACTGCAAGTGCAAAATGCACAAAATTACTTTTTCATCCATTCCTATATATAATTTTTTCAAGAAAGCTTTAAGACCAGGATCATGCCTAGGTATTTCTTCTCGTTAGATACTTCAAAAGTGGTTCCATTTGGACTAACTCCCAGACCGTTGTTCTTTGCTCACATCGAGAGTATCTTTAGCGCTGATTCCATAAGTGCACTTATCGTTGGTAAAAACTCTCCTTTGATTAGGATCGCAATGGCATTCCACAAAAGGAAAGAGAAATCACTCTTAATTGTAGAGTGACCCTTGCAACGCCTTTTATGCTATCTTCGAGTTAATTACCCTGCTTTTCAGCATGTTGCCTGAAGGATTGAATATATTTTGGCATTGTTGAATACACCTTCCGCGTCCAAGAATGATGCCAAAACATACTCGTTCTTGTGAATAGTATACTCAATCAACCAGACAACATCACTTAAAGCCGTCTCCACAGATAGAGGTGTTGGGCCTAGCTAAAGTTGTCTGATGTAAGAATATTTTTCACCATAAGAAATTTTTGCGCCAAACTTCTGGAGTCCAGCTAATTTATTTTGGACTGCATCGTGTCATATACAGGCAGACAAATGGACGGACATTCGATGCATTACACACGGTATGACAAAGTAAATATACCCCCCATAGTGTAGTTGAAGGGTATAAAAAGTTTTAAAAACCTTCGAAACAACAATATTCCCCCACACACACACTACAAATATTCAATCGATATTTATACACAGTAAAAAAAGGATAATGACAATTAAACTCTTGTGTAAAGTTAACTAAGTTTAGTGATTAGAAAAATTATATTATAATAATTATTTTTTGAAGAAGTTATTAAAACAATTACTATTATACATACGTATATCGTTAAAAACACACACACACACCCTTACAAGTATGTCTTTCATACAGTTGTGTGCGAAATAAAAGCTCTGATTATAACACTTTACTTGGCTACATTTTATGTCATGATATGTAAAATGAAGCCAAGTGTCATATGCAATTGCTGACATCTTCATACAATTTTTCCAAATGTCTCCAAGGACAAATGAGCAGTTGGTCAGCAGTGCCCACCGGCATCGTTGGTAACCAACAATGCTTTTAGACAACCGCTGACCAGTGCCTAACTTGTCCTTGGGGACACTTTCAGAAATTGTATGAAGATGTCAACAATTTAATTAAGAGAGAGTCAGCAGTATGTCAGCGGTACTTTTTTTTTGACGTGTAGGAAATGCCATAGCATTGGCAAATTTTTATTTTAACATCTAAAAAGTTCAATAAGTTGCCGAAAGAGGAGTGATTTGTATTGGTTGGAAAAATTGTATGTGTGAAGGACTGACTTTCTGGGGACTTCTTTCGGGAAATGTCTGATGTAGGCATCGTTGAAATTCGAAAAACATCAATTGATCTTTTAAGATTTACAATTCCAGTATGTTTACAAGGTGCACACAGATTGGTTGCCTTTGCCGGAATATCCCGCTATATTTTAATATTATATTTTACACTGCTATTACATTTTGCATAATTAAATATTCGACAAATACTACTAGTGATGCTACCACTACTAGCAAGTACAAGGACCTTTTATAACAACAATAAGTTTTGAATACAAGCGCATACTATAGAAAAATAAAAAAAGTCCTTCAAAGTATCATAAAACAATATTGCTAAACATTTTATACGAGTGTGTGAAAATGTTTGTGAGTGAGTATGTACAAAAAAAAAACTTCTACTCATAATATGAAACTAAACTTTTTTCTTTTTTCCTCCCATTTTGCAAAAATTGAACAGTATCCTCCTTTTGCTTCTTCATCTTTTAACCCTTTGACAACCATATATTTTCTGCCGAGGCGATTTTCAGTTTCTGTTCATTGTCGTGATCTGTGACCTTTCGTTTTTCCTCCCGTTTTGCAAAAATTGAACAGTATCCTCCTTTTGCTTCTTCACCTTTTAACCCTTTGGCGAAGCGATTTTAAGTTTCTATTCATTGTCGTGATCGTGTACAACAAAAAAAAATGGACCCTAACCCCTCTCATTCCCCCTTATTTTTCTTAGAGAAAAAATTTGCCCTTTGACGATTACGCAGTTATGGTCAAAGCTATTTTGCTGTGAATTTACAAGAATTTGGACCTCTTGCCCCTTCTTGTCCCAAATTTTGATCGACAAGTAAAGACCCTTGTGTCACTAAAATAGCGATTATTACACCTTTCGACAGCCAATATTAAATAATATTAATGAACCGGATGATGTACGTCTGACAGTAGAGACCAAATGGAGTAAAACTTCATTTACAGTTTTTTATTTCGTGATCCTGCTTCCTTTTTAAAGGACTTCAAAGTTTAAAAGGATACATTTTGTAAAATATTTTTGAAATATTTGTACTTATCCTAGGATGACTCTGGTGATAGAAAATGAAAGAGGAGGATCTCCCCTAAGTTTTCCATTATTTTTATTTTGCCATATCAGGATAAAAGGATGTGGATAAAGTCATTTGAAAACTTTATCAAAATATTTTGTTGAAAATTTTGAATGATATTGAAGGATACATTTTTGAAAGGACGCAACTTACCTAATTTTTACTGATATTTAAGATGAATAAAATAGAAAAATTAGGGAAGATCCTCCTCTTTCATTTGATATCACTAATGGCATCCTAGGACAAGTACAAATATTAAAAAAATATTTTAAAAAATTTAATGCTCTAAAACTTTGAAGTCCTTTTAAAAGGAAACAGGATTACGAAAAGAAAAACTGTAAATGCAGTTTTACTACATTTAGTCTCTAGTTTCAAACGTATATTATCCAGTTCGTGTTTAACGACTTTTTTTATTTTTGTCGGACGGTGTTATTTAAAAAATTTTGAGGGCCTACAGTGAGTAAGTGGATCAAATTAGAGACTTACTAAACAATATACTTTTGTTGCTCGAACACCTTCTCATGACAAAACAGCAATCCAAATTTGTCTAGCATGTTTCGTTTTCAAGATTTTCCCGTGGAAAAATTTTCAAAAGCGAATATAACAGTGGACCACCAAAATTGCGAAATTATTGTTTTTTTGACTTTTAACAGCGAATATCTCAAAAACGGTACGTGCTAGAAAAAATTAGATAGCAGATTTGGATTTAGGAGAATAAAATATATAAGACTCAGTTTGATATTTCACTGGGAGGTTTTGTAATCAGGAGGTGCATTTTATACCAAATCAAGTCGTATTTGTTGGAAACAACATGACAGTGGATCCCCAGAAGTGTGAAATTATTGGTTTTTTTGACTTTTTCACAGCGAATATTGGATGACAGATTTTGATTTGGAGAGAAAAATCTATAAGAATCAGTTTGATATTTCACTGTGAGGTTTTTGTTGTCGAACAGTGTAATTAATTAGCAATAACTCGAAAAAAGGATCAGCTGGGATTTTCGTGTTAACGATTTTTAAAGTTAAAAAATAAAGAGGAGTGAAATGCCAGTAGCCGATTTTGTCACCATTTTAACACAACCTAAACTTGTATACTTGCCTGTGGTTGTTAAAGGGTTAATACATTTTACATGCGAATATAAAAATAATAATACGTTGTTAAACAAACACACACACATACACAGATATTAAAAAAAGTAGTCCTTAACACTCGTTATTTTCTCATGTATGTTAAAAATTACCTCTTATCCTTGCCGACCCTGTCTATCAGTCATCGTGTTTAAGATGTCGATGTTGTGAAGTACCAAAAAAAAAAAAAAACAAAAACACTAAATAATAAATAACAGAATGAAAGAAACTTTGTTGCTGTTGTGTTGTTTTTGTTAAACACAAAAGCAACATATAAACCTAATTTCTTAAGAAAAGTTTCCTGAGTCGTATGTGATGAATGAACGAATGAATGAATGGGTTTCTATGTAAGAAGTTGAATGCAGTTAATGCAAGTAATACTTTAGTCTGTATAATATTTTTATATACATATGAGGCATTTCACCCTAGTCGGCAAGAAAAATCACTGCTGACATACTGCTTACACTCCCTTTATAAAATTTCTGACATCTCCATACAATTTTTCTAAATGTCCCCAATGACAAATCAGCAGTTTGTCAGCGGTTATCTAAACGCATTGTTGGTGGCAACCGATGCTGGTGGGTACTTCTGACCAACTGCTGACTTGTCATTGGGGACATTTAGAAAAATTGTATGAAGATGTTAGAAATTTCATAAAGGGAGTGTCAGCAGTATGTCAGCGGTGATTATTTTTTGCCAACCAAATGCCCTGCTACTGAAAAACATGTGACGCATGAATGTCAGAATAGGTTGTATAGAATGCCCTATATGAAACTGATAAAATTGAGTTTTTGGTTTTTAAATTTTTCATAAACTGGGCTAAGGAGGCGTGGTTAAATACTGGAAAAATGGTAAAATTTGTGTCAAGTTCCCATGATAAAATATTTATCAAATTAAAAGGAAATGCACCACAATCTCAAAAATTTACATTTTTGTATATTTTTGTATGGGTTATGGAAATTTTTCTGAAATTTTTCATTTTTAAAAAATTCAGGAGGTTATTTTTCGTAGTTTTTGATAAAATCTTATTTATTGTCTTATTCTCTTGTATTTTATTGGGTCAACATCGCGTATGAGTATTTGAAATTCTTTGGTTTCGCAAATTTTGTTACTCATACGCGATGTTGACTATACTAAAGAATGGTTTTACACTTAAAAAAGTTTAACAGCATAATATTATTAAAAAATGTGAAAAAAAAAAATAAAAATTATAAAAAGCACTAACGAAAAATTTAACCAAGTGCTTTTTCTTAGTTTGGCAGTAACAAGGAAGGTATCCCATAGCTTACAATCTGATTGTTCTGCATTTTTAATATGTTATAGAGGACCAAAATCTAAGATTTACCAGTTTTTTTATCGGCTATAGTGAAAGTTGAAGGGGGGAAATGGGACGGTAAAAAACGGGATTTTTTTAGTTTTTCTTCCAAAGGAACTATATGAACATTATGCAAAATTATTCTTTTTTAAGTTGGTTTTTGTCAAAAATGTGCACATGTTGAGCTACTTTTTATGGAGTGGTATATACTTACGACCCCCAAATTCATATAAATTAATCTCTATTAAGTTTAATTCGACACGTGTTTTTGCTTTTGGCGAAATTCTTGCAGTTTGGCTTTTATTCAGATTTTCCCGAAAGGCCATAACTTTTCATAAGGTGGCAACCCTTTTTTAAACCACCGGGATAGCCGAAAGAAATATCAGGTTAAACTTAGGTTTCGGTACTTATTAACCTATGAAGGGCTTACTGCAAGAACTTGATAAGCAACATTTTATTTGTTCGTGTTTTCCGCCTTCTGCTGATATTGACATATTTTTGGCGGATTCTTTCTTTAACCTTCGTACAAGTATATTGAGAATAAGAGTTCTGCAAAAGTTATATTTTATACATTTCTAAAGTTTAAAGGCAAAAACCACCATAAAATGAAATGTTGCTTATCGAGTTTTTACAATAAGCCCTTCATATATAAATTGCAGAGCAATCGGAGTGTAAGCTATGGGATACCTTCATTTTAAGGACACAAATTTTGGCGTTTTGATGTATCAAAGCACCATAAATAGTGCCAAAAGCACTAAGTTGGCATCACTGGCCCTAGGGTGTGGTCTTAAAAATTCCCTTTTGAATGAAACCGATCTGGTATATGAGGCATCCCACACGAAATTGTCAGAAAGAAAAAGTTATGTGTCAATATAAAATTATTTGCCGATTATTCGCCCTTAGGGCACTATTAAATAACACAAATAAAATTTGAGTTTTTTTTTTTTAAGTAGGCATGGTCAAATATTGAAAATATCACCATTTTTTGTCTGAGAATATTTTTTTCAATATTTAGGGCGTGTGTGAAACGGTAGCAAAGTATGCTTGTTAGTAAATTTTTGACACTGTTGAGGTGAATAAAATTTCACTAGCCCATTGGGCTAGTAGAAATTTTGACAAACCAATAGAAATTTTTGAAGTTCAAATATTTGACAAAAAATAAATAAATTTAAAAGCAAACATACATACATAAATAAATTGTAAAACGAAAATACAATATAAATAAAAAATACAATAAAAAAAGTAAAATTAATAAAAATAGAAAAGTTTTAAAAGTATTGTGTTGATGTTTGGACAGAAAAAAAGGCAAATAATTGGAAAGTTTTGCGGTATTGGCATGCAGACAAGGAGCCAAATTTGATCGGATTAATTGTTGCTCCCACCTCAAGATTATATTTAGACGCATTCAAAATAAATAAGTTTTTTTTTATTAAAAATACATAGTATTTGTTTTATTTTTTTTAACAAAAATATTGATAGACAATTCAAAAATGTCTCAGAGCCTTAGACTTTTTTTGGAATAAATTGTTGGAAACAAAGAAAACTCCCATACCAAGACTCAGATTCGGACTCATTTTTGCTATAAAAAGTCAATGTTATTGTTCCTAAAGAAAGTACCAGATTCCGAGGCCTTCTCCCTATAAAAGAAATGACTTCGATCCTGAGAATTTTTTCTTATACAAAACTTTGTAAAAGTCGATGAATTTTCCATTGGTATAACGCAAACCATAATGTTGCTGTTGTTAGTATATTGCAATTAGGAAAAGAGAATATTTAAAAAAAAAAATCATGTTTTTAAATGAAATTTCTTTTTAGTTTTTTAACAATTGTCAAAAATTTACTTTGTCAAAAAAGATATCATTTCACACAGCAGAAATATGAAATTTTTTCATCATAGACAAAATATTATTTACCACAGCACTTTGCTACCGTTTCACACACACCCTTAGGTATGCAAATTTAATGAAACATAGAGCGTGTTCAGCAGAGAAACCTGCTACTCAACAGTTGAGATGTAGCATGTTTTGATTAGTTGAATCTGCTGAACGCATTTTTTTTTGTAAATGTTTTAAAATATTGGAATATTTTTTTTTTTACGCTTTCATTTATTTTTTGCTGTAAAAAATACTTTTTTATGATTTGTTGTGTTTACTTCTTTGAATAACGTCCAAAAAAAATAATATTTTCAATAAAACAGCTTATGTATCAGTTTGTGATCAAATGTAGCATAAATTGTGTACGCTACTAGTGATGAGAAGCGCTCACTCAACATGTTGACTGAAATGTCAAAAATCAAACCGTTCAGCAGAATGTTGAGGAGCAGCTGAGTAGCAGCTTTCTCTGCTGAACGTACCCATAGTGAACTCTTTAAAATAAAATTTTTATTTATAGATTTTTTATGGTTTATCGATTAAAAAAATAAAAACTGAATAATTTTCAGAAGTTCTGAATTTTTTAAATTTAAACTTAAAATTTATTTTTCAAAAAACATGCCACGATTTTTTTTACATGTTTAAAAAATAGTTAAGGCATATATCAATCTGTTCTGAAATTTACCGAGATTGTTTTTTTGCCTTATTTTCGGGAAAAAAAAGGTTGAACATTGCACTATGCTCATTAGCGCGTCCCGAATTCGGCTTTTTTCGAATTTGAAAATGCTTGCCCCTCCAAAAGATGGGGATTTTGGACCCTTTTGCAGGAAAAATAACAAAAAAATTATTGGACAAAAAACCAGTTGGCTACCAGCGGCTAAAGATTGCAATCTCAGTGCATTTTGAAAAAAAAAAATATTTTTTGTTTTTAAAAAAATTGACGCCAAAAGTCGTGCAATATAGAGTACATTCCGAGAAAAATATTAATAAAATTTCCATGGAGTAATTTTGGTGCAGCGTTGCATTTTAAAGATGAAAACTGTATACTTAAAATTTTTTTATTTTTTCTTTTAAGCTAAATTAATCTCAAAAGCTACGCAAAATAGAACACATTCGTTAAGACTGTGTCAAAGCAGGTTTTGAGACTAATTTAGCTTAAAAGAAAGAAAAAGTAAAAATTAAGTACACATTTTCCTCTTTGAGATGCAACGCTGCACCAAAATTACTCCATGGAAATTTTATTAATATTTTTCTCGGAATGTACTCTATATTGCACAACTTTTGGCGTCAATTTTTTAAAATACAAAAAAAATAAATTTTTTCAAAATGCACTGAGATTACAATCTTTAGCCGCTGGTAGCCAACTGGTTTTTTGTTCAAAACTTTTTTTTGTTATTTTTCCCGTAAAAGGGTCCAAAATCCCCATCGCTTGAGGGGGCAAGCTAAAAAAAAATGAATTCGGGACGCGCTAATGCTCATATATTACAGTAATGGGGTTTATTAAGTATGCGTATGAGTAATAATATAACTCTTAAGAAACATTTAAAATAGAGATGGGATCGTAGGTGAGGTTTTTTTGACGATCACGCACGCTCACGAAGGAAAAATTTTAATCACGAACGATTTTTAAATTTCCTTAGCTCATGCACGCTTACGTGAGTAGAACAAAATTTAGGCACGGGCGCGATACTTACGTGAGCAAAATAAAAGATGGTGCGTGATTAAATTTTTTTCCTTCGTTAGCGTGCGTGATCTTCAAAAAAAAACTTACAAACAGAGATGCCAACTATTTGAGAGCAAAACGCGCACAAAAATTTTATAAACGGGTAAAAACGCGTAAATTTGTTTGAAAAAGAGGGTAAAAAAGCACTGGACAGTTTTTGTAAATAGATAAAAAAGTAAAAAAATAATATTTTTATTCAAACAAAATTTTTGGTAAGTTTGTTGGTTAAAATTTTGAGCAACCGATATAAATCGTTTTACAATTTAAATGGTCTGCATTTTCCGCTTCAAAGGCCAAATTTAGTCTTTGAACTTCACCCAGAACAGAATTCAAATATTAAACCAAAATAAAAAAAAACTACAAGGAATGGCGTTTTTTAGAGGTTGGTTTAGTTCTTCAAGTGAAAACATTTTCCCTTTAGTCCGATTTGCCCATTTTTTCCGAACTTAATACGACCAACGGTCATTGACCATAAAAATATATTAGTTCCATATTTCAGGCGTCTATCTCTTACATAGTTTGAACTGCATACTGCTTTTCACAGACAGACAGACGGACATAAAAAAATGTGTTTGAATCGATCATAAATCAATAAAATGTATACTTTGTGAAGTCTCCGACTAATATTTCGATCCGACTAATATTTCGAAATATACTTTGTTTGGAGGCTATAAAAATTTATTTTAAAAAGCACTAAAAGCACCGACTGAAAATTTAAAAAGCACCAAGTTAGCGCGCTTTTTTAATTTCGCACTAGGCCAAAAATTTTCGCGTTTTGACTAGTGTTTGGGAATTCCCGGACTTTTCAATTTCCCGGGAAACGGGAAAAAAATAATTTATTTCCCGGGATTCCCGGGAATCCCGGGAAATTTTCATTATTAATGTAAATCATAAAAAACATTAAAATTTGATTATCTTTTTATTAAAAACAAGTTTTATTAGAGATAAACAATTAATTAAAACATAAAAAATCAAAACATAAAAGTTAAAAGTCCCGAAATACAATAAAACAAACCAAAAAAAATATTGCAACTTTTTCCTTCACAAAAAAAAGCTAAAAATCGCAAAAAAAATAAAACTGCGTTATTTGAGAAAAAACTAATATAGTTGGCAGCACTTTTAATATTTATTCTGGAAATGTTAATTCTAGGCAGCGTTGCCAGGTATTTTTTTCCGTTGTCCCCAAAAATGTAACAAAATATCCCCAAAAATCCCCAAACAATAAAAAATACGTTTTTTTTAATTGCATAAATAAAAATTTTCTTTAATTTTAGAAAAAAATTATTAGTGTAATTTTTAAATTTTATTTCGTAGATTTAGCAACTAAAAAACCCCCAAAAATTCCCAAACGCGTAAATAAACGGTTTTTGGCAATGTTTATATACATTTTACAGCCGATAAATGCAAGTTTTACTGAATGCGTTCTGTAATTTCGTACCAAAGAGTGGTTATCACTAAAATTATTGTTAAAAATGGCTGATAACATTCAATTTAGCTTGTATTATTAAATAGATTTAGTTTCGAATATCCCCAAAAAATCCCCAAATTATTTTACGAAATCCCCATAAAAATCCCCAATCCCCAAATGAGATTTCTTGTCCTTTTTGCTCGCATGATATCTCCAACTTTGGGGATAAATCCCCAAGTCTGGCAGCCCTGATTCTAGGTCCAAAATTTTTATATTTTTTTGACAGTCTTAGCAAAATTATCATTAACCGACGTATATTTCTTGGCTTTTAAGTTTTTTCATGATATTAACATACTTTTTACACTTGGTCAGTTTTCCTATGAATATATATTTGCACTGTCCTATCAAATAGAAAAAGTACAACAAAAATCAATTTAATTATACCTGTATGTAAAAAAATGGTAAAAATTAAAGTAAAATAAACGTTTTTATGTAAAAAGGTTTATTTTACTAAATTCCCGGATTTCCCGGGAAAAATTAAAAAAATTCCCGGGAATTCCCGTCAGTGTTTTCCCGGGAATTCCCGGGAAATCCGACCCGGGAATTCCCGGACCCCAAACACTAGTTTTGACACATCAAAAAGCACTAGATCTAGCGCGAAAAGCACTAAGTTGGCATCCCTGCTTACAAACTATCAAATCTCTATTTTAAATATATCTTAAGAGTTATTATTACTCATACGCATACGTAATATAATCCATTATTGGAATATACAGTGGGCGACAATACATTGGAAACTTTTTTATAGTAGATGCAATTTGTTAAAGACAAAGTTAACAATACTAATCGTTATTATTATTAAACGAAAATTATTTAAAAAACTGTATGTAGGTAATTTATAAAGCTTTAATTTAAGCTTAATGGCGTCCAGATTGAGTAAATAATTAATGTTTTACGAGAGTCGATCCGAAAAATAAAATTATTTATAGACATTTTTCAGAACATTTTTTAAAAATATTTCCAAGTTCAAATATTATTAATTTAAAAAAAGGTCCAATACATTTAATTCAGTGATTAAATATTTTTTCCAATAACCCAAAGAAACAGCGAAATTTTCTAAGTACAGTAGAAAAAATCCAAATTTTTTGACCTCCAATTCTTTTGACCACCAATTTTTTGTAAACAAAGAAACATTTTAATTTTTTTAATATTTCATTACCAGGGAAACCAAAAATATGTAATATCATGTTTTTTCCTGCGCATTGTATTGATTAATGGGTAAGGTATTTATCCGATTCAGAAGATTTTAAGAAATCTGGCATTGATTTGTTAGAGCATATTTTTGCATATTTTAGCCTTAAGAGCATATTTTTGCATATTTTAGGTATAAGAGCATATTTTCAATTTTAGAGCATTTTTTTTTCACTTTTTACAGCTTTTTTTAGTTTTTAGAGCATTTTTCCATTTTTTATGGCAACACTTATTTGTAAAATTTTTTAATTTTTGCGGGATTTTTTATTTTTTTTATTTTTGTAATTGTATTGAAATGTTTGTTTTCTTGTCTGATTGAAATGTCTGGTAACTCTGCTAGAAGAAAAAATTTACATTAAACAACAATTTCAAACTTTTTCCAAAATTACGGGGTTCTGATGATTGATTCCCCTTTGGCCTGTTATTGCTAAGATCTATAGAAACTGTGAGCGTGTTCAGCAGAGAAACCTGCTACTCAACAGTTGAGATGTAGCATGTTTTGATTAGCTGACTCTGCTGAACGCATTTTTTATGAATGTTTTAAAATATTGGAATAAATTAATGTTTTTTTTAATATTTTCATTTAATTTTTCTGTGGAAAATACTTTTTTATGATTTTTTTTGTTTATTTTCTTGAATAACGTCAAAAAAAATAAATAATTTCAATAAAACAGCTTATTTATCAGTTTGTGATCAAATGTAGCATAATTTTTGTACGCTACCAGTGATGAGAAGCGCTCACTCAACATGTTGACTGAAATGTCAAAAATTAAACCGTTCAGCAGAATGTTGAGGAGCAGCTGAGTAGCAGCTTTCTCTGCTGAACGTACCCTATGTTTTCTTTAGATTTAAGTGTAGGGTATATTCTACAACTTTGTAGAAAATATTAAGACAAATATTTTTGCGAAGCATATTAACCCTCTTACTCCCCCACATAACGGTATTTTTTGGGTCTATTCTTTAACAAATTGCAAAAAACACCGCAAAAAATAGGAATGCATTTTTTTTAAGAGCATATTTTTATTGTTTTTAAGGGCATTTATTAAGCGCATAAAACGTGTTTTTTTGAGCATATTTTTGGTTTCCCTGCCAAATATGCAGTTTCATGTTTTTCTTATGCATTGTTTTGATATACGGATAAGGTATTTATCCATTTCAGATCAATTTAAGAAATCTGGCATCGATTTATTGGAGCATATTTTTGCATATTTTGGTATTTAAAGCATATTATTGCATATTTAAGTATTATGAACATATTTTAGCGTATTTTAAGCGCTTTAAACCGTTTTTTAGAGCAAATTTTTGGTTTCCCTGAGTATAACTCTTTATAATTGAGTTTCATAATTAATGCAAAACTGTATTTTCTGTCCAGGAATCGGTTTTTTAACCGTTCCAAAAACCAAAAAAGTTTCGAAAAATGTTACCCCGTAAATCCAGGGCTTAAATATAACTAGCAATAAGATTAAATAAATTGAACATAACATTTTATTTTTAAATCTGGTTTGATGTTAAGATTATTTGTAATTGTTATTAGTTTAATAACAATGGAAAGGGATAAAAGAAAAAAAAGAAAAACACTTGTAAAAAACATTATACAGTCGAACCCGGTTATAACGAACTCCGAGGGACCAGTAAAATTAGTTCGTTATAAGCGAAGTTCGCTATAAGCGGGGTATATTTTTTATCAACCTAGTTTTATTTTCAAAAAAATAGATCCCATTTTGTTTTATTTTATGTTTTTTTCGTAAATAAACTAATTATTGAGAAGAAATCATTAAAAATATAAATAAATTTCATCAAAATTATAATATAAACCAAAAAATTCCAACCTTTTGTTAGTTTGATAAACATGATTGCCACACATTAAAAAATATTTATGGGAGTTCGTTATAAAAAGGTAAATATACATGAAATTGTGTTCGTGGGACCATAATAAGCAGTTCGTTTTAACCGAGGATTCGTTATAACCGAGTTCGTTATAAAAGAAGTATTTTGTGTGAAAATTAATACTAAAACGTCGGGACTTTAGAATTAGTTCGTTTTAACCGAGAATTCGTTATATCCGAGTTCGTTATAACCGAGCTTGACTGTACATGTAGGAAATCTCAGAAAATATTTTTGTTCCAATTTACTCAACTTTACATGATTTTCCATTTTAAAATTCTCTAAAATAAAAGGAATTTGCAATAGAAAAATATGTATGTACTGTATTGAAGCTGTGCCAAATCAAAAACATAAAAACTATCAAAAGTTGTAAGGAAATTGCAACACAAGCATAAATTGATCGAAAGTGTTACTTTTAAAGGATAAAGTTTTCTCTTTAACATACTTTTTCAATACGATACAAATGTCAAACGATTTTTATTATGAAAGGTTATTACACTCAAAAAATTATGTTAGTAAAATCAACTGAAAATGTCAGTTAAAATAACTACTTTGTAAGTTGTTTTGGGGTCAACTACTTTTTCAGTTAAATCAACTAACAATGTTAGTTATTTTAACTGACAAAAAAACAACTGACTTATGTAGTAAAAACTACTTACATTTGTTGTCAAAACAACGAACATGTAGTAAAAATAATCAATATATAATTTTTTTTCCAAAAATTTTTCAGAAAAAAATGGAAGACCAAATTTTTTCAAATTTAAAAAAAAAAAAAAAAAAATGTTTTGAAAAATAAAAAAAAAAAACGAAAATTTATTTTTATTTTTTGAAAAAAAAACTTTGAAAATTTTTCAGAGATAAGAAATAAAATTAACTACTTTAAATAACTGTTACTACATTACAGTACTTTTTTGTTAGTTATTCAAGAAAACGACTTAAAATAACTAACAGAAAGAGTTGTTTGATATTTTTCATACAAAAACAACTGACTTTGTAGTTGAAAACAACTTACTACTGTAAAATATACAAACAACTAACATGTAGTAACTTACATAATTTTCTGAGTGTAGGTAATTTAAAGAGTAAAATTGTATAAATTACACTAGTTTACAGAGTTTACAGATTTTGACATTTTGCATTTATTTTCTAATTGTAAGTAAAATCTCGTGCTGAATTTTAAATTTCCAAAGTAGAACAGTTTTCAAAACATTGCAAACTTTTTAAATTTTCAACCTTTAAAAAAAATGTTGCTTCAATTTTACCGAAATTTTGAAAAAAAAAAACAATTTCTATTGTAAATTTCAAAAAGAAAACTATTTTTTAAAATTCATTCTCTACTTTAGTTTCAGGTCTGCTATTTTAAGAAAAAAAAAAATAAGTGGGTTTGGAAGAAATACCGTTAAAAATTGTAAAAGTTACATGCATTCGAGAAAATTCAGTTTTTGTACATTAGTTTTTGCAACACGATTTTGTATCTTAGATGGGACCAAAAACAAACTAAAGTATACCAACAGTACCAAAACCCCAGACGGGTTTTGAAAACTTACCTCGAGTTCTTTTTTTTGCCCACTGAAGTTTTTAAATTTTTTTCAAACGCTTTTTGAATAAGTAAAAAAAAAGTATTAAATCTTATTCTGAGGTAACAGACCTTTGAAGAATTAATTCAATTTTTGAATTAATTCACATTATTTTTTATTAATTCATTTTGAATTTATTCTTTTTGAATTAATTCAATTTCAATTCATTTTTTGAATTAATTAATTTTTTGAATTAATTCATTTTTTTAATTATTTTTTTTTTTTTTGAAATTATTATTTTTTTGAATTAATTCATTTTTTGAATTAAACTTTTTTTAATTAATTTTTTGGAAAGCACACACATAATATAACCTTTTAGCCCAGGAAAATAAGGAGAAAAAAAGGGCAATCTGTGGAAAATCGGATAGGTTCTCTGAAAGCTTGCACAGACCTTTGTTTTGACAATCTAAATAAGAAAAAAAAAGTCCCAAGAAATCACCCGTGTCCTTGCTCAGATATTGAGGTCAAAGGTCACAAAAACCGTTTTTTTTACGGTTTTTTGCTAATATCTCGCTTGATATGCGTCATATGCTTTAAGAGTCTATTACAAAACTTGTAGAATATAAAATTATCTACAATTTGTTTCTTAATACTTTTTTCGTATCTCTCACCTTTTCTGAGATATTAAGGCCAAAATTCACAAAAAACAGATTTTTTACAGTTTTTTGCTAATAGCTCGCTTGATATTAGTGATACGCTTTAAAAGTCTATTAAAGAACTTATAGAATATAAAATTATGTACAAATTTTTCTTCAAATTTTTTTTCGTATCCCTCACCGTTTTTGAGATATGGGCGAATTTATCTTTAATTTATGAATATAATAGGGGGTAGGGTGTTCAGTCGATTAATTATTGTTCGATTAATCGAACAATTTTAGACGAATAATTGTTCGATTAATTTGAAATCGCTAATTTCGATTAAAGGATTAATCGAAGAATTTTTGCCGATTAATCGAATAATAACTATGTTGGATCCAATTTTTTAACTCAAATTGCCTTAAATTTTTTAAAGTACTACATGTAAGTGGCGTCTTTTGCTGGCAAAACACTCAACTGATGAATAAACCTGACAATGTTTGCAAAAATAAATTTTCATTAAGTTTTTAGTATCTAATGATTGTTATAATCATGTTATGTTCAAATTTTTGGTGTGTCGAGAATATAATTAACTATAACATTGTTACAACAACCATATTGTACTTTTGGAAATTGCAATTATTTTATCATGATTGAAGCGACCATTAAATGTCTAAAACAACCATATAAATGATTAAATACAGTTTTAAAAACAATAACTTGATTGCTGCAATCATAACTGGGTTTAGAGATCATAGTATAGTTGCTGCGATCATGTCGCAACCATATTTTTTCTCTGCGTGTGCCATATAAAAGGATATCAAATCATGTGTTGCTCCACATACAATATATAAAGCTTTATTAAATTAGATATTGCATATAATATTTTATATGACTCCATGAATGACCTCATACAAGATTAGATAAATAAATATATGATATACAACTCCATGTCTGACCTCATACAAGATGAGATATACATATATATATGATGCCGAATCGGGAGAAAAAGTTTTCCCGAGAAAATTTTTTAAAATTTCAACCCGAGTAAAAATAAACATATATTACAATATATAACTTGATACAAACATAATAAATTATATATGATTATACATCCCTGAGATATTTTCTAAATTTTTTTAATGCAGTCATATGTGGTAATATATAATTTAACCATGATTCGGATTAAAAGGTGTACGGTTAATATAATTATATAAAATTATATGAGGGTCAATACAAAATTTGGTTTTCTGTATAATTTAACATAACATTATATATAGCTTATTCTGTTCCATATAAAACTATATATGTTTCCAATTAACAAAAAATTTTCTAAGTTTTTTAGGCAACCCGAGTAAAAATAAACATATATTACAATATATAACTTGATACAAACAAAATAAATTATATATGATTATACATCCGTGAGATATTTTCTAAATTTTTTTAATGCAGTCATATGTAGTAATATATAATTGAATCATGATTCGGATTAAAAGGTGTACGGTTGATATAATAATATAAAATTACATGAGGGTCAATACAAAATTAGTTTTTCTGTATAATTTAATATAAAATTATATATATCCTATTCTGTTCCATATATAACACTATATGTTTCCATTTAACCAACAATTTTCTAAGTATTTAAGGCAAAGTATAAGAAACTTTTTAAAATGTTCCTAAACATTTCCTTGTTAGGGTTATGTATATCACCTATCTGGTTCGAAGCGTACCCGAACATTTTTTTGTTTAAAAAAATTATGTTTGGTGAATGTATCGTTGACCTGTGGTGTAACTCAACCCAAACCAAAAAACACCAGGATTTTACATGTTTTTATGCAATTAGATCTACTTAGATCCACTAATATATGGCAATGTCTGGTCAAAACTCGGATGAAATCAAATCATATTTTATACAAATTGATCTTTTTTAATGCAAAAACATCCACCATTTTTCGGATCAAATTGCGTTTAATTATATATTGTATTACATATCAATATATATTGCATCATATAAAAATTTTTACTCGGGAAGACACAAATAATTTTTGCTTTTTGGAGTTAAGATTTTCATTAAAAATGATTTAAACAAAAAAAAAATTTAGCCAAATTTTGAAAAATTTTACAAGTCCTGAAAAAGTTTTGTAGAATTTTCTAAGTCCTGGATAAAAAATATGTTTGGTAAATTTTTTGCGTTTTGAAGTAAAAATTTATTAACAAAGTTTTAAGAAACAATTTTTTAAATTTCGATTTTTTTTTTTTTAAATTTCTAAGTCCCAGACAGATTTTTTTTTGCAATTCCCGAAAAAAACTTGCGATAAATTTGAAAATTATGAGATAAAAACAAAATATTTTATGCAAAATTCTACATATTTTATCTTATGATATAAAATTATATACAATTATATCAAATTAGATAAACCCAATATTCGGATCAAAAACGATCATTTTTAATCTAATATAACAAATTTTGAGCTATTTTGATCCACCAATTTCATCATCTTATTTTATCCAAATACGTGTTGGGCCATATCAAAATATATATTGCTCAATTTCAAATTATATATGGACCTGTATATTTATTTTTAGTCGGGTAGTTTCATATACCGATATGAAACAAGAACAGGTCAAAAAGAATCAATCCCCTAGTAAAAAAGTTTTGATATAATGATATATAATTTGATACAATGATATTAAATTATATAGGACTTTTTATATGTTCAGATCTAGTTTTATATAAGATTTATTGAGGCTCCATTTTCTTATCTGAGGCTATACATAAATATATCTGACTTTATGTAACTATATAAATCTATATTAATTTATATAAAATAAGATTAAGTGGATTTAATTGGATGTGACCAAAATTCGGATCTAATTGTATCATTTTTTATATTTGTGTATCTAAAATAATACAATTAGATCAATATTTGATCCAACTTGATACAGCCAATTTTGAGATCAAATTAGATCTAAAAAGTTTTTTTTTTACTCGGGTCGTCACAATTCCGTAATTGTTGAAAAAAAACATCCTTGTTGGATAAAAAAATTTTTAAATAAATGTTGTCATAAAAAAATTGGAAAATAATGCTCTAAAAATTGACAAAAAAAAAATGCTCTAAAAAATGGAAAAATGCTCTAAAAATTTAAAATATCCCGAGTAAAAATAATTTAATATGATCGTATATACTTTTATATACTTAGTCATATTATTTCATATATGATCATGTGTGACACTATGTATTGCGAGATAAATTTATGTAATAAATTTTGATGTGCGATTTTTTAAGATATCGCCATACATAACTTTATGTTGTAACATCTAGTCCCATGCATCATTGCAAATTTCTAAGTGTTTTATATAAAATTTTATATGCCTCCATTATTTTTTAATTTTTTTAAGTTTTTTGCAAGAACATATTTTTATCGCAAATATTTTCAAAGTGATTTATATAAAATTTCATGACTTAATTTTTTTTATTTTTCTAAGTTTTTTTTCAAGCACCAATTTTTTATCGCGAATAGTTTCTAAGTGTTTTATATAAATTTGTTTATATGACTCCATCTTTTAAATTTTTTCTAAGTTTTTTTCAAGGAACATTTTTTTATCGCAAATGTTTTCTAAGTCTTTTATATAAAATTTTATATGACTCATTTTTTTTTAAATTTTTCCAAGTTTTTCCAAGCACAAATTTTTTTGAAAATATTTTCTAAGTGATTTAGATAAAATTTAACATGACTCCATTTTTTGAAATTTTTCTAAGTTATTTTCAAGAACAACTTATTTTTATTATTTAAATTTTTCAACTTCCCGAGTAAAGAAGATTTGATATAATCATATATGCTATTATATAATTATTTATACTTATATATGGTTATGCATGAACTTTGATATGGACATATAAGTTTATATATAGCATTGTATTTTTCCTTATTTTTTAATATGATAGCAAACATATTCATATCTATTTATATACTGATCTATATGAAATTTGATATGACATATAAGGTCGGGAATTTTTAGATATGGCAGATAAAAAGATATATGATTTTATTTATAATTACAGTGTTGGAAAAAATAATAGGGACGACGAGCTTAAATTTAATTAATTGTTATAAACTTTTTCATAAATGTCTCATTTTTTTGGCTTCAACTGAAAAATTATCAGTAATTTAACGGGATTTAATAATCTGTATAGCTTTTCACTATTCTGTTTTTATTTAAATTTTTATTGGCAGAATAGTAACAAAAGTATTGAATTTACCTGGAAAAAATAATAGGGACGAAATGCTTTAAATGAATTAAAAGTTATTTTCAATTGTGTTAACCTTTAAGTTCTTAAATAATATTAATAAAAAATGTAAAAAATAAATAAAAAAAATAATTCTGTCCATTCTTGACTTGTTTTAGCCTCTTTTATACTCGATAAGTGTTTAGGATATTGGGTACGGGTGCCCCTTGTAGGAATTATAATCGAAAACCCAGTTTAAGCTTAAATGCGGATAGGATATCTATGATGTAAAGGTTCGTAATAATAAATTGTTCCAAAACAAAGCATTTACGTCGTTTGGCTCAAAGAATGGGCCTAAAACCAGGGGTAGAGACTGAAAAATATCAAAGCATTTTGACCAAATTCTTGGCTGTCGTTCGGAAATTACCCCTTTTATGGCATCTTATGAAATTAAATATGAGGTTTCTGCTCCGGTGACGAGTCGTACAATAAAATATTAACTCCTAAAATCTATTTTAGAAGGTCGTAGTCCAAGAGAAGAACCACCGCTGAACTTACAATTAATACCAAAAAGTTTAGTATTTGCCAGAAATCACCTTGACCGTAAGAACTGGTAATATGTTCCATTGCCCGATGAAACAATGATTAATTTGTTTGGATATGATTGAAAACTGTTTATTGGGAATCAAATAAATAATTTTCATTTAGATCCAAACAAATAAGTCTTCGTTTTATCGGGCAATGGAACATATGACTAGTCCTTACGGTCAAGGTGATTTCTGGCAAATACTAAACTTTTTTGTATTAATTGTAAGTTCAGCGGTGGTTCTTCTCTTGGACTTCGACCTTCTAGAACAGATTTTAGGAGTTAATATTTTATTGTACGACTCGTCACCGGAGCAGAAACTTCATATTTAAGTTCATAAGATGCAATAAAAGGGGTAGTTTTCGAATGACAACCAAGAATTTGGTCAAAATGCTTTGATATTTTTCAGTCTCTACCTCTGGTTTTGGGTCCATTCTTTGAGCCAAACGAGGTAAATGCTTTGTTTTGGAACAATTTATTATTACGAACCTTTACATCATAGATATCCTATCCGCTTTTAAGCTTAAACTGGGTTTTCGATTATAATTCCTATAATGGGCACCCGTACCCATTATACTAAACAATTATCGAGTATAAAAGAGGCTAAAACAATTCAAGAATGGACAGAAATATTTTTATACCCTCCACTCTAGTGATAGAGGGTATATATAAGTTTGTCATTCTGTTTGTAACTCATCGAAATATCGATCTGGGACCCCATAAAGTATATATATTCATGATGCCCGATCGATTTTAAGACATTCTAGCGATGTCCGTCTGTCCGTCTGTCCGTCTGTCCGTCTGTCCGTCTGTCCGTCTGTCCGTCTGTCCGTCTGTCCGTCTGTCTGTCTGTCTGTGGAAAATGCTGTCGCGAACAAAATATTGCACAGAGATGACTGAAACTTAACATATTTATTGGAAGTTCTCCCGAGAAGTTTGGTTTGAGCGACATCGGTTCAGCGGTTCAAAAGTTATGAACGAAAATGTAAGCACACCTCAAAAATTTCAGTACATTCAACATAACCTAAAAATACAAAATGCTTTAATTCGGCTTCTGGTTGGCATATGTGAACATAATTGAACACCAAATGGTATTTAAACAAGTACGAACACAAAAAAAATCGCGGATTTTTTTTACCAAAATTTTTTTTCGCGAAATTTTTTTTTCAAAAATTTTTTTTTTTTTTTCAAAAGTAATTTCCTTTTAAATAAAGTTTCTTGCAATAATCTTTTTGAAATTGTGGAGGGTATCACTACATTCGGCAAGGCCGAATTTAACTTTTTTACTTGTTTTATTTATTTTTTGCATTTTTTATTAACATTATTTAAGAACTTAAAGGTTAATACAATTGAAAATAACTTTTAATTCATTTAAAGCATTTCGTCCCTATTATTTTTTCCAGGTAAATTCAATACTTTTCTTACTATTCTCCCAAGAAAAATTTAAATTTAAACAGAATCGTGAAAAGCTAAACAGATTATTAAATCCCGTTAAATTACTGATAATTTTTCAGTTGAAGCGAAAAAAATGAGACATTTACGAAAATGTTTATAACAATTAATTAAATTTAAGCTCGTCGTCCCTATTATTTTTTCCAACACTGTATATCCCGAAAAATTTTTTCAAAATTTTCTAAGTCCCGGAGAATAAAAAAAAATTCAAGTCCGGGACTTTTTGTCCAAAGTCCCGGACACAAAATTTTTTTGGCAATTTTTTTGGAGTAAAAAAATCATTGAAAATGTTTTTATGAGAAATTTAATTTTTTTGAAAAATTTTTGAGTTCCGATAAAATGTTTTTAAATTTTCTAAGACACAAACATTTTTTTGGAAAATTTAAATCCCTTATAAATGATTTTAGAAAAAAATTAAAAATTTTTAATAATTTGCTAAGTCACGAAAAAATTCCGAAGAATGCAATAAAAACTCTTCTAATTGATAATGTATCCAATCTGATAAAATAATTTCTAATTTCACGTTTAAAATTCCAAAAAATTGTACCAGATTTCATTCAATTATATAAAAATTTATCTAATTTTAACAGATAAGATATGATTTAATACAATTAGATAGACCCATTTTTGGGATCAAACTTAATCAAAATTGATATTATTTTATCAAAAATAATAGAATTTGATATAATCGTATAATATTCGATCCGCCAATTTTCGGATCAAAATTAATATGGATTTACATAAAAGCATATCTGTTCATATATAATTAAATATTGCGTCATATAACTTTTTATACCCTCCACTCTAGTGATAGAGGGTATATATAAGTTTGTCATTCCGTTTGTAACACCTCGAAATATTGGTCTAGGACCCCATAAAGTATATATATTCATGATCCTCGATCGATTTTAAGACGATCTAGCGATGTCCGTCCGTCCGTCCGTCCGTCCGTCCGTCCGTCCGTCCGTCTGTCCGTCTGTCTGTCTGTCTGTCTGTTGAAAACACGCCAACTTTTGAAAGACTTAACGGAGGCTCCTGAACTTTGGCATATGTGTTGGGCATTTACCTGGTCAGGTTGGTATTGCAATCCAGCGAAATCGGTCTAGTGGTTCAAAAGTTATGAGCAAAAGACTGAATTTCGGCAAGGGTTTTTCGTGAATTTTTGAGATAAAATGCACTATAACTTTCGAAAAGCAATTCTGAGGATGCTGAAGCTTGGCATATATATTTTATAGCTTGGCATATATCCTCCAGCCTCGTTCGTATTGAATTTCAGCCAAATCGGTCCAGTGGTTTAAAAGTTATTAGCAATACCGTGAATTTCAGATTAGCTTCACCTAAAATTCACGTGTTGAAAACCCGTTAAACCTGTTTTAAAAACATTGGTAAGTCACAAAAATATTTTACAACGTATTTTTGTCACTCAAAAATATTTTTATACCACAACAAAAAAAAAATACACTCGAAAAAAATTTTACACTCAAAAAAAATTTTACACTCAAAAAAAAAATTTGTAAATTATTTTTTTTTTTTTAAAAAATTTCTAAAAAAAAAATTTTTTTAAACAAAATAAAATATTTTTAATTAAAACTGTTATTTTTTTACGTTAGAAAATTTATTATCACTTAAAATGGGCATTGTGGAGGGTATTCATAGATTCGTCCAAGTCGAATTTAACTTTTCTACTTGTTTTTACTCGGGTTTTTATTAAAAACTAAAAAAAACATCCGATTTATAAAATTGTATAAATTTTAATATAATTGGATATAATTTTATATCATTGGATTAGACCAAAACTCGTATCAAAGTCGATATAAAGTTATATAAACTGATATTATTAGATAATATTAGATCAAATCTTATGAAACCATTTTTCGTATAAGAATATATCAAAATAGACACGAACCCATATTAAATTATATATTGTGTCATATCATTTTTTTTACTCGGGTACTCAATATTTTTAAAAATTGTCGAAAAACCTCGTAATTTAGAAAATTTCTGAATTTGAAATTATTCGATTAATCGACCAATTTTTAAATTTTATTCGTTTAATCGAATAAGTCAAAAATTCCAAATGTCGATTAATCGTTTAATCGAACAATAAAAAAACCCGATTAATTGAACACCCTAATAGGGGGACACAAAATAATTACACCAAACATGAAAACTGAAAAGGGCATATCTTTAAAACGAAATCGTGTATTACTAAAAAATAAAAAGTGATACGTAGTTAATTAATCTAGCTTTTATTTGAGTCTGTTCTAGAACAGATTGTGTAATTAATGAAAATGCTGCGAAGGTCGAATTGTAAAATTAAGTTATTTTAAAATATTTTTTAGATACAGGTAACTAAGTGTAAAGTAATTAAAAAAAGAAACAAAAAATATTTCTTGTGTTATAAAAAAAGTTGGAGGTCATTAATTAAATCTTTCAGACAATCCTGGTCTGAAATTTTTGTTAATCGGTAAGTTATTAAGATTATTACTAAAAATACAAAATTTTGAAAAAATCTAGTTTTTTTTGGGAAACATATTGGGAAACCTGTATCAAAAAATATTTTAATATAATTTTATTTTCTAGCTCGACTCTCGTAGCATACACATAAAATAAAACCTATGTCAAAGCTGCAGAAAAATCTGCCCATTTTGAGCTAATTGAGGAAATCTATCAAGACAGCAGACAAATCTGCCGATTTCAGCTGAAAATTTCCTGATTTTAGCAGAAAAATCAGCTCATTTTAGCAAAAAAAATCTGTTGATTTCAGCTATCCAATCTAATGATTTGTTAAAAAAAAAAAAAACTTTTTTTAAAGATAGTTGCTAAATATTTCTGTAAAATTAGAAAAATAATCTGCTGATTTCTATTATTTTCTTTACTAAATGACTGAAAACTTAGTAAAAAGATCCATTTCAGCAGAAAAATCTGCTTAAAGTTTGAAGCTGAAAGTTGTTTACAGATTTTTTGACAAGATTTTTTTTCCTGAGTGTATTCATTAATTACACGATCTGCTCTAGATCAGACTCAAATAAAATTTAGATTAATTATCTACGTAGCACTTTTTATTTTTTAAGTAATACACGATTTCGTTTTAAAGATATGCCCTTTTCAGTTTTCATGTTTGGTGTCATTATTTCGCGTCCTATATTCATAAATTAAAGATAAATTCGCCCATTTCTCAAAAACGGTGAGGGATACGAAAAAAATTATAAAGAGAAATTTGTACATAATTTTATATTCGATAAGTTCTTTAATAAACTTTTAAAGCGTAAGACTCATATCAAGCTAGATATTAGCAAAAAGCTGTAAAAAATCTGTTTTTTTTTAGTTTTGGCCTTAATATCTCAAAAACGGTGAAAGATACGAAAAAAGTATTAAGAAACATATTGTAGATAATTTTATATTCTACAAATTTTATAATAGACTCCTAAAGCGTGTAATGCATATCAAGCGAGATATTAGCAAAAAACTGTAAAAAAAACCCGGTTTTTGTGACCTTTGACCTCAATATCTCAGCAAGGACACGGGTGATTTCTTGGGACTTTTTTTTTCTTATTTAGATTGTCAAAACAAAGGTCTGTGCAAGTTTTCAGAGAACCTATCCGATTTTCCGCAGATGACCCCTTTTTTCCTGGGCTATTTATGCTTGTGCGAAAGTAGCGAGAAAAAAAATCAACCAAGCAACAACATTTTTCTACATGCGTCAAATGCATCGCAAAACAGCACTTTTTAGCAAATGATCATAGAAAATATAAAGACTGTTATTAACCAAAATGTTTGCAAGAGAAAACAAAAGTTTTTTTCGCCGAATCCCTCTACCATATAGGAAAATAACTTCCAATATAATAGAGGGATTCCGCGAAAAAAACAACACTTTTGATTTCTCTTGCAAACATTTTGGTTTATAACAATGTTTCATAGTTTTAAAAAGTCAAAATTAATCGTGCAAAATGAATTAACACATATTAAATTCAAAAAATGAATTAATTCAAAAAATAATTAATTCAAAATAATTAATTCAAAAAAAGAATTAACTCAAAAAAGAGTTAATTCAAAAAAAGAATTAATTCAAAATAAATTAATTAAAAAAAAAAAAAAAAAATCCAAAATGAATTAATTCAAAAATAATTAATTCATGCTTGAATTAATTCCTTGAATTAAAATTGAATTATTCGCAAAATGAAATAATTATTTTTTTAAATAATTCAAATTTAATTTAAAGAATTAATTCAAGCTTGAATGAATTCATTAATTAAAATTTTTGATTTGAGAAATTGAATGGTGAATCAAAATTTCGAAGGTCTGTGAGGTAATAAATGTTAAGAGATGTCTTCACCGAAATTCGACGGCGGTTATTTTCATAGAACACATTAACGCTCTATCTCCCAATTTTAGGAGCCGTTTTGGTCCTTTTTTTAATTATCTCATGAAACACTAACATAACTTACGTTTAAATTGTTAAAATTTTCTGCACTTTTAATATGTTATAGAGGAACAAAATCTAATGGTGTTTTCTTTTCTGGCAAAAAATGTGCCTTTTTTTTTTGCATTTCGCCCCAAAAATTATGTTTTTGTGTTCTTTTCTAAAAAATGTCAACCCTTATAAAGAATATCGTGTTCTTTTCTAAAAATGTCTGCCCTATAAAGTGCAAAAAAGTTGCACCTTTTACCCCGTAAAAAATCACGGGGTTGAAATTGCCTTATACAACAGCTGACTTTTTCTGTGTTGTTTTCTGAAAACAGCTGTTAGAAAATACAGGGCAGAGTATTTCTGGATGTTGTGTTCTATTCCAGTCAAATAAAATGCAAATTTTTGGTCAATTTTGCATTTTAAAAATGTATACCCTAAAAAGGCAAACATTTTTTTCAGAAAAGAAATCACCATAAGATTTACCGGTTTTTTTATCGGCTATCGTGAAGGTTAAAGGGGGGAAATGGGAGGGTAAAAAAACGGTATTTTTTAGTTTATTTTTCGATTTTTTCGTAATTCTTCCAAGGAAACTACATATGTATATGAACAGCGACGTATCCAGGAATTTGAAAAGGGGGGGCACAACTCCCAAAATTTTTTGTCATCGCCTATTTATATTTAGTTTTAACTAGAAGTACTTGAAAAGTACTTGAAAAGGGGGGGGGGGGCACGTGCCCCCTGTGCCCACCCCCTGTATACGTCCATGTATATGAACATTACATATGAATGAAAAGGGGTTTTTATGGCCGGTCCAATGGTGTGTCGGACTTGGGAAAAATATTCTTTTTTAAGTTGGTTTTTGTCAAAAATGTGTAAATGTTGAGCTACTTTATATGGAGAAGTATATAAGTACGATCCCCAATTTCATCTATATATATTATTTCCCTATTTGTGTGTTCCTCTTTTTTTGCCTATCCAGAGCTTTTTAAAGCCCCCTAATGACTTCGGAAGCTGAAAATTGCCCAGAATATAGTCCTAACGATGGCGCATATCCCCAAATAGTCGGATTTAAAATTTTCGCAATGTGGGCGAAGAATTGAGGGGATAGGTGGCGTGGCAAAATTGGGATTTTTTTAAAATTTTTACTTCTTTTGAAGCCTCCAAATGACTTAGGAAGCGGAAAATTGCATAGCATATAGTTCTAACAACGAAGCATATCCTGAAGTAATCGGATTTAAATTTTTTAGACTGTGGAAATAGAATTAAAAGAAAAAGGGGGCGTGGCAAAATTGTGTTTTTTAATATTTTAACTAATTTGAAGACCCCCAATGACATATTAAGATGAAAATTCACATTTTTGCTTATTTTAAAGCCCTCTAATGACTTAGGAAGCTGAAATTTTCTAGCATATAGTCCTATCGATGAAGCATATCCTAAAGTAGTCGAATTTTAAATTTTTGGACTGTGGGCCGAGAATTGAAAGGAAAATGGGGAGTGACAAAATTGGGATTTTTAACATTTTAACTTCTTTTGAAGCCCCCAAAGGAAGCGGAAAATGCATAGCGTACAGTCCTAACGATGTAGTATATCCTGAAGTAATCAGATTTAAAATTTCTCTATTGCGGACGGAGAATTAAAACATAAAAGAGCGTGGAAAAAATGTGTTTTTTTAATATTTTAACTAATTTGAAGACCCCCAATGATTTAGGTAGATGCAAATTGGCATGTATATAGTAGGTTTCATGGGGAAGATCAACACGAACCTGGATTTTTGATATCCAGTGTATGTGTGGAGAATAAGAAAGGCAAATGGGCGTGTTAAATTTATTTCCATCTATTTTCTGTATATATATTTATTTTTTTTTTTGTGTGTTTCTCTTATTTTTTGTGCGCCTTTTGAATCTCATTGATGGACTTAAAAGCTTAAATTTGGCATGTATAAAGTAAACCACCAGAGACAGATTCTTACGAAGGCGGAATTTTTGTCTGTGGGCGGTGAATTACGACAAAAAAGGGGACTTGGCAAAATTATTTTTTTTTTAACATTTTAGAGTATTTTTAAGCTCCGCCCCAATGAATTAGGAAGCTGAAAATCTCTAACATGTAGTCCTAACTATGAAGCATATTCTAAAGTAGTCCGATTGACCTTGAAAGATGAAAATTGGGATGCATATGGTACGGACTATGGCAAAGATCAACACTGACCTGGATATCCAGTCAAAGTGCGGAGATACAAAAAAATTCGTTGTGAATTTTGTTCAGTTTATATAACCTGTAACGTAGCCGGATTTTCGGCCTTTAAGACAGGGGGAGTGGCGGAAGACGGCGAAATTTAGTTTTTAAACATTTAAACTATTTCTGAAACCCCTAATGACTAAGGAAGCTGAAAATTGTAAAGCATAAAGGATTGACAATGGATCATATCCTTATGAAGTCAGATTTAATATTTAAACTGTGTACGGAGAATTATAAGGAAACAATTAAGTGAAAAAATTGTGTTTTTTAACATTTTATCTAATTTTAAAACCCTTCATGACTACGAAAGATAAAAATTGCCATGTATATCGGAGTGCCCATGGGGCAGATCTAACGATGGATTTTTGATATCCGGTTTAAGGGCGGAGAGATGAAATGGGCGTGCTAAATTTAGTTCTTAATTTTATCAATAAAACCCTTTATACTCATTAAATTTTTTTCCAGTTTGGGAAATATATTGATGTAACTCAATCTAGCAATATTAAATTTTTGAAGCACAAACATAATTTTTTATAAAGTTTGGTAAAAAAAATAGAATTATTGAGAAAAGTGAATTGGTGTTCCGCCTGGCAGGGACAGGCTATTCGACTAGTATATAATAATCTCTATTAAGTTTAAGCCGACACGTGTTTTTGCTTTTGGTGAAATTCCTGTTAGTTCGGCTTTTATTCAGATTTTCCCGAAAGGCCATTTCGTGATACTGTTTCCTTTTAAAAGGACTTCATATTTTTAAAGGATGACATTTTGTAAAATATATTTTAAATAAATTGTACTTGTCTTATAATATCAATATTGATTGCAAATAAAAGAGAAGAATCTTCGCTAACTTTTCCATTTTTTTATTTTGCCATATCAAAAAAAAGAATAAAAATAATGTACACTGATAGAAATTTGTACATGACAATAATGAAAATCTACATTAATGTTATGAAAAATGACGTTAAAAAGGAACCTATGCAGGGTTTCATTGAATTAATGAAATAGGTATCATAAAATTTTACTGCAAGAACAAGTTTCATTAAATTAATGAAAATTGTTCATACAAAATATAAATTGTATTTTATGAAAATTTTTCATTGCTTTAATGAAAAAAGTACTTAGTTCTTATGAAATATTTTCATTGAATAAATCCTACTTTTTATTTTTGAAATAAAATACTTTCATTGAATAAATGCTAGTTTTATTTTTAAAATTAAATATATGTATGAAATTGTAAAGATCTTTTTATAGAATTAAAAATAATAAAAAATGGTTTTCACTTAGTTTTCTCGCACAAAATTTTACTCCAACCTTAAATTGTAATACATAATTAAAACCACGAACCAATATAAAACAACACGAATTTGGTAAATATAAAATTAATAATTTACTTTTTATTTCAAATTTCATAAAAAAAAGTCTGAAAAAAGCACAAAATAACCAAGTTAAAAAAACACTTTCACATATTTTTTATTTTATCTATAGATTTCACTCAGTTTTCTCACACAAAATTTTACTATAACATTTACTTTTAATATATAAGTAAAACCACGAAAAAATACAAAACAACGCGAGTTTCATAAATACTAATAATTAATCAACAACATTTCATTTTAAGTTTCGTATAAAAATTCTAAAAAAAATCACGTTCTGATCAGCTGTTTTTTGCGCGCGTAAACTAACAGACTAAACAGACGCGACACGACAGGTGTAAAAAAAAAGCAAATTTTGTAAACAAAACTTAATGAAATTTTTTAATGTAACTACGGAATCTAATGAATCAAAATTAATGAAAATCTTGCACAATATGTATGAAATTTCATTCAGCATATGAAATATTTCATTGTTGTAATGAAACAACGTTAATGAATTCCATTCATTAGTGATATGAAGCGTTTTTCTATCAGTGTACTTTAAAAAATTTATCATAATATTTTGGTTAAAAATTTTAAATGATATTTAAGGACAAATATTTGAAAGAACACTACTTACCTCCTTTTTCCTAATATGACCAAATAATAAAATAGGAAAAGTAACGGAAATTTTCTTCTTTAATTTGCCATCAATAGTGGCATCTTAGGACAAGTACAAATATTTAAAAAATATTTTTCAAAAATTA